>ML994617.1:2476308-3149860 GCA_010093925.1 Zopfia rhizophila CBS 207.26
TCTAGTCCAGCATTTTTGCTCACTATATACTCTAAGCAGTCGGCCCGAGTATTGGAGTACCTCCAGTATAAATCGTCAATCTTCATGAGTATTTCTAACAATAATCCTAACCTAACTAATTTTTTGATTCCTACTGATAGGATGAATTTATTACTCACTCTACTCGACCTTACTCCTAAGGATAAGAGAATTATAATTGTTCTCTCCTAAACGTTAGAGGATCACCTTATTTTTATTATTATCTTACTTTTGGGAATGAGCCAATGTGTATTACTACGTTCCATCGTTCTAACGGTTAACGTTTAATGCGGTTGTCGGACCGGGAGAGAAGGCTGGATGGTGCGCAACATAATTAAGATTGAAATTTTCAATGGAATAACGTCTTCCGATATGTTCAATATAGAAATGGGAGGTTTTCAATCACGTAAACTCGCTTAGCCTGAACTAAAAAACATTCAACCACTATCGATTCCCAATGCCGCTCCTGATGTCCGCATTTAGAATAAAAATAGTCCATAGAGGAACAAAATGATTGTATCTAGAATGTCGGCCCAAAATTGACGCATGAATCATAGAATTACCAAATTTTACCTATGTCCGGATGCATAATTTATTCCACAGAAAATCACATGAATAATGCGAAGTTTCGGAGGGACATGCGTCCGGAAAACTGTATGTCAATATCCCCGACTGCAACATTGGTCGTCTATTAACTACATCGATCACACCCATTATCAGTCCCAGGACGGTCAAATTCGAGTTCTGTCCAGCTTAATCCTGCTTATCTCATTCCTCCCCTGCCGGCCTGCGAATTAAGATTCAGAATTATTTGATTATTCCTGCCTATTTGTAAGAACCGCCCGATTTTCGGAGATTGATCGGATAAACTCTGCAATCTAACCGGAATGTGCAAATGGTGGTTCGGTGGAGGTCGGTGATAGTTCGGAATAAGTCCGAGCACGGTGTGAGGAAGGATGTCAGTGCTGTCAGAATAGTTGCCTAATTGTTGCTCATTAAGACCTGTCTTATGATGCCTGACAATTAAATCCCTAATAATCCTCCTGCCTAACAATCTGCCACCTGACCCGCCTATTAGCGTGTGCGACTAATGTTATGTTCATCCCTCGTTACTTACCTCCGAAAAATCGGCCGACAAAGTAAGTACCATACTAAGTAGCACGGGACAGGCGAAAATTGTCTATCAATTGATTCCTCACGGTTGTTAAAATGACAAAAGATACCGGAGTACTAAAGCTCAAAGGAGCTGTAAATCTTGCCATATGGCTGTTTAGACTTGAAAAGTACATGACAGCAAAAGGCACATGGGACGCAGTTGAATTTGTTTCGTATAACTAAAGTACGCGGCAAAAGTCTCTATTAAACCTACGTTAGAGCAACAGTGGAACGTCTGTTGCTCCTGACAGTTCATCATAAGAACTAGTTAGAGAGACAATTGAGACAGAGACACTCTCACCTGGACAGACAAAAACTAATCCGGAAAAGAAGCCGAAATTTGGAGCCACAAGTGACTACCAAAAATTCGACTTTAGCCTGGAATTTATGAAGGACTAAAACGACTGGGTACTACATCCCGACAATGGTAAAGCGATCAACGACATCGTTATCCACTGCGAGGACATACCAGCACGAAAAGTCGACGGAATCCTGGCGGCTTGATGGGTTATTGACACCCTTATCAAGCACTACAAGATCAACACAGAACTCCAGAAGTATCTAGTTATTGAACGGATCTGGACTACGACGTACGCTTCATGCAAAGACATGGAAGACTATACCAACAAGTTCGGAATCCTTATTCAAGACATTGTATGGTAAAAGATTATAATTGACTTTATGCTTAAGCATGCAATGATCCACAATCTTGGAACGTACTTTACATCCTTTCAAGAACGAAAACGTGACACAGGCATCGAATCACTTTTGTACGATACTCTTATAAGTTAACTCCATAACGAAGAGCTCGCGAACAAATCTCAATCCAAAGCTGCTTTACATGTAATAAAAGGTAAGAATTAAAGTCAAAGCAGATTGCCTGGCATAGGCAAAGAACACAAGTCAAAGACTTGCCTATAGTATAAAAGAGAAGGCAAGAAAGAAGAAGACTGCTGGTTTAAGCACCCGGAAAAGGCTACAGACGGCTAGCGTAAGAAGTAAAAGGATCTTTGAAAAGATGAAGACGGCAAAGCGACATGGCTTACCCTGACTAATACCCTGACTAATACCTTTCTAAGCTTCTTTACCTACAGCGATAAAAGCAAGACAACGTACGACACTTCATTAAAGGTTAATGTCTGTAATAACCCTGCCTGGTTCACTGAAATGCATGCTGCCAGCGGGACCCTAAGCGGAACTGGAGGAACCGTATAAATTTCAAGTAAAGGAACGATACGGCTTCCATGTCAGCTTCGGAACGGCAAAACCTCCTTCCACACTATCAAAGATATTTGGTATCACCCAGACAGCCCTATTAACATCTTGTCAGCCATGAGAATGAGACGCGGGGGCTATACTCTTAATTAGAAAAACAGAGAAATCAAAGATCGAAAAGGCAACGAAGTGGCTATAGCATACAAAGAAGATGGAATCGTTCTCATACGCACGGCAAAGACGGCAACAGACCCATACATGGCACTAGCCACGAAGCCATCGCCAACTAAGAAGGTATTAGCAGAGCAGCTCCATTGAATGATGGGACACATAAGATACAGTAATCTCATGAAGCTTATAAAGAACACTACTAGACTGAAGCTAAAGAGCTATCACTATGGCACCTGCACATGCTGCCTAGAATCTAAGCTTTAAAAACAACCGTTTGGCGAACGACAGCGCGCAAAGCGAGAAGGAGAAATTCTCTACCTAGACCTCGTACCAATAATTAAACCGGAAGGATATAATCAAAAGCGTGGATACATCTCCATGACTGACGACTATACTACCGGCACGGAAATAGGGTTTATTCACTCTAAGGATAAAGCTCCAAATCACGTAAAAGAGCTATAAGCTCGCTGAAAAGCATAGGGAAAACCCCCTATTGCGTATATTTTCTCAGACCGAGATTCTGTATTCATAAGTCAAGACTTTAAAGAATGGATGAAGGAAGAGGGGATTACTTACTAGCCTACTATATGAGACACTCCACAAGAGAATGGACTTGCTGAAATCACCTAATTCCATCTCCATGAAAAAGCAACGTCAATGCTAGCAGATCAGAATCTTCCAAGATTTCTCTGGCCACTAGCAATCAAATATGCTGCCGAGCTGAAAAACAGAAGCCCAGTAAGAAGACTTAATGGCAAAACGCCGTACGAAGTCATCAACGGATGCAAACCGGATCTTTCCAAAATCCTGATATTCGGAACAGTTGTATACTATCAGAATAGCCAAAAAGCTCAATCTGAGAAGGTTACACCACGCGGAATCAGAGGGAGATTTATCGGATTTACAGATGGATCAAATGAATCTATCATTAAAGTCTGGAAAGAAGGGACACGGCAGATTACAGAGGAACGAAATTTCAAATCTGACGACGACTGCGAACCGTACGATAGACATCAATCTACAGAAGATAAAGAAGAACTTGACTTTGGAGAAAAAGCATGGCAATCTTCAATAGGAACTCGCAGCCAATCATCAGATCATCCATCCAACCTGCACCCTAAACCAGCAATCAACAGCCAAATAGCTACGCGACAAGAGGTGCACGAACCTTCAGTCAACATCATCGAGCAGAACTCATCTCATGAGAGGGAGCTGGACAGGCTACATGAGCCAAGCCCTGCACCATCAGAGGGAGAGAAAAACGCTCGATACAGCAGAGAACGCACGCAAAGTGTGATTCATGTCAGGCCGCGAACGATCGAAAACGCTGAAAGAGAAGCACAACAAGGTGCTGCAACAAGCCCTGAGACAGAATTACTGATCCAGGAGCCACCCTCTTTAACGGAACCACCACGGCAATCGACACGCAACAATAGAGGGCAGCCATCTCGCAAATTCCATGACGAGTATGGGTATGTAACCTCAACAAAGCTAGTGACAGCAGAAGCCTCAGCAAGCGTACGGAAGGCGATTGCACTTACCGGAGCCCCTAACGAGCATTTCTACACGCTGTACACAGCAATACTTGATGAAATCAACCACGCCTATTAAAGCTTCTACTCCTACCTTGACGACGCCCTAGAGCACGCTTCGATCGTAGCTAATACAGGCATCTACAAGGAGCCAGGTCTAAATGACCCAGAACTGAAATCATTTGCAGCAGCAATGGAACGGCTAGATAGCACGAAATGGAAAGAAGCAACAGACATCGAGATGCAGCAGTATTAAGAGAATGGAACATTTGAACTTGTTAAATTACCCACAGGGCGTACAGCGCTAGATGGAAAGTGGGTATTCAAAGTCAAAAAAGGAGCCGACAATCAAATTACCAAGTACAAGGCTAGATTCGTAGGGAAAGAATTTATGCAGCAATTTGGCATTAATTACGACTAGACATATGCTGGAGTTGTATGAGCATCTTTAGTACAGACGATATTCGCGCTTACAGCACTATTTGATCACGACATTATACAGCTCAACTTCGTGACGGCATACCTTAATTTAGACCTTAACAAAGAAATCTATGTTAAGCAAGCACCTGGTTACATTCAAAAAGGCAAGGAACATCTTGTCTATAGAGTCAAGAAAGGCCTGTACAAACTGAAACAATTGGCACGCGAGTGGGCAAAACGGCTTACAAGCTTTCTCATTAAAATCAGATTCAGGCCACTTACGGCAGATAACAACGTATTTGTTAAAGGTACTATCCGCACGGGACTCACGATTACAGTCTACGTGGACAATATTAAGCTTATTAATAGCAATAAGCCAGCCATAAAGCAGGTCATTAATCAGCTAAGTAAGGAATTTAAGACGACCAACCTAGGAGGCATTAAGCACTACCTTGGAATGGAAATCAAGCGCGACCGTAATGCAAAGACAATTACGCTCAGCTAGCAAGTATACATCGAAAAAATCCTTGATAAATATAGGTATAGTAAGCATAGATGCAGGGTAAAAACGCTAATGGTAATAGGTTAACGCCTTGAACCATTTGACGGTATCGCCACTGAAGCTTCAAGACAAGAATTTGCTGCCCAGCTAGGATCGATTATGTACGCTATGATTACTACTTAGCTAGATATAGCATTCGCAGTCTCATCTCTTGCATAGCACATAAATAACCCTGGACCCAAGCATTGGGACGCACTTAAAAGGATCTTCTTCTACCTGCGCAGTACGATCGATTACTGTATTATATTTAGTAGAGAAAGCAACGACAAAATTGCTGGGTATACAGATGCCAGCTTTACTGAAGATTCTGTAACCAGACGCTCAACGGGAGCCTACATTTTTACCCTAAACGGAGGACCTATTAGCTGGACTTTAAAGCGTCAGTTGATAGTCGCTCTGTTGACTACAGAAGCAGAATACATGGCTATGTATCAAGCCATCAAGGAAGCCACCTGGCTCAGGCAACTGCTTACTGAATTGGGACTTCATCATAAATCCATCAAGGTTCATGCAGACAATAAAAGCGCTATAGCTCTGGGTAAGAACCCTGAATTCCACAAGCGTAGTAAGTATATTGACGTACAGTACTACTACGTACGAGAGCAGGTGCAGAATAGACGAATCACCGCGCCCTACCTGCCAACTAGTTAAATGATTGCAGACAGCCTGACTAAAGCTGTCAGTCTAGAACTGCATCTTCGATTCATTGATCATTGCCGGCTTGACCTAGACAAAGTAAAGAAGAGGCATGATTAAAGCTCCCCAAAGGTATTGTACGCAAGCTTGAGAGGGAGTGTTGGCGCAATTTGCGATTGGCAACCTTACTACCTTGTATCATTATGTGTAACTGAGTAAGGGTTTTTATTCCATTATTATTTTCATTCCACCAGGAGATTGCAAATCCTCCCTTGTCAACATCAAGAGGATAGGAATCCTCATTCCAGCTCATCTCACTCATTATTTAAGTAGGATAGTCATCCTTAGTTTTTCAATCAATCCAATCCTAATGACAATCTTTATGAGTACTTCCAACTGCCAAATATGACCTCCATGACAGGCGTATAGGAGTTGATTTTTAAGACCTACATTCAAGTCTGGCAAGGCTACTATCAATATTTTTAGAGTTATGTCACTAGTCTTCAAATTAAAGTTGTTTATTTACAAAACAGCTGTGATGATCCAGGCCACTGATGGTAATTGGGTGAAAATAGAGTGGATTCGATAGAGGGCCAACTATGTGCACTACGGAGACTTGAGAGCTAATCCCTGCCAAGTCGCTAAGGTCACGTGACTATACACGATTGAGGTTAAGGGCGAGGCATCCGTTGCGGTCCACCATCCTGTATTACCAAATACAGGGAATCAATGTAGCAGCCACCTCCTGTTAAATTGAGGGTTATCTAAGTGATAAATATACATAAAGGAGTGGCTAGGTAGATGAGTGCCAAGCAGGTTGCAAGTAGGCTGTAAGCAGCTAGTGTAGGCAGAGAGAACCTGATGAAAGATGAAGTTGATAAAGCTTGCTTTATTATTTAGGCTTGTGTGGAAGACTATATATACAGCCTAGGTCACGTGTGCTTGGCAGTGATTGCAATTTCCAGCAGAACCAACGTAGGCGGTAATGGACCAGTATAGGCTGCAGCACTAATCGGCGCTATTAGGTGACATCCTGGACCCTAGCCCATTATAATAGCGAAAGGAACAACTTTTAGCGCCATACTAAGATTCTGCACGAAGTTGGAATTCCATTTTATCAGCACCCAACTAAGTTGTTCGGGATCGCAATGTAGATGCAGGAATAGGCTTTAACTGACACCTTAAAGATAACCTAAAAGGGTTTTTAATGATCACAGGTTTTGCGCATGGACTGGCCTCTTTAAAGCCCTGATTTAAATCTAATTAAGGACCTTCTGAGGATTATAAAACTTCGCATCCTAAAGCGAAAGAAATATATTGTGTCTCAATAAGATATAATATGGATCCTAAAAAAGGAGTAGGCCAAAGTTACACCTGATAATTATAGGAACAGTATACTTAACTAGAGCGTATAAGGAAGTAATCATGTCACGGTACCTCCGGCAGCCAGCCACTCGGAGAGCCCTCGGCTGCCCTACGGTCGCCCTAAGGCCCAGCCTCGCGTCTCCTACGGACCACGTGCCAGCACACATATATAGCTTCTCCCCGACTCCCCGAATGCTCCTCAAAGATTCGTCTTCCCTTAATCTATCCTATAGCTCCCTTTTTGGCTCCCTAAGCCTCCTACCGTGAAAGCCCTCACAGACCAAGAACAAGGGAGGATCAGCTTATTATTAAGTCAATTTAGCACTAGGACAAGGCCTGTATACACGCGTTATAGAAATTACTAGCCTTAAATTTGGTTGATAATTGACCGAGATATGAGCTTCCTAATGGGTAGACTATCTACCTCGTATGCACGGTTCACTAGGTGGCTAATGACTTTTGATAAGCCGATTTGTTGGTGGAGGCTGTGGCAGCCAAGCGGCGTTGTATGGAGCCGTCTCCGGCTTGTTCTGATTCGATGGGACTGCAGAAAACACCTCCGAACCCGCCATGGGCATCCGAACAAACTTAGTGGCGCTCTTGCGTGAAGACACCATCAGAAGGGGAGAATGGCGGTGGGACTCTCCCGGAGTTAGTTTCCACAAACTCAGCATAGCTTGTGGGCTTGCATTGAACTTTTGGATGAGTTGATGTCATCCTTGTAATGTGATGCACTGGAGCGGCAGTTCCTACAACCCCCACACGCACTAACTCTTAGCGTCATCCGTTGTAGCTTCCAAAGAGGCGTGTCCCTCGCCGTTGCTTGTCATTTGCCTTCTGCAGGTTTCTGGAGCCTTTATATACCCCAACGGAGCACTTCGGTCTTTCGCAACTCACCATTACCATGCAAACCCAACCAACCTGCGCCAGGCAGGACAGCAAGTCTCCATCCTCTGATTTCCAATATGGACAATTACGGTCACCACCAACCAGCCAAACCATAACGGATCCTCGCCTAATCGGAAGCCCAGTTAGGTACATATCAAACCCCTCCGACTATCCTCGCAAACGCGCTTCCAAAGCTTGCGAAGTCTGCCGCGTGCGAAAGGTTCGGTGCGACGCCAGAAAGCCGGGCTGTGGGACCTGCATCAAGCTTGGCATAACATGCTCTTATGCTACTGTCCGCAATAATAGGTTAGTGACACGCTCTGCACGCTATTCATTCTCCTCTAGCTGTCAGCCGGGGTTCACCGTTGTTCATTTGGCTTTGGCCGTCACTTTCTCATGATTTCTTTGACCTGCCGTCACTTCACGCGGGGCTAACCACGCCTAGGCCAGAGCAAGACGCGGCCGGACTTTTTCTAAACAAATTAGATGCCCGCCTGGATCGACTTGAGGCTAAGTTGGATCAGAGTCTCAATTCCAACCCTGCAGCTCCGTCCTTCAACCACGTGACTTTCTCCGTGCCCACACCAACGCCGCAACATCCTTTTCCAAACGGACCTACTTCCCCATCTAGCCCGGTGACAACACGTCTTCTTGGGTACGACCATATAGGACTTCCATTCGGATTCCTCATTCATCTTGCGAACCATAAGGTGGCCCCTACTTTTCAGTCACTTGAATTTGATGAGAGCGAAGTTTACCTTGAGCGTGAGATCGCGCAGGGGAAGGATCTATACCAAGCTGGCGTTCCAGGCGCTCTAGACCTCTCCCCTCGATTATGCGGCAGGTTTTTACAATCGTTCTCCAGGAACGTGCTTACATGGTTCCCAATATTCGATCAACAATCGTTTTCCAAACTGGCTGCGAAGTCATACACTCATCATTTTGATCAGTCTGACCCCGAGACGTGTCTAATTCTTTTAATGCTTAGTCTCGGGGCTCTGTCAAAGGCAAAGGACCTTACTAGTGATGATCCTCACCAGTTCCCGGGTCTTAACTATTTTCTTAGTGCTTGCAAGGCCCTGAATATGGGAATAACACCCGGCTACTCACTCATTGAAATGCAATGCCAGATTCTAATATCGTATGCTATGTCCAGTATCTAGCCTGTTGCCTTAGAACAAAAATTCTAACACTTCCCAGGCTCTACCTTCTTCTTAGCCTCCGCCCACTCCAAGCCTCCAACGCCATCTTCTTAGCCTCAAGATCCGTACTCACCCTTCTTAATCTCCGTAGTCGCCTCAGTGTCGATGCTCAACTGCGCGAGTGCTGTCACCGCGCTTATTGGGTCTGCTTTATTCTTGAGCACGAGCTAAAGTTACACGTCTGTTACGGGAATCCTCCACTGCCCCTAGTACATGAGGCTGTCCCCCTTCCGCTCAGTCATTATGATGAGCCATGCATGTTTTGGTTCCTGGCCGAGATCTCTATGCGGCGCCTCTATACATTGGCTCATGAGAGTATTTGGAAGGAACCACACGTTACATACGAGCCTAAGGTTATAGAAGTTCTAGAACAGCAGGTTTCAAAATGGTACGACGGCCTGCCACCCAGCGTTAAATTCCCAAAGGACCTATCGTTATTACTGGATCCCCAAAGGGCATTTCTGCGTACGCAGTATTTCGCCCTACGTTGGGTTATCCACTGGCCCGCCGTGGTTCGCCTCGTGACTAAGGAACCAGACAGCGAAAAACAGCAAGCCGACCTCCTAATGTCCTCAAGCGAGGTGATTCGCTACGCAATTACTCACATCCTTTCATCGGAAAGCCTGCTGCAAGAGCGGCATCCATTGATGTTTGCGAATATACTTGGGCAAGTACTCTTTTTCTTCGGTCTCCTCATTTACACAATGCCATCCCGATCCTATGAAGTCATTGAGGATCCCATTTCCGTCCTGCTCCTCTAGGCCCTTAGACTGACGTTATCTTCTATGAATAGCACATACTACTCTACAATGGTACTACTTATTACTCACCGTGCTCCTGCCCTCGAGTCCGTCCAAAACGTGGGCGCCCGTGCTGCCATACTCAAAGGCCACGCCATGCTGGGTATCTGGGCGGCGAACCCCGGTGTCGCTAGCAATATCCGCCGCCTCGAAGAACAGATGGCCGTCAATGGTCTCCGGAGTACTCAGGACCCCGCCACCAATTGTTCTACCTGGGCTGCTGCCGAGTGGGTGCAGCCAGTGAGCGTACCCAAGAAAGATATGGTGAACGGTACAAGCGACAGTAAGGCAAGTTCGGGTGTAGATGTGGTGGCAGAACAGGGGCCTTCAGTGGCGAGGATTGGATTCGAAATGACAATGGAACGCTTCTTAGGCCGCGATCTGACGGAATTACCCCGAACTTCTCGAGAAGGATGTAGTAATATGTGAAGAAAGGCTGGTAATAGGGAACCTTTGCGCAAGGTTTGGAGCAAAGATATGTGTTATAAAGATAGAGCGCTATGCAATGGGAGTAAACAACGGCGTACGTGTCGTTGTCTTTTGACTTCGTGTTAACGTTGCCCAGGACAAGCAGCTGCTCGGCCAGCTTCTCACACCCGTCTTCTGCAGCGCATGAGAATGGATTAGTTTATGCAGAATGGACGAAAGCTGTTCCTGGCCGGTGAGGGAGGCTTAGCGAAAGTGAGAAGGCACTTGCCAAGGCTTTTTCTGGAAGTTTATGCGATTTTGCATGAGCTTCTTTCTGCAGACGCTCAGATCATAGATCAGGGTGGCCATCAGTAAGTAGGCAGTAAGTAAGTAGGGTTTTGGGAGGTTGCTACTGTAGTAGGGGAGGTTAGCTACTTACTTACTGGCCAAATCGCTTCCTACTTACTGAGGTTACTGCAGTAGTACTATACAAAGTCTTGGCAAAATCTTCGGTGTTGAAATCGATCGTCAATTTAGGCTTCCTTTATCTCTCCTGCTCCTGCTCCTGCTCCTGCTCCTGCTCCTGCTCCTGCTCCTGCTCCTGCTCCTGCTCCTGCTCCTGCTGCTGCTGCTGCTGTCGAATCTCCCTAGTTGTCAACCTCTTTGCCAGCGTCACTAGATGACTATCCACTACGCCGTTGAGCAACCAGTTCTTTTGTAGCTGTACAGCCTCAATTGTACTAGCACCTAGGCTATTTCGCTCGTCGGTAATCGTTCGTTTAGCTTGACTAAATACTCTCTCACATTCGCAGCTCGTGGAAGGAATCGATAAGTAGTCAAGGGCCATCTTGTAGAGCAGAGGGAATCGTTGCTTGCCAATTCGTTTCCACCATTCCAACGGCTGCGTAATTAGCTCGGGGTGGGCATCTGTGTCGCTCTTACGATTATCAGGCTCAAGGTACTGCTCTAGCTCAGTAAGTAGTCGCTGCTTCTTCGCCTGCCTTCTTGAAGCCCTGCCAGCACCGTACATATAGCTGTCGTCTACCTGGAGGATCTCATCCTCCATCTCATCATAGCCTCTATCACCTGGCCTCTTCCGTCGGCGTGGGCGTAAATCTGGCTCAATTAGGTCGTCGTCGAGCTGCTTAGCCTGTAGAGCCTCATCAAAGGCAGATTTAATGCAGGCGTTCGCTTGTTTGACATAATCAGGGTATTTTCGCCATTTATCTTGGAACCAGTTCTCGCATAGTTTGGGATGGAGGGCCGTAGCAACAATGTAAGGAGATCGATTGCCATCAAAGATTAGCCTCTGCCAGTAGCTTGTAAGCTTCTCGAGGCCTAAAGCAGCGCCTGATTTGACGTAGCTATCGTTACGCTGGCTGCTCATCGCGTCAATAAGCTTACGGAGATGCTTATCAAGTAGTTGTAGCATAGGAAGCGTCTTCTAAAGGGAGCTAAAGCCAGCGTTACCTTCTAGCTTGAGCGTAACTTCATGAAATGGCTGTAAGAACTCTATAAGATGCTTGACGTCTTACCAATTATAATTTAACAGAGGTTCTTTAAAAGGATTGTAGCCCTCTACGGTCTCCCTGGGCCCAGGCGTAAATTATTAAAAGAATAAATTAATTGAATCCCGTAGCTCGTAGCAGCGTAATAGCATAAGATAAACCGCGTTCCAGCGAATTCCACTGTCTCTAACAAGATTAAGGGCTATATATCTTAATAGCTCTTCTTCATCTTCAAACTTTCTTCTTTATATGTCCATAAACAGCTCCCTACGCTTATGAGAAGCTAGCACTGAATTAACGAAGTTATGAAGCCGCCTAATTACGCCGTGTTTACAAAACATCTCGAATTGCTCCCGGGGAGCAGCGCGAGCAAGATCTCTTTTAAAGCCACTAACACCTCTACTATAAATAATAGCTTTAATGACGAGATTAATAATGTGGTCTACGCAGCGAATCTGATTATCTATTATTAGCTCAATTCCTAAGAAATCGGCTAGATTTTTAATGAGCTCGTAGTCGTTATTTAACGCATTATCTCCTACAAAGCAATTAAATTTATCTCTAATTTCGTAGTCTTATATAACCCTTGCAATTGTTTGAGCTTGCGCCTCGCCAGTATGATCACTATATAGGTTTTAGAAGGCTATAAGAATATCGCGTTGATAAGAATTATAATCTAGGTAAGTAAGCTACTTTAAAATGAAGCATGTTAAAGCAATATTAACCTACTAACGAAATGGGCCACTATACCTAGAAAAGATAGATGGTTTAGCGAAGTCTAAATATTAGCATTTAAAGAGATCTTACTAAAAGCAGATTGTAGTAGTTTAGCTATCTCTACTTTACGCTCAGCTATTTTCTTATTAACGTATTTAGATAGGGTCGTATGGGATGAAGGTAGGGCAGCAAGTAGCTAAGATCGATTCCACATCAAAATTGACCTCAATTCAGGGGATACGGCGTGACGAAAGCTTTGATCTTGAATAATTATCTAATCTATTAAAGCTTCTTGAAGTATTAATTTCTTTTAAGACGTATAGGCGATGGCTTCGCTAGATTCAGCTACT
This sequence comes from Zopfia rhizophila CBS 207.26, assembly GCA_010093925.1. Taxonomy (NCBI): domain Eukaryota; kingdom Fungi; phylum Ascomycota; class Dothideomycetes; family Zopfiaceae; genus Zopfia; species Zopfia rhizophila. The sequence continues at coordinate 2,489,256 of ML994617.1, forward strand.
ACCATCTAAACCTTGCCTGATTGTAATCTTGTGGCTCTTCTGTAGGTGCTTAATGATATGCCTATTCATAAAGATATTAAACGCGTTACTGTACGTACGCTGTAGATGGCAGGTCTTACAAAGCCAGAACCTTTTAACCCTGTTTTTTGAATCCTTCCGTGATAGCTCTGCTCTATATTGGAATATTATTGATTCTTTCTGCCCTCCGCCATGCTTGCTCTTGTGCCGAACTCGGTAGCCTATCTAGCTAGCAGGCACCTTCTCGCGCTTATAATAGATGTGATTCCAGTCAATCTCGAAATCTGGGCCATTCGTCTCGTTGGTAGGCGTATGGAGGGTGCTTATAGCTGCTTCTAATGGCGTTGATTCGCGTAATAAGGAGTCACTAGTTGGTAGCCGCACGCGTGCTTTGGCAAGTGTTCGAGAGGCCGCAAGATGGTGGGAAACGCTAGTATCTTGGCTAGAGGACGCGAAGGTAGGTAGGTTACGTTAGGAAGAGCGCTGTACGAAGCTGTCCATAGTGGATTTAACGCGTTGTGGATTAATAGAGGTAGTTAAGTAATAGACTTGGGCATTGACATTGAGAATTCGAGCAACACCGGGTCGGATTAACAATCTTCCAGGGGCTTGCTTTAAGCGAATCTCTTCAAAAATCACTTACCTGGCAACTTTACGTACCCACTTTAAGCACAACTAAATCAACACTAAAACTATGTACAAAAGCTAGTACTACTGCAGTAGGGAGGCTTCCTACTTGCTTACTGACTGGCCAGCTGGCTACTTACTTACTTTTTGGCGGAGCACCTACTAGCAGTAGCTACTGACAGTACTACTTACTGTTGGCCACCCTGTCATAGATCAACGATCATCGAGGCATTGCAGGGCACAGGAAGGGGCTGTTTCATGTCTGTGCGAATTATACTAACACAACGACTTTGGTGTTAGCGTTTAATCTCTTGCCATTGCAAATTTCCCCAGCACAGGCGTGGAGCGTTCTGCTCATTCCCTTCCCTAGACGGTGTGTTCCATCTAAGCATTGCAGGACGGCCAGAGCAAAATTCAACAAAGCATTTTTGGTGTGTAGCTCGTGCATGCGAAAAAGCGGTCTACAATGTCACCGAATAGCACCGATTGGTGTTGTAGCCTACACTGGTCCAATATCACCTGCACTAAGTTCCCTCTGTCCAGGGTGGTCGTTGATATAGTCGATAATCGATATCGACTAACCATATCGACCATCGACTAAATCGACTAACCGAAAGTGCCCCAATCGTTACGATTTCGGTATCTATAGGCTTCGGAAGCCATATCGACTTGATTTATGACGTTTTTAATGTTGTATATGTCTTCTATATTGGGTAATCTAAGCGATGCCAAAAGGGAGCGGCACACACAGTCGAATTTGCGGGATCCTCGACTAGCACCACAACCACTCGTATCAACGTATCTAAATTCGTTCGGACCAATTTGCAATGGCTTCTTTAACCTCTGAAAACTCTAGCAGCGACAATTTAACCCCCCTTTTGTAGTTTTAAGTACCCTGCTAACGTTGCTAACCACGATACTTTGCACAGCGCCAAGCGTAGATGAACAAGGCCTTTAGCAGCTCTTAACACATGGAAGGCAGCCCAGCCTCGTAGGCCTGAAGAACCTGAATACAAAGGCAAGAACTGTATATGGTACTGCGCTTATCCAGCTTGTAATTATTCTTATTTTACATGGAGTATACACGCTCTCACGTCGCGTAATTCTCGAAAACATAAGCAGTTATTGCTCGCTCGCAACACCATGTAATTTACATATTAAAAATCGATTCTAATACACTCAAAACTGCTCATTAATACTTTGTTGCTCGCCCTTGAGCTCTAATACACTCATATAGCCTTGCTAGATAGCTGTCAATTGTCTTGTTGATCTTCTCAGGCTTTAAATCGCGCCATGCTTTGTAGAATCTCTGCACACCTGCATGCCTGCTTGCAATTCTTCTCTGATAGAACCTCTCTCTAAGAGGCTTTACCCACGTCTCCATTACAGAGAGATCTGGAGAGTTTGAAGGTGCTTCAATGTAATCCATGCCGTGTTTATCCATCCAATTAAGCACCATCTTAGAGAAGTGAGCAGAGTCGCGATCTTGATACAAGATGAGCTCTTTCCCAAGTATCTCCTTCTGTAATTGAGAGAGAATCTGCGTAATATATGTCTCTGAGTTCACCTTCCCATTAGAGTTGCCTGCATCATACTCGATTGGCCACGCAAAATTATACCCTATTACACAGAAGATGTGGAAGCGCTCTTGCTTCTCTGGATCTGGGCGAGCATTCTTGTTGTATTGGATGTTCTCTGTCTTGAATCTCTCCTCCTTGCCAGGCCTCCTCTTAATCTTCTTGGGGTATCGAGGCCCAGTTGTCCAATGTATCTCATCGCTCCGGATGACCTGCCTCCAGTCTACTCCGCGAGGTCGAATCTCCAGCTGTATCACGCACCAGCCTACTCGCTCTTCTCGTACACGCTGCGGGTAATCTTCCTTAACAGCTGCTGTATGAGACTTGATGCCAGAGACTTCTGTGACGCGTTTCTGTATTGTAGATCTGTGCAAGTTCTCCTTGCCCTCAGGAGGCTCAACACCAGCCTCATAGGTAATCTCTGGCCAGGGATCTGCCTTCTGTTCGAATGTACAATGATCGATGTTAGCAGTGGGAGAGCTTGTCGAGATTGAGAGACTGAATTAGATTGCATTGAAGACCTGAAATCTAGAGGGCAAGAAAAGGCTATATACAGCAGACAAATGCCAAGCCGGCGGATTGTATGTCCGACCGGCAGGAGGTTGATTTTATGGCAACAATCGAGATAGCTGGCGATTGCGTTGGCGTCTGAGTTCGTAAGCTGACGAGGTGCTCCGCGGGTGTCTAGCTCATCTGAATGCTGGAGACGGCGTGCGCGCTTGGAACTAAGGACTCTTGACGACGAGACTATAGAGATGTTGAAGATCTCCTCAATCTGGCTTAGAGGGCAATGAATATCCTTCTGTTGACAGAAGTATAAGACTGCAAGAATGACAGAGCGTTGTGGGGTCTCAAGCTACTCGTGAGCGCTCTTTCGGGTCTACAAGGACAGGTGGAGGAGTAGAGAAGTGCTTTCTTTTTCGCTGATCAGGCATTGTACTATAGATGGCTAATTGTATTGAATTGTGTGTAAAAATTGACATATATTGGCCCTGCGTTGACGCACGGAGCAATAACTGCTTAATTTTCGAGAATTACGCGACGTGAGAGACACGTTACAGGTAATGCAAGGACCTACATGTTCAAGGCTTATAGAGTTACAATTGCAGAAAAAAATTACTTATAAAGTAAGCTATAAGTAAAGCAATGAATATGTTTATTAAAGAATTATTTAAGAAGACAAAGGAAGAGATACAAAAGGACAAAGAACTTAAGAAAGATAAGGTTTTATCTTTACTTATTAAAAAGGATTTTATACCTGAATGTTTTACTCAACTTACTGTAGTATACAATCTACCTTACTATGCTATTAAATAGCATAAACTACAAAGCCTACTAATTCTTTATAATTTTATTATTAAAAAGGTTTTTATTAATAGTTATATAACTGTTCCAAAACTTATTGAAAAGGCATATAAAAATAGGAAGGTTAAAGCTAAAATTAAGATGTTAAATACCTTTTATTAAATTTACTCTTTTTATTAATATTTAAAAGGCCCTAAATTTATAATACTACCTTAAAGTGTGTACACACTTTATTAACTATAATAGAGAGCTAAAGAAGTACATAATAGCCTTACTAGAACTATTAAAAAAGAAAAGAAAGTAGTAAAACTTAGGCTATTACTTTTACTTCTATTTTTACTAAGTTTAAAATATACACAAAGTTTGGCTTTATTATTAATAACAACTTTTTTAAAAACAACACTTTTTATGACAAAATTAAATACTAGTTTTAATTAAAAGATATTACTAACTAAAAGATTACCTAACATTAAATTTAGTACCAAGGGCTTGTTATTAACTTTATTATCTAAATATTTCTTTTCTATAAAAGTAAAGAAGTAGTAAATGCTACTGTCACGGTAACCATCCGTGATACAAGGGCCTTCTAAGGAAGCCTTCCCCACAAGCCCTCTTTCTGTATCACATGTTTACGCATTGGCCTCGCGCTAGCGCACAAGCCCTCGCCCCAAATATTTCAGCTCACAACTTGTCATGTTCTTCCTTTCTTCACGCAACGTCTTGAATCATCACCTGGTATTGTACTTATTGATTAATCAATGCTCCTCATTGAGCACTTAACCCTCTGCTTGTAGCACCACCGTAACATTACGTTGCGTCTTCACTAATTTCTTATAATAGATAACCTGGACCTCACTGAAATCCTCAGAGACCTTACCTCTCAACTCGTGACTCTGAAGGTGAGTAACGAATCGCTTATAGACACCTTAGTAAGGCAAGAAACCTGACATGAAGAGAGCATAGAAGCTCTTCACACTGAGCTTAATGAGATAAAGCAAGCGTCCACTAGCCCAACCCCTACTATTACTATCTCCCTTGTTAAAGAAAGTCCAGCTCTTGTTACTGGTTCATCTGGAAGTGGCTCAAGTCCTATAACCCTAACCCCACCTATGACCATAACTAGTACCTATCTCCAAGTTCCTTAAGCTACGGTTAGGAACGTGAGATCGACCATCACACCAGAACCTACTATGCCACCAACAACGACGAAATCTGACTACCTACCTGACCCCCTAATGTTTACTAGAAAACAAAAGAACCTACACATCTTCATTAGGAAACTCAACTATAATCTTAAAGGTAATGCTGACTAATATCCTACTAAACGCTCTCAACTTCTATATATACATTTAAGGCTAGAGAAGGACCTGGTAACACTTATGGACTCTCTTATAAATAAGGATATACACTTAGTAGAATAATTAATTACTTTTCTGTAAGCTATATACAGAGACCTAAATAGAAAACTTATTACCTTAAGTAAGCTTAATTCATTTCGCTAAGAATAGAAGAGTTTTATTACTTACTTTATTAAATTCTATAGACTAGCTGCTAATACTAGACTAAATGAAATTAGTCTAATTACTTAGCTAAGAAGATTATTAAATAACGATCTTTACTAGGTAATAGTAGGTATTAAAATTCCTAATATATTAAATAACTAACGTATTTTATAAGTGAGCTAGTTAAATAAGTGAGCTAATTAATTTACTAAGACTATATATTAAGATATTTAATACTATAATATCTCCACCTACTAACCTGTAATTAATTTCTAAAAAAGCTTAAATATAGCTTACTATCTAAGCTCTTAAAATAGGCTAAATATTTAGTCTCTAACTTATTATATGTACTTTTAATGTTTTTTTCTTAAGCTTATAAACGCGACGCGCTGGAATCACCTTATGATATAATATTAAGCCTAATTCAATAAATCTAATAGCAACTGAAGAGGAGGTAATAAAATAGTATATACTTAAGCTAAATTTAAGAGAATTTGCCCCTCTACTTAATACTATTTAAGAGATAGCTAATAAACTATTAGCTGAGTAGAAGAAAGATCTAGTAAGTATAAACTAGCCACACAACTTTATTAAGCGCACTATAGGGCTTAAAATAAAGTATAATCAGAAGCTAGACTACTAACGTTATAAATAGAAAGAACTAGTAATTATACAAGCTTAGTTTAACCTTATACGTAATATAAAGGCTAAATATAGTATATAAGACGAAGATATGTATAACTTTAATAAATCTAGCTTTCAGATAGGTATAATAACCTAGTAAAAAGTCATTATAGGCTCTAAAAGACGGCATTAACTAAAAGCTATTTAGCTAGGTAACTAGAAGTGGATTATAGTGATTTAAGGTATTAGCGCGTTAAGATACGCGCTTTTACTCTTTATTATCTATAAAGATAAAAACTATTTTTCTACCTAGTACTAGGAAGTTAATATACTATCCTAATAGGCATTCAGGGTCTCTAATAACAGCTAGATAATAAATAAGCTTAGTTTCTAGTAGTTAAAGCACTTTGATACATATATAAAAGAGCGTACTATAGGTGTATATCGTCTATTAATTCTAAACAGCCACAAAAGCTATAACTTACTGGAATTTACTAAATACTGTAAAGAGAATAAGATAGTTACTTTATATATACTACCACATTCATCACATATCTTATAGCTACTAAATGTTAGTTGTTTTTTGCTATTAAAGATAGCGTATAGGCGCTAAGTTAAGAAGCTAATACATAACCAGTTTAATTATATTACGAAAATAGAGTTCTTACTAGCCTTTTAGGACGCGTTTAATACGTCTATTACTAAAAAGAATATCTAAGAAAGTTTTCAAGATACTGGCCTAGTTTTATTTAATTTAGATAAGATGATATTAAAACTTAATGTTTAATTATACATGTCTACACTCCCCACTATATAAGATACCCTATGGTAGTTAAAAACCTTTAGTAATTACCTCAAATTTAGGTCGTAATTAAAGCTGATTAGTGATAAATTAGATAGCTTACTATCTTTCTTAAAGAAAGAATTTAATTAGCTTATTAAAAACACCTTTTTAATAGCTTATTAGATAGTGTTATGGCGTGATTAAATTACTAAGCTTAAAGCAGCTAATAAGATCATAAACTGACGGAAACAGTGTAAAAGAAAGTATATCTAGTAAAAAAAAGTCCTTACCTTTAAGGCTAGCTTATAGTTAGTTACTAAGAAAACTATTACTATAACTTCTAGTAATAAGAAAAGTTAGGGTAACGCTAGAGTAGATAGAGTTAAACTAACTTAAAAATACTATAGAAACTACAGCAGGACTAAACATAACGCTTAAATATACTAAATTAATAAAGAATCTACTATAGAATCCAGCAACGATAAGGAATTAGAGGTAGATTATAGTAGGGTAGAGTAGTTTATTATATAGTTTATTATATTTAGTATAGTCTTAGTAAATTAATTAACTCACTTATTTAACTAGCTCACTTATAAAATACGTTATACTAATCTAATATTCTTATATAATAATAATCTTTAGTATCTTTTTTTACTACATCTTACTAGACTATAACCTGTATTATAAAGAAATTCTAATATTATAGAAATTAATATCTTTAATTATGTTTCTATTAAATTAGCTAAACGAGAAGCCCAAAAGCGCAATAGCTAATATTTTAAGTATAATAAATATAGTTATATTTTCTAAAACTACTTTATTTTTCTATTAGAACTCTAATTTATAAGCCTATTCTAATCCTAATAAGTAACTTGTTTTTGTTCTTTTTTTAGATTTAAATTTTTTTATAAATAAGAATATTCTTAAACTCTTTAAGCTAGCTTACTAAAAGCTTTATTCTAGTATTAAGTTACTTTTTAAGATGTTTCTAACTCTAGATTTCTGTTAACCTTTAGACTTCTTATTTAGTAACTAACTCTTAGAACTATTAAGTGAATATTCTGTGTATTATCTAATAAAATAGCTTATTCTACTCTATTACTACTTTAATTAATACTAGAGTAATTAATATAGGTTATATTAGTAAATCTCTAGTTAGTATTTAGAAACTCTATTTTTTATTACTTCTAAACATTCTATATCCCACTAGTTTTAATAATAAATGTCTTAAAAAAAAGTTATATTTTATATACTACTAATATAACTCTCTACTATATAAATTATATTAAGAAAATTTATCTCTTTATAATAGCTATAAGAAACTATAAATTGATTTTTAGCTAATTTTAAATAAGAAAGTATAAAATTAACTTTAACTATAATTTATAAAAACTATTTTTTAATACTTTCTATTACTAGGCCTATTACCTATACTTATTTTAATTTCTAATTTATTTAAAAGAAAATATTACCCGCCTAGAGGACTTTCTGGTAAACTTTTTACTAAAAAAAATTTATTTTAATACTATTTATATATAGCGCTTATAGACCTGCTTTCTAAAGTTATTACTAATTATTTAAACTTAATATAATAACTAGTTAGCTAAAATAAACTATTAATTATAAGAACCTAATATCTATTTAAAGGATTTTTTAGTAAACTGTTTTTTAAAAAGCTTTTATTTAGAATCTAAATTTACACCTAAATCTAACATTAAACTAAATAGGAACTTTATAAAGAAATCTTCCTTTTAAGGCTCTAAAGACTTTTTAGTAAAGGCTTTACTAAAAGGCCTTTATAAGAACTTTAAATAAAGTATAAATATTTATTTAATTAGGGCAGCCCTCTTTATATAAATAGTCTAGAAACATAAATATAAAATCTTTACTATTTTAATAGCTAATATTAATAAAACTCTAGCTCTAAAAACCTATACTAATTTAATTATTAAGGTTCTAAAAAAGTATTATAACACTCTTTAAATATTTTTGCGTAAGAAAGTTAATAGATTACTTAAATATTATTTATATAATTATAAGATTATCCTTAAAAAAGAAAAGCAACCTAGATTTAAATCTCTCTATAAAATATTTTAAAATAAACTAAAAGTTCTTAAGAAGTATTTTAATAACTATTTTATTAAAGAATTTATTAGAGCAAGTTCGTCCCTTGTAGCTGCCCTAATTATTTTTATAAAAAAACTTAATAAAAGTTTTTAATTTTATATAGACTATTAAGCTCTAAATACTATTACTATTAAGAACTATTATCTAATTCTATTAATCTAAGAAACTTTATTCTACTTTAGTAAAGTAAAGTATTTTATAAAGCTAAATATTATTTTAGCTTTTAACTATCTCTATATAGTAAAAGAAGATAAATAGCTAACTATCTTCTAAATTTAATATAGCCTATTTAAATATCTTATTATACTATTTAAATTAGCTAATATATTAAGTACGTTCTAACACTATGTGAATAATGTTTTTTAACTATTTCTTAATATATTTTATATAGTCTACTTTAATGATATTCTAATCTATAGTAATTTTTTATATAAATACTAATAATATATAAAATAAGTTTTAAAAGCCCTAGATAAAGCTAGCTTGTAACTTAATATTAATAAATACAAGTTCTTATAAGAATCCAGGCTAATAATAGTAATTAAGTATAAATAAAGTAGATTTAATAAAGAGTTAATTATATATACTATAGAGATTTAATAATTAACCTCTATTAAGTTACTAAGGTCACGTGGTTATGCATAGAGTTAAAACTAAAATAACTATTTTAGTTAACTATTCTAAGCTCTAGCTTATTATATTACTTTCTTTTTTATAAACTAGGTGGGGGCTCTCTAGTGAACTATTTACCTAAAAGCTTTTATAAATCTATTTTAAATTCTATTTACTATAGCTTTTTCTAAAACTCTTATTAGTAATTTACTAATAGAAATTTATGTCTATTTTTTTTATAGAGATACTATATGCCTTTTTTAATAGTTCTAATATTATTATATTTTCTAGCTAGCTTACTAGCTCTATAGTTATTAATATATAGTTTTTTTATTTTATTTTATACTATAGCTAGTAGCCTTATTTTTATTTTATTTATATTTTAGTAATAATATTCTACACTACATACTTTTTATAGTTATTTATTTAGATTAATAGTAGCTAAAAGTTATCTATAGGCTAGCTTAGTAATAGATTATTACTTACTAGCTATAGTCTATTTATATAAAATATTAGGTTTAGTTTTAGAAGCGTATTTAGCTTTATAGCATATAAACTAATTATATTTTCTATAATATATTTAGTATTCTTCTAGTCTAGCTTCTTATTTTCTTATTTAGTAAAGAGTTAGTTATTAAGCTTTAATTATATCTTATTTCCAATACACAGTTATAGGGCTTTATCTTAATATTAATTTTTTATTTTTATTTTACTATGCCTTAGCTATAGTTGCCTGTGCTAAGTTAATATATTTTTTTAACTTTTTTATAATTTCTCTAGCGCTAGTTTTTAGGTTTTAAGCTATTATATTACGCCTAGTTCTAATATCCACTTACAGTAGTTCTATATTATATTTATATTAAAAAAAATAGACTTATTTCTATTAAAATAGTGTCTCTTTTTTTATTATAATTTTAGCTATTAGGTAGAGCTTTACTTAGTTTACTTAGTTCTATATAATAAACACTTAAAAATAGATCTTAACTATACTATTTATTCTTTCTATTAAACTATTTATTTATGAATAAAACACTGTTAATAATTGCTTTTTAATTCTTAAGATTTTATAAAGCTTAGTTTAGAACTTACTAATAAATTAGCTGCTATAATTAGATACTATAGTATTAGAAATCTAATAGTAAGTAATAATCTTATAAATAAAAACTTATATTACTATTTTAATATCTATGTTTAGAAGAAGGTAGAGAGTTATATTCTTATTTAACCTATTAGTAATTACTAATAAGACTATACAGCTATTACTTTCTAGTAATCTAGTTATAAAATCTATTAAGATCTTTTTTTAAATATGATTAGAAATAGGTAATAAGCGTAATAGCTCTTACTAATAATCTCTTTATAACTTTATACAGCTATAGATATTATAGTTTTAAATATAATACTATATATAGTTTAATATCCCTAGCTAAAAGTAATTTCTTATTAATATTAAATAGATAATCTGCTGTCCTAGGTGTCTTATTACTTATAATAAATAAATTTAGTAAATAATTAATATCTTTAATAGCTCTAAGTTATTTACTTACTTCCTATTCTAATAATAAAAAGTCCTATCTTTGTTAATTGTGTATTTAGTTAGTAAAACTTTTAGTTTAAGCTCTAAAGAAAATCTCTACTTCTAATTATAGAAAGTTTATACTACTTTTATATATACTTTATTATCTAGTACTATATTATACTATCTTTGTTTAAGCTTATTATAAGACTTCTAGGTATAAGACTTCTAGGCTTCGGTTATACTATCTTCTATAATTATTAAAAAACTAATTTAAGTAAAGAAAGCCTATACTGCTTGCCTATTATTATTTAATTTAAACTTTTTTTTTTAATATATAACTACTAGCTTTAGTAGCTGAATTATATGGCTTTTTAACCTTTCATTATCTTCTCTACTTAGATAATCTTATTTATGTCTTAATAGTATATCAGCTTATATATTTTCTTTCTTTAGTTTATATTAAATCTTTATATTATATTAGCTAAGGAATAACTGCTAGCGCATGTATTTTTTACTTAATTTTTAAAACCTTATAAAATACTTAAGGTTCTTATAATTAGTAATAACCTAGAATTTTTTAATAGACCATAATTCAGTATCTTATGCCTTTAGGTAATAAATAATTATAAAAAGTTCTTTATTATATATCTCGTAATTATATTTTATAGGTGTGTTTTTTTTAAAAAGTATATATATAAACACAGCACGCTATTATCGCCGTATTATAAAAGAACTTTTTTAGTTATATAACCTAAAGAGTTAGTTTCTAAAATAGTTTTATAATTAGAATTAAATTAAGTTAGTATTAGTTCTAATATAAAGATCTCTTTTAGTTTATTAAATACTATTTATTTTTATTAGTTTATTAGAACAGCACGTTACTTGTAAGTCTTATAAGTAGGATAGTAATTTCTAAAAAAGACTTAATAAACTAATAATAGAAATTAGTGAATTTAAGAAAGCTTTTGATTTCTTTTATAGTTATTAAAAGCTACTACTTAGTAATTACTTTTATTTTAATAGAATCTATTCAAATTCTTTATCCTGCTTTAATAATAAACTTTAGATATTTTATGCTCTTAGTTTCGAATTCGTACTTCTTAATATCCAGATATAAATCTATAGTGCTAAGTTTTTCTAGTATTAGATTAATTTACCAGCAATACTCTTTTAGTAAGCTTAAAAAGTAAATAAGTATATTATTAAAAAAAAGTTAAACAGAACTTATTAAGATACTCTTATAGAATTTAGTTTATATATTATTAAAATATACTAGAGGCTTTTGCTAGTCTAAAAGGTATAACTAGCTATATAAAAAATCTAAATCTTATATAAAAAACCGTTAGCTATTTATTTTCTTTTATAATATAAATCTTATAAAAAGCTATTAAAATATTAAGCTTAATATACTATCTTACCTTACTAATCTAGCTAAGCATTTTATGGATTAGGGGAAGAAAGTATTTATTCTTCTTAAAAATCTTATTAAGTATATAATAGTTAATATAAAAGTGAAGATTTTACTAAGCTTATATATAAATAATATTATAACTATATTTAGGGAGTTACTTACGTAAATAAAGCTTTTCTCTAGTAATAATATTAACTCTTTTTATAATACTAGTAGTTTCTTTCTTAATATATTATATAGCAGTTCTGAAAGGACCTTAAGGTCCTTTCTATTAATCTTTTTAAATTTAATATAATAGTCTATTCTAGAACTTTATAGTGGTAGGAGCTTGTTTATTTTTTTCTCTAAAAATAACTTTAAATACTTCTAATAGGCTTTAGAAAGTAGTATTTTAAAATCTAGTTTTAGTTTAGGCGCTAAGGCTTTTTAAATGTCTATTAATAATACTATAAAAATACATTTCTTATTTATTCTTTTTAATCTATTTATTTATATTAAAAAAGTAGTTATGTTAATCTCTATTAGCTTTTACTAATATAGTTTCTTTCCTTTCTTACTATAAACTCTTATCCTTAAAGTATGAATATAAAACAATTTCTTTGCTAGCGTAATTATAATATTATTTTAATTTATTTAGAGCCTGTCTAAAATAAGATTAAACTTAAGTACATTATTAATAACATATATATAAACTTATTTAGTATATTCTTTAATATTAAGATTAATTTATGTAACCTAGGTAACCCTTTTAGGTTTTTTATATACTCTAATAATTTCTTATAAGGCTATATTAATACACGTTAAATAAGCTTTAGCAGTAAAAACAAAGCTTATAAAACTATAATATAAATACCTAGTATTAATCATTATATATGCGATATTCATCTGGTTAATCAATAAATATATAATAATAAAATCTATATCTATATATATATTTTAGAACTTTTATTATTCTTTTTATAATATTATTTTACCTATTTCGGCTAGGAGCTCTTATTTATGATTATAAGTAAAAACTATTCTTTCTTTAACACTTCTTCTTTTTCTTTTTTATTTCTATTTTCTTTATTTTTTTATTAGCGTTTATTTGTCTAGCTTTTGCTAATATTATAGTAACTAGGCATAACTAATTTACTTTTATATATTTACACTTATTCTTTATATAGCTAGGAGAACTATATTGATAATAAAAGCTTTATTTATAATACTAGTTAAATTTCTTTTAGCTTATTTAAAGTATTTTAAATTAATTATTCTATAGCTTTACTGCTCCTGCATGCGTGAATATTACTTTCTAATCTATTAATTTAAATATTAGTATAAATAGTATTATATAAATAACTATAACAGTCCTATAGTTACTTAATATAATTTATATAAAATTATTATTAACATGAATTACTTCTTAAGTGTATTCTTTAAAGTTTAGTATTACTAAAAGGGCTGTAATATGCTTTTAGAGCTTTCTATTTAATCTTTAGATAAATATACTCTTTTTTATATTTTTATTTAGCTAATCGCTTTCTACTAGTAGTAGTTTCTTATTAAACTCTATATAATATTCTCTTACTAACTTCTTTTTCTATTTTATACTTTACAGCTTGTTTAGAGACTTTTATCTTTAGTACTAGTTTTTAAACTAGAAGTCCATAAATACTTATATTACTTTAAGAGTAGTATTATTTCTTTAATTAGAGAGCTATAAAAATATAGTTTATACTACTTATCTTTTTAAATACTAAAAGAGATAGTTTATCTGTTCTTTTTTATTACCTATATAGTATTTATTAAATTATAACTTAGCCTTAGCTTAATACTTAAACGTAGAATAAAAAAACCATATACTATTAAATATAAGAAGTTTAGAAAAATTAAATAGTTTAACTACTAGTTTAATTACTAGTTATGGTGTTAGTATAAAGAGAGTTACTAGTATTATCACTAAAACCTATAAAAGTAGCCTTAATAGGGAATTACGACCTTTTAGTATAGTTAGTTTTTTAGATATTACTTATAACATGTTTATAATCTCCTTAAGTAAGGTACTGTTACTGGCTTTATTTACTAAAAATAAAACTTTCCTTTATCATGCTAAGTAGGGTAGTTATTAAGTTTAATTTTTATTTAACTTATTACTACTTTAACAGCTAGAATTTCTAACCCTTGTGAAGTAAATAACCAGTATAGTTTATAACTAATTTATTTATTATTATATTCTATATTAAGTAGGTTTATCACTCAGGCTATTAATATAAATACTAAGTAGTTATTAGTATTTATTAATATTTACTATACTACTAGATAGTTCTCTTAAATATTAGAGAGCTTTTTATTTTTTTATAAAGTTAATTATACTACCAGAGACCTCTCAGCCTCTTATAAGAAATAAAGTTAATTAAATCCAAATATAAGGATCCAGGCTAATGATAGTAATTAAATATAAATAAAATAAATTTAATAAAAAGTTAACTACGTACGCTATAGAGACTTAATAGTTAATCTTTATTAAATTACTAAAGTTACGTGATTATGTATGGAATTAAAGCTAAAATAATTATTTTAATTAATTATCTTAAGCTCTAGCCTATTACAGTTCTACTAAAAATAAGTTACTTATTTTAGGTATATAATTTTAATAAAAGGAATTAGTATAAACCTAAATAAAATAAAGAATATTTTTAACTAGAAATTTTTTAAGAACGTAAAGAATATAAAAGCATTCTTAGAATTTACTAACTTTTATTAATAATTTATTAATAACTTTTTCTGTATTACGTTTTTATTTATAGCTTTAATAAAAAAGAAAGTCTAATTTAAATTTAATAACACTTATTAAAAGGTATTTAAATATTTAAAATATGTATTTATAACTATCCTAATTCTCTAACACTTTAATTTTAAGTTACTAATTATTATAGAAGCTGACTTTTTAGACTATATAACTACTAAAGTTTTTTTCTAAAAAGATAAATAAAATAAACTAAGATCTATAGTCTACTTTTCTAAGAAACTAAATTCTACTAAATATAACTATAAAATATATAATAAGAAACTACTAGCTATTATACGTTGCTTTAAATAATAAAAACCTAAATTAAAAAGTACTATATTCCTAATTTAAGTACTAAGTAACTATAAAAATCTTTAGTACTTTACTATAATAAAGTAACTTAGCTATTAATAAGCTTATTAAATTAAATATCTATTCTAATTTAACTTCACTATTACGTACTAACTAGGTAAGTAGAGTAGAAAACTAGATGTTTTTACTTACTATATATAAAATACTTTAGCCTAAAAAGAAGTCTAAAGAGCTTAATAATAAACACTTTTCTACTCTAAATTATTTAATAATACTCTAAAATTAAACTTAACCAAGACAAATAGGTTAATTTAATAGATTATTAATAATAAATACTTAAATAGTAAATTTATCTAGGAAATTCTATTACTAATATAGAATAAAACTTAATACTCTAAGAAACTTTTTCTAAGTAAGTATAAAAACTAAGAAGGCTAGTTATATTATTATAATTAACTAGTAATATTAAATAATAATAAACTTAAATTAAATTTCTCTAAATTATGCATGATTCTCCTGCTGGCGGCTACTCTAATTATAAAAAAACTTTTAAAATCCTACAACATAAATACTACTAGCTATAGATATTTAAAATAATATGTTAATATATATCTTATTATTATATCTACTAAAAATTTAAGACTTTTTATGAAAAGTACTATAGCCTCTTAAAACCTCTTTCTATTCTTAAAAGAAGATAGAAGAATATTTTTATAGACTTTATTACCAACCTCCTAAATCTAAAGACTATATTAATATTATAGTTATAGTTAATTACCTTATAAAATACTAATACCTAATTTCTTATAGTAAGATAATTACTGTAGATATTACTTATTTTTTTTACTAGCACGTATAAATAAACTATAGTCTTTTAGAAATAATTATATTAGACTAAGGAACATAATTTATCTCTGTCTTCTATAATAAACTCTATAAATAACTATAAATTAAATTCTAATTATTTTCTACATATTATCTAGAAACTAATGGCTAAATAGAAAGAGCTAATAGTATAATAGAATAAATTCTATATATATATATAAACTATTAGTAAGATAACTAGGTAAACTAGCTCCCTTTAGTATAATTTAAAGCTAATAATACTATATCTAAATTTACAAAAGTTTTACTATTCCTAGCTAATATAGGCTAATATCTTTAAATGGGTTTTAAACTTTTTATAAGAATTTAAAAACGTTTTTACTAAGTATTATAAGCTTTAGAAGTTAACTATATAATAGAAAAAATAGCTAATATCTAATAACTAATTTAAGAAGAAATTATTTAGGCTTAAGCTTTCTAAAAAGAATATATAAACTAAAAACAATTACCTATATTTAATTATCAGATAGGAGATATAATCTGGCTTAATATATAAAATATTTAAATAAGTAATTTTTTAAAAAGCTAGACTTAAAGGCCTTAGGGAAATACTATATCTTTTAAATAATTTCTTTATATGTGTACTAACTTAAATTTTTTAAATTCTTAAATATATATCTAGTTTTTTATATATTATTACTTTAACCTACTATGCCTGAATGTTATGGACTGTAATAAGAAAGAAAGTATAGCCAGAAAAGCGTTATTATAAAAGATATAATATAAAGAAATATATAAGTAATACTAAAAGGTAGAGGTAAATTAGTAGAGATAAAATCTACAAATAGAATTATTATAAAATAAGTTTAAGTTCTATAAAGAGTAATATCTAGAGTAGGTAAATAAATCAGGTAATTAGCTATAACAAAACATAAGAAAGATAAGTATAGATAATAGAGATAAGTTTTTATTTTTTTTATTTTTTTTAGTAGTATTTAATATACTTCTAATTAGTATATAATATACGCACGGAGGATTTATTATAAGTATAGAATATTAAATAGCTTATAGTTACTTTTAATTTTTTATAGTTACTCTAAAATTAAGAATTATACTTTAAGTAAAATAGTTTAATACTATTTTATTAAATTTTAACTTATTATTTTGTTTCTTTCTATTTCTACTAAGTTAACTAACTTCTACTAAGTCTAATAAGCTATCTAATTAGGAAGTAAAAGAATTAATTAATATTACTTAATTAATTAAATAGCTTATTACTAGTATAATATTACGTTAGTAAGTTAACAACTTATAATATAATAACTACTATCTTAAAAAAAGTAAAAAAAAACTGTTAGATAGATTCTAACACTAAACTATTTAAATAAGATTTATAATAACCTACTATAAAGATAAATAAGAACTCTATTCGTTAGAAGAAAGTAGTAGTAAAGAAGAAGTTATAATAGGATCTTTATTTATAACTAAAAGTATATCTAAAGAATAGAAAAGTATATAATAAGTTATTTAAAAATAAAAAGTAGCTATTATAAAGCTACGGAATACTCTAGTTAACCTATAATAATAAGTAATAACTAAAAAAAAAAATCATAAAAGAAGAAACAGTAAAGATTTAACCTCTAGCTAAGTTTAATAGTAATAAAGATAAACTTAAAACCTTTATAATAATAATAGACCTTTACTATTAGTTTAACTAATCTTTATTTATAACTAATTAGAATTAGATTCTAATAGTTAGTATGAATATAATAAGATAAATTATAAGATAGTTTAAACTACTTATAAGAAACTACTTAGTTAATAAAGATTTTAACTTAGGAGTAATAGGACTTATAGACTATAATAGTAATATAAAATAAGCCTTTAAAATTTATAAAAGCTTTAAGAAGAAAATGATTATAGTCTTTAAAAAAATTAATAAAAAAATAGAGGTAATTTAGAAGCTTTAATAACTTAAGTAATATACATCAACAGCTAACTACATAGCAGAGTTTAAATAAATCTAATTATAACTTAATTAAATAAACTAACTATTAGTTATGATGTATTATAAGGGGCTGAAAGATAAGATTAAAAATAAAATCTCTAAAAGCAAATAGCTAAGCATATTACTTAAAATTATTAAATAAGTAATAACTATTAATAACTACTAGTACTAATAAAAGTAAGAAAAAAAAGCACGTAGACAATTATTAATCTATATACTAAAAAAAAAAGAAAAAAATACCTGAATATATAATAAAATAGATATTAATAAAGTATTTATTAATAAATAGTAAGGAAAGTAAATTAAGAAATAAATAAAACACTACACTTAAAAAGCCTACTTAAGATATAAAAAATAAGAACATTTTATTAAAAACTATAGATAATAATAAGTAGACGTTAAAAAAGCTTATATCTAAACTAAGGCACTAAAGGAAATTATAGTAGCTATAGTTTAAGTAAAAAAAGCTAAGAACTAAATAACTAAGAAAATAATTACACAACAAATCTAGAAAGAATAATACTAAATCTATAAAAACTATATATATTTTAGATAAGAATATAAAATATTATACTAGCAGATAAAGAATTAATTAGCAGAATAATCTAATAATATAATTACTACTTTATAAAAAGTAGCTATTAAATAATACCAGACTAACTTTATAAAAGAGGCTAATAAATTCTATAAAATTATATAATAAGAAAGAGAACTCTTTAAGAAAGAAAATTAAAAATTCAGGCAAAAAAGAATTAAAAAATAGAAAATAAAAAGAAACTAATATCTATAATAATTATACAGTATGTATACTAGGAATACTATTAGATATATAAATTAAAATATTATCTAAAGAAATATTATATTACTAAATACTATAAGGTTATTTTAGGAGATAGAATATATAAATACTAATAAGCACTATAGTCAGCAAGAAACAAGTAATATAAAAAACTTAATAAATAAGAACTAGTAACGTAGATAAATAAAATCTATAAATAAGAATTTATATTAGTTATAAGCTATATAATATGCTATCACCCCATCAAATATCCAGAACTAAAATAAGATTAAAATAAAAAAGAAATAATTTTTTTATTAACCTTATAGGTACAAGACGACAACGCTGTAAATAAAATAATAAAAAAAGAATACTAGATATATATAATATTAGATTATATAGAAATAAACTATAAACAGAATAAATATGCTATACGTATTAAAGAACTAAGGACAAAGAAAGTATTATAATAACTTATAAATAGAAAGAAATTTAATTTATAATAAGAGCTAGTTTACATAAATTCAGAAAATAAATTACAGAATCTAAATACTAAAAAACATAAATAGCTATTATGGGATAAATACTAGCTAAAATACTAATTACACTAGGCTAAATATTATTAAGAAAAATAGTTAGCTACAGAATTACATAAAAAACTCACACACCAAGAATACTTCTTAGAATGGAAATGTTAGGATTATAGAGAATAAGCTAAGAATATATATAAAATACTTAATAAAAAAGTATATTAACTTTAGAGATATTTAATCCACAGACCTAAAAAAAAAACACTAAAGAAATAACTACCACTTAGAAGTTAACTATATATAAAAAACTAGAAAACCAGTAGACCATAACTAAGCTACTAGAGAATTAAAATAAAGTTAAAAGAAAAGACTTATTAATTATATACACGTAACTAAACCAGAGGAAATACGAAAATAAGCTATATATAAACGTATATATTAATAGTAATTAGATACTATGTGATGACGGGCTCAGTCTTCACGCGTCGTTGCATGAATGCAGGTTGACGGGATAAGTTGGCTCTATTTCAGCTACACTAAGATGAGGAGAGAAGAGGTACAAAGGGGGCTCGCCCCTAAATAGGGCGGTGCATGGCCTGAGCGTGAGCTAGCCATGCTCCGAGCTCTGCGCTAGGTCGTGGCTGGCGTAGCCAGTCGCGATATCATGTGGCCTGCAGCGAGCAGAGCAAGCAGCACCGTCACATTACCCCCCCTCTAAGGGAGGCTCGTCCCCGAGTCTCTAGGTTACAGTCTCCTCTTTGCTGGTTTCTGTACCACTCTTGTCTTTGAAGCCGCCTTGTCGTCCTCCTCTGTTACGTCCAGGCCCTCCTCTGCTTCGTACGCTTTCAACCAGGCGTCTAGTCGTGCCGGCGGTCCTGCTTTCTCTGGATAGGCCTCGTGGTAGTCTCTTACCTTGTATGGGGCGCCTATAAAGCCTCGGGCGTTGTACCAGGTAGGATCTGGGTCATAAGCTAGCCAGGATGCTTTGTACTGTAGTCGGCCATGGAATAGGCGGCTATTAAGGATTTCCTGCACTGGCCACTCGGGATGCCCGTTGATCTCGATAGGCGGTTCCTCAGGTTCAATTTGGCCAGGCAGTGGGCGAGTAGAAGCCTTCTGTAGGTGGTCTGCGTGGAAGACGTCAAGCATGCGCATGTGCGACAGCAGCTTAAGGCGATAGGAGTGTCCCTTCATGCCTACAATAGGATAGGGTCCGTACATCTGCTGGTCAAGCTTCTGGCTAGGTCGGCTAGTAGTGAAGCCCTTAGGTGTAACGTATACCTCATCTCCTGTAGAGAAGTCTGGCTCGTGGCGCTTCTTATTAGCCTATTAAGCCTATCACTCTTGTGCTTAAGCGATCCCTTATTAAGCTATCTCTATAGCTAGCTTTACTATATTATAGTAAGCTTTAGCGTAGCTCTGCACTTCCTTACGTGATATCTATTTATAGACTATAGTAAATGCCTTCATATGTTTCTCCTAGTTCTAGTAATAGATTAGCTAGTAGCTAAACTTAATTTAATAGAGTAATAAGCCTATAGTCTTATATAGTAGAATTACTTAAGTCTAGTCTATATAAAATAGTAAGTTTAACTAGTTATCTTAATAGTAATTAATAAATAAGCGTAGGTGCTGGTTAATATACTAGTTTAAAACCTTAGTATTCCTATTAGTTTAAGAGTAATATAGTATTAAGAGCTTTTACTTAATTCCTATTAGTTAACATAACTTATTTATAAATACTAAAGTAAACTAAGGACTGTGATTAGAGACTATTAATCTAGGCAAACTAAATACTTACTAAATATAATAATAGTATATATTAGCTATCTAAGTAGCTATAGTGGTCTTATAATAAGATAGTAAAAAGTAATACTTATTTAACTAGTCTATAACAATAAAAGTACAGTCATATTCTTTTTTATTTAAAGGGAAGAATTTAAAGTCTATAAAGACATCTCGTTATACTCGCTTAGAAATTAGTAGTAATTTAAA
The DNA here is from genome assembly GCA_010093925.1 of Zopfia rhizophila CBS 207.26. Classification (NCBI taxonomy): domain Eukaryota; kingdom Fungi; phylum Ascomycota; class Dothideomycetes; family Zopfiaceae; genus Zopfia; species Zopfia rhizophila. Next base: position 2,510,580 of record ML994617.1, read on the forward strand.
TAAGTCTAGAGTTTTATTACGAGATATATAGCTCTATTTATAAGCTTTATATATAGTTATATAATTATCTATATTTTTATTTATACAGCTCTAGTAGTAGCGGTCGCGAAGTAACTTATTTATTTTTCTTTTATTTAAGTAAGTAATCACCTAAGTAGCATAAATAGCTTAAATAAAATAAGTTCTTAAAAAGTGTATAGTAAGAACTACTAGCTTATTATAGTACATAAAAAGACTCTAGCTAAGTTTTTATATTAAATAGTTACTAAAAAAAGTATGCTCTTAGAATAGCTGTAGGCTCTTATAGCTATAGTTCGCCTTAATAATATAATTAATTAGTAAGTAAGGGTTATTTAGGGGCGGCGAGGCTATAAAAGTATTAGTAATAACTATTTTAATTATATTAATAACTAGTATATCTTTTACTAACAGCGTAGCTAGGTTATTACTTATGGTTTTAATAAAGCTAATATTAATTTACTCTACTAAAAAAAAGGCGCGTGTTTAGGCTGCTTTATTCTTATTTTTTTAGGTCTTTAGTTTCTCTTACTTATATAAGAGCGCGTCGGCTACTATGTTAGTTATATTAAAATAATAAATAAGTATTAAGTAATAGTCTACTACGCTTATTATTTAGTATATTTAGTAGAGAGTAAGCTTTTACTTTATAAAAAAATACTCTAGCATATAATAATTAGTTAGGGTACTAAATAACTTAGTAGTTTATAAGCCTATAAGCTATAAGTACTATTCTTAGAGGCTATAAATTATAGCTAATATCTTTTTATTATATATATTATAGTTTATCTAGGGCTCGCTTATAGTCTTAGAGTAGAAAACTATAAGTTACTAAAAACTATTCTCTTAAAGCTATAATAGTATTTTTATAATAATTTTATTACTTACGTTTATCTCCATACGTGTCTGACGATAGGGCGAGTAGTAAACTAGAATATTATTTAATAATATTAGATTCTTAGCTTATTAGAAGGCTACTAGCTTGTATTTACTAAAAGTATATTATATACTCTTTTTAAGTAGCTTAATAAGTAGTTAGATAATATATCTATAGTTTTTTAGAAAAGCTCTATAGAAGTTACAGAATTTTAGAAAGAATTATAAGCTTTTAACTGATATAAGTACTAGCTATTTCTATATAGTAGTAATTTTCTTAAGGTCCTTTTAGATCCCTTTTATGCTAATAATAAGACCTAGAAACTTTATTCTAGTAATAGTAAACTCACTCTTCTTAATATCTACTTAGAGACTAGTATTTTAAAGATGTTTTAATACTTAAGTAATATACTCCTCATACTACAGCAAGTCTTCAGAATAAATTAGAATATTATTAAGATAGATAGTATAAAAGTTATTAAGTAGACTATAAAGCACCTTATTAATATAGCACTAGAATATAATAAGGCTATTATAGAGACTAAATAGTAGTACGTAATACTTATAGTTCTTATACTAAATATAAAACATAATTAAATCCTCTATATCTTTATTTAGACGTATATAATAGAAGGCTTGTTATATATTAAACTTAGTAAATACCCTTACACGCGCTAGCCGGGCGAGGGTTTTCTAAATTAATAAAATTAAATAAGTATTTTTCTTTATAATAGTATTAAGCTTATAATAGTTAATATAAAAGCGCTACCCTTTTCTAGGCTTTTTAGTAAATAATACTAGAAAAATATATAAAGCATTACTATAAATAATAACCTCTTATTAAAGGTAGTTATTTAGATAAATCTTAACTAGCTATAGCTACTTAAAAAATATACTATATAATAAACTTAATATTAATATATTCTTAACTATTAGTTTAATATTATAGTTAATACCTTTATAATACAGGGATAGTATATTTAAGTTTTTTTTTAAGAAATAGACCTAAGTTACGCCGGCGTAGCTAAAGTAGAATAGTTTTTATTTAATAAGCTACTAAAGTTTCTCTTCTTTTATAAGGTTTTTATTTAATTAATAGAGCCCTTCTAGTAAAGCTTTTATTAAAGAGTTTCTAAGATCTTAAGAAAAGAGCTTTAAGTCTAGTGGGTTAAGCTTATTTCTATAGTTCTAAATAAGCTTATTTACTTTATAAACGCTAGTATATCTTAATATAGTTTTCTTTTACTATACGTATATTATAAAGGTAATAGCTTTTATAGTATTAATCTTAAGGCCTACCTTAAAAAGGTCTTTGTATAAGATAGGCTAAAAATAAAAAGTTTACTTACTTAACTCTAGCTACTATTATAAGTAAAGCTGCTTTTTTATTTTTCTAAAGTTTTTTTACTATATTATATACTAAGGTGAGCGCTAAAGTGGCTTATAAGTATATTATAAAATTACTATATTTATTAGCTCATCACGTCAGTTAGTATTAGCTTAGTGTGAGGAGTTAATTTTAGTTAATAAATTTTATATTAAAATAATAATATCATGCTTATAGTTAATTAGCTTATTATTATAATAACAGGCTTAGTCTTTATACGTCGTTATATAAATATAAATTAATAAAATAAGTTAGCTCTATTTTAACTATACTAAGATAAGAAGAAAAGAGATATAAAGGGGGCTTGCCTCTAAATAGGATAGTGTATAGCCTAAGCATAAGCTAGCTATACTTTAAGCTCTATACTAGGTCATAGCTAGTATAGCTAGTTATAATATTATATAGTTTATAGTAAGTAAAGTAAGCAGCACTATTATATTACCCTCTCTCTAAGAGAGGCTTGTTCTTAAGTCTCTAAGTTATAATCTTCTTCTTACTAGTTTCTATACTACTCTTATTTTTAAAGCCGCCTTATTATTTTTCTCTATTATATTTAGACTCTCTTCTATTTCGTATACTTTTAACTAGGCGTCTAGTTATGCCGGCGGTCCTGCTTTCTCTAAATAGGCCTTATAATAATCTCTTATCTTATATAAGGCGCCTATAAAGCCTTAGGCGTTATACTAAGTAGGATCTAGGTTATAAGCTAGCTAGAATACTTTATACTATAATTAGCTATAGAATAAGTAGCTATTAAGGATTTCCTATACTAGCCACTTAAGATACCCGTTAATCTTAATAGGCGGTTTCTTAGATTTAATTTAGCTAGACAATAAGCAAGTAAAAGCTTTCTATAAATAGTCTATATAAAAAATATTAAGCATACGCATATATAATAGCAGCTTAAGGCAATAGAAGTGTCTCTTTATATTTATAATAGAATAGGGTCCGTATATCTACTGGTTAAGCTTCTAGCTAGGTTAACTAATAGTAAAGCCCTTAAGTATAACGTATACCTTATTTTCTATAAAAAAGTCTAGCTTATAGTGCTTCTTATTAGCCTATTAAGTCTATCACTCTTATACTTAAGTAATCTCTTATTAAGCTATCTCTATAGCTAGCTTTATTATATTATAGTAAGCTTTAGCGTAGCTTTATACTTCCTTACGTGATATTTATTTACAGACTATAGTAAATACCTTTATACGTTTCTCCTAGTCCTAGTAATAAATTAGCTAGTGGCTAAACTTAATTTAATAAAGTAATAAGCCTATAGTCTTATATAGTAGAATTACTTAAGTCTAGTCTATATAAAGTAGCAGGTTTAATTAATTGTCCTAATAATAATTAATAAATAGGCGTAGGCGCTGGTTAATATACTAATTTAAAACCTTAATATTCCTATTAGTTTAGAGATAATATAGTATTAAGAGTTTTTACTTAATTCCTATTAGTTAACATAGCTTATCTATAAATACTAAAATAAACTAAAGACTGCGATTAGAGACTATTAATCTAGGCAAACTAAATACTCACTAAATATAATAATAGTACATATTAGCTGCTTAAGCGGCTGTAGTAGTCTTATAATAAGATAATAAAAAGTAATACTTACTTAACTAATCTATAATAATAAAAACATAGTTATATTCTTTCTTATCTAAAGAGAAGAATTTAAAGTCTATAGAGACATCTCACTATGCTCGCTTAGAGATTAGTAGTAATTTAAATAAGCTTAAGGTTTTATCATAAGGTATATAGCTCTATCTATAAGCTTTATATATAGCTATATAGTTATTTATATTTTTGTTTATGTAGCTCTAGTAGTAGCAGTTGCGAAGTAGCTTATTTATTTTTCTCTTACCTAGGTAAGTAGTCACCTAGGTAGTATAGATAGCTTAAATAAAGTAGGTTTTTAAGAAGTGTATAGTAGAAACTACTAGCTTATTATAATATATAAAAAGGCTTTAGTTAAGTTTCTATGCTAGATAGTTACTAAAAAAGGCGTACTCTTAGAATAGCTATAAACTCTTATAACTACAGTTTACCTTAATAATATAATTAATTAGTAAGTAAAGGTTATTTAAAAATAGTAAGGCTATAAAAGTATTAATAGTAGTTACTTTAATTATATTAGTAATTAGCATGCCTTTTGCTAACAGCGCAGCTAGGTTATTACTTATAGCTTTAATAAAGCTAATATTAATTTACTCTACTAAAAAAAAGACACGTATTTAGGCTACTTTATTTTTATCTTTTTAGATCTTTAGTTTCTTTTACTTGCGCGAGAGCGCGTCAGCTACTATATTAACTATACTAAAATAATAAATAAATATTAAATAATAGTTTACTATACTTATTATCTAGTATATTTAGCGGGGAGTAAGCTCTTGCTTTATAGAAAAATATTTTAGCACGTGATAGTTAATTAGAGTATTAAATAACTTAATAGTCTATAAGCCTATAAGCTATAAGCGCTATTCTTAGAGGCTATAGATTATAATTAATATTTTTTTATTATATATATCATAGTTCATCTAGAGCTTGCTTATAGTCTTAGAGTAAAAGACTATAAATTACTAAAGACTATTCTCTTAAAACTGTAATAGCATTTCTATAATAACTTTATTACTTATATCTATCTCTATACACGTTTAATAATAGAGCGAGTAGTGAGCTAGGATATTATCTAACAGCATTAAATCCTTAGCTTACTAAAAGACTACTAGCTTATATTTACTAAAGGCATGCCATATGCCCTTCTTAAGCAGCTTAGTAAGTAATTAGATAATACGTTTATAGTTTTTTAGAAAAGCTTTATAGAAGTTATAGAATCTTAGGAAGGATTATAGACTTTTAACTAACGTAAGTACTAGCTATTTCTATATAGCAGTAACCTTCTCAGGGTCCTTTTAAATCCCTTTTATGCTAATAATAAGGCCTAGGAACTTTGTTCTAGTAATAGTAAACTTACTTTTCTTAATATCTACCTAGAGGTTAGCGTCCTGGAGATATCTTAGTACCTAAATAACATACTCCTTATACTATAGCAAGTCTTCAGAATAAATTAGAATATTATTAAGATAGATAGTATAGAAGTTATTAAGTAGACTATAAAACACCTTATTAATATAGCACTAAAATATAGTAAGGCTATTATAAAGACTAAATAGTAGTATATAGTACTTATAGTTCCTATACTAAGTACAGAACGTGGTTAGATCCTCTATATTCTTATTTAGACGTATATAATAAAAGGCCTGTTATATATTAAGCTTAGTGAATACCCTTATACGCGCTAGCCAGGTAAGGGTCTTCTAAATTAATAAAATTAAATAAACGTCTTTCTTTATAATAGTATTAAGCTTATGGTAGTTAATATAGAAGTGTTATTCTTTTCTAGACTTCTTAGTAAACAGTACTAAAGAAGTATATAAAGCATTACTATAAGTAATAACCCCTTATTAAAGATAGTTATTTAGATAGATCTTAACAAGCTATAGCTGCTTAAAAGATATATTATATAATAAACTTAATATTAGCATATTCTTAGCTATTAGTTTAATATTATGGTTAATATTTTCGTGATGTGGGGGCAGTATGTCTGAGTTCTTCTTTAAGAAATAAACCTAAGTTATACTAGTATAGCTAAGATAGAATAGTTTCTACTTAATAAGCTACTAAAGTTTCTCTTCTCTTATAAGGTTCTTATTTAATTGATAGGGCCCTTCTAGCAAAGCCTTTACTAAAAGGTTCCTAGAGTCTTAAGAAAAGGGCTTTAGATCTAGTAGACTAAGCTTATCTCTATAGTTCTAAATAAGCTTATCTATTTTATAAATGCTAGTATACTCTAGCATAATTTCCTTCTACTATATATATATTATAAAGATAATAGCTCCTATAGTATTGATCTTAAGGCCTACCTTAGAGAGGTCTTTACGTGAGATAGGCTGAAAATAAAAAGTTCACTTACTTAACTCTAGCTACTGTTATAGGTAAAACTATTCTTCTATTTTCCTAAAATTCTCTCAATCTACTACGTGCTTAAGCGTGTTGTTTAGTAGCTAATAAAGCTTAGTAAGCTTATTTCTAGCTTTATTAAGCTTAGTTTTAAACATATTAAGCGCTTTTCCTAGCGTATTAGTATAGTTATAATATATAAGTACTTTAAGATAGCTACGCTCTAGCTCACTAGCAATTATCACTTAATTAAGAATTATTAGAGTAGAAAGCGTAACCTCTATCTCTTAAGACTTATAGATATTAGTTTCTTAAATAGTGCTTTTAGTAGTAGCTATAAAGAGTTTCTTATCATATTATATCTAGATACAGAGCTTCTTAATAGTGTAGTCTTCTCTAATCACGTTATTAGAGTAGTATATAGTAGTACACTTAAGTAACTTAGAGATAAACATATAGTTATTACTAGTAGCTATTATTTTAGAATTAACCCTTATCTTTAGCATCAAGAGCTTTCCTATAGTCCTAATTTATTTATTCTTATATATATATAAAGCTTCTAGCCCCTAGTAGAGTAAAATAATTAGCTAATTCTCTAATATAAAAAAAATAAGCTAGTAGTACTTACAGGGGTCAGTTTCTCTAGTAAAAAGAAGGTAATAAAAAAGAGAAGGGGGTTTACTAGAGCTCTTATAGCTCTCTTTTAATCTAATAAATATATTATCTATTACTATAGGTTTTTTAGTTACCTGCTAAGTCACTCTTAAGGCCTGCTACTACAGGGCTTATATAGACTATCACTTAGAATTTTAATTACCTACCACTATAGGGCTTTCTAGTAGAGATTATATGGTTAACAAACTAACAACTTAACGTAGTTATGTAATTAATTCTTTAGGTACGGTTATTAATAAATTAAATGCTTAAGTTAATTACGTGGGTTGATCTCAATATTATGTTACTATCATCCGGCTAAGTTAGATTAATCTTAGTATAATATAATAACAGGCTTAGTCTTCACGCGTTGTTATATAAATATAGATTAATAAAATAAATTAACTCTATTTCAGCTACACTAAGATAAAAAGAGAAGAGATATAAAGAGGGTTTATCTCTAAATAGAGTAGTATATAACTTAAGTATAAGCTAGCTATACTCTAAGCTCTACGCTAGGTTATAGCTAGTATAACTAGTTATAATATTATATAACTTATAGCAAGTAAAGTAAGCAGTACTGTCATAATTATCTAGCTATTTAAGTATTTACTTTTTATAATTAATTAAAACACCTATATCTTTAAAGAGCTTACGGTTGATTATAAAGTCATAGCAGCTAATATTACAGAAAATAAAATAAATTAATAGATAGTAGTTATTTAGTACTAGATCTACCTAAAAGTACTTATTTACTTATCTATTTAGTCTATTATTATAGCTAGCTAGAGAGATAGATTTTATTTAGTAAGTTTTTATCTTAAGCTATTTCTTAATAGCGCGTATATACTTTAGGTGTATTAGAATAAAACTACTAACTCTAATATTAAAAAAGCTACTTAGCTTAATAGCTAGTTTATTAATAGAGATATAATAGAGTAGGGTAAAAGCAGGTCTACTAAATAGCAGTTAGCAAAAGTTAAATTAGCTAATAGCTTTAGAAAATAACTTTAAGAAAAAAACTTCCCTTAAGGTAAGTCTTTTCCTAATAGTTTCTTTACAGTAAGCTGAAACTTCTTATTATTACTAGTATCTTAAGGCGTATAGAGCTTTTTATTAGTATCTATAAGCTTAATTACTTTAGCTATAGCTTAAATAAATAGTTAATAATTTTTTATAAAGTAACTAAATTTCCCGCAATTATAGTAACTAGCTAGCTTAAGGATAGGTATTAGTAAAATAGTAGTAGTTACTATACAAGTTAGGCACTTAGCTTTTAAATAAAACTACTAAGTTAATAGTAACTAAGTTCTTTTAGTTTTTTTATTAATCTACTTAGTAACTTTCCTAGCGCTGAGAGCTAGCTCTCTAGTAAAATCTTAGACTAAATTTATATACTTATTATACTAGTTATAGTATTATTATTAATAAATGCCTATCTGTGTACGCAGAGCGTTTAGGAGCTTCTTATAAAATTCTTTTACCTATTAGTTTATAAATAAATTATGTTCTTAAGCTAGATAAAAGAAGTTACTTTAGAATATAATAAAGTTAACAGGATCTCTAAAGTAGAGCTTCTAAAAATTATGGTAAATATTAAGTCTCTTATATAGATCACTATACGTCCTTTCTAGGTGATTTATTATATACTAGTAGCTAACTAGCTACTTACTCTCTCTTACTATATATATTAGTATTAAGAAGTACTAGTTAGCAGAACCCTCCGTACGTATACGCATATAAGAGATAATATTCTCTTAAGTAGCTTATTTATTAACTCTAGTAAACTAGTCTTAATTAGTGCGTACCTTATCCTCTAGAACATTCCTTTATTAATTAAAGGTAATATCCTTGCTGTTCTTAAGTATTAGTAGATTAGAAAATTAGGCTAAGCAGTTATTACCTTAATAGCTACCTATAGTAAATATAGCTAGTAAAGTGGCTAGTACATAAAGTAATACTTAAAGAATTTAGTTACTAAAATCTTTTATATTAGAACTATTGTTAGATCCTATAGCTATATAGCCAGCCTAATTCTAAGAGATTTATAGTAGAGCTATAAAGTGTATTTTCTTTACTAGTATTAATAATAGCACTAGGCTAGCCTTTACAGAGAGGAAAAAGTATATATTATGCGTAGGTTTCTTTATCTATACTTTTAGTATTTTAATTTTATTCTCTTAATCTGCTATGCGCTTAAGCGTGTTGTTTAATAGCTAATAAAACTTAATAAACTTATCTCTAGCCTTATTAAGCTTAGTTTTAGACGTGTTAAGCGCTTTTCCTAGTATATTAGTATAATTATAATATATAAGTACTTTAAGATAGCTACGCTCTAGCTTATTAGTAATTATCACTTAATTAAGAATTATTAGAGTAAAAAGCGTAACCTTTATTTTCTAAGGCTTATAAATATTAGTTCTTTAAGTAATGCTCTTAGTAGTAGCTATAAAGGGTTTCTTATTATATCATGCCTAGATATAGAGCTTCTTAATAGTATAGTCTTTTCTAATTATGTTATCAGAATAGTACGTAGCGGCACACCTAAGCGACTTAGAAATAAACGTATAGTTATTACTAGTAGCTATTATCTTAGAATTAACTCTTATCTCTAGCGTTAAGAGCTTTCCTATAGTCCTAATCTATTTATTTTTATATATATATAAAGCTTCTAGCTCTTAGTAGAATAAAGTAATTAGCTAATTTTCTAGTGTAGAAAAAGCAAGCTAGTAGTGCTTATAGAAGTTAGTTTCTCTAGTAGGAAGAAAATAAGCTAGTAGTGCTTATAGAGATCAATTTCTCTAACAGAAAGAAGATAATAAAAAGGGAGAGAGAAATTCACTAGAGCTCTTATAACTCTCTTTTAATCTAATAAGTATATTACCTATTACTATAGGTTTTCTGGTTACCTACTAAGTTACTCTTAAAGCCTGCTACTATAGGGCTTATATAAGCTATTACTTAAGATTTTAATTACCTACTACTGTAGGGCTTTTTAATAGAGATTATATAGTTAACAAACTAATAACTCAGCATAATCATGTAATTGATTTTCTAGGTACAGTTATTAATAAATTAAATACTTAAGTTAATCGCGCGGGTTGATCTTAATATTATATTACTATCATCCAGCTAAGTTAAATTAATCTTAGTATAATATAATAATAGGCTCAGTCTTTACGCGTTATTATATAGATATAGGTTAACAAAATAAGTTAGCTCTATTTTAGCTATATTAAGATAAAAAGAGAAGAGATATAAAAAGGACTTGTCTCTAAATAGAATAGTATATAGCCTAAATATAAGCTAGCTATACTCTAAGCTCTACACTAGATCGTAACTAGTATAGCTAGTTATAATATTATATAGCCTATAATAAGCAAAGCAAGCAGCACCGTCACATACTAATACTTATAAATAGTAGGGCTAGTAAGACACTTATATTAAATAAGTAAATATAAAGACATTAAATACTAACTAGAGTTTTAAATAAATCTGTATAAGTAAAACACATAAATAATAATCTAATAGCATTTAAAAAAAGTCTAATTAATCTTAAAATACGGAATATAACTATTTAGGTAGCAGGTTATAAAGATAACTGTTATATTAAAATTATAAATTTAGATAGTAAAGACTTTATCTTAGAATGAAACTAACTAGCATAATAGAATTTAACTATTAATTAAAAAAAAAAAACTATAGGCAACAGGAGCAAAGGCTATAGATAATAATAATAAATAATAATTTAAATAAAAAAACAATACTTTATAAAGCCAAATTTGTTATACTAAACGAATACTAGAAGGAATTTAGAGAATAGTTTTTTAAAAAAGCTAAAGACTAATTACTAGAATATTAGCACTAAGACTATAAAATTATGTTTAGAGAAGAAATAAATTTAAAACTAGAACTATTATATTAAGTACCCGTTCATTAACAAGAGGAGTTATGAAAATTTATATAGAAAAACTAATAAAAAGAATATATATAAACTAGTTAAAATAAGATAGCTTTACTAATGCTTTTTATATAAAAAAATAGTAAACTATAATTATATATTAACTACAGACATCTTAATAAAGCTATAGTAAAAAATTATTATTTTATATTACTAATATTAGAACTTATAAATAAACTCAGAGAAGCTAAATAGTTTAGTCTTTTTAATATTAAGAATAAATATTATTAAATATAAATAGCCAAAAGACACGAATGGATAATAGTATTTAAGATAAAATATAGATTATTTAAATACCTAGTAATACTAATAGGACTCACTAATGCATTAGTAATATTTTAAATAATTATTAACTATATACTAAGAGAATACCTAGATGTATTTATAATAGTATATTTTAATAACATGCTTGTATACACAAATAGAATGCTAAAAGAATATATTAAATATACTAAAAAGATATTACAAAAGCTCAAAAAACACAAGCTATATATTTAAATAGAGAAATATGTATTCTATAAAATAGAAGTTAAGTTCTTAAGATACTTTGTATCTTAAAACGGAATAGTAGTTAACCTAGATAAAATAAAAGATATACTATCTTAGCTAACACTAATAAACACAAAAAAAGTTTATTCTTTTCTTAGATTTATAGGATTCTGTTAATAATTTATTAAAAATTACTTAAAGATCACATCACCTTTAACAGAATTACTTAAGAAGGATTAATAATTCAAGTGGGAGTAATACAAGGAAAATACTTTTAAAAAGCTAAAAAAAAATATTCTAATAACTACTAATATTAAAGATATTTAACTTATGACTTTAAATAAAAATATATATAGACATATTAAATAGAGCTACTAAAGCTATTCTGTTATAAACATAAAATAATAAATATAAATATCTAGTAGACTTTTTATCTTATACTCTTATAACTACTAAGTTATACTATGATATTTATAATAAAAAACTGTTAGTAATAATTCAAGTATTTAAAAAATAGAAATACTATTTAGAAGGAACTAAATACTAGATTGTTATATATTCAGATTATAAGAATCTAACGGCATTTATAATAACTAAGAAACTAAATTAATAATAGGTTAGATAGTGGGAATTAGTTTCCATATTTAATTTTTAAATACTCTATAAATTAGAAAAAGAAAATATAGTGGCTGATACACTTAGTTAATAAGCAAACTATATAAGAGATATATTAGAAATTTATAATATAATACTTAAATAAAGATCAGACAGATCTCTAGGAAGCTTATAAATAAATATTAAAATAATAGTTATTATTAAAAACGCCTAGGAAAAACGAATAAGGGAATTTAATAATAAATAACTATACTAGAATTTAGACTAAAGAATAATCTATATATTAAATAAATTATAAATAGAGCTAATTAAAAACTAACATATAGCTAAAATATACGGATATTAAGGAATTAAAAAAACCATAGAATGAATAAACAAACACTTTTAGATTCCAGGAATATAGAAAAAGGTTAGAATTATTCTTTTAGAATATATTAAATACAGAAAGAATAAGGCGTCTAGATATAAGAAATATAGACTTATATAACTAATTCCTTCACCAGACCTACTATAGGAATTAGTTATAATAGACTTTATTATAAGAATACCGATAATAACCACCTGTTAAGGTTAATAGTATGATATGATACTAGTTATTATAAACTAACTTATAAAGTACACATACTTTAAACTAACGTATATGGAAATTAAAATGAATAAATCAGTAACTATACTTATTAGATTACTAATTATATAATATAGACTACCACGAGAATTTATTACAGATAGAGATAAATTATTCATATTAATATTCTAAAAAACGTTTATTAGGAAGCTAGGGGTTAAGTACTGTCTCTTAATAATATTTTATCTATAAATAAATAAATAAATAGAATAAACAAACTAAATATTAGAATAATACTTATAAATATATATTAATAAATAATAAGATAATTAAATTAACCTATTACTAATAGCTGAGTTTATATATAACTCTGTAAAATTATTAACTATAGGGAAATTACTATTCTATATAAACTATAGTTATAAGCCAACGGCTTATTAAGAACTATAGAAGCTAAATAAAATATTAGAATCTATAAGAATAAAAGTTAAGAGACTGTAATAACTTTATTAGGAAATTATATAAAAAATTACCTACAAAAGTAATCTTAGCTAATAAATTAAGGATAAATCTAAAGTTAAGAGATTAATTTTTAAGGAGGGAGATAAAGTTTTCCTATTATAAAAAAATATAAAAATAAAACAACCATTAAAAAAACTAGATTACATCAAATTTGGACTATTTAAGGTTAAATAATAAATAGAATCTATAAATTATAAACTATAACTACCTAAAGATATAAGAATTTACCTAGTTTTTTATATTTTAAAATTAGAATTAGTACTATAAAACGCTGAACTATAGAAAAAACTTAAACTTAAAAAAGACATAATTAAGTATAAAGTCTAATAGATTTTAAACTATAAAAGGTTCAGGTGTTAGTGGAAGTATTTAGTTAAATAAAAAAACTATAAACCTAAAGACAATATATAAGAGCTAATTAGAAACTTAAAGAATAATTTAAAGCTAATTAATTAGTATTATTAGACAGAGCAATAAACGCTTACTCTAAAGCTATATCTAATAAATAAAAAGAATATAAGATATTTTATTTAAAACTAGAGAAAGAAAGCAAAGTAATACTAGATACTATAAATAGTAATATATTAGATTAATTCTAATAACTCTACTCTTTTTTTTTTATTATATGAACTTTATTAATTGAGGTAAGCTTACGCTAGAATATTTCCTTCTTCTAAGAATCTATTTAGGCTAGTTAGTAATAGAGATAAAGTTTATAAGACTTTATAGTAAAAGACTCCTCTTTAGCGGCGTAGAGCTACTATTAAAGTTTTTTTTTATTCTAATCAAAACAATTCTACTTAAATTACGTTATAATAAGATTATACTTTATATTTTAATTAATATACTTAGAATATTACCTAGAAGTTAGATAAACTAAATAACGACGGTTATTATCGCGATAGTAGGAGTAAAAGAATAGTATTTAATAGATATTCTCTTAAACTCTTCTTACTAGATAGTAAGCTTATATTAAGGATGATTCTATTCAAGTTATTCTTAAGAAATTAAAAGAATAAAAAAGGTATAAAGAGTTCTTATAATCTTAGCGTTTATATAAAAGACTAGCTGCCTTTATATTACTTATAAAAAAAAAAAATAACCTTCAGGCTAAAGGCTTAGAGAAAGGAGATAATATTATAAATTATAATAAAAAAAAAAGTATAGCTAAGAAGGCGTTATTATAGAAGATATAGTATAAAAAAATATATAAGTAATACTAAAAAGTAAAGATAAATTAGTGGAAATAAAATCTACAGATAGGATTATTATAGAGTAAGTTTAAGTTTTATAGAAAGTAATATTTAAAGTAAGTAAGTCAGATAACTAGCTATAGTAAAGTATAAAAAAAATAAGTATAAATAATAAAAATAAGTTTTCATCTCTTTTTATCTTTTCTAGTAGTATTTAATATACTTCTAATTAGTATATAATATACACATAGAGGATTTACTATAAGTATGGAACATTAAATAGTTTATAGTTACTTTTAATTCTTTATAGTTACTCTAAAATTAAGAATTACACCTTAAGTGAAATAGTTTAATACTATTTTATTAAATTTTAACTTACTATTTTATTTCTCTCTATTTTTACTGAGTTAATTAACTTCCACTAAGTCTAACAAGCTATCTAATTAGGAAGTAAGGAAACTAATTAACGTTATTTAATTAATTAAACAGCTTATTACTAGTATAACATTACGTTAGTAAGTTAGTAACTTATAATACTAAATTTAAATACCTTTTAAATTAATAAAACCCGCTATCTAAACCTGTTAAAGTTAATAGGGAAACTGAATACTATATTAAATAAATTAAAGAATTACGCCTAAATCGCAGGCGGAAACGCTATAAATATCTAGTTAAATAAACTAAATATAATAACTTAATATAAGAATTTATAAGCAACCTTTAAGATATAGCTGCTATAAAAAAATTCTATTTTAAAAACATAAACTAATTTAGATTTAATATTTAATATAAATACTCCTTATAGGAGCTCAGATCTAAAGGGGGGGTACTATTATAATAACTATTTATAATATAAAAGCTTTTTAAAAAAGCCTTTTTTATAAGCTTTTTTTTTATATTATATATTTATATATTAGCTTTATGCTAGTGTATAAGCCCTTATCTTAAATATTTTAGCTTATAATTTATTATATTCTTCTTTTCTTTACGTAATATTTTAAATTATTATTTAGTACTATATTTAGTAATTAATTAATATTTTTTATTAAGTACTTAATTTTCTACTTATAGCACTACCGTGATACTACTATAAAAAAGCTTAATTAAATAACTAATTTTAGTAATAATTTTAAAGGTATTATTACTAATTATATGTCTAAAGCTTTAATAAATAATTAATATAAATAAAGTATTTTAAATAAGCTTTTTAACTTTATTATATAGCTTTAAATATTACTAAAGTAATTAATAGCTTTTATTAAATTAGCTAGTTAAATAATACTATTAAATAATAATTATTACAACTAGTATAAACCTATAAATAATTATAAGTAGTTATAAATAATAAGATACTATATTAAAGCTACTCTAGTATAAAAAAAAGAAAATAGAAAAAAAATAGTTATTTAAGCTTTTATAGGTAATCTTAGTAAAATATTATTTTATCTCTAATATTAGGTAATAAGGCTTAGTACTAGTAAAAACGTTTTATATTACTAAAGTATATAACAGGTTATTATAATAATACAAGATAGAATAGCTAGCTAATAATAATTTAGATTACTTTATAACTTAAATAAGCTATTAATAAAACGTTTAAAAATAATTATAACTAGTGTGATGACGGGCTCGGTCTTCACGCGTCATAGCATAGATGCAGGTTGACGGGATAAGTTGGCTCTATTTCAGCTACACTAAGATAGAGAGAGAAGAGGTACAAAGGGGGCTCGCCCCTAAATAGGGCGGTGCATGGCCTGAGCGCGAGCTAGCCATGCTCCGGGCTCTGCGCTAGATCGTGGCTGGCGTAGCCAGTCGCGATATCATGTGGCCTGCAGCGAGCAGAGCGAGCAGCACCGTCACATTACCCCCCCTCTAAGGGAGGCTCGTCCCCGAGTCTCTAGGTTACAGTCTCCTCCTTGCCGGTCTCTGTACCACTCTTGTCTTTGAAGCCGCCTTGTCGTCCTCCTCTGTTACTTCCAGGTCCTCCTCTGCTTCGTACGCTTTCAACCAGGCGTCTAGTCGTGCCGGCGGTCCTGCTTTCTCTGGATAGGCCTCGTGGTAGTCTCTTACCTTGTGTGGGGCGCCTATAAAGCCTCGGGCGTTGTACCAGGTAGGATCTGGGTCATGAGCTAGCCAGGATGCTTTGTACTGTAGTCGGCCATGGAATAGGCGGCTATCAAGGATTTCCTGCACTGGCCACTCGGGATGCCCGTTGATCTCGATAGGCGGTTCCTCAGGTTCAATTTGGCCAGGCAGTGGGTGAGTAGAAGCCTTCCGTAGGCGGTCTGCGTGGAAGACGTCAAGCATGCGCATGTACGGCGGCAGCTTAAGGTGATAGGAGTGTCCCTTCATGCCTATAATAGGATAGGGTCCGTACATCTGCTGGTCGAGCTTCTGGCTAGGTCGGCTAGTGGTGAAGCCCTTAGGTGTAACGTACACCTCGTCTCCTGTAGAGAAGTCTAGCTCGCGGCGCTTCTTGTTAGCCTGTTGAGCCTATCGCTCTTGTGCTTAAGCGATCCCTTGTTGAGCTATCTCTATAGCTAGCTTTACCATGTCATATCGAGCTTTAGCGTAGCTCTGCGCTTCCTCACGAGACATCTGTTCACGGACTGTAGTAGATGTCTTCGTACGTTCCTCCCAGTCCCAGTGATAGATTGGCTGGTGGCTAAACTCAATTTGATAGGGTGACAAGCCTGTAGTCTCATGTGGCAGAATTGCTTGGGCCTAGTCCATACAGGGCAGCAGGTCTGACCAGTTGTCTTGATAGTGGTTAACGAATGGGCGTAGGCGCTGGGAGAAACAGTTGGCATGTACACAAACGCCAGCGTTTTAGTCATTACCCGGCTTGGAGGAATTCGATCGAGTTCTACATTGTCCGCCATAATGACTACCACTCGTTCGATACCACCGTGTACACATTACGGATCTCCACTAGCGTTCTTACTCTCCCTCAGATTGGTGGTACGCTGATCCTGCATGGTCGCGATTCAAAGATTCACGTTACAGACTATAATGTCGGCGGCATCAACATGGTTTATTCGTCGGCTGGAATTTACACCTGGAAGAAGACTGGCTCGAAAACGGTTCTACTGCTGTTCGGTGATATTGGCGAAAAGCATGAGTTAGCTTTCCCTGTAAGTCTCAGCATCCCAAAAGCAATCTAAGAGGCCGTGTGCAGTTTAAACAGACTTTTAAGTTGAGCATTATACAGTAGTCAGTGCAACAAGAACGTGTCATTATCAGTTTTGGTAATTCCCTAGACACCTACCTGCTATGGCGTAACGACGCGTACAACTACTGGACACTAGACATTCCTGCCCCTGAGCCTTTGAATTTTATGCATCACCCTCTCCACAAACTTCCTCGTCGGCTATCGTTGTGAAGCGCGGTTATCTTCTTCGTACTGCAGCAGTCGAGGGCAGAACATTTTGTCTTACCGGCGATATCAACGTCACGACTGATTTCGAGGTCATCTCGGCTCCAGCAGGTGTTGCTACGATATCTTTCAATGGCAAATTAATGAAAACTAGGACCGTCGACGAAATTTTGCAAGGCATGGTCACCTACAATCAGCCGCGCATTTCGCTGCCAGACTTCGCCAACTTGGATTGGCGCGCTACACGGACTCTCTTCCGGAACTACAAAGCCGCTACAACGACAGCGATTAGACAGCATGCAACCTTACAGCCACCGCTCTACCGCAAAATCTCACGACACCCACGTCTCTCTATGCGGGTGACTACGGCTACCACTGTTACCAAGTAGCGCTCTCGTCATCTCTCACACATGACCCTCATGGCGTCAGCAGATTGCGTACTCTCTCTTACATACCACCCGCCTCTATCGTGTATATAGATCAACTCTTTCACTTGTTCAATAAATCATGGGCTGCTACATTGATTCCCTGCACTCAGTTACAACCAAGCAGGCTCGCTTCTGTACCATGGCCACTTCATCGCAAACTGCAATGAATCGACGCTCTACCTGCAGACCCAGGGTGGCTCGCCTTCGGTGACTCCGTCTGGCTCAATTCCACATTATTAGGCTCCTGGTCTGGCAGCGCTGAGTTAGAGAGCTACAATCACACGCTCAACCTGCTCTCAGGTCTAAGAGCCAGCTCCTCGTACGTTATTACCATCCTCATTGATCATATGGGGCTTGATGAGAACCATTCCGTCAGTATTAATCCTATGAAAAATCTGCGCGGGATTCTTGAGTACACTCTCTCGGGCCGTGTCGACCAGTCCTCCATCACTTGGCGCATGACTGGCAATCTTGGGGTGAACAGTACATTGGCCATAGCCGTGGCCCTCTGAACGGAGGCTCTATGTTCGCTGAACGACAGGGCTACCATCTGCCTGGCGCGCCGACACAATGCTGGGAGCAAAGGTTTTCCGGTGCAATGCATCCAGGAGGCAGGAGGGGGATCCTTTGCAACGAAATTCTGGCTGGATCTTCTGAGGGAATATGATATCCCTTTAAACGTAGTCCTGAAGGGAATTGAGGCCACAAGCACAACGAGCAACTTTCGGGTTCAGCTCTTCGTCAATGGGTGACAGTATGGCAAATATGGTGAGCAAACTCAGACCCTACGAAGTTCTCCCACCTATAGCATCCTTGTTTCCTAGTTCACTCTGCGTTAGCTAACATCAACAGCCTAGGGTCGCAGACAAAGTTCCCTGTTCCAGAGGGCATCCTCCGATATAACGGTCAAAACTACCTCGCCATCACCCTCTGGGCCCAGGACAGTAAGGGCGCTAAGCTAGAGAGTGTCGGCCTAGCCTACGATGTTGCGGTGCAGAGTCGCTACTCGAACCCGAACACAGTCGAGGCGGAGACGTATGAGGATAGACAAAAGAGGCAAGCTGCTAGTCAATATTAAGGAGAAGCGGGACACGAGCGGGGAAACGGAGTCTTTTAACCCGGCTGTGGGTATGAGTAGAATCTGGGAAATCCAAAGACTGCAGCCCAAAGGGTGAAGAAGAAAATGATTTGGGAGGGACTAGGTGATATATTGTTTCCCTTCAGTTTCCTGTAGTGATTGAACACTCATATTAGTATGCAAAGAGTATTATCGCTTAGTGTAATACAAGCATTGCTGTCTAGCAATAGTAAATAGGTAGTCCTTTCACTCCATCACCCTCAGCGTCCGAGCAGTCAAGTATATAACCAAGTGCTGGCCTCTCAGGTAGCACCATTGCTTGTATACTGAGCTCTCCTGTTGATCCTCCTGATGATCTTCTCCTGACGATCCTCTCCTGTCGATCGTCTCCTGTCGATCCCCCTTTCGACATTTACAAAGCTCACTATTTAAGTAGGATAACCATCCTTAGTTTTCAATTCATGAGGTTGCTGCTACAACTTTTCCCTGCGTCCGGTCAGAAAGTACGTCCTACGCCACAGTTTAGAAACAATAGTGGAATCTAGAATACATATTTAACAAATACAAACTTACTGTACGAGCCAACATCTCATCGTTATATATTTTGGCCAAATCTGCCAATTGCATAGGGTGTGTTATGACAGACCAGGATATACAATACGAAATTGTCTAGTGCCGAAAAAGAAATTGCACGTGCGCGCCCGCATTGTGATGAAAGAGCACACTTTGCTGCGGTGGTTGTGCGTGATGATCTTAACCCCATGGAGAAATGATGATAGCGCCATATAACAAACTCAGAGACTCAAGACGTCTTTAAAGCTCGCGGCGTCCTAGCATCCGTGTCAACCATAGCAATGCAAGCCCTCTTCCTCAGTTCTCTCCTCTTAGCAGCGGGTTGGCTGTCCCGCCTCCCGACCTTCGCGTTGGCCGCAGAGCAGAGAGCAAATTTAAAGCCAAAGCCTCCTTCCTCAGCCCCCAACTCGACGTATACAAACTCCACTCCTCCTAGCTTCCATCCCGACCCATCCTGCATCTTTATCGAGTCCTGGAACAACACCTTCTTCTGCGCGGCCTCCAGTTTCCTGTCCTTCCCCGGTATCCCCGTCCTTGCCAGCACCAATCTGCGTGATTGGGACACCATAAGCCATGCGCTTCATCGCAGTGAACAGCTGCCCGCTCTCGCGAATGTCACGTCGCAAACTGGTGGCATCTGGGCAGCCACTTTGCGCTTCCACCACGACACAATCTACATCTCCACGACGCTAGTGTTCGACGAGCGCAACCACAATGACTCCAGCCGTTGGGAAAATGTCATCTTCTCGACCAGGAACCCACAAGATTCCTCGTCCTGGTCAGAACCTCTCCACTTCTCGTACGATGGCTACAATCCAAGCCTCTTCTGGGACGACAACGGCCAGACTTACGTTGTCGGCGCCCATGCTTGGGCCATTCGAGAAGGTATCGACATCTTCCCCATCGACCTGGCCACGGGTTGCGTGGGCAACGTGACCAACATCTGAAATGGTACTAGCTTCTCCGAACTGCCTGAGGGTCCCCATATCTACAGGAAGTATGGTTATTACTACCTTCTCGCCGCAGGAGGTGGTACGTTCTTGGGCCACATGGCAAGCATCGCGCGCTCTTGCTCGCTGCTGAGACCTTGTGAGTCGAACCCCGCAAATCCTATTCTTGCGAATACAAATACGACGGAGTACTTCCAGGCAGTAGGTCACGCGGACCTGTTTCAAGACAAGGTAGGAAACAGGTGGAGTATCGCTCTTGCAATGCGGGTCTTACTAGAGACCGGCGTCGCCCCGATGAGCTGCGAGGCCGTCTTATATCCCGTTACTTGGAAAAGGGGAAATGGCCCCTTCTGGCGCTCTGGATGCATAGAGATTAAGAGCTTCGTATGCAAACAGTACAGCTTTAACAATGGTCGCCCGGCGGCAAGCACACTCTTTCTTCAGATACTCGGTCGAGCTGGAATTGTGACCGAGCGCACTGGAGTGAAAGTCATGGCCCAACCTCCTAATCTATTGATGAACTATCTAGGGCTTATATACATAGAAGAGCTTACGAATGTGGGTACGCAATCTGCTGACGCCATTATGGTCGGATGTGGGAGATGACGAGAGCGCTACTCGGTAACAGGAATTCTCCCCCAGTACTCTACCCATGGGATCTGAAGCAGGTATCACTCTCTTTTTGACACGCACACATCGATTAGACATGAGCGTAAAACTCATGCAACCATCATATTCCGATAACAGCACTTCCAACGTCTCAGCCGTGGATCCAATATTTTACATCGATCTCCACGGCCGCTCGTTGGAGTCTGCCGGGCCTTTGGCAGTGCCGTTCCCCATCCCAGAGTCATGGCTATCCACTAATAGCAGCGGGACGAGTATAACCTTCGGAGCTGCAGCCCATAGTCTATCACACTATACGTTCTCGGTTTGGCACGTAGGACATATGTCACATAGTAAATTGATTGGGTTTGGAACAGCGAGGACGGTGACTGGATAATTTGGTGGTGAGTATATTCCCATTTCTTGCAGTAAATGACAGTTAGGAAACGGTCTCTCCCTGGATATTGTTTAAATGATGAATCGCTGATATTTCAACAATATAGGTGCTCTTTTCGGTGTGTATGTCAGTACGAACAATACGTCTGCAAGTGGAAGCAAGAGTAGTGAAGGCGTATTAATGAGGTGGCATTACAATGGGCTGGAGCAAGTGGTCAATTAGATCTTCTATACGATGTTGGGCTTTTAGTGCTGTTTGACTTGTGAAGCATGACTACAAAAAAAATTGTACACAATGCTGCTCCATGAAGAGTGAGGTATCTACCAAGTCATACCCGCGGAGGAAACAGCGGAGAAGGGCCTTTTGTAACCGACTGGCACCGCTCCCCCCTGTCGATCCTTATATAGCTTACGAACCGCCCTCAGAGCTCATCTCGCTCGTTATTTATATAGGATAGCTCTCTTGAGTTTTTGCTTCATCAAATTACTTGTCAATTCCCACCTGCCCGTTCATACCTTTCATCTGACCTGAGATGGTACTCAAAAAAAATGCTTCAGCCATGAGTCAACAAGTGTGTATGTGGGAAAGTCCCGTCTCGCCTGCCATGGGAACCTCCCAGTTGCAATCCTTGCGCATTATCGAGATAAGCCGATAACAATAGGGCAACAGAATGTCGACACAGTCAAGACCACCAGTATAAGAGTTCTCATTTGCGGAGTCTCGCTCCTTTGTAAACAGAAGTCAATGTGTCTGCGCCTTCTCTTTATCTAAGAACACAAACTCAGATAATACGACCCAGATAACCCTTGTACTTATGTATTATTATACGGGAACAGTGACTTCCTGAGTCATCTCTGTACTAAGGACTGTTACTCAGGAGATACAGCTTCCCGGATAATAAAAACCTAGGGATCTGTTTTACTCGAGTTCTATTACACATGAAAGGTGACTTCTTGAGGAACCTCTGTACCTCAGTACTCTTACATCAGAAATAGGACTCGGGTAAAGTGACCTAGATAGCCGTCGCGTCTGAATAATATTACACGAGTAACACCGTTACTGGATTAAAGTGGTCTAGGTCACTGCTGGACCTGAGTATGTCCTTTCGTGCCGCTCTATTAACAGATCGCTATGCTAAGAACGAACTCTTTTAAGCCTCCTCCTTTTTTAAATTCTCTACCTTTTTAATTAAGACTAACTCGCGAGAATATAGCCCACAATACTTGAAAGCTACTTGCGCTAGTTCTCGACGAAACCGAGAAACACAAGCATGAGCCTTTTGCTTGGCTTATGAGTAGTTTTAAGTTAAAGAAGAATCTCTCAACGCATTTAGGATTTTACTAAAACTCGGCCCCAGTTATCACTAGATTACACTTTAGAGTACGATTCACGCACTTAGAATATTACTCGCTAATAGATTAACTAGACAGCGGTGATTCTAACGACGATAGTTAAAATAAAGAGTTAGCGTCTTATGGTTATGGTTAAGCATTCACTACGCAAAACAGCAATAACAAATTAGGAAAGTCTTAGCATTTGGCATTATTGGGGCAAGAATAGACGAGAAATAGTAGAGCTTCTTATAATATGTTAGAAAAAATAAAGCTTTTTCTACTTATATATGTATAAACAAAACTAAATTAACTTTTAAACTAAGAACTTGAAAAAAGAATATATATATTATAAAGTTTAACAAAATATTAATAAAATATTTATATAAAAATAGTAATAATACAAAGTATTAAATATAATTACTAATAATATAATAAAACTAATAAGTTATAAATTAAACTAATTAAAAGCTATTAAAAAAACTTTAGTTAAATTTTTAACTAGTTATATAAAAATTAAATAAAAAAGTAAATTAATAAGTTATAAAATAATCAAAATATAATTAAATATAATTTAAAAGGTTTAAATTTATTTAAATTTATTATATTTAAATTAATAGTAAATAAATATAAATTATTTGTAGAAAAATTAATATAAACAATTTTTACTTTTTATAATTATGATTATATTTTAAATTATATAAATATATACTTAATTTTATTAGCTTTATTATTTTTAATTATTATAGTTTATATTACTTTATTTATAATTTTTAATTTTTAACTAATAAACTTTACTTTAACTTTTAGTTAATATATTTAAAAACAATTTAATAAGTTATATATAATAGTATATTATAAAAATTTAAAGTAAATTTTTACTTATATATTTACTAAATTACTAAACTTATATTATATTATAAATAACTAAATTCTTATATGTAATATATATAAAAAGTATTAATTTAAATAAAATATAAATAAACATATTAGTTTAAGTAATTTAAATATTTATATAAATTAAAATTAAAAATATTAAGCTATATTAAAGTAAAATGCTAAAGTAAGCTTTAAAATAAATTATATATATAATAAAAACAACGTTAAACTTTTTTAAATAATAATAGTAAGTATATAACTTTAAGTAGTAATAGTAAGTACATAATTTTAAGTAATAATATTAAGTATATTTTAATTTAGTTAAATAAAATATAAAGTACTTAAATTTAAACTTAAAACTATTATATGTAATTATTTATAGTTAATTATTATTACAAACGGTAATAGTAAGGTAGCTGTATTTAAAGAGCTAAAGAAATTAACCATAACAGCTAATAAAGCTCTAGAATAGAAATATATATTTAAGCTAGAAAAGAAGAATTATAAGCAGACATAAAACGTACTAGCATAGGCCAAAATACAAGCTAAGAAGTAAGAACAGAAATATAAAACTATACTATAGAATTAGAAGCAGTTGTGCACGTGACCAAGAGAGACTTAGTAAATAAATACTAATAAAAAAGATAATACTAAAACTAGACTTATCTTTATTATCTTTTCTAGTAGTATCTAATATACTACCAGCAGGTATATAATGTACGTATAAAGAGTTTTCTATAAATATAAGACGTAGAACGGCTTGGGAATATTTATGATTCTTTATAGTTACTCTAAAATCAAAATCTTCTCTCTAAGTTGAGACTTGAACTTAAGTGAATTAGTTTAATAACTATTTTATTAAATCTATTATATACCCTCTCCTTACCTTGCGATAAAGCATAAACTTTATTTTATTAAACTTAAGGTTATCTATTCTAGATACGGAAAAAGCTAAGAGCTTATTAAGTAATTAATTAAGATAAAATTACTAATATAAAACATACTATTAAGTTAAAACAACTCATAACATTATAACTACCCTTTTAAAGAGTAGAAAAGAATATTAGATTAACTCTAATAATAAATTTCTAATTATAGTCTATAACAACCCACTATAAGGACGAACAGAAACTTTATTTATTAAAAGAAAGTAATAGTAAGAAAGAAGTTATAGTAGAATCTTTATCTACTACTAGAAGTACATCAAAAGAAAGTAAGAGTATATAATAAATTATTTAAAAATAAAAAGTAGCTATTATAAAGTTACGCGACACTTTAGTTAACCTATAATAATAAATAGTAGTAGATAAGACTAGTAGAGAAGAAATAGCTAAAATATAACCTCCTATAAAGTTTAACAGTAATAGAGATAAACTAAAAATCTTTATAGCCATAATAGACCTTTACTATTAGTTTAATTAATCTTTATTTATAACTAATTAAGATCAGATCCTGGTAGTTGGTATGAATATAATAGAAAAAGCTATAAAATAGTTTAAACCACTTATAAAGAATTATCTAGCTAAAGGAGATTTTAATCTAGGATTAGCAAAACTCACGAACTATAACAATAATATTAAAAAAACCTTTAAAAACTATAAGAGCTTTAAGAAGGAAATGATTGTAGTCTTTAAAGAAATTAATAAAAAAATAAAGATAATTTAGAAACTCTAATAGCTTAAATAATACACATTAGCAGCCAACTATATAATAGAATTTAAGTAAATTTAATTTTAATTAGATTAAATAGATTAATCTCTAGTTATAATATACTACGCAGAACTAAAAGATAGGATTAAGAATAAAATTTCCTAAGAAAAACAACCTAGCATACTTCTAGAAATTATTAAACAAGTAGTAACTATTAATAACTATTAGTATTAGAGAGAATAAGAAAAGAAAAATAACACTAAGCTAGTAATCTATATACTATAAAAAAATAAAAAGGATAACTAAACCTATAATGTAATAGAAATCAACTAAGTGTTAATTAAAAATACATAAATTAATAAATAAAAGTAAGATAAGTGAATTAAGAAATAAATAGATTAGTACACACGTAGAGTATATCTTAGTTATAAAAAAAAACATTTTATTAAAGACTATAAATAATAAAGAGTAGATATTAAATAGGCTTATGTTTAAACTAAAGCGCTAGTTAAAATTACTATAGTCTAAATAGAACTAACTAAAAACCAGATAACTAAAAAGGCTATTATATAACGAATTTAAAAGGAGTAATATTAGATTTATAGAAAACACATACACCTTAAATAAGAATATAAAATACTATATTAGTAGGTTAAGAATTATTTAGTAGGACAGGCTAATAATATAATTACTATTATATAAAAAGTTACTATTAAATAATACTAGGCTAGCTCTATAAAAGAAGCTAACTAATTCTATAAAATAATCTAACAGAAAAGAGGACCCTTTAAAGTAGAAAATTAGAAATTCAGATAATAACAGAATTAAGAAATAATAAAAGGTAAAGAACTAATATCTATAATAATTAGACAGTAAGTAAGCTAGGAACACTGCTAAATCTATAAATTAAAATATTATATAGGGAAATATTATATTACTAAGCACTAAGAGATTATCTTAAGAGATAGAATATAGAAATACTAATAAGTAATACAGGTAGTAGATAATAAATAGTATAGAGAACTTAGTAAACAGAAATTAGCCATATGGATAAACAAAATCTATAGATAAAAACTAATACTATTTATAAGCTATGTAACCTACTACCACCCTGTTAGATATTTAGAGCTAGGATAGGACTAAAACCAGAAACCAGAAAAAGAATCTACTTTACTTATTTTATAAATATAAGACAAAAAAGCCGCTGAGAGAACCATATAAAAGAAGTACTAGATATATAAAGAGAAGATATATACTAAATAAGAATATAAATAAACAGCTTATGCTGTATGAGTTAAAGGACTAATAATAAAACAAGTACTAAAATAAATAACATAGAAATAAGAACTTAACATACAGTAAGAACTGATTTATATGGATTCTAAAGAAGAACTTTAGGACCTAAGAACCAAGAAATATAAACAGTTAGACTGGGATAAATACTAACTAGAATACTAATATTACTAGGCTGAACGCCGCTAAAATAGATAGTTAGCCACAAAATTACATACTAAACTAATAACTAAGAAATATTTCTTAGGATGGAAGTGCTAAAATTATAGAAAAGAAACTAAAAAAGAGTATAAAATACTACTATAAGACTAATACTAACTCTAATAATACTCTATCTACAGACTTAAGGAAGAAACACTAAGGAAATAACTACCACTTAGAAGTTAATAACTAATAAAAAACTAGAAAGCTAGTAAGTAATAACTATACTGTTAGAGAGCTAATTTAAGGTTAAAATATAGAAATTATCACTTAACTATACACGACTTAAATAAAGACACGAAAATAAGCTATATATAGACGTATATATTAATAGCTTTTAAACGCAAGCACTCATAGACAGTGGGGCTAATAAGACACTTATATTAAATAAATAAATACAGAAATACTATATCTTAACTAGAGTTCTAGAAAAACCTATAAGAGTAGTATACGTAAATAATAGTCCGGTAACATTCAGAGAAGATCTAATTAATCTTAAAATGAAGAATATAACTATTAAGGTAGCAGATTACACAGATAACTACTACATTAAAATTATAAATCTAGGTAATAAGGATCTTATATTAGGATAGGACTAGCTAGTATAATAGAATCTACTAATTAACTAGAGAACGAAGTCTGTAGGAACTAGGAAAAACTACTATAAACAAACGTAAGCTATAATATAAATAAAGAAAATAACTTTTCATAATACTACGTTTATTGTGCCGAACGAATACCAGAGGGAATTCAGAAAATAGTTCTTTAAAGAAGCTAAAGACTAATTACTAGAATACTAAGACTAAAACTATAAGATCACACTTAAAGAAGGAACGGATCTAAAACCGGGACTATTATATCAACTATCCATTAATCAGCAAGAGGAGTTACGATGATATCTAAATAAAAACCTAAAAAAGAGATATATATAGAAAAGCAAAAGTACTATAGCATCACCAACACTTTTTATACTAAAGAAAAATGGTAAATTAAGGTTATGTGTTGACTACAGACACCTTAATAAAGCTATAGTAAAAAATCATTACCCTATACCCTTAATATTAGAACTTATAGATAAACTTAAAGGAGCTAAATAGTTTAGCCTCTTTAATATTAAGAATAGATACTATAGAATATAAATATCTAAAGGACATGAATGGATGACTACACTAAAGACAAGATATAGGTTATTTAAATACCTAGTCATGCTATTTAGACTCACGAACGCACCAGCAATATTCTAGACAATTATTAACTATATACTAAGGGAATATCTAGACGTATTCATAATAGCATATCTTAATAACATGCTTATATACACGAACAGGACGCTAGAAGAACATGTTAAGTATACTAGAAAAATACTACAGAAGCTTAAGGAACACAACCTATATATTTAAACAGAGAAATATATATTCCATAAAAAAGAAGTTAAATTCTTAAGGTATCTGATATCCTGAGATAGAATAGTAGTTAACTTGGATAAGGCTAAGAACGTTTTATCATGGCCTATACTAATAAACATAAAAGAAGTTTATTCTTTTCTTAGATTCACGGGCTTCTGCTGATAATTTATTAAAGACTATTTAAAAATCACAGCACCCTTAACAGAATTACTTAAAAAGGACTGATAATTTAAGTGGGAAGTTAAGGAAGACGAAGCTTTTACAACCCTAAAGAAGATATTTCAGGAATCACTAATATTAAAGATATTTAACCCACGACTTTAAACAGAGATACATGCGGATACATTAAACAGAGCTACAGGAGCCATCCTACTACAAGTATAGAATAATAGGTATAAACATCTAGTAGACTTCCTATCTTATAAACTTACAACTACTGAGTTGAACTATGACATTCATAATAAAGAACTGTTGGCAATAGTTCAAGTATTTGAAAAATGGAAACATTACTTGGAAGGAGCCAAGCACTAAATTGTTATGTACTTAGATCATAAGAATCTAACGGCATTCACAATAATAAAGAAGCTAAATTAACGATAAATCAGATGGTAGGAATTAGTTTCTATATTCGATTTTTAAATACTTTATAAAGTAGGAAAAGAAAATATAGTAGCTAACGCACTCAGCTAACGAGCAGACCATATGAGGAATATACTAGAAATCTATAATATAATACTCAAGCAAAGACAGGATGGATCCCTAGGAAGCTTATAAATTAATATCAAACACATAGTCATTATCGAAAACACCTGGGAAAAACGAATAAGAAAATTCAACAATAGACAACTACTATAGAATCTGGACCAAAGGACAATTTATGTGCCGGACGAATTACAAACTGAATTAATTAAAGACTAATATTCAGCAGAAATGCACGGACATCAGGGAATCAAGAAGACTATAGAACGGATCAACAGGCACTTCTAAATTCTAGGAATTTAAAGTAAGGTCAGGAAAATTCTTTCAGAATGCATTAATTACAAAAAGAATAAAGCATTAAGACACAAAGAGTACGGACTCATGCAACCTATACCTTCACCAAATCTACCATAGGAATCAGTCATAATAGACTTTATCACGGGAATACCGATAATCACTACCTAAAGAGGCTAATGGTACGACATGATACTGGTTATTGTTGACAGACTAACGAAGTACGCTTACTTTGAACCAACCCATACGGAAATCAAAGCAGATGAACTGGTAATATTGCTAATCAAGATTTTGATCGCACGATATGGAATGCCATGAGAATTCATCACAGACAGAGACAAATTGTTCACGTCAACATTCTGGAAGATGTTTATAGGGCAACTAGGGGCAGAATACCGCCTCTCGACAGCATTTTACCCACAAACGGATGGACAAACAGAACAGATAAACCAAACGTTAGAACAATACCTACAGATGTATGTTAACGAACTATAAGACAATTAGATTGACTTACTACTAATGGCTGAGTTTGTATACAACTCTGCAAAGTCATCAACAACGGGAAAATCACCATTCTATGCGAACTATGGTTATGAACCTACGGCTTATCGAGAACCACAGAAACAGGATAAGGTATCAGAACCTGTAAGAAGAAAAGTTAAGGACTTATAACTACTTTATAAGGATATCACATAGAAAATCACCTATAAAGGCAATCTTAGCAAATAAATTAAGGACAAGTCTAAAGTTAAGGGACCAACCTTTAAAGAGGGGGATAAGGTTTTCTTAAAAAAGGAAAATTTAGAAATAAAACAACCATCACGAAAACTAGATCACGTCAAATTAGGACTATTTAAGGTTAAATGACAAACAGGACCTGTAAATTACGAACTATAATTACCTAAAGACATAAGAATTCACCTAGTTTTCTATGTCTCCAAACTAGAACCAGCACTATGGGATGCCAAACTATAGACAAAACTTAAACTTAAGGAAGACACTACTGAGTACGAAGTTCAATAGATTTTAGACTACCAACAGTTTAGGCGTTAGTAGAAATATTTGATTAGATAGAAAGATTATAGACCTAAGGATGACACCTGGGAGCTAATTAGGAACTTAAAGAGCAGTTCAGAGCTAATTAACTAGTATTACCAGAAAGAGCAGTGAAGGCTTGCTCTAGGACTGAGTCCAAAGCGTAGGGAGAATACAGAACGTTCTATTTAAAACCAGAGAAGGAAGCGACATCAGACACTGCAGATTATGGTGTGCTAGATTGACTCTAACAGATTTACTCCTCCTCTATCATGTGAACTTCATTAACTGAGGCAAGCTCACGCTGGAACATCTCCTTCTCCTGAGAATCTATTTGGGCTAGTTTATGACAGATCTGACGCTCACAAGCTCTCAACTCTTCCTCACGACGACAATGATCAAGGAGATCATCCTGGGTTTTTTCCAGTTGACGGCAAAGGCGCTCCTTGTCGCGGTCCAACCGGTTCTACTCAGGCTGAGTCACAACTAGGTCACACTTCGCGTTACGGTCAATACACTCAGAGCAATGCCTAGAGGAGAGATGGACCAAACAGCAATAACCGTTATCACGGCAGCGAGAACAGGGCGACGGCATGTGATAGGGTTTGTTACAGATCTGAGAAGCTAAACAGTAAGCACGTATTAGAGATGACTCAGGACGTATCATCATTAAAAAGCTGGGCAGGAAGGAAAGGGAGTTAAGGGTCTTACAGTTTAGAATACCGAGCAGAAGACCTGCTGCCTTTATACTGCTTATAGAAAAGAGAAACTATCTTCCGGGACAAAGACTTAGAAGAGGGGGATAGTGTTATAAACGGTAACAGTAAGGCAGCTACACCCAAAGAGCTGAAGGAATTGGCCACGACAGCTAATGAAGCTCTAGAATAGAAACGTATGTTTGAGCTGGAAAGGAAGAATTGCAAGCGGGCACGGGACACACTGGCATAAGCCAAGGTACGAGCCAAGAAGCGAGGACAGAAATACGGAACTATGCTACAGGATTAGGAGCAGTCACGCACATGACCAAGGGAGGCTTGGCAGATAAGTACCAATAAAGGAGATGATGCCAAGACTAGACTTATCTTTATCATCTTCTCTAGCAGTATCTAATATACTGCCGGCAGGTATACAATGTACGCACGAAGGGTTTCCTATAAATATGAGACGTGGAACGGCTCGGGGATATTTATGATTCTTTATAGTTACTCTAAAATCGAGATCTTCTCTCTAAGTTGAGACTTGAACTTGAGTGAATTAGTTTGATAACTATCTTGTTGAATCTATTGTATACTCTCTCCCTACCTTGCGATAAAGCACAAACTCTATCCTGTTAAACCTAGAGCTATCTATTCCAGATACGGAAAGGGCTGAGAGCTCGTTAAGTAATCAGTCAGGGCAGAGTTGCTAACGCAAAACGTACCGTTAAGTTAAAGCAACTCGTAACAATTATATTAAGGTTTAGTTTATTATATTTAATTTATATTAAAAATACTTATGTTATAAAAAATTAAATAATTAAATAAATATTATTAAAAACTATAAATTAAATTTAAAGAAAATAGTTTTAATATATTAAAGTTAAATAAAGTTAAATTTTAAAATAAATATACTAAAATTTTTAAATTTAAAAAATTAAGTTTATATTTAAGGAAAAGAAGTAATATAATATATTACTTTAAATACTAATTTTAGAACTATGGAATACGAAACTTTTTCTTAAAAAAAAATAAAAAAATAAAAAATAAAAAGGCTAAGCTAAACTAAAAATAAACTACTTATTATTACAAAAATAATAAAATACCAAATTAATATGGTAAAACGAATTTTAAGAAAATATATATACAACTAAATAAATGCTAAAATCGAAGCTATTACTAGTATCTAACCCTAAACATTAATGCTATATATCGCAAAGTGATTGCACGAAGCCTTAACCCTTGCGGAAAGTAAGTTCCTTGATTGCTATATTAAAAATAGCAAGCGCTCTGGGTGCCCTATAAAGCAGACAGAGAAAGTTATTGCGAAGATGCTTTTAAAGGTTTGTAAAGACTAATATGTATGGGAAAAACCTGCGCTCAAATCGTAGCAAATGTTAGAAGAAGAGTCTTAGATATTGCAGTGTGGCGAATCCTCTAGTTCGCAGGATTCCAAAAGACAAAGCAAATAAGAAAACCTGGCCTCAAACTTGAGTTGAAGGAAGCACGGCTAAACTTTACCCTTAAGTATAAGGATAGGACAATTAAATATTAGAAGAAAGTAACTCATTTAGATAAAACCTTAGTTATTTATAGGTTTTAGTGAGGATATAATTTAGCGTACGCATAAAGGGGCATTATATTAAATTATATATATGACCGCGTTAGAAAGGCTATTCTGAGTTTACATTCTGGGGTCGTTTTAGTTAGAATAATTAGGTCCTTGCCATATTCGGAAGCCGGAAGCAAAGAAGGAAAGACAGTGATCTGATAAGGAATCAGCAGTAATAAGTGCGGAACTTGGGCCTTTTTAATAAGGGTTGAAAGTTAATAATACCTTTCCGTAGAATAAGTTTCCGAAATAAACCAGGAAAGAAACTACTTTTGAAATAGGATAAACAGCATAGGAAATTAGTGAAAGGAACCCAAACAGGTATTAATTGCTGAAAATATTGCCCGCAAGTTGTTATCATAAAGCTCATTCCATTTGTAATGGAATTGGAGCAAATCCAGCCTGGAATTTTGGTTTAAGAAGCTAGGCCAAATCCACACCTTTCCTTCTATAAGGATCACTTATATTCCCGTGCTAAGGTGGTACAATTACTCTGGCCTGGGAATTCTCCAGACGTTAATACGATTGAACCTGCCTGGCCTTACCTAAAGCGTGTTACGAAAGGGGCTTCACAAACTAGGGCTGAGGCAGAGCGAGCATGGAAGAAAGCATGGGATGAATTGGAGCAATGACGGATTCAAGCCTGGATTGAGAGAATCCCCTAGGCATATTCAGAAGATTATGGACCTTGAGGGTGGAAATGAGTACACGGAAGGAAAATCTGATAAGGCAAGGCGCTTTAAAGTATCTCCGGGAGGATATTGGGAGGATATAGAATGAGAACAATATTAAAATCTATCACCACTTCTCAATCGAGAATTCTGTGGCGTTTTGTGGCGCCATCCACTTGTGCACGGTCCAGGGGAAAAAAACCTTTGAAAGTTACCTCCGTGCTACTTTGGTTTTGTGTTAGTAGCAGGACTTGTATAAGAAATAGATTCTCTTCTTACTTCTGTACTAAATACGTTAACCGTATTAAAAATCTAACTAGGCTTTCTCTTTACTTCTATAAAAAGCTTTTAGAAGTAGAGAACTTACAAGTTACAATTAATCTAATCCTTTATATAATTCGTTATTAATAAGGCTTTTAGGTTTATCTATCATTAATTCGGTATTTAGAAGGATTTTAGTGTTGACAGTCGCGGCGATAGAAACAGTCTGTTTAGGAGAGTTCTTACGGTTATGAAGGTAGCGGGTCTATTAAAGGCCTCTGGTATATTCAAATTCATTATACGAGTGT
Organism: Zopfia rhizophila CBS 207.26; assembly: GCA_010093925.1. Classification (NCBI taxonomy): domain Eukaryota; kingdom Fungi; phylum Ascomycota; class Dothideomycetes; family Zopfiaceae; genus Zopfia; species Zopfia rhizophila. The sequence continues at coordinate 2,544,563 of ML994617.1, forward strand.
TAGAGGGGTTAAAATATATAAGTTATAAAGGCGTGGGCGAGTTGGCCTTGATGTACAGGCCTTGTTTAGTCGTCGATGTTTCTGTATACGGAAACCGGAAACCCCTTTCCGATGCACTAGTCGGGGAGATATCGAGGTTAACCTACAACAGCTACCTTGGTAACTTGCACCTTACATCCTACATCAACCCTAGGGCCTAACCTCTACGGAGACTACCAAATTAGCTCATTAAATCAATCAAGTTGTCAATCTCGACTGGTTGTTAGCAACTCTATCTTTGTGTGTCATGAAGATGCTAGGTCGGCATACAAGAAAAAGCAACTAAAATGTCAAACACAAAAATTAGTCTAAGTGGGAGTGGTATTTCGAATATAAATGTCAGAAACTGGAACTAAGCTCCACACTCTAAGAGTGAGAGATTTGCGATGCCCCTGAAATACGAGAAGAGCTTTGGGAGGAGTAACGAGAGAACAATGGCGACTATTAAGAGGGTGACAAAGAGTCAATGGACGAACTTCCCCTTTCCTAATAGAAGAAAATGAAGGCGTCTCTGCGTCACCATAACGCTTTTCCAAGGCTGTAATTGTATAGAAACGTCATTGAGACCATGATATACCAAGTACCCAAAAAGAAGCAGTGGGACGGAAAGAAATCGACTGAGGTGCTATTTAAGAATTCCGGAGTTCGTATCAAGGGACGGATCTGCAAAGCCATATCATTGTTCGGCTTACGGCCTTCGCGTCATAGGCACAAAAAGGGTAATGTGGAAGCCAGCTTCCTTCCTGCATTACTGATTAGCATTTGAGGACAAGGCTGAACAGCTTAACTCCGTTTGGCGTAGTCCAGGGCCTTAATCAGATGTTAAGATAGTTAGCAATGAGGATGGTGTTGATGAGTAACGTGGTAACCAGATGACAAGGAGATGCTGGAGGTCATGCTTTTTCCTGAGTTGGGATAATCTTCAGCACAGACCACATGCTAACGCGCCACATGTGGCTGAAGCTCAAACTCGCCTGCGCATTCAACTCACTCCCCATTCATCAAACTCCCATCCAAAACAATGCAATGCGAAGAGTGGTAGTAACAGGCCTAGGCTTAGTAACCCCCTTGGGGATAGGTTCTTGCTCTCTTCACTTAGAGTGATGATCTCAAGCTCACAAATCTAGGTGTCCGCCGCACATGGCAGCGTCTTCTGGACGGCCATTGCGGCATCGTCTCCATCAATGAAAAGGGACCCCAATTCGCCTCTCTGCCTAGCCGAATAGCTGGGATTGTTCCAGAAGGCCGGAAGGAAGATGGAGAGTGGAATGCTAAAGAGTGGTTGAGTCCCGGGGTAGGTCTGGTTGTTTTGAGGAGAGGAAGAGTGGATGTTTACGGAATCATGATAGGATGAGCGTAGAATGGCGCGGTTCGCTCAGTATGCTATGATTGCTTCCGAGGAGGCTTTGCGAGATGCTGAGTGGACGCCGAAGAAGGAAGAGGATCTGACGGCTACGGTATGGATGTCACGGGGAATTCACTATGCAGCTGCTTACCCGTAGACCAGGGTGTTTATATGGGTTCTGGAATTGGGAGTCTAGATGATGTATATGAAACAACTGTTGCTTTTGAGGAAGGGGTAAGTTGTATGCATGGAGTGAACAGGAGAGCAAGGGTTGATGGTTTACAGGGCTACAGAAAAGTGTCTCCTCTTTTTGTTCCTCGTCTCTTGATCAATCTCGCAGCAGGACATGTTTCCATGCGGTATGGCTTCAAAGTACGTCCATATTTCTCCTTACCTTCTTCAGCAGTACCTCCCATCTCACACTACAACAGGGACCAAACCACGCAGCGACAACAGCATGCACAACAGGCGCTCACAGTATCGGAGACGCGGCACGACTCATCCAGTTCGGCGATGCTGATATCATGATTGCTGGAGGCGCCGAATCCTGCATCCATCCTCTGGCCATCGCTGGATTTGCACGAGCAAGGAGCCTAGCGACGGATTGGAATGATAGACCGAAGGAGGCAAGCAGACCTTTTGACAGGGAAAGAGCTGGCTTTGTGATAGGAGAGGGCGCTGGTGTTGTTGTTTTGGAGGTGCGTCACTTTCTAATCGCGCTGACAACAAGACAAAGATGCAAATAGGAATGGAGGGCAGAACTAAGTGTGGTAATTAACTTAGTATCTAGGAGCTCGAGCATGCAAAGAAAAGAGGAGTCCGTATCTACGCTCAACTCGCCGGTTACGGTCTCTCCAGCGATGCACACCACATGACAGCCCCCCGCAAAGACGGTCAAGGGCCCCTTCTAGCCATGAAACACGCCCTCCGACATGCAGGCCTCAAACCCAGTTCGGTCGACTATATAAACGCACACGCCACCAGCACTGTCCTTGGTGACGCAGCAGAGAACCGTGCTATCAAAGACTTCCTTCTCGGTGAGTGTGGGAAAGAGAAGGCTTCTGAGATCAATGTTAGTAGCACCAAGGGCGCGATTGGGCATTTACTTGGGGCAGCTGGGAGTGTTGAGGCGATTTTTACGGTGATGGGGTTATATCACGTGAGTTCCTTCCTATTTCCTTTTTGGGGGGGTTATGAGATGGGAGCTAATGGACACAGAATATTCTCCCTCCAACCCTAAATCTAGATAACCCGGGCAGTCCATCAGAGGACTTCAACTGCAATTACGTCGCCAACAGCGCACAGCAAAAGCCTGTCCACGTTGCTCTGTCTAATAGCTTCGGCTTCGGGGGAACGAATGCTTCACTCTGTTTCAGGAAATTGTAGAAAAGTGTGTAGTATAACATCAAAGTACTCTTTTATGCGTTCTCAACTAGATTGTCGCCTCGTCTAATGACTAACACACTGCTGTCCTTCACTCACCGTGGGGCTGCCCTATGTACATCAAAGCTACCCCGCCGGAGCTAAGAGATAACGACAAACTTTTAGCGGGGCACGCCTGCGGGCCGGCAGCGACCCCCACCCAGGGAAGCTCAATTAGGTATGCCTTAAAAGCCTCTTCTCCCACTGTCATATGCACACCTCTAATTTGACGAATGTTTGGCGTTGGCGGCTCTGCCAAAGTCCTCTGTCTCCCTCACTTCTCATCAGCTTTGGAGAATCTTGATCTTCACAATGGCAGACCAATCTGCCTCCGTCCACACAGCATCAGAAGCCGAAGAAGGCAAACTCTCATTCTTCAAGTCCTTCTCAGACAAAGCCTCACACTACCATGCACGCGTTCCCTACATGAGAAAGCTTCCCGTCTCCGCAATCGCCATAATAGTGACTCTAATGTTCGTGAATTGCCTGGTCTGGGCAGCTGTAGGCATAGTACTGGTACGCCTCAGACCTGCACTCAATCGAATCTTGAAAACCTAATATTGAATGTATTGTGCTAATCATGTATAAATAGCATTATCATTCACCATTGATTTCTACGGCAATCCTCTCCTGGACCCTCGGCCTCCGTCACGCCCTCGACGCAGATCACATCTCTGCCATCGACCTCATGACACGACGCCTCATCGCTGCAGGCCAGCGTCCCGTAACCGTCGGCATGTTTTTCTCGCTCGGGCACTCTACCATTGTGATCATTACCTCTCTCGTCATTGCCGGCACCGCGAGTGCCATATCCTCCAAATTTGACAACTTTTCTCGTGTCGGCGGGATAATTGGGACATCGGTATCCGCCGCATTCCTGCTGTTGCTAGGGATTATGAATATGTATATTCTCTATAAGCTGATTGTGCAGATCCGGCGGTTGATAGCGTCTGAGCCTGGACGCGAGAACGAGGAGTTTAAGATCCAGGGTGCTGGATTTCTCTTCAACATCTTCCAAAAAATGTTCAAGTTGATCGATCGTCCCTGGAAAATGTATCCTCTCGGCGTGCTCTTCGGTCTCGGTTTCGATACCAGCTCCGAAATCGCAATTCTCGGCATATCCTCTATCCAAGCAGCGCAAGGCACCTCGATCTGGCTTATCCTAATCTTCCCACTGTTGTTTACAGCGGGCATGTGCTTGCTAGACACGACAGATGGCGCGCTGATGATGAGCTTGTATACCAGTACCCAGTTAGCCCGAGATCCCATTGCGATCTGTTATTATAGCATTGTGTTGACGGTAATTACGGTGATTGTGGCGACGGTAATTGGAGTGGTGCAGTTTTTGAACTTGGCGTTAAATGTGGCGGAGCCGGAAGGGAGGTTTTGGGATGGAGTGGAGAGGTTAGGGGAGAGTTGGGATATTGTTGGTATGTAAAGTTTTCCTTGACAATGTAGTGATGAGAAGAAGTAGATCGCTAATTTGTTGTGATAGGTGGTGCGATTTGCGGATCTTTTCTGCTGTTTGGCGGACTCAGCGTGTTGCTGTATCAGCCTTGGCGGAGAAGTGTGGATAGGAAGAGGCGACAGAGAGCGCAGTTTTTGCCGCTACCTCAGAGTGGAGATGGGGAGATTGAGGTGGAGAGAGGGGATCCGGAAGATTACGAGAATTCGAGAGAGTCAAAGAAATATGGCGATGGGGGGACTAAAGTTAATGTCGAAGCCCTCAATGCTGAGGGACAAACGGGTAGTTCTTCAGTGAGGAGATGAGGGAGAGGCACAGATGAAGAAGATATCACTTTGACTAGAAGAAGTCAAACTTTGCCTTCGTAATCCACAATAGAATTGCAATATATTGGTGGGCTGGACTCGGTATTGGCTGAAAAAGTAAAATGGATCACGTTCAGTACCGTGTGATCATTCTCAGGCTTCCCAAGGCCCAAGAGAATCTTCAAGCATTCTCTGCATACCAACAACTTCGATGTCGAAGACCCGTTGGTGACGGCGGCGCCAAAACTCCCTCACCGACTCTGTGCGCATTCCTCCATGAAGTCTTATCGCTTCAATGCGTTGACGCACATCTTCTCTGTATCCCTCATCCAGATCAAATCCATTTTTCCTCGATGCAGCACACCATTCTTCTCCTACACTCCATTCGATTGCATACTTAGTGGGCGCCCAAATATCGTTCCATTTCTCTGCATCCTCGATGGCATTGGAGTCTACATACTATATATCAGCGCCTCGCTTGATAAGGGTCTCGACGATGCAAAGTGCAATATTTTCTCCATCCCCTTCATATATTCCATCTTTTTTATCTTCTGTATCTCGTGATTCCTTTACCACCTTTTCGTCGACCTCTTGCGGGGCTATCTTCCTGCCCCAACACATCTGCTTCTTTTGCTGCTTCTTCTGATATATCCGACCGATGGCCCTGATCAAAAGTGGCCTTTTATTCTTCCCGGACAAGAAATTTGAATTGAGCCCACCGCGAAGTAACTCTACCAGAAATATCTATGCTTCGGGATGTGGGCTTACTATTGAATTGTCCCATATATAAAATATCACTCGCCATATATCTACAACTCCTCTCATGAGGAACTCAATAACTTCATCCATTGGATATAAATCAACGTTGACTAGGAGCTCATACTCATTCCAAGTCTACCACCATTTGTCAAGGATCTCCTGACAAGCCCCATTTAAGTCTCCATCGATTTCTTCGAATAACTGCAGTGTTAGGATAGCCCCGGCTACAGTAGTAGAAACTTCCCAATAATTTGCACCCCACACAAGTAGTGCTAGTAACGACGCTGTGGGTCCGCCTGGTAGTGATATATTACACGATAGTTGGTTAGTGACTGTGGAAATAGGAGATGGACTAGCATGCACCGTACTCGCTCTTGTGGAAAGGGTCAAGTTCAATGGAAAGTAAGCATCTACAAACATCTACTCGGCCCCAAGCAGCCGCCACCTGCAAGTTTCCTCGTTAGCTCTTGAAATTTGGTATCGCTTATAGATTTTACCACAGACTGTGGATAAAATTGCAAGTGAATGAGGATTGCCAGGATGTAAATGAAGGCTTACTTATAGCAGTGTCCCTCCCATCTCATCTTAGCAGTCCGGTCGTGCCATTCCTAGTGCAACCATTTCTTTCACACAAGCTAGATCTCCATATAGAATGGCAAACCATATAGGGTGCTCCTATGAAATGACTGGAAAAGCTTTGATCACAAGCATTAACTGGTAATACACTCGACTGTTCGGTGCTGTGGTGTGAAATAATGAGACACCCGGCAGGCAGAAGACAGTCTGCTTCGGCCGAAGATGGATTGCTATCGAGAAGTGACATCCATTCTATGGCGAATATTGTGTTCTTCCGTATCCTTCTCGACCGTGATTTCAAATTTCCCGATTATCCATTCGATATCCCAAGTTCGTTGGAACGCAGTCAAAGTATGAGGCAAGAAGTCATTCCTACAATGCGGACCGAGTCCTACGGTTCGAATATTCTGCGCAGAAATAAGTTCACCTCGATCAGATTCCCAAAGTGGCGAGTCCTTTCAGATAAGGGTGCAACCTGGATATCATGAGTTGACTTGCATGTAGTCTGTTGACTAGCGGTGGTGAAGGCGTCATTAGCCGTGGCAGATCGACCGAGCTCAAGGCTGATGTGGTCGACCGTATCATTCATGTGATGAAGTGTTGCTTCATTGCGGATCTCGGATTTCGTCAGGCTTTGCTCAACCAGTGGCTCCAGCACACCATGAAGCTCCGTTCTGAAGACTTTGGCTAGAACGTCCGCGTTTGTTGCAGAGATAGTCATTAAAGACTTGATATCGAGTGGTCCGTCGTTTATGGTATAAGGGGGTCCCGCATATAACCGAAGCCATTAATCAAGTCTATTTGCGATGCATGGAGACTGGAAGTTGCCTGTCGTATTTCCTGAATTAGGCGAGTATGGTCGTCTTGGTGCAACCTTATATCGCCAGAAATGGAGGCGATTTGCTTGGAAATTATATCTTGGGCGAACTATTGAAGCTAGATGATTGCGTGGCTCCTCATCTCCAACGCCTCTTGTAGACGAGCTGTATCTTCACGAAGGCGGAGATCGTGAAGCCTGTGAACTTGGATTAGATGGTCTCCAATCTGCTGTCACTTGATAGAATAAAGAAATATGAAAGCACCAACAGTCCAGTGATCAACAGTGGGTTACTGAGGTCAGCTTTACGCCCATTGAGTCTTTTCGTCACCTCCTTTATCATCTTCTTGTCGTACACCTATTTGAGCTTCTGTGCAAGATTAATTGAAGGATGTGGAGGAAGAATCTAAGATTAGGGACGTCCATGTCATTTCGAATTTGCACTATGGAAGTGCTGATGACTTCCGACAGAGCCTCGAACCCCTGCGTAACATTCTTCCGACATATTGAACGCATCAGTGTAGTTCTAAAGGCTACGGACATTCGAATTAACATCGCGTAAAGCTGCATCGCACGTAAGCTTCTCTCGTACGAAGGAGCACGGGTAACGAAATCCCAAGGAGGAACTGATTACCGTCTCGCAACACCTGGATATCCTTCTTCGCATTCTTTACCGCCGAAAAGAAGCCATAAGTTTCTCAGCTTGCCCACAAGGCTACATCGGTGACCTGAACAGTGCTCGTTGCGGTGCTGAAAGCGGTGACAGGTTCAGGCATAGTACTAAAAGCGTGAGACTAAACTCCTGTATGAGATGTTTGCATAGGCACATACTGTAATGGAATGAAGAGATGAGTAGAGGTGAATGAAGATGGTCCAGTTGGCTCAATACCTAGGTGCGCTGCCTTTCGACAAGGCTAAAATGCAGAGGATGCTTGATGGTTGGTCAATCATCAACTCTCTAGCGGTTCTGCATGTCGGGAAGGCTGATAGGAGTAGACCCTAGTGGGAAAACATGCTAGATAACGTAGGTAAGATCACAAATAACAGATTTGATGTAGCCGATGAATTTTGAAATGAAGGTTGTGGATGTTTGTTAAGGAAGAAACGTAGGGCATCTAACTTAGAATCGGGATGGTTAGACTGAGGGGGCAGTTCGTCGGGCAGGAAATACAGAGAAGGAATATGTTGAAATCATAGCCCCGGCTGGGATTCAATGCTTTTAATAGTTGCAAACGCGATCGGCCGTCCCACTTTTGGGCTGGTCGTGTTGAGGTCACTCACAATTCACGTTCTCGCATGTGTGATGCTTTCCAGCAATTCGATATTCGCGTTCAGATATCATTAGGCAGTAACAATTCCCTTCGCCTCATTCCTACGACTGACGGTGCTGCAAGATCCTCCAGATCCACCGCTGGACGCCTCGCTTCATGTACTTTGATGTAATTCAAACGATGGCGATTGTCTTCTGCAAAAACCTCGTTAGGCTTATATTTGCACGTTCGTAGCGCAGCTCGCCATTCCTGTTCCACATCCCACTATACTACCTGGACAGTAGGTGTTCGTACATGATGCAATGGTGCATTTCTTGGGTGATGGATGTAATATATGTCAGCAACGGCTTTGATGAGGACCTAAGCAATAGTTCAAGGAGGAAAGCTCAGTTCAGCACCTTTTCATCTGTCCTTCTATCTTGACATCCCATCGAGTGCTCTGACCAAAAGAGGCCTTCTGAAGTTCCCAGGGTGGAAATTTGGATCTAGACCAGCGTGTAGTAGAGCGAGCATGAACTTTTGTGCTTTTGGGATGACAATTTTGAAGCTCTTGACCTAGGTATGGGATATCACACTCCATATGTCTACTCCTCTTGCAACTAGAAACTTTGTTACGGAGATAAAAACATCGAAATCCATGTTGGCTGCAATCTGCCAACGCCTGTGGGCTCTCAACTCGAGAATTCCTTGGCAAATTTCGTTCAGATCACCACCGAACTATTCTATCAAGCGTAGGTGGTCTATGCCACCAATTTTGATGCCGTCCTTGCCGTAAGGAACAATGGTAGAGTAGAGTACGGAAAATACGTTTGAGCCAAACCTGAGTTATATTAGTGGCAGCGCAACCGAAGGTTAAAACTTTTGTCTACTCACATACTCTCTTGGTAAGTATCAATACCGAGAGAAAGAAGGTATCTGATACTGCCCATTTCGGCTAAAGAGCGGCGGACTGGAAGGCCGAAAATTAGTTAGAGTTTCAAAGATCTCTGCGCATAGATTGTCTTTTTATATTGCTGAGCTGTGATCCAAAGTTGCTTGGTGGAAATTCAAATATCAAGAAGCCAGAAGTTAAAAGGCATTGATTCACGTTCAACAGAGTGTTCCCAGTTTCATCTTGACATCTTGGGCTTGTGGTTCCTTGAGCAAAACCTAGCTGAATGCTAGGCAAGTCACCCAGATGAATAGCACACCATAGGATGATTGTCCGGGATAATCGAGAATGTTTGAATTGAAACGGCCATTTGATAATATCCCTCCTTATCAGGAGTAGTACTGAAGAAGACTGAGATTCCTGGCAGACAAAAGAAAGCTTGACTTGGCCGAAAGCGAACTGTAATTGAATAGTCGCAGCGACCATTAGCTGAAGAAACTATCCACCGAGCAATCTTCTCGACCTCTATCTCATAGGTGTCGGTGCTAATGAGCCAATGAATACGCCACCAACGTTTGAAAATAGTGAAGGTACGGAGAAGCGATGGTTTTCCAGTACTTTGGCAAATGGGCATACAATTGGTTGGATGTTGTCGTTCTTTACTTGGTACTCCACAGTAGGCCTCCCTCGTGTGTTGGGGTCGACGTATTCCGATTATTGCGGCTTGAATGAAAATTTTCTCCATATGTAGGCTCGAACGCAAGAGTGTCGTTACGGTACAGTATAGATATTGTGAGAAGTGCTGCTTACATTCTTTTAACACTAAGATATCCTTTCTTGCGACCTTGAGAGCACAAAGGAAGTCATATACTTCCAGATTTGCGCGCAAGGCTACGTCAACGAGCTGGATGGTGCCGGTGCAATACTGAAAACTGTGAGAGGGTCAGGCATTAGCACGACCAACGGTTTGAAAACGGAAGGCGACCCAATTAAAGAGCGCACAACTTATCAGGATCTAAGGGAAAAGCAGGAAAGAGAGCAGGAGTGCAGGGGTTGATAAAAATGTATTCAATGGATGAAAGGGAACGCCGGCCATTCATTGCAAAAGCGAGTTGTGTGATATGCAGCCTCTCGGGTTGTGATACAGAGCAATCACTAATGGAGAACAGTTATTGTGTCTGGAGGTCAGCAAGGCAGACTGGTCAAAAGACCTGGGGCATCAAAAATCATGATTTGCGGCCACGACAGAGCTGTAATCGGTACTGAATGCACTTCGTTGAGTTCCGTGATGGATGCCGCAATGATTGAAAGTTGAGAGATGAAAGTTGATGGATAAAAGCAATTTTCGACTGCTGCTTCAGTTTGCAGTTAACCCAGATCGTCCATTCACGTGACGCTCTTTGACCAGAACTGCCATCTGGATGCACACAATAAGATACGTCATGGACTTCAATATGCACCTTGTACTAAACTCCCAGCTGAATTCGAAATTCTCCTCTCCAGACACCTAGATCTAGCTCTATAAAGCTTTCTGTAGCCCTAATTATAGGCAGCCTAGAGCCGGAGGAAGCGCATTGGAGGTACTGCTGTTTGTAATGTGCCTTAGTGGAAGGTAATTGGGTGGTACAGATTGGCTCTTTTTGTGTCCAAGAACTTCGTCCATATAAACTATCTAAATCAAATCCCACGATCATTCATAAGCTTCCCTTTGCTAGGAATGGTATATAGCAGTTAAACACTAGTCTCCTTGATTCAAACGCTAGTCACTTTTCATAAACTCCTTCAAAAACTGCTACGCCAGTATAGCCTGGCATTGCATCGTCACCAGTCTAATGAACGCCTCAAATATGAATGAAACCCGTAATTAAAGATGCCCCTTGAATAGAATGAAAGGGGAATTGAAATCTAAGCCCAGCGCGGTGACGATGCAAAAAGACGCTTTAGGCTCCCATTGGCAGGTGACACGGAAGGGATGGGACTCTTCTTCTCATACAGAATCTCGCCCTCGACAACACCGGTCGACGTTTGGGATACGGGCATACTCTTCAAGGAGTACTGGGGCGGACTTGAAGGGGTAGTAGCGGTATATGTGAAGGGTGTGACCAGATCTATAGATCTAGAACCGTACGACGAGCTATGCGGGTTCGTCCTGGGTGGGAGCGGTCTAGTCGAGGGAGTATATGGCAACGAGAAACTGACTGAGGAAGCAGGCGTGTGCGAAAGCGAAGGGGCGGCGCTGAACGTGGCTTGTGAGGTCGAGGCACGGTTGTATCGGGGCCGGGTTGGTCGTACAGCTGATTCAGCCGTTGCGGTGGCGGATTGAAATTGGCGTAGGTACCTCGATGCCTCTGAGTCCTCTTTCGACTTCTCGTCGCCCGACACGGCATTATCGTCCGAGGAGAGTTCTGAGAAAGCGCATGACGATCGTTGGGAGCACGGTGCTGTGGGTGAACGAAGGGGAACGATGTCTCGGAATTGGAAGTCTTCGAATGAGAAGTTGGCGAAGGGGGTTGCGGGCGGGAAATGGTCAATTGGGTATGACAGCGCCTTCTCGTTATCCTTCTTTCGACAGCTATGGTAGATATCAGCATACGTGGTGTCGCAAGGCCGGTAAGATGTCCAACGTCATACCTCTCTGAACAGTACAACACCAAATTGTTAGGTACGATAATTTGTTTCTCGCAAGTAGAGCTGCACCTATACATTAGCAACGCTGGACGATATAAAATCAATAGTCAATTGCCGTACCAGTATTGCAGGAAGCTCGTTGCCATTACTTCCTCTTCCTCAAAATCCTCCTTGGGGTACGCGGGCTTTTGACCGCCCTTACTAGCACCGTGTGAATTTGTGCGTTTCGATAGAGGGGCAGGTTTAGAAGGCCTCGCATGGGCCGGTAGCGGTCTTTTAGAGTGGTTGGACGGGCGACAGGTGTAATGCGTGGCCATTGGGATGCGATGGAAAGACGGTGAGATATTATTGCCTGGCTGGATAGTAGGGCACAGTGCACGCTGCACAGTGAGCAGAATGGCGTACGCTGTTACAGGCAAGATGGGAAAATAATCCTGCCAGTAAGGTCAGATTGCTGGGGAGGAGGCGGTGACACAGCCGCAGCTCTGGGCTGGGAGCTGATATGACGAAGGCGTGCTTTGTTCGTGTCTCTTATCGCGAACCCCTGCAGCCGATAAATTAGCCAGGAACGGCGGCTTTCAGATCCAAAGCAATTGCGCTATCGCGAACCCGTTCATGAGCATGGACGCGTCGAAAGGCCCTCGTCTGGGACAAAGAGCAAGGCGAACGTGATGAGGTGAGGTGTATGCGCATACTCACAGGCGGTTGATAACAGGCGTGCGACCTCAGGAGGAGAGGGCGGCAGCAGCAGCAATGATATTTTGATCTCGGGCACTGCAGCTGTACCAAACCGTCAATGATCGGCCAGGATGTCTGGGAGCGATAAGCTTTTCGGTCGCTTGTCGAACGACAGGAGAGCCGCGATTTTCCTGATCGCAGGCGGTTGAAGGCGGCCTCTTGTATTCCGCAAACTCGCTGAGATGGAACAACAACCACTGTCGGGACGGAGGAGAAGAGGAGTGCTCGAATAAGTATTATTGTCGGCGCTTGATAAAGGGAGAATCCAGAACCTTCAGCAATCGACGAGCGGCCTCGGGATATATGGATGTCGTGATAAGCTGTCCAACACGGTGTGGGGTTGAAGGCAGAAAAATTGCGAGCGATATGGAACCATTCCCATCATCGAGCACACCATCGTCGAATTGGCGGACTCTTTAAGGACAGCGCACGCTACTCTAACTCTCCACAGAACGTTCTTTGCCTCTCGGAAAATAGCAGCCACTCGTCCAATGTGGATTTTACCGATGCACCAGCTAGGGGCTACTGAAGCCGGAACCACCAGTTACTGCTCGCTCGGTCCCTGACCATCATGGTGTTCTACTTAATTCGGCCACCTCCACGAATCACGGCCGTGGTAGCTCCACGAGATCGTATCGAATGAACATGGTCCACGTCCTGGCAGCTTGGTTCGCGGGGTACTACTCCACCTCAGAGTACCAATGTATAGCTGTACTCGTCATTTTCGGGTGCTTATCAACCAATGTTCCAAGTCCGCCTCTGCTGCTACGTGTGTTGAAGCTGTACCTCTTCCTTCTCAATGTTTCTCCTGTCTTTGGTTCAGTTTCCGAGCTCGAGTCACAGCTCCTCTTCTGCAGCGGTCCGAAGCTCTCAGCGTTAGGTAACAAAAAACATGCCATTTCACTTAGAATTCTGCGAACTCTACCAGAAGGAATAGAGGACTTTGACCCACTAGTCTGGCTCGGAGTTAGAATTCGTGAGCCCATTGGAAATGCAGCTGCATATGAAACCCTTCTCCATTTTTCTTTTCTATCTAGGTAATCCGAAATGCTGTCCAATACCTTTCTCAGACCAGAGCACTCGTTGTTTCGGGTTCCCTGAGTGCTTAAGACTTAATACATTGATCGAAAACACGCCTTCATGCAGCTAAGCTAGAAAGCCATGGTTCAAGTAATCGCAGCCGATGCTGACACGTGGTTCCGAGCAATATGATTGTTGGAATAGTCAAAATGCAAAAGGGGCTTGAGAGGGGTGTCGTCGGGTAATTCGCCAGATCTGAATCGGGGTAGATGTTGGATAGAAGGGACCATCCTGGAGCTGCTCTGGGACTGGCTGGACGTCCATATCCTCCAAACTGAAGCCGTTTCGCCCTACCCCACAAAAATCAGTAACAGCTCAGCAGATTTAGTAATCCGCCAGACATAAGGCAGAAGTGGAGAGACCCACTACACACGTTCTGGAATGTCTCGAACGTCTGCTCATTGCGTATTGTTGCGGCAATTAGCACTTGGAGAGCTGAGTTCAGCTCGAAAAATTCCCTCAATGTCGAAACTAGTGACGGAATTACGAATTTGTCGTAGGTCTGAGGAGTTTCCTTTGAGTTCAATGCCATATGAGCATGCGCTTATGGGGAAAGCTTACGACATCTGCACCGAGGAGCACATTTGGCGGTTCCATACCATAGTCTTCCACGAAACTCGATGCATCGATAGGCCATCCCCATTTCAGAGCTGCAGTTCTGATGCGTGATTGAGATGATTCATCAGCATCCAGTCCATTGAGGAAGATGTTCGTTTTGATGGCGTCGACAACCACTTCATCACCGTCCGTAGCAACGATGCCAGACACTCCCAGATATTTCGCACAAAGAATGGAGATCATCCCAGTTCCTGCTCCAAGTTCGAGGACATTTTTTCCATGAACCAATTCTCGGCCTGTCTCAGAAGTAAGAAATGCTCCTAAAAGTAATGCCGCTTCCCAGGTCCGAAGTCCCGTAGTACCAGCTGATGAAATGACCGATCGAGACTCAAGCAGTGTTACTGTACGATCATCGGAAGTACTGTCATCAGAAGAGCGGAGAGGGTAAGCGTACGTCACAAATGCCTTCTGTTGTGCGGATGTAGATTCCGAGGGAAGATTGGCGCTGAACAGAGAAGACAGTGCAGACATTAGATCATCTGAGATTTCCTATGCGTGCAAGAGAAACGAGATGTTAGATGTTTGTCGAACTGAGCAGCTACATGCCAGCAACAAAAGCTGACTACAGAAAAGAATGTATGAGAGCTTTGCCCGGCGGGGTCTTGTACGGTTTGGTTGGCTGCCGTAGACCTGAGTTCAATTGGATAGGAAAAGAGCATCCATACATCCTCCTCGGGATCATCCATTGCAATTTCTAGTTTTGAGATGAGAGCCTTCAGCACCCTGTGCTGGTAGCGTTCAGGTGGGGAGGAAGTGATTTTGTTCGAATCAAAGAGGTTGGTGTAAATCCACTGTTGAACATTGGGGGCCTTGAGGATGACAGTATCCATCCACCTCAAGTGAGCTGGCTCAACTAGTTGGAAGTACTGGCGGCGTAACGTCGTCAGCTTCGACCGAGTATCTGGGTCGATGCTCATGGGGGTGGTGATAGTTGAAGGGAGGGTTGTTGGAGAGAGTTCAAGGTAGCGAGACTGCTCCGAAAAACATGATCTTGGAAAGTTAAGTCACAACTCCAATAAGCCGTCTTCGGTGCTCCTTTCTAGCTGGATTCTTTATACGGCACCAAGTATCTTGTGAATGTTCTCAGAAATGACAAAGAACATGAAATACATGTGCGTAAGCACCACTTAGCCTTTTATCTGGCGATCTTGCATGCACGTTCTGATAATGTCAGAATCCTATTTCGCAGGTACAACAAATTAGCATCGTAAATCTTTCAGTTGTCCCTGAAATGCTGTGTACTGATTTCAAGGGACGTCAACTGGTATGGTCTACTTTTTGAGGTGCAATAGAGGTGAAGATGAACGCCTTACTAAGCAACACAGAGCCCCGCGCAGGATTCGGAGCAGGCAAGCGAAGCGAGGCGCCAAGCCAATTCGGCGCACCAAGGCTTCGTAAATCATCCTCGAAAAACCACGTTCAACGACGACATCCTGCTGCCACAGCGCACCAACCCCTCATCAGGACAGAGAGCAGGATCATTCGCCCAGCTACCGACTGATCTCTATTCAGTATGTCTGCTCCATAATTGCTCTCCTCCATTGAACCTACAATTTCACCACGCCTAACACTCTCTGCAGTCTGTATCGATCACAACAGCCAAACCACCAATATGGCTGACTCGCAGGTTACTCTGCGTACGCGCAAATTCATCCGAAACCCTCTTCTCGGTCGCCGCCAGATGGTTGTGTAAGTTGCCGGACATACCAGAAATCGCCAAAGTTGAAATTTAGGAATCTGACAAATATGGGCAGCGACGTCCTCCACCCGAACCGCGCCAACGTCTCCAAGGATGAACTCCGTGGCAAGCTCGGCGAACTCTATAAGGCTAAGAAGGAAGATGTCTCCGTCTTCGGTTTCAGGACGCACTATGGTGGCGGCAAGAGCACCGGCTTCGCTCTCATCTACGACTCCCCAGAGGCTATGAAGAAGTTCGAACCACACTACAGGCTCGTACGGTACGGAATGGCGACCAAGATTGAGAAGGCTAGCAGGCAACAACGTACGTTCCCTACATGTCAATACTGCGAACACTGGTGGCAATTTTTAGGAATTTTCAATATAGCATGATACTGATGTGGACCACAGGCAAGCAACGCAAGAACAGGTCGAAGGAATTCCGGGGTACGGCTAAGACAAAGGGCGGTTCGAAGAAGGACAAGAAATAAACTGGTTCGAAGTGAGGGTTGCTCTCAGGTTGTGGTGATTTTTCTGGAACGGGGTCACGATGGGAGTGGAGTTGCAGCCGGCATCTTGTACATCTACAAACGCCTGAAAAGCTGTTGTGGAGGGGAAGGCAGGATGGATGGCGTTCGAGATTCATATGTCTGCTAACCATCAATGCATTACATGGACCTTCGGTTTCCCAACTTCAACAACTTACAAGATATCTTTCATTCCTCTTGAACCCCACGGTATTCTGCATTCACGCCCCATTCTGTTTCAATCTGAGCACCAGTTGAAACATATTCAGCAAGGCGGAACGCTCCTTGTTCATTTGCATTCTGGGGTAGGATTCTGGTCCACCAAGACAGCTGTTCACGCCCTGTCAGCAATCAATTTCCCGTTCATACTCTTTGAAACAAACATGCCGTGCCACCTTTGGCCCCAACAGGATGCTGACTTTGGTAATCTGTGTTATGCCTATCCCGCAAATTCTAACCTCCGCTACACTTGGTAATCATATCGACATGCCATCGCCTATATCCTGGTAAGCTGATGTTTGTTTGTCCCGTTGCAATCCACATACACGCATCTGGATCCTCTAAATCTGGCGTCTATGCCCCTCAGAGCAATTACATAAGTCATTAAATATTAGCAACTATATGAAATCATTGGGTAGAACGATCCCACCTTCCCGTGCACCATCCTACTATAGTCAAAATTTCTCCGCCAATATGTCACTTTATAGCACTACAATTCACTTTGTTGGGTCCATTGCGCCGTGTACGGTATTCAGGGAAGGGCGTTGTCTGGGGTGTACTTGTTGGTATGCCACCTTGCGACTGCCTTGCGTGAATTCTCACCGTCTAGAAAACCTTGGTCATTCACCGTAGAGCATGCATCACTAAGGATCCATTTCAATCGAAAGGGCTGTGGTATTATTAAACTTTTTTTATTAAGGGTATTTCCAATCTATCATATACTGATCGTCCAGCGTACTACTCTTACATCCCTTGGTGCTCATATGACTGAGCCCCGAATCCAAATACATGCAATGCCGGTATCCATACTCATATCTGCAATAAACTTTTCATGCCATGGTTCACTTACGCAGTGACACCGCTCTCGACTTTAAACTCGTTCTCCTTTCCTTTCTCTCCATCTGTCGCGGGGAAATTTTCATCCTCCTTTGCACTCTCTCCTTCCGGCTTACCGACTCCCTCACTTTTCAACGGCCCCGTCCCCATCTCCAAAAACCTCTTCGGCACCCCCATCGCCGGCTTAACCCCTACAATTCCACCCAACTTCGGCCTTGCGCTCTGCGCTCCCGGCGCTCCACCGACAAAGCACCCCAAACTCGCACTCCACCTGACCCCACCCCCGACCACACCTCTCACAACACCAAAAGCGCGTGCATCCCTATACGCGATCCCCGTCCCCGGGTCTCTATACCGCGCAACCCTATTACTAATCGCACAAAGCGGCCTCGCCGGTTTAGGTAAGCCTCCTTCTCCCTTCGCGGCTTTGGTTTTCGGGGCATTAAGCATGGCGGTGACATACATAGTCGCCTCTGCTGTGCTCCATCCAAAGAGCGAGGAGCTAATGTTTACGAGAGAAGAGAGGTTCTTGTCTTTTGAGGCGCTGGTATTGTAGCGGGATTTTTGTGGGAGAGGGTTGTCGAGGTTGGAGAAGGAGTTTAGGATTATAAGGTTTCGCACAGCGCGACGGATCAGTTTGCGGCGTGGTGGTGCGGGGGGAGGCGGCGGACGATGTTGGAATTGTGCTAGAAGAGATTGGGCGTTTAAGGGTGCTTGAGGGGCAAGAGCTGGGTCGCCGAGGGAGGGGTGGGAGAAGGAGGCTTGCAAAGGCTGTGCTGGTTGGGTTTGAGAGAATGGGGTCTGTGATGGTTGAGCTGAAGAGGGTTCAGAGGTGTGAGAGGTAGGGGGTTGAGAAGTTGGAGGTTGAGAAATTAGAGGTTGAGAAGTTAGAGGTTGAGAAATTAGAGGTTGAGAAGTTGGAGGTTGAGAAGTTGGAGGTTGAGAAGTTGGAGGTTGAGAAGTTGGAGGTTGAGAAGTTGGAGGTTGAGAAGTTGGAGGTTGGAGGTTGAGAAGTTGGAGGTTGAGAAGTTGGAGGTTGAGAAGTTGGAGGTTGAGAAGTTGGAGGTTGAGAAGTTGGAGGTTGAGAAGTTGAAGGTTGAGAAGTTGAAGGTTGAGAAGTTGGAGGTTGAGGTGGTTGAGCCTGAGATTGTAGGGTAGAGCTGTTCTGAGGAGTGATTTCGTGCTGCATCGCTGCGTACTGCTCGATTCCGAAGAGGAAGGAATCAAGGTTCTGTGGAGGTGCGAACATAATGCTGCTTGGATACGGCATAGTATGGGAGCTGATAGGATGATCTTGCCCAGGAGGCTGTGATGGTTGCGATGTTTGGGAGTTCTGAGATTGTGGCGGCTGTGATTGGGGAGCCAGTGGTTCCCGAGATGACCCTACACTAGCCTGTGTCTGCTGTGAGGGCGCTGAATTGGATGTCATCAAATCAGGCCTTGGAATCTGAGCATGCTGTAGAGTTTCGGTTTTAGGAGCCTCGGACTCTGAAGGCGGTGGAATGTCCTTGTTCAGCTTCTCGTCCAGATCCTCAATCTTTGGAGCATCTTTACCCGTGAACTTAAGCTTATCGTCAACCCATATAGCAGGACCACTGTAATAACGAATGAATGGGCCTTCAATTTGGCGGTTCTTCATGGCATCCAGCTTGGCCTGCCGTTCTGCGGCTCTCTGCTCCTCGGCCTCCTCCCACCTGTGTAGACTTCTGCTGTTCACTCTCTCGACCCTGGCAGCCTCAGCCAGCCTCTCCGCTTGAGTCATAGGCTTCGGCTTGTCCTTCTCTTTACGCTCTTCGGCGGCCTTCATCATGGCTAGGGTAGCGGCTCGTTTCGTGTCCTTCTCCTTTAGCTTTGCCATTGTTTGGTCCTTGTTCGCTACGGTTTGCCGCCGAGAGGACATGCGAGTGGGACCGTCTTCTGGAGTGGGAATCCATGATGCTCTCTCAGATTTCTTCTTCGGTCGAGGCGCAGGCACGGTTTGAGTTGAAGGAACATCGAGCTTCACCTCCTTCCTGGCAGCGACAGCAAGCTTGGCAGCGAATGGGTTAGTCGCCGTCTTGCGTTTCTTGGCGCGCTCTTGTTGCTCCGCTCTCCGCAGCTCCTTCTCCCCCGCATCATCGTCCCCACCATCATCTTCGTCCTCAGTTGATGATGAATCCATATTGAAGTCATCCTGGTCGTTAGCGTCGTCGCCAACAAACTCCTCCTCGTTTGGAGCTTCCTCCCACTCGTCGCCCCAAGCCTCTTCTTCCTCCTCCTGTTCGACTGTTTTGGCAATCAGGGTGTTCATGCGACTGCCGGCGTTGGCTCTCCTCGCGCGCGAAACAACCATGAGGTCCACGGCTGCGTCATGCTCGGCATCGTCACCAGAAGGCGACGCCCCGGCGTCATCGTCAGACGCTAGAGGGTCTTCTGTTTCCATGCGCTCTTCGGGCTCTAGCGACATGGCGAGCGTTTGGAGGAAGGTGCAGAGCAAACACAGACGGCAGGAACAGTCGAGTTAAGAGGAAGGTGCAGGCGGCAAGGATCGTTTCGGAGGCAAAGCGAGCGTCGTCCGTCCAGGTATCGAGGCGAGGGGACAGGCGTCAAAGGGTGTGGGACGTTTTCCAGAAGTGTTCCATGGGCGAGTCAATTATGCGTTGACGGTTTGTAGTCAGCAGTCTGGGGTGCGTTTATGCTGTTGTGCAAGTTGTGGGCCCCGCGGAATGCGCAGACGTTGTGGTTTATGCGCGTAGTTCGGCCTGTTTCACGCCATCCAAATGCAAGGCAGAATTGGGGTGGGTTGACGTTCGCGGTTGATGGTTGCGGGAAAAGATGGAGTTGGCGCATCTTCGATTTGACGCTTCGATGCAGCCTGATGCCAAGCTCACTAAGCTACACAGGGACTTTTCCCCAACATGAAACCCCAAGACCGTTCCTGATAGACAACGGTACGCACGTCAATTGTAACTCACTCGCAGAGATGCCCACAGACAGGGACTATTATGTACGATCGATGTTCTA
The DNA here is from genome assembly GCA_010093925.1 of Zopfia rhizophila CBS 207.26. NCBI lineage: Eukaryota > Fungi > Ascomycota > Dothideomycetes > Zopfiaceae > Zopfia > Zopfia rhizophila. The sequence goes on from ML994617.1 coordinate 2,564,760, forward strand.
GGTAGCTGAACGCTCGCAAAATGCCATTACTCAGCCCGATCCGGTCTGAGGAAGATGAACGAAGTCGTTGCATGAAGACAAAGAACCCTGATGTTTCTCGTCGTCCTCCTGCAATTCTGCTGGCCGTGGTTTATGTCATTTTCAAGAGCTAGGACATGTTGGCTAATTTACATATGAGCTACAATCCACCTATATAAAAAGACATAGCGACTGCAGCATCATCCAAGTATAGACGGTTCAATCGGCCAATGAATGCAAACAGCAGGGATACGCTGCACAAGTCCACGTCAGATTGTGGTGGTGCGTATGCCTGGTACGTATGAGGGCGGAAACGGGTCAGTTCGGCGAAAAACCTGAAGCGCTCACCTTGTTTCATCTTTTGGCTGGGATGCACTGGGAGGGCGAAGTCACCAAAATCCAGCCACTCAGGAGGCGTGAGCGCCGCTGTGAGAGGAATATTCGCTTGCCTTCTGCTGCCCCTATTGCATGCTTCAAGCCCAAGATGAGGGGAGCACGCTTCTGCTGTGTGATGAATGAGCAGAGGCAGTGAACGAATATTAGTGAGCGCAGCCCCCGTATTCTCAGACATCCGCGACAATTACATAGCGGAAATCGTAGCTCGGCGCCTCTTCGTGATCTGCTGTGTGGTGAATTCTGCGTATGGCTCTTGTTTTGGCGTTGTCCGTGCTCGACTCCATTGAAGACCTGCACCACTGCACGTCCAAGTTTACACCTCGCCGTTCGACTTCCACTCCTTCACCCTCCCCATCTCCATCCCTTCTTCCCCAACACCGCCGCCGCGTCTTCCATCGGCACGCCCCTCTGATGAGCGAAGTGGTCTAATCGGCATTTTGCTTAATCCCTATTTTCCTTTCATTCTCCAGGCCACGAAAGTGACTTGTCTATTGCAACCGCCTGCTGCTGTATCATAATCAAGAAAACCCCGAGCCGACGACGAGACTTTCTGGCCTACGCTACAGCACTTCAGTTTCACACCCACCCCGTCACTCCTTGATCTGCACCAGCACGCCCGCGTTGAACCTACTGTCCATCGTATATCGATCTGCGGCTGCCTCGTCCGCCTTGCGCTCCCTCGACGTCCGCCCTCAATCCTGCCCACCGACGTCCGAACGCCTCACCGCCTGCGAACTGCCCGCAATTGTATTCGAAGGAGGCTGCTGTGCTTGACACCGTGACCGACCGCCAGATACCAGCTTTTTTTTCAATCTGTCTGGCATCTTAGTCAAAGTCCCTTCGTCAGCCGGCCTGGGTCCTCAAGGGTGTCACCTTGTACATTCTACCCGATTCCGCAATCTACACAGGCTTAACGTTCAAGCTGAGTCCGGTCTTGCTGGCATAATTACCGCCTCACATTCCTTTGGCCGGTCCCAACTGCGTTTTCGCCGTTACCCTGGTTTTGGTAAACGAGAGTCACGACGACTATTTTTCTCTCAGTATTAGAAGAACCGTACAGATAAAAGACAGGGTCTATAATACATAATGGGTCCATCAGCGCGACCAGAACACCACATCAACCTCAACTACCTCCCCCAGCTCACCTCGCAAGCGCCTCGCTCGGGTTCATCTACGGCTGCAACCTCGCCAATTGAGCCACCCTCTGGCGGCTCAATTCGATTTCCCGTCCCAAGCACAAATTCTTCAAGTGTTCTAGGAAATGCTACTGCAGGCGTGAGGTTGGGTGCAGGGTCCCCTTCGCATGAATTTGGTGGCAGATTGTACTCCAAACGGTCTGTCGCACCCTGAAACAGGTACCTTATTCGGATTTTGGCTAACGTCCGACGACAGGGCTCGCGAGATCCAAGCTCAAGAAGGGCTGGCTCCACAAATGTGGGGACCTCCCACCAGCGGCAACTCTACGCCGTTGCGTGAGACCATCCCCGAGTCGCCAAATGGTGAGAGCTTCCCAGATTTCAACCAAGGTGCCTCCGAGACCACCTCTACCACCCAGACTACCCGCAGGGCTCGTGCTGGAACTCTTCCATCACGATTCTCACCTGCTGCTGCATCTGGAGGCCTCATGCCATCATCCTCCCTTCTACCCAAGACATCCCGCCCAACGCCATCGACAAGCCCTTTCAAGCCCGGTCCAGGGACCCCAACTGAGAGCACTGGCTTCGCCGCTGCCAATGCCAACGCCGCCAAGTCAGCGCTGTTGTCACGTCTCCGAGCAGGGTCAATGCCTCAACGCACTACCTTCCTTCCTCCGTCCACCTCTCCATTTGGCAACTCCATCTTCTCCACGGGCTGGACCAGCAGCCGGGACCGGAGCAGCACTCTTCAGAGCATTCAGTCTCAGCCATCAAATGGCCCCACCTCACCAGTGTCTTCATTCTCCCGAGACTCTCTCGCTGACACCGATGTCAAGACGCTTGACTACCTTGGGCTCGTGGACACCCCGCAACCTGCGAGGGCGACCCTAGCTCCATCTGATATCGAATTGCTCCTCGAGGGTCAGAGGAACGCCTTCAGCCAGAACTTGACGAGCAGCGCAAACCGCTTCCGCTCATACTCGGTCAATGCCAAGGAGAAGTATGCTGACGAAGAAGATGAGCTTGACCAGGCTACATATACCGGTAATTACAGTGGAACTCTGACTCCATCAGCTGATGCTCAAGCAATTGCCATCCACGAGGCCGTTCGACAACATAACCTGGAAGTGCAGGCTTTTGCGAATTTCGCCAGTGCTACCCGCCCACGTGCGAGGACTGCCGGTGTCCTCGATTCACCATCTACACGGCTTATGCGAAATTACTTACCTACTCCTTCTCGACTTGACAATAGCCTCACTGCTGCAGACTTGACCGAGGATGCTGAATATAGCCTGGCTGAAGCCGTCAAGAGCTTGCAGCTCAATGGAAAACCAAGCTCCAACCTTGGTGACGATACTCTCGAAGGGCCCACACGAGCACTCTGGCTTGGCAATATTCCGTCTTCGACCACTGTTTCGTCGCTGAACGTTATTTTCAACACTTTCGGTCCTATTGAATCAACCCGAGTTTTGACGCACAAGAACTGTGGCTTTGTTAATTTTGAAAATACCAACAGCGCAGTCGAAGCGAAGCAGCAGCTCAATGGTAAGGAGATCTTCCCGGGAGCTGGTCCTGTCCGAATAGGGTATGCCAAAGTTCCGAGCGCAGCTGCCACCCCTGGACACAGCGGCCTCTTCCCGTCACCAAGCCCTGACCCACTTGCGAAAGCACAGACAGAAGGCAAGAATTTGTCAGCTACCAATGCAAAGGCAAATGGTTCCCGTGCTGAGAGTGCGAATGCTCCCTTGACGACCCCTGAATTGCCTGACATCCGCGGTGACATCGTTCAGATCGTGAAAGATCTGGGCGCCACGGATGAGGAACAGCTGAGAATCGCTGCCCAGGTCGAACAGGCCATTCAGAACAACAACTACGTTGACGAGATTCCTCCTGTTGAAGAACCTAGCCACAGCCGTGTCCATGATGCTCCTCGACTTCGCGAAATCCGAAAGCGGATTGACAACAACTCGTGCTCCCAAGCCGAGATTGAGGAGATCGCCATGAACATGTTGCCAGAGATTGCCGAGCTGTCATCCGATTATCTTGGAAACACAGTCGTCCAAAAGCTGTTTGAATACTGCTCTGAGCCAACTAAGGAGGCTATGTTGGGAGAAATCGCCCCTCATCTCGCCAAGATTGGTATCCACAAGAATGGAACCTGGGCAGCACAGAAGATTATCGATGTTGCTAGAACTCCAGCCTTGCAGAAAATGGTTGTTGATGCCCTTCGACCGTATGCGATGGCACTATTTCTTGATCAATTCGGAAACTACGTCATGCAAGGCTGCCTCCGATACCAGGCGCCTCTCAACAATTTCATCTTTGAGGTCATGCTCAGCCGCCTCTGGGATCTCGCCCAAGGCCGATTCGGTGCTCGAGCTATGCGTGCCTGTCTGGAGAGTCACTACGCCAGCAAGGACCAGCAACGCATGGTTGCAGCTGCGATCGCTCTTCACAGTGTCCAGCTTGCAACTAACGCCAACGGCGCCTTACTTCTGACATGGTTCCTTGATACGTGCACGTTCCCCAGGAGGCGCACAGTCTTGGCTCCTCGTCTTGTTCCACACATCGTCCATTTGTGCACTCATAAGGTTGCCTATTTGACGGTCCTCAAGATTATTAACCAGCGTAATGAACCGGAAGCTCGTGACGTCGTTCTGCAAGCTCTGTTTTTCTCGCCGAACGACCAGGTCCTCGAGGATATCCTAGTCGACCAGAACTGCGGCGCGACTCTGATCTTCAAGGTCTTGACTACTCCGTTCTTTGACGAGAAGATTCGGTCCGATGTCGTTCAGAATGTGCGCAATGTGTTGCTTCGCATCAAAGCTCAGCCTGCTCAAGGATACAAGCGTTTGATGGATGAGGTCAACCTTTCGACTCGAGGCGGAGGACCAGGCCATAGTGGTCACCGTGATCATTCTGCAACAAGACCGGGGTCAAAAGGGAGCCCAGCGAATTCGAACGCCGATCCAGCCAACAGACAATTCTACCCAGGAGTTGCTCCGGCCGGCTTTGACCCTGTTGCACTTCAGCGCACAGCGAGTATGGATTCCAACGGTTTCGAACAATTTCCTATGGGCATCAGTGCTCCCATGTTCATGCCTAACATGCCAATCACAGCAACCCCACAGCAATTGCAGTACCAGCAGCTTCTTGCAGCGTCAAGGTCGCAACCTTTCTATCCGCAAATGAACGGATTCCAAACGCCAGTGTCAGGCATGGATGCTTTCCGAAATGTATCCCCAGTTGCGGCTCCAGGCTTTACAGGGTCGCCAATGCTTCAGCCGGCCAACTTGGGCCAAGGAATGGGACCAGTCATGGGTGCGCAAGTGTATCCTTATGGGATGTATGTTCCACAGCAACAGCAACAGGTTGCTGGTGGCGGTCAGCGGCGTGGAAGGGTTAGTACACCGCTTTCTAAATTCCTACCCTCGATTCTCGAAAGCCAAAAAGCCGACGAGGCTAACCAACCGCAGAGATAAATCATTCGATGAATTTATGGCCAACGCTTCACAACTGTAAAGCTATAGTCTTTTACAACCTTCCAGGCGATCTTTTAGAGGCCAGTCAGATGGTCCATCTGTGTTGCTGAGGTACAAGGCTTCAGCACGTTCTGTAAATGATTGCTGAGCTGCTTGTTCTGTTTTCATATTTGCTAGCTATCGAAATCGATGTTGGCGTTCGAGCCAGTCATGAGTCAATCATATTCTCTTTATCATTGTCACCGTTCATTAAGGAAACATCTGCATCCACACATCCTTCCGCTCAATAAGGTCTTGTTACCTTCGGCGTTGGTCAGGTCGCATCGGCACTGGCTGTCTGCATGCCTCTCTTCCATTGCAGACTCCCAGACCGGTTTTCTCCTACCCATTATCTCCTTAGCTCGTGTCATTTTCGTTTCTAAGTGCTAATGCACTGGAGAGAAGGGAGCAGGCCTGCCTTGCCTCTCAGTTTTACGACTTGCATGTTTCTTTCCTCGGTCTCGGTCCTCTCCCTCTCTTCTCTCTTGTTGTCATGGCGTTGCATCCATTCGTTCCGACACACTCGCTTCAGATTGGATCATATGGAGCTTCGGGGTTCAGTGACTGCTTTTGTTTTTCTGCGATTTTATTCCACACTTTCTTGTATCCTACATTTGGGTCGTGGGATGGCCCTTTACCCTTTTATGCCCCTCCTTTACTCATTATGAACGGTTCGGTCGGATGGTCGGCGGACTAGATGGAACTGGAGTGGGTGTGGTTTATAGGGATCTTTTTCGTACTTTTTGGTTTCGTGTTACGTGCTATTCCGGATGTGAGATGGAGAGGACAAGGGGAGATGGGCAATCATCTTGGGAAAGGATGAGCGATGTGGGGGAATTTATCGGACTGTGTGGTGGTGCTGCATGGAAAAAGGCACAAGAGATAGGATAGGATAGGCTTCTTCTTTTTGCTAAAATGGACATTGGTCCCGTTGTGGAAATGGGGAGATGTTCTTGTTCTCTGTTGCCAACGTTCTGTGCTTCTGCCTTGCCCCCTTTCTTGTCGCATGCCATGCCATGACATCACCACAAAATCTCCCCTGAGATCCTCACTCTTCCCGTTCTCTTCCATCTTCACATCATGCTCTGGCCTTGATTCTGCGATACCATTGCCTTGTGGTTTCGCCAGGGCCTAATGTACGTACAACAATTGATGTTCCTGACCCTATCCTTGATTGGCTTACTGATCTTTAGGGCACATCACCATTTTGGTATCTTCTTCCAATCGAGTCTCACACATTTCTTCCACTTGACGTTGTGGAGACCCCGCGCTGTACACCGGAAGCCTAGGCATGGCTGCAGTCTGCAATCCGTGTGGCTTCCAAGATTAGACGGTTAACCTCGTTGTTCAATCGATGCTTTGCGTTTTCACCGCTCTTTGCCGCCATGTGGCTTCTTCTGCATGACCTTCAATCGTTTGGACACAAGGCAAATCTCAGCCTTGTAGACAGAACGCACATAAAAAATGGACTTCTATCTTCCCCACTCTGCTGGGCTTCCTCTTTTAAATCCGACAGACCGCCCGGACGTTCAGCATTACACCCGTCCGTATTCCTCGAAGCATCTTGATGGCCAAAGATGGTGTTTTCTATCAACATCGGCGACGTCATCGCGATGCTCACTTTGGTTCATTCGGTGCTAGATGCGTTTAGCGGGAAATACCTTACGGAAGTGCAATCCTTCAGGTCATATGTACATGTCCTCCTCCGTGAAATGAAGGTGCTAGAAGCCGAGATAAACCAAAGTAAGGCTCAAAGATGTGTTTTCATATCCCGGGCCACTGAATGCGACCAGGACTTAGCAATCTACCTGGTAGCTCAGAGAACACAAATGATGTTTCCGATAGACCTAAGACGGATACGGCTCGAGGCCCAGAGAGAGAGCATCTTCTTCACATCAAAGACATATGCGACAGAATGATTGAAGAAGCTGACCGCTTTCTTGAGAAAGTCTTACCGAAACATACTTTGCAACTGCAGAAACATACTTCACAACTAGAGGAAGATACTTCACAGCCACAGAAATTCAGCTTTCTATTCAAAATAGCAAGGAAGGTGTCTCTTCAAGAGGCTGCGAGGAGATGCCACTGGGCTGTCCAATGCAAGAAGGACGCGGAGAAGTTCCGGAGCACCATGACTGAATATTACCTCATGATACGGCTGAGTGGATTTGGGTAGGGAACACTGCATCACATGATCCTGGGGGACATGACTCACAAAGATTTTGCAGGATTCAGTTCAACGAGATCAGGGACGGAATCCGTCAAATGTAGAGTATATTCGCAATGGCGTCCCCAGCGTAACCGCTCGCTGAGAACCGACAGTTTCGATAAAATGGACGACTTTGAAATCGGGCTGGATCGACAGAATGACAGATTGGATCAGTGCGTCTTGAATTCAATCAGGACTTTGGACACTGACAAGCATTGACAGGCGAGACCTGGCCACATCTTCAAAATTTCAAGAGTTACACGATGCCATACAACGCAATCAAGGGGAAATGTAAATACTTCACATCAAATGGGAATATTTGTTTGTACACTGACAGAAACAGAATCCAAAAGTTGATCGATGATAGCGAAGAACTAAACAACGTCAGATTTAAGCAAGAAAAATGTAGCAAAATGTACTCACGGCTGTTCCTTCCTTCCTAATGCCTAAATTGCTTATGCCTACTCAGACTCACGACGATCATCAATCACAAGATGAGTGTTTTACAAGACTCAGTTGCATCTAAAACACCCGCTCAATCTCATCTGGAAGTATGCTCCGCAGCCTGCTGTGGGCAAGTAGTTCATATGTCCAATGACACAACAACGGCTGGGGATGATTTGGCACAAGCTCTTGAAGACACTCGGCCACCGAGTGATCATCTCAGATATAGTGTTGACACCAGCCTGCACGACACAGGGATTGATGAAGATGACGACCTGGCGGATCTGTCTATGGTCTCCGGTGCTACGGACGCAAAGCAGGAAGAAGATGAACAGACAAAATTCAACTTACCAAAATGCGTATTCGATTCCGATGAAACAGAACCTGTACCGACAGACCTCAGCCTGGGAGATGTCCCTTCAACACCTTATCCTGGCATAGCAGAACTAGCTCTCACGCAGCTGAGTGGAAAAAATTTCCGGATTTTTCCCATTCGGCGTAAACGAACTTGGTTTTCAAATGAAGAAGCTGAAGAAGGCCACTTCGGCAAACAGGAGAGGGATCGCCTCCTCGCAAATACTAATGCAAGTGTTATCTTGTCTCTTATTGACTTGAAATCAGTATTTCATCAGATAGATCTGCCATACGCCTCCCAAGGATTTCCATATTTAGAGGAAGCCGAGTCAGACGAGGATACAGGGACTGATGTCAGTGATCCTGGAGAATGTCCTTGGGATGACTCATACTTTCTGTGAGTGCTGGATTTCTCCTCTCCTGTCATCCATGCTTGCGCCTCGAATGAAGATGTACCAATTATATGATTATTTTAGGTCCTTTTCCCAGGAGGATGAACAACCACCCTATCTGAATTATGATGTCAACGATCTCGGTCCCAGTAGACCGACCCACCCAATTGGCGAACAGGATCCGACCACTGATGATAGTGGAGAAGACTCTCCCAGTTTCAATAATAGCAGGGAGGACTTCCCTACGGCTAGTGAAAGTGAAGAAGATCCTCAAGATGACATAGAGGGTTTCGAGGAAGGTTTAAATCGAGACGAGCTGGCGGCTGAAGAAATCAGAAAACACGAGAGAATGAAGGCTGCTGGAAAGGCGTGCATGGGTACGTCCTTAAACAAAAATACTACTACTTCTCGCGATAGAGGGAAAGCTAACAGACCTAAAGCCGGAGTAGCAGTAGCACTTACTCCTAATCCTATCACTGTAGGTGTAGGCATGGTGACTTGCATTGGGGGATGTACGTATGGGTTAGGAGTGCAGAATGATTGGTGGTAAACACTATCATTCTAAGCGGCAAGAACGGCTCTAATTACTCATTCGGAGCCTGAATGTAGGGAATTTGGGAGGGAAAAAAAGCTCTGACAAGGTACGTAGACACCGCAATCCATAATTAGAGACGACACTCAATTTGTTATTGCAAACTCTCTAAGAGCACCATTCTCAATACACCGAACAGAACGTGCTCTGGGGTATCATATTTCCATACCAGCGCCAGGTGAAAGCAATCTTCCCAATGACTCCAACCCTATATCGGAACCCTATGAAATCGAATCCGAAGCGTATTTTAACTACCCAGAGAAACCAATGTCGAGATACACGCTCAATGACCACCGTTCACCTCACTAAACTTCCTCTTCTTTGCATCCCGCTCCATCTGCTCCCTCTGCAACTGCTCGTGCTTCATCCTCTCTTTCTCATCCTCCCTCAACCGATATACAGCTTCCCTGACCTTTGCCTCCACTGCAATCAGATCTTGTTCCGTGACTGGATCTTCAATGCTCTCGAGCACACTGCGTACCGTGCTGATGTGATTCGCATCCTTTTTATCGTCTCGCCATCGCGGTGTTCCATCGTCCTCCTTCTTGAACCTCCACCTTCCCTGCTCGTCTCTAAAACACTCGATGATCCTGCCATCGAGGCGCTGATCCAGACCCTTCAAAGTTTCCCATTCTTGATCCGTGACGTAGAGATCGTGTTGGAAGGGCTTGTAGGTGCTTTTGTCATACTGCACAAGCAGCATGATTCGATCCGGTTGTGCATCATAATCTGGAATAAGCCCCTCCTCTCCGTCCTCAGGATCAAACATCGGAAACTCGCCCAACTTCAACTTAAAATCAATCGTGTTCTCGTGCGGCGGCTTCCATTTCAAAATATGCTGGTCCGTACCGAACATATACCGCGTGCTCTTGCATGTGAATATCAATCCATCATTCCCATGCGGCAAATTCGGCAACACGTTCTCAAATATATTCCGACAGTGATACGGCGGGTATACCAGTTTCTCCTTCACCCGAAACGCTTCTTGCGCGAGACGACCTGGATGTTTCGCAATCCAATTATTATACGGTTCGAAGATCTGCTTCTTCATGTACCCGATGCGTCGATCAAGCGGCCTGGTCGTATAATTCGTCCCATCAATAACAAGACAATCGAACACATAAAACACCAATCTCGGCTTCGGCTGTCCGGGAATGCGATCATGCACCAACTCCCCATCTAGAATCGTATTGAACAGGAACTTATCCTCGTCGTCCGGGAGCATATGGAAGGGGAATCGGAGCGGCGGTTCGACCTGGTAATATTGGTTTTTGCGGTCGATTAGGAAGGTGACTGGTTCGTACATCTCGCCGCCGTTTGGTGTCTCGACGCCTTGGTAGGAAAGGAAGAGGAGACAGCGGATCCCGTCGGTTTTCTCGCACATGAAGTATTCGTTCTGTTGCAGTTCGACGATGTGTTGGCGCGCGAAGGAGACGGGTTGAGCGCCAGGGAAGCGACGGTTACCGTCGCGGTGGAGGAGACCCGCGACGACATCTTTGAGTTCTTCGGCGTGCTGGGGGTGGACTAGGGTGCCGGGGATTTCGGGGGGCACTGAGGAGTGCATCTTGGATAATTATTGTTAGCTGTTGTGAGATGAGGGGTTTATGGTAGTGGGATGCGTGCGCACCCCCGAGGTAGCTCGACAGGCACAAGAACAAAGATGACGTGAAGTTTGATGAAGCCGGTGCCAAGCATGTCGATGATTAAGCATACACGTGATTAGTGGATTCACCCGGAGATTCAACTGTGCAACCAATGGCAAGATATAAAGTTTCATGAATGCTGATAAATCGTACAACAATAGCTCCTTTCTGCTCTCGAGAAAGAGATGGCCAAAACTCCAACTCAACATCCTACAGTATTGATACAATAGCAATGACCCATTATTATACACCAGCCACTATCCCAGCCCATTCATATTGCATCATGCTCTTTCTCCTTCCTTCATCAGCTTGCTCTGAAGCATAACACTCGGCGCCTCCGCCCCGGGATCCTCCCCAAACCTCCATGAACCACGCGCAACCTCATCATCAGTCGCTTCGTCTAACCTCCTTATCTCCCTCCTTATGTAACCCACAATCTCTGCCAACTTCTGATAGTCGATATCTTCCCTCGCATTGAGCAAATTCCTCCATAACGCCGCAGCCAGCATAGCATCGCCCTTCACCAAACCTTCATCATAGGATAAGAGCACGCCCCGCCATTGCGAGAATAGGTCTTTGAGGTATTTTTGTCGAAGAGAGGAAGATGTGATTTTGTGCCAAACCACAAGGCGGTCTTCGGCAGCATAGAAGGCGTGGTTTATGAGATGTTGCGTCCAAACTGGGGCGTGGGTGGAAGGAAACATGCGGAAACGGACTTGGAGCATGTACATGTGGATGAAGGTTATTTGGGCCCAGACATTAAATGTCGGTGTTAACCCAAGCACTGTTTCCAATATCAGTAACTCTTGTCATCCAATTCCATTTAGAAGTTCACAGCAACGCATGATAAAAAATTAGAAAGGGTAGATTTACTGTCATACCACCAACCACTTCCTACCCCAACATGAGCCCCATTCTCATCCGTAGGTATCTCCGCCCCCTTCTCTTGTGCTTGCGGTATCTTATAATCTCCGTGCCGGGCGCATTCTAGGAACATACCCTTTGTTGCGCCGTATGCGACGTATGTTTCTGTCATTAGGGGTGCCCGTTTCCGAAGTTCCTGCGCAATGCCGACGAAAGCACTCTTGTTGGGGGGTGTGAAGGCTATTTTACTCTTTTCTTGTACAGAAACGGAAACACTTGGGGTGGCATGGTATAGAGTGGGTGCACTGGTAGAGACACTGCGAAGGGATTGGAAGGGCTTGCGGAGGGAGGACTTTTGCGCAAGGCGGCGAGTCTGGAAACGGTCAGTCGCGGGCGCTCAAAACGAGTAGAAAATTATTACAGAAGTTACCGGGTGTATAAAATTCATTAGAGCTTTCGAACAGGCTCTGCAAGTGTAGTTAGAAGCCATTGGCATGGATGTGGGTGTGATGGTGATTTGCGAGATCAAAAAATCGCGAGTCGCACTTTTCCGAGAGATCCATGCGCGGTGATGACTTCACCACTTCCATCCCAGCACCAACCACAGCCATTATCACTTTTCGTACATCAGAAACGGTAAACCAGGGTCTCACTGCCTATTTAATATCTTTTGGAGTCGCTTACAACGATACTCACCCTTATTGAAACATTTACTTTCGAGGATGGCCTCGAGGCTGAGAGAAGAGGAAGCTTGCACAACATCTTTTCGATATGACAGAAATTGGGACTTGACAGCGGGAGGTACGACTTTATCATTGGTTTTCAGATTCATTGACCGCCCGCAATGGCAAGCTATTTTAGTGTAAAATCGATCTCCAAGCACAGAAATTGTCGGGTATGTCAGTGGTGAAGTATTCAGCATCGACTTCGAATATATTGAGCAATTGACTGAGCGAGACAGGTGACGATACTAAGGAATGACTAGAGGGTTTCCTTATCCGATGTCCCCACCGCCGATGATTTTTACGGCTTTAGAATGCATACCTGATGCAAAATCCGTAGTATTCACTGTTGCGGTCGGAGTCACTCCAATTCTCAAGCTGCAGGCACCGCTACTGGCTGCGAAGCGGCCCCTGGCCATCCTAATGGTTCCATAGAGAGTCCTCTCACTTGAAATAGTCAACTTCAGGAAATCGATATGGCCTGGATTCCTTCACTTACCAAGATCGATTATCTCTGGAACTTCCTCAAGAATCCCATCCTGTACTCTAGAGACAAGAACCACAGCCTCGGCCGGGACATTGTATAAGTAGAAGTACTCGTCCTCTATAGTGTCACGGCCGAGAGACCTAGGGGACCGCTTGGTCTTCCACAAATTGTCAAGATCGATGTCCAGCTGATCAACTAGATCGAGAGCTGAGTACATGTTTAGCCCGGCTTTGGACGTATCGATCTTGAAAATCCGGTAGATTTTTCCCCGGTTCAGATTCCTTTTGGACAATTTACGGGCCCAGTGTCTTGCGTGGGACTCTCTGGCAAAGGCGGAGACGTAAACGCTGTCTTTGTTTGGGTCGTCATTCCAGAGCAGATGGTTTTCAATAGAGGCCTTGAACAAGCTAACCTGATGGTCGGAGATGAAGGTTTCCGTGTCTGCGGCCTTGAATCCAGTCCTATTGTCGTACTGTGTACGGGCACTTTCAAATTGTACGCGATACAGGTATCTTGGCCGTTGCTCGGCCGGGAAGCGGTATCTATCCATATTTCGGGATCTTCCCAAGGCAATTAAGCTGAGTTGATTGATGGGGATTTTATGCACCGAAGAACAGGCAATAACAGATACGGTAACTGCGGCGAACTGGCAGATTGGAAATAGAAAATTTATCAGAGTGAAGTGAGTCAACGACGCCTAGAGAAGTACTATTGACATGAAAATATAGGAAACGCTGGGTGCGCTCAGCCTCGCGACACAAGGCCGTATTCTCAGGCAGCTGCACCCATATACTCACCCGAGAGTGTGGCCAAGCGCTGGTGGTAAAGCCCTGCGCCTCAACATGCATACGCAATACATGCCGGTCACCACCCTCGAACATGCAGTCTCCACTCACTTCGAATTATGCTCGACTTCAACTTGTTTTCAAGTATGACAACTTCAAAAGTTGTACATCTTGGTGTCGACCTAGGTTTCGGCACTTTTCCTTTAAAATGTAGAAGTTGATAATTTAACCGTCAACACTGACCACGATTTTTCTTTTCTCGAAAACAAAATTTAGACCTAGATACTGAGAACCGCGAAGGCAGTTAGACACCTGCAGTCGGCTCAGACAGGGTACCTGCGAATTGAAAAGGAGAAAACTCGATCAGTCTGCACCAGCGTCACCCATTCAACCTCCACCCATCCGACAAGCCACTGGCCAATTCTTCTTGGTACCCCCGGCGCTTCTGTATCAGAACCCGATCTTCGGCTTGTCGCCCATCTTGCCGCTGAGGTCATTCATGACAGCGATTTGGTTATGACCCAGGCCAACGCTTGACATGAGGCTAACAAGCTCATCCTCGTCCTTGTGGGCACCTAGGCGTCTCTGAAAGTAGCAGCGTATAAGATACCGAAGAAGACTGCATCCGCTCCTTGATATCCACCCACCAGTGCATGTTGCACTGCCTCGCTGCTCGGAGAAGGAGTTCAATCAGCAGGCGTCGGTTGGTTACGTCCCCTTCTTTGATAGGCAGCATTGTGACCAAGATATCAACGTCTGCCCAGAACCGTCTCGAATATCAAGGGAGTATGCCTGCAAGATCCTGACACTAAACCACAGGGCGGGGATGTCGAATTTCTCGGTGATAGCGTCCGAGTCACCGCGGATGGTTTTCAGCAACTCGTAGACCAACCAATCTACTGATGATTTTGGGTCGTCTTCAAGGAGCCGGCTGAGGTACCAAATATATATATATATATATATATATATTTTCATTTCAATAGCTGTAAGCTTGACTGAGCGTTTGCGTTTGGGATGTCACCACCACCCTCGTTTGAAGGCTTTGAAGGCGATGAAGACATCGCCGCTTAATTTGCAGCTCAACCCCGCTTAATTGGTGTAGGTTGACAGGATGAGAAATCGGTTGAGGTTGGAGAGGATAGAAAGAATGTTTGGGTTAACGAGGTACGTATCATGAGCAGACAATTTTCGGTTCCCCTCGTTTTGTGTTCTCACATTCACTTGTGGTTCACCATCACGCTCTGTCGTGGTGATGGTGAGCAATGTGAAGGTGTGGCGAAGAGAATTGTTGGCCCGGCCTTGGAGAGTTTGACCTCACTTTGCTCGCCGTTACTTTGAGCTCTGATATTGATAGAGCCCTACTTCGAGACAAGCCATCTCAGTTTCTTTTCTTTTTGATCTCACCTGATATTTTATACTATATCTATTTATCGCTCTTGCAATCGCACTGCATTTCCTGTTCGACTTCAACTATTAGAGACTCTCTCATAGCTTCTTCCTACATCTTCATATGTACCTAATTACTCACTTAATATCCGACTATTCTTTGTTCGTTCCCGAATCATCACTGAGGGTTGGTATGAAACATTAGAGAAGAAGGACAGAAGGACAAGGCTTAGAATCAGAGAGAAGTTCACTTATTCTTGACCACCGTACACGATGGGTTATTTTTCGCTTTGGCGAACGTAAATGCAAGACAAGGACAAGCCGCTCCGTCATTAGCTGCATGAATGCTCATAAACCTCGTCAACACACTCAACAAACGACACCGCTCCCACCCTCTTCTTCCCGAACTCCTATATCGCCGTGACAAGCTCCGAGAAGGTGTCATCTCGCTTAAGAGCCCCCGACCTCATCCACTTCGCAATCTCCTTCAGAAAGCCATGCCCTTTGTCCCGGATCCTCGCCCACGTTGACTTCCTAAACCAAGCGTGCGTCCATTGGCTCATTATCATATGGTGTTCTGGGCGTTGTTCATCGCGCCCACCTGCAACTCTAGCACCTCGCCAAAGGTATTTCCTCTCAAATTTTTGACCTACAGATCTCATAAGTGTCACCGGATGCTCAACTCCCCACGCCCCCAACACAACCCCAAACGCAAGATCATCGAACGAATACCCCGCCTCCGATTTCTCAGTCTCATACATGTGGCACAGCCCGTATCCGACGAAGCACGGATGGCTGACAGCACAGAATGCGTGACCAACCTCATGCGACAGCGTTTTGGCAATCCAGAAATCTAAGTTCGTGTATTCGGGACAGCGGTATGGGAATTCGGGATGTGGGCCGTAAGTTTTTGCCTATGCAGATTCGAATCGCATTTGGTGCGCATATGGGATTCACGCGGCGAGGGAAGAACATGCAATCCTGCTTCTCTCCCATTTCACAAATGCGAACGTAACACCCTTCTGCATCTCACCAAAAACTCGTTTCACAGCTTCCCTCGCCTCTGGACCCTAGCTATACGTACTTTGTGCGAGGTATGGCTTTCCCTATGCATCACGAAGATAGAATCCCCGTCGCAGTATGAATAAACCAATCCTGAAACGATTCTTCGGTAATAAACAGACCCATTAACCGCAAGGTTGGCTTTAAGACCGTGTAGAATTGATCAGACATCCCCACCCATCGTTCCCTAGCAAAAAGTGGATGGATCCCGTTGTCGAGGTCTCTTAATGGTGGCGACAAGGGGGTGATCGGAGCATGGAGGTGTAGGGGTAGGCGATTGCTATGTAGGTTTTGGGGCCCGATAAGGTAGCCTTCTAGGAGGGGGTTTGGCGTATGGAGGAAGTGGAGTCAGTGGACGAGGGTTCTGATGTTGATGATTTTGATGTACATTGACAGAATACAATATTCCCTGCTCCTCAGTGGTCAAGGAAGCGGTTTGAATGGCAGTGGAATGGAACATACCTGCTTGAGGGGGCTCTATTGTGTCCATATTGGCTGGGACGTTTTCTGTGGAGTTCATGGTCGTGGGATCTGTAGATTTTTTTTTTGGCTGACGTCGGAAACAGCGTGAGGTCTGGATAGACTGGAAGGAAAATTCTGTGAGTAGATTCTGTGTTGTTCGGGTCCTAATATGTAAAGGGCAGCTTTGCTTTGCATTTTGCATCTATTCTGTGTACTACTCCTACCCCACAATGTTCATGGCAAGGGACATGGAGACATTCTCTCCGGGTGCTTGGATGTCTTCATTGCACAATGTATAATCTGATCTAGTTAGCCGATTCGCCTCTATTGTGAGCAGTTCTTCTTGACGAGAAAGAGCACAAGATTTGCAAATCATCAAATGTTGGAATGATATAGTTGCTCTACCATGATATTAATCAATAGTAGTTAGGATCAACTTCATCATGAAGGGGGCAAGATTGTGCAGACGGAGACGGAGACTGAGACTAGCGAGATGCTCGAAATAGGCGAGCAGACGCTCAAGACATCGCAAGTGGGAATGCAACGGAAGTGACTAAAGAAACCCGTGTCTCAACTGTTTCTTCGAGTTGATTCTTTATATATCAGCAAGGAAGTGGACTGAAGTTAAGAAACATGCCTACCAGCAAGGTCACATATGCAAAGATAATCTTTGAAATCAATAAGCTTCTTGGTACGAAGGATGGGAATCCGTTCGAGCATTTTTCAATAACTAGATTGTTGGTACAGACGTCTTTCCAGATATACTATCTCCAACCTCCTCACGCCCTCGCAATATCCCAAGCCGCCTTCCCCGCATACCCAATCAACCCAAAATGTGCCAACATCCATAAAATCCCATAATATCTTCCTTTACCCCCCTTCATATCCATCGTATACCCCCACCCATAAATGACCCTATTCACACTCCACGTCGCTCCCAATATGGCCGCCGCCTGCGGATACTTCAGGCCAGCAATCAACATGGCCGCCACAGCTGAGGGATGATTTTCATTGAAGTTCTGGTGCGCGCGTTGAGCGGAGTTGAAGAGGAGCATGGCTTTGCTGGAGGCCGGGGACGCAGTTTGAACTTGCTCGTAGGAGGCGTATTCATAGGGGTAGGGGATTTTGGCGGCTTTACGGTAGCCGTTGACGCGGCCGCCGAGCCATTGGCCTACGGCGAAGGTGCTGACGGCCGCGAGGAGGACGTAGCTATGGGTGTTTTATTAGTGGGTGTTTTGGAAATAAGGTAGGGTAGAGATTGAGTGGGTCTGAGAGGAGTGGAAGAAGGTATATAGGTGTGATGAGAGTATATAGATGTAGATGAAGAATACAGAAGAAATTGTATTGTATACATACCCATATTCTGACTGGATATCGATGGTTACCATTTTGAAAGGTTGTTTGCTTGTAAGTCTTCGGTAAGGCTTAAGATATCGGCTCAGAAGGTCTGAGAATCTCAATTGGCTTCTTAATGAACTAATGTGAAAAATTGCTCTGCAAGAGAAAGGAAGCTGGATATAAATGGTCAAGCGATTAGGAGCAGGTATGTTGTAGACGCGTTCAGAATGTCAGAGAAGATCGCCGGACGAGTTTGAACGGACGTCGGCTCGACTTGGAGCCGGCGGCGAAACGTTTCGTACCGTCGCTAGGCTCTAAAGGGGTATGCTTGGTATGCTTAATGATTGATGGCTAATACTAGTCACCGAAGAGGGAAATATGGATGGGAGCCTAATGATATGATCAGGGTGAAGGTAAGCTCCGGGTGAGTGTTAAGACGGATGGCATGTCTTGGCAGCTGAACACCAGCATTCCTACGTGGTCTCTCATCAATTCAAACGAGGAAACGCTGTTTGGCGGGCGGGTAGGAAAATGATGCGAGGGGATATCGTAGAGGAGCAGTTGGGACGACAAGTATTTATATGTATCTTTCGCGAGCTCGTCATTTCTGTAATGAGTTGCGGCAAGATAGTAATCAACGACACGGTTCTGCATGCGCTAATCCCGATTCAGAGCAAGTCCTTGGTCTAAGTGGGTGGTAGAAGGGGATGCCTATCCTCTATTTCTAATTAGCACACTTCTCAGGTACTAGCTCTGCTAACCAAAGGCGCGGCCACTAGTGCGATAGATTTTGCTTCATGTGCTCCATTCAACTTCACCAAGCCCGAGTGGGGTATGAGGAGAGACTAAGGAGCCTGAATCGGGGCTCTGGTGGTATTGCCTTGTCCTGAAAACTGCATGAAGCTGGAGCCCTTGACTGTCTCCCTATCCTGTTAGCCTTCTTCGCCCTCATCGAAGTCCACAAATTTCCGAACATTGAACAACCTCTCACTTCACCTCCCTCTCATACAAACAAAACTCAAACGGCACACCCTGCTCCTCCAGCCCCCCCTCTTTGACCTCCTCCCCCACAAACTCCTCTAACTCCTCCCTACTCTTCCTAGCCCAGCCCTTCTTCCTTCCCTCCTCCCCATCAAAATCAACAGGAAAGAACGTGTCACACCGATACTCCTTCCCAATCTTCGTAAGCAACACCCTATCCGTATTCTCCATCTCCAATGCCGCTTTATAAATACTCGCCCCGCCTATTACGAAAACCCTACTGCACTCCACATCTCTCTTTTTCAGTTCTTCTTCGCTCAAAGCCTCAACCGCGGCGGTGATGCTTGGTGCAATGATCGGTCCTTCTTCTGTCTCATTCTTCAATGTAGCCCATTTCTCATTGTGAACGTCCCGCGTTATAACAACATTCAACCTTCCTTTTAGTGGCCGAAATTTCAGAGGTATTGACTCCCAAGTCTTGCGCCCCATTATTACTGCATTCAGCTTTTTCCTAGAATTTGCGATGGGACTAGGAAGAACGCGTTTCGTGACGCGCGCAAAGTAACCCATTTCCTGCTTTAATTGCGGCCATGGCAACTGTCCGGCGCTGCCAATGCCTAGAGTTGGTGTCGCGGCGAACACAAGTGTGAGGGGGGGCTTTGGAGGCATTAAGGCGGGATCTGTGGATGACTGGGTGTCGCTGGGATTCGAAGATTGGGCGGTCGAAGAATTGAGCATTGCGTTGTCGAAGGGAAGGGGTGAAGTGGTCTGGACGTTGGTTGAGATGGAAGGCCGGTGCTGATGAAAAATGAAGCATCGACGCGGGGCACGCGAAAAGACACGCGCTGGAACGTGACCTGCACATTCACGCCTGAAACTTAGCATCAATAAATTTAAACCCTAGTAGACTGAGTCACTATTCTCGTCTAAGCACTGGGTAGAAAGCTTAAAAGCATGTTCGAAGTTAAGATCTTGGTTCGGATTATCCAAGACCTCTAATAGACAGTCACCCATCCAGACCACTTTTTCCTTCCCCGCTGTTCCCTCATCACAGGCATTGAGCAGGTAAACCATATGAACCTTGAACCCCCTCTGAGGGAGTAGTATGATACAAAGCCCAGTCTGACGGGGCCAGAAAACCGGAACCATGAACCTCACAAGCACGCGCCTCATATCTAGGATTACCCAGGTGCTAGTTCATTTCCTTTCCATAGTGTTCATCAGCACTGATGAATTAAGCAAACGCCATTAGACACCACCCATGCCGCAACGCAGCCCAAAATCCAATTCGTACAACTCGTGCCTAGCTCGAAGGGTATCTTTCATAGATAAAGGTAGCAGAATCTGATCGACATCAATCCCATCCATCTAATCTCCCTCCCCTCCTTCGCCTCCACTCTTGAGAGGGATCGATATAGATATCTTCTTCGGGCCACCACCGCCATCTTTGCCTGAGTTGATGGGGGTTCTCCGACGCAACCTTTGTAAGCCTCCCGTACTGGTCCTACTAGAATTACTACTCACGGAGGCGCGCCTCTTTGTCCCTGGAGTGGATATGTTGGCAAGGAGTTCATCTTCTTCGTCCTCTTCCCTTCTTCGCTTCTCCGATATCCTTTCCGGCGGTGATACAACAGCGCCCATGGGAGAGGGGCTCGTTCTGGGTGTTTCCTGGGTCTGGGTTGAGGTACACGTTTGTGCCGAACCTGTTGGAGCGCTCGTTGCGAGGATATCCATTCCATCGTCATCACCCTCATCATCTGGATAGTTTACCAACGGGCGGACCGGCGATGCGCCGTTCAGAACTGGCTTGACAGTATTTGGTAGGCCGTCATCTTCGTCATCAGAGCCATTGAAGTAGGCTTCTTCATCCGGATCCGCTTCCTTCAAACCCTGACTCCACCTACCGCCATTGACGATGCCTACGTTTCGAGCGGGAGTATCGCTGTCTACACTGGTGAATGAATTTTCGAGCTCTTGGGTTGTTGGTGGCTCGTGCATTTGATCGTATCGGAGTATTAAGTTCTGGAACGTATCTACGTAAGTGATGGTCTGCAGCTTCTCTCGGTAAGTTTCGACTAGGTGAGTGACAATCATCTTGATATTTTCTCGTTTTATGAACTCGAAAAGTTCGAGACAAGCGGAGTTGAGGAGGTTATCTCGTGGCATTGTGTCGAAGAGTATCTTCAGTATGGGTTCGAAGAGTTGATGTTGAATGATCTGTCGGTTGTGGAACTCGTCGTGCAGACCGATACATGTGCGGAAGTACTTGAGAGCAGCTACAATTTTGTTAGCGAAACAAAGGGAAAGACAACAACGATGCTTACTCAGCTTCAGATGCTTTTCGGGGCAATCCATGAGCTGGGCTACTCGAGCTGCGAGACCCTCTGAGAGGATAAAATATTTACTACGGAAGGAATGCTGGCGGATGAAAAAACAAAGAACCTCTACCAAGTGGGAGTAGAGAGAAACCTCTTGGATGGAAAGGTCGTCCACTATATCCTGTTAGCAATAGAAAATTTGGGATGATCGAAGGTCGCACTCACTTGAGTCCTTGCCCTCAAGATCTTTTAGAGGCTGGAACAACTTTCTGGCCGACTCATCATAGAAATTTTGAATGAACGAATCGGTTTGAGGCATGGAGGGGAGCGTGCCGCGGATTTTGGCCAAAAAGTCACTGTTTGTTCTACCGATGGCCTCAATCGACTGAGAATTGGCATTCGGATCTAGCAGCACCTTAATCGCATCCGCCATCTGGGCTTTGACACCAAGATCAACTTCTATCAAGAGAAGTTCAATGAGGGTGTCAGTCAGGGGCTTCGATTTCTCCTGGATGGCTTTGAAGATGTAACTCCGTACCATCAACGCGTCATGGTCGATAAGAGCCACCAGGATATCTGTTCCGGCAACGCGCACTGAGGCATCGTGATGCTTAAGCGCGTATTGTATGACATCTAGCAGGCCGTTGCTAATGAAATTCTGGTACAACTGCGCACGAGCATTGGCCTGGAGGCTTTTCGCGATCGCGCAGCATTGCTGGATGAATAAGACAGCGTCCTTTTTCCGTTGCGCGTTTTGTTCCTCAGCGCTGAAAATGCCGAATAACTCCTTCAAGAATGCTCCGTTCCCCTGGAGATGCTGAACAATATCGACTTGGTGGAAAAATATTAGAGAATTGAGAACCGAAAATGTTGGATCGTCGAGGATGCGGGCTAAGACTACATCCTTTAGGTATTGGAGCCGATATGTATAGTGGATCTTCTTCCTGATATGCTGATCCTCTATCTTCACCACTTCCTTAAACTTTGACTCGTCGGAGAGATATTGTCTGTGGTTGGCCTTGTGAAGAGGAAAATCCGGGTCATCTGCAAATCGAATTAGGTGCCGTCGAGCAACACAGTGTTTTGTTCTTACATTCTAATGCCCCGACAACCCCCAGAAGCACCTCATCAGTAACGACATACTCGATGATAGCAGTATCGTTGAGCAATATCAGCATCTTCATAATACTGCACAGCCGATGAAGATCTGATGCACTCTCAAGGTCTTCTGCCATTTCAACCAATGGTATCAGCTTCGGAATATAGTCTTGCTGGAGGATGAATTTCGCCAACGATTCGCGGCCTCCGGGGGTAGCATTCGCTGCGCGCATGTGGTTTTCTATTTCCGGCAGGTTTCCGAGATCTGGAGGAGGTAGCATTATGGGACTGATGTTGTCACCGATATCGTCGGACAAGCCATCGTCTATCACCATTAGACACTCTTCAAATGACACGAAGAAACGATGTTCGTCCAACATACCTTGCGCAAGGGCTTGCAGACGGGATTGCACTTCGTTAACGAAATCCCTGATTGTTATCAGCGCGCTGCTTCCAGAATATTGGGTACTCTACAGCGTACCATATTCCGGCGCACCCCTCTGGCTCTTGAAAACTAAGAGCCATGTCGGTACCATTCTGCTCGGTCCACACAATCAGAGTATCTGCCCTTGCTTAGCTCCTATGATGCCTCTGTGATGCAGATCATTCTTCCGTACCTTGCTGTTTTTGATAACCATCGTCTTTTGATATTCTAGTCTCCAGCAACTGTCGTGTAGGGTCATCTTCGGACGCGACGAGGATTTTCGCTTCTTCCTGCTATTGAAACACAATGTCAGCTTGAACTCACTGGGGCGTTGGAAGATGCGACAGCCCTCGTTCATCGCGACATGGCAGAATTTGCCAAGCGGTGGGTCACAGTGGAAGCGGACAGCGCGACATACATTCACGACAATCCCTTTGCAAAAACCCGTTCCTCTATCAAACCAATCATTGTTTTTGAGCTCATAGACCTTTACGCGCTTGCGCTCATTGCCCGGTGCGGCGACCAGTGCCATAATAGAAGAGGAGAGTCTATCGCCACTCCGGCCGGGGCGACGACACCCTCCGGAGTGAGGATAAAGAATGCTAAAGTCGTCGCAGATTTATAATGAGACTATCCGGGGTATATCGGGAGGCAGTTGGGGATTGTCCGGTCGGGTGAAAGCACGCTGGCAGGATGATGATTAGGAGGCTGGGCGATGAAGTGCAACCAAGCAGCACAGGCGCCAGATGACGACAAGAAAGGACTGCAGTGCGACAGCGCCTGGCGGGGAGAGGTGAAGGAGGCTCTCGTGGTGACAAAGTCGACGAGATCGACAGATGTGCGTTCGGCGGGTTGTCGCGTCGTCTTGCGTGCGTGCAGAGATGTCAGAGTAGCCGCGATGGCGAAGCCAGCCTCTCGGCGCTAAGGCTAATTAGATGAGATAATCGATAAGGATTCGAGACCGCGGCAGAGCGACATCAGCTGGGAGAACCGCGCAGGCTCCGTTTAGCGTGTTCGTGATGGTGAGCAGAGGTGTGTCGGAGGCTTGAGTTGGGTTTGAGAGTGAATGACTGCCTGGCTTCTCGGTTGATGGCGGCGGTGTTGGCAGGTAACTGACAGAGTGAGGCGTGCTTTCCGGATTGACGCAATGTGGCTCGGCATTCGGCGGTTCTTTTTCGCGACACTTGATCTGTATCTGTTTCTCACAACACCACAAACGTGCATCTCACCACTCAGTACCAATTCAAATGCACCAGGAACAACAATGTTGTCCTCACCCGCAATGGCAATATTCTGAATGTGCCCTAGGGCGAGTCAGGCGGCACACGACCCGAACGTCCTGATGTTCCCCTTTTCGGACCCGGGATCAATGTTGTACAGTCTCAGCCCCCGACGCACCCTTTTTCTGGTTTGCAATCGTCTTCTAGGAGACATTTCTATCATCAACTCAGATATGTCTGCACAGTCCGCACAGTTCTATTCTATTGCCGTGCATCAGAGACAGTACGCTCGATAGGCCGCCGACATCTCGCAATTGATCATCTGGCATGTTGTGTTCTGTGGCATGCTAGGTTCAACAGTGGGATCATGAGAGTGCCTTCAGCCCGTACGTCATCTCGCTTCTGAGACTGTGGCACAAACTCTCATCTCCTGGCCCCCTTAGCTGTCCTTCTCTTAGAACTCTGCCTTTGACCATGGTTCTCCAGGAACGTCAACCGATCTCTCAAATAATCCAGGTCTTCAGCCCCATCACGCAAGGACAAATGCACACGCACACGGTGTGGCTAGACCGTGACCCTAGGCTGCGGGCGTACCCATATGCAAGTCGGGAACCTACATTAGCTTTGTGGCCTCAAGTTAGTGTTCTCAGCTGTGAAGACTATGGTTGGGATTGCAAAAGCAAGTGTTGAGCTGCACGATCTGTCCAACTTAATATTTGAGCGCCGGATAAGCATGATTTGGGCGCATCAGTTCCGCCTTTCCAACGGCCGACGACATGTGCCATCTGGGTGGAGCAGTTGGAAGAACATGGTACTTACATACAGAGGAACGTCAAGTATTTTACTCAGTGCCCAACTTATCTACTAGAATGGCCGAGAACATACTCTTTTTAGGTACTGCCACAAACCTAAGTATTAGAGCAGCAGGGAGTTATCCAGGATGATGGAGACGGAGCCTGGCCACATGGCAAAGCGAAGAATGGAGCTTTACAGCCCCATGGGAGAGCAGCTAATCGCTGGAAAAAAGTTACGAGGCTACGGGAGGGGACTAATTCTCAGGTATGAGCGCGCTGTTTAGAATGGACTGGCCGAAGTCTGCAGACGCTAGTACCAAGCCGACATTTCAAGAGTTCCAAAACCTCAGCGACCTGGTCAGAGGATGGAGTGCATGCCGCCAAGCACTGAATAGAACTGAACGTGGCTGTTGCGTCGCCGTTCTGCTCGATGCATGGTGTTGATATGCACGTATTCCATCGTTCCTCCGCATTATTGCCAAACAGGTACTCGATCTCGGGCATCCTAGCTCGTTTCTAGCCGTACCTAGCTCTAGTGGCTTATAGGCGGTGCCTCAGAGAGGCTTGCTAAAAGGCGGTATATTTACTGACCCTCTCTCCTGTTTCCATCTGCGTCGTACACTTATTTTCAAGTCCATTCAGTTCTTTTCAGTTTTGACAGATCTCCGGATCATTTGCACCCCTCCAAATACTATTGCCGTCGTTGCATTTAATCTATTCTTCCGACCCGGAAACTAACACCGCTTTTCCATATCAATTATTTCCCACGTGGTTCAAGGATCGACAACTACCACAATTTACCACCTAATTTTCTCCACCCGTCCAAATATTAATGCGCTTGGATCCAGTGAGATAAAGACCCCACATATTCGCCGACTTTTCAACGACCTATTTTAGAACCTCCATCACAAATCTATAGATTGCCAACCGCGATGATGAACTACACATATGTCAGAACCCTCCCTTATCAGCGCCCAACCTCCGTTGCAACCAATGCTCCGACTAAAGAGACGGCCAAAGCCACGACTAATGATTCAATCAATGCTCCGACTAATACTCTGACCAATGCCCCAACCCACCCTCCAACGTCCTTGTCTGTCTTCTCTAAGGTCAAGAAGGCCAAAAAGGCGGCAGAGAATCAAAAAAAGGCAGCTGTTCAAGTACAGGAGATGAAACCACCGCCTGTCCAATACATGCACATTCCAACGCATGCCTTACAAGACGCGTTATCTGCGACCCCACCAACCTTCACTCCCGAAGAGCACAGGGCAAAGGTTGCTGCTGCCAGAAAGAGGATAATAAGTGAGATGTCCGCACCTGCCAGCGGTTCCCGCGCCTCTAGCGATACCGGAATACATCCCGGAGCACATGTATATCAAAGCGACCTGTCGATAGACTCGGTCATGAACAAATCGCAACCACAAAGTTATCAACCGGAGTTCCAAAACGACGACCACGCATATTCACATCCGCGGGAGGTACCTCTTCCACCTCCGCGAAGAAGCCGGCCATATTATGGCAATTTTGTCACTATCAGTTCACCAATGGCCCTGAAGAGACCTCTTTCCACCATTGTTACGGAAGGTTAGCTTCAACCTCGCACGCACTGTGTGATTCAAGCTAATGAACAAGATAGAGCCTGAAGACACATCTTCTCATAGCTCACAGAACTCGACCTGTTCTACGGTCTCAACGCGTACGTAGTTTGCGCCTGTTCTGCATATGGTACATGCTAACCCCACGTCATAGCTGCGTCGTCGATAAAAAGCACTCCTTCACGGAGTAATAGCAGAAAAGAACCACTAAAACCGCCCAAGTTACTAGAATCACCGAAGCCTCCAGTGTCGAAGCCTCAAGAGAAAAGCCCGAGTCTCGACATCTCGCGACCTTACAGCAGCAATGGCGAGTCCACTACTGCCTCGAGCAAAATACCTACATGGCGATATGAGGACTTCTCGACAAATACAAAGACTCCCACAATGGTTCCGTCAGTCAGCCCCAAATTCCTGATAAAAGGGAGAGTGCGGTCGGTCTTGCACAAGAAACAGAATTCTGCCCCCGCTGTCACCTATTCCCTTGCCTGATTGCTTTTGGAAGGAACTTGGTCGCACCCTTCTTGACCGTTTTGATTCACCACTAAAATTGATTTCGCGGTTGTCTTTATCAAATTGGAAGCTACATCAAAGATTGGATATTGCATAGCGACGGTCGTTTCTGCTTTGTTGGAACTGAAATTCTTATCGCGAAAATGGTCTGATCTCACATAGTGTATATATGGGAAAGTGGGAATTTGGACACTCTTTTGGGCATTTCTTTTGTAAGCCATTCTTCTTTTAACCTTCTTTCCTGGATACAATATTGAATATTATTTCAATACCATCAAACTTCTCACTTCGCCGGAACTGACACCGTCGAACACCTCACACATCAACTCGAATGCTTTACTTTGATATTTTCACATGATAACTTTATGAAGTGCTGCATAATGGATGCGATGGCACCTTCTAGATTCAAGCTAGAATGTCGAGCTTCTAGACGGGAACAGATGCGGAGACGGATGCGCTCGAGACTATACAGCAGGGAAAGCCCTGGTCGTAGGACGCACAACATTTAAAAATTCTGGTTCGCAGATTCTAATTCCCCGAAGAGCCCTGAGCCAAAGGACAGCTGGCTCACACGGCCTGGATTTCGATCGACAATACTTTATGTTGAGGTGGTGAGGGATGTACCGTTCAGTTATGTTAGCCTTCAATGCCTATTGAAGAATATGATATAGTTATCTGCATGTTGTTCTATTTCTGTGTTCTGTGTATAATTCAATAATGAGAAGCTCAGTCATTTGGTTCTTTTAAACTCATTAAAATAGCCATCCGAATAAGGAAATTCAGATCTTCATGCACGTGGATCATGCGAATGGGCCCTGTGGCCCCTGTCGATCTGCCGTGATGCTCGTGCTTGATCATCGTAACCCTTGGAAGTCGTCTGAAGATCAATGATCCATTCACCGCCTATTTGATGATGGCGATCTGTAACAGCAATTCTGTGTCCTTGGAGTCGAGGTTCAGCCACTAGGTTCTTCCGGAGGTCGTGGGGAGCTGTTCATGCTTTAGAGTAGACTAAGAGTGGAAACTTGGAATTCGGAATATATGATATCATAGCGACGTTGTCGACGTATGGAGGGTCCGTCTTAACCTGTGCCTCCCAGAACGGCCATGCCTCCACGATTGCGCCGTAATCCGTTCTCTTTTGAATCCTGAATTTCAGCCGCATTGAAACAGACAGATTCCTCTCCAGTTTCTTTTTGCACCAAATCCTCCGACTGTTGCTGAATTTGAGCATTCTCTTGTGTATAAACGGTGAGGCAGACAGCTTGCTTGAAAGATGTGGCCCAAGTAACAAAGCCATGTTTGTGTTGGAGGACTACATATACTCTGGATGACTTTGGATGCCGCTGATGTGCTGGGCGGGGTCGGGGAACATTGGGGCGAATGGCTGGCCGAGCAGAGGCTGGCTCGTCAAGAGATTCTGCTTGTCATGTAGTCTGTATATTACCTGTGGATCAAATACTGGGACGTTGTCGCCGAGAGTCCGGCCACGTGCCATATCGGCCTCAGAGGAATGCCACTGTTGGCTTGAGCGAGGACAGCCTTGGAGTGAGAATGAACGACGCTCTGAACAGCCGAAAACATCTTGTAGATCTCCAAGTGTATGAAGCGCTCCGAGTATGGCGACTCGAAGCCCTTTGTGTCGCCGACAGCGGAGCTGCGCTATCGACGTCATATGGCGCAATACCGTCCTAGTTACACACCAAGGCCAAGGAGGTTGAAACCAGTAAGGGAAAATGTCTTCAGGTCCTCAGGGCTGCGAAGAGAAACGTAGCCGAAGCCATCAAGAAGGGTATGCTGGGAGAGGATGTGATTTGCGGTTATGAGCTGAGAGAACAACTCAAGACACTCTTGCGTATTTGTCTTGGTGCCTGCTTCAGCCATGATGGTCTTTACTATGTACAACGAGCTTGGAGACCGGCTTGATTTGGAGGAAGTCAAATGAGGACAGAATAGGAACACTTTAAAGGAAAGAACAATAAACGGATTGTCGGAGGGGAGAAAAGAGGGAGCGTGCGGGCTGCGATGCCTCCGCAGATTTTTGTACCTGCGTATTACTAACTTTTATAAAAGCGTATTGCTAGCTTTTTGTAAAGGTTTATTACTGGACTTTGTAAAGGCGTCTAACTTTTGTAAAGGTGTGCTACTAGCGAATAGGAAAGCCTAAGAATGCAGATAGCTGTTTCACTACTTGGACGCTAATAAAATGGGAAATGTCGGTTCCGAAGACCGAAGATTCATGCCGAATGTCCTTAAGCCGTTTAAGTATTACAGTAGTTAACATGATTTCAATTCCGCCGGTGTGATGGGATGCGCACGTGATCAAGGGACCCGTGCACGCGCCACGCATGCAATGCCAACCTTGCGGTTAATACAACAAAGCTTTGTCAACTGTTATCGATAACAAACCGCCTGCGCTATTTCTCCCACTAACGTCCCTCTCCATCCACCACAAAACTTGCACAACCACTGGCTACGACAATGGATCCGTCGCAGCGCAATGCGGCCGTGCTGCACGGTAAGTATCTTTGCGTGCTATCAAGGCACAACTAACGAGTTTGTCTTCCAGAGCGCGTCGACAAGATCATCGAGACGTTGACGCAGCGCTTCGTCAACGTGCTCAACCTTGCTCAGATTGAAGACACGGATTACAGTACCACGGCGCATATGGAGGCACAAATTGCTGAGGAGAGTGCTGCGTTGGTATGCCTTGCTTCTCTTGATCCTCTGCATTGCTCTAGAATTCCTTCACTCCCGTTAACAGAGCCTTAGCTCTCCGAGATCAATCACGCCTCCCATTGTAAGAAGTGAAATACAGAAACTAATTGACATATATAGGTCCGAGCCACCGAGGACTTGTCAACCTTGATCCGCGAACTACAAGAGCTTTGGCTCTTCGGCGGCCTCGACACCCTCAATAAACCAGCCGACGAAGAAGCCGCTACAAAACAAGCCCTCGAAATTGCCCGCATGGTCGAGCAGCTCGCTAAGACGAAGAATTACAACAAGGGAGGAGAGAGGAGGTGAGCTTGGAACTGAGATGT
This sequence comes from Zopfia rhizophila CBS 207.26, assembly GCA_010093925.1. Taxonomy (NCBI): domain Eukaryota; kingdom Fungi; phylum Ascomycota; class Dothideomycetes; family Zopfiaceae; genus Zopfia; species Zopfia rhizophila. The sequence continues at coordinate 2,594,555 of ML994617.1, forward strand.
ACAATACGGGAATGATGAGGGACGAAGGATGATACCTGGAACCATATACTTGCCATTTATTTGCCATTTAACAACTGCGGATATATTTACAACTTGCCTGGACAGACCAGGAGAATCTGATTCTTCTCAGATTCACTAATCCAACCTTGTTCACCAGGAATACCATCGAGGACTGGCTCAATACTCCCGAACAGCTCGAGTCTCCAGTATCCGACGGTCTGGTATCTGATCACAAGGATAGCCCACCAACCGAGCCCACCTCTCCACCCAGGGCCGAGAACTTCCCTGAATCTCAGCCTTCTAGCAAAACGATCAGCAAAGCTTCTTCCGTCTACGAAGCCGCCCCTGAATCCCTGCCTTCCTGCGCAACTCTCAGCGGTGATGATCAGGAGAGTCACCGGGTGAGTATGCAGTTCACAGCTTTCTACCTCGTTGTCTCCAATTTGGAACCGATGAATCTCGTCGATCATAATCGCGTTAATCCAACGCACGTCACATCCGACCCCAAGGTAAAATCCAATCAAAGCGCATTAGATAAGAATACGGTGACTCATTTGAATGGACATAGGCTCCTGAGGATGCCCCCAAGGCTGAAAGAAAGAAGCGCAAGAATAAGCGGAAGGGCAAGGGTAAACGCAAGATTTCGCCTGGTTCGGATTCTTCAGATACGGTCTGCTAGATACTGAAGCATAGTTTTGGCTGGATATGGCAACCTGGTATATGGCAAATGGTGTGGGAGTTTCTCGGTCTTTGGCGGCTTCTGGATGTACCCCTAGGCAGATGGTCTGAATTAAGGCGATTTGGTGATCCTTTTGACATGCCATGTGAAAGAAGAGAGACGGAAATTGGATGCTGGCGGCTTAGTACAGTGTGATTATGCCTTCAGCTGGGCGCAAAGTGCTCTTTGGCATGTATAATGGTGCTCTTTGGAGTTCTTTACGACCTTGAACGCTTTTGTGAGGCCTCTGAAACATAGGAGAGGAAACAGGCACCAGAATACAGTGCTAGCGGGGAAGTTAAGGGAGGGTGCTGGTTTTTGGTAAGTAGACCAAAGTGAAGACAAAGAAGCGTCAAATATATCACATCATCACTTCCAAAAACTCATTGGAAAAGCCATGAAAGAAATCCGTTGGGAGCCTCATTCCCAAAAGCTTCATCTACCAAAAAAATTTTGGAAAGAGAAACCCCGAAATCCATGGTATCTAACCCATCACCAAAAGCCAAGAAACCCGATCCGATGCACCTGTACCAGTACCTGGACCATGGAGCCACCTTACACATAGGACATAAATGCGCCTGCTTGAACGCTACAAGTTGTCCTTCCATCCCAAAATGCCCAAGGTTCAAAAACATGAGAAACGGCAAAACGAAAAACATGCCTTGATATATCGTCGCCACATGGCGAAACATCCAAAGCATGAATCATTGCAGGCGTCGAAGAGGTTCATGAAACGTGGTCGGTCATGAAGAACTACCGGCCTCCTCCTCCTCCCCCGCAACCGTAGAAGTCCTCAAACCCCTAACAATATTCTCGACCTCATCACTCGCCAACTTCTGCCACTTTTCGCGGGTTGCCTGATCAGCCAGCGCATTCGCGCCCGCATCCCCCACCCGCTCATACAACAAGCGGCTAATATCTCGATTTATATCCGTGTATTCATCTTTCGTGATTTCTTTCCTTAGGTATAATGGTTTAAGGGCGACGGTGACCATGCGTTGGAGCTCTGCTTTAGTGGAATATGAGAGACTGGAGCGGGTAGGTGATGAGTCTTTTGAACGAGGAGGGGAGTTGAGACCTGGGGGCCGGTGCGCGTGTTTTCGGCGGCCGTGGCGAGGGTCTTCATTGGGGGGGGAGTATGGGGAGTAGGTTGGGGAGTGTTGAGGGGATGTTTGGTCTTGTGAGGAGATGGGGCGGTTGAGGTTGAAGGGTGGGGGGGTTGTCATGCCGTGAGGAGTTGGGTAGACGGGTGATAGACCTGGAGATGAATCTTGAGGTGAGCAGGCTCGCTCGATGATGATGCGTTTCGGCTGCGGTGCTGCAATCTCCCTATCCTCTGCGTGACGATCCACTTCGACCTCCTTCAGAAGCGACTGGAGAAAGCAAGGTGTAGCGGTAGGCTCTGCACTATCCTTAAAGCCATTTGGAGGCGATTTGTTTTGCTCTGAACGACGAGCCGCAGCCGTCGAAGACTCCCCGGCTTCCTGAGCGACGCGAGTTCTAGGACGCTTCAGTTTCCTCTCAGGTATGCGAGGTTCAGATTCGGCAGGAGACGAATCAGGCGACTTTCGCTTGCGACGGCGACTGCTTGTGGTCGATCTATTCTCCAGCTGCCCCCTGGCCTTTTCGAAAAGATTCCAAGCCCGTAACTCTTCCTGAGATTCGGGGTCCTTTGGAGTTTCAGGAGCCTCACGATGGTGGAGGATGTTGTTGGCCGCACGAAATCGGTTACCAGCACCCATTCGTCGGGCCAGTTCGAATCGACGTTCCCACTCCTGATTCTCACGTCTCTGGACCTCAGATCTGTTGTCAGATTGCTCGTCATCTTCAAAAGGGAATTCAATGTCAAAATGGAGACGATCCCAAACACTTTGCCACACACCGACCCATTCATCGGGTGCGCGGGGCCGATGTCGTCTTCGAGAGCGTCCGTTGATGAAAGCGGCCGGGCCACCAGTTGGTTGGTGTCGCGTGGCTGCAGCTAGAAGCTGAGGATTCTCCATGCATCTCTGGCAATACCACGGACCACGAGTTGGCATTGAATCGAGTCCAGCGCAGAATACGTGGCAGAGCTCCTCGCAGCTATGGCAATACATAAGCTGAGACGAATCACCGAATTCGTCGCATACCATGCACGCTTCATAGCTTCCATCCTCATCAAGTATGTAGTCTTCTTCGACTATCATTGACGGATCAATCTCGGCGACTTGTTGTTTGTCTTGAACGGTGTAGGAGGATAACATGGGCCCTGCACAGTATACAGTCAGCGTTTGTCTACGAGTCACAATATCTGGGGAACTCATACCTCCGAGCTTAGCGCTGAGCTCTACCATGTTGAAGCTGGCCCGACATATAGGACAACTATTTGCCCGTTCCACCCAGGGTTTGAGACATTCATTGTGCAGGTTGTGGCCGCACGGTAAAAGGTGCGCGACCAACTCATTGTCGTTGGGGGTGGGCTCTGCGGGCGGAGAGACAATCTTCTCAAGGTTGCTAGGATGATGACCGGTATCAGCCCCGTCCTCAAGCGAATCGTTCGCTAACGAGAGCTCGCTGGCTGAAAGGTGGCCTTCATTTTGGCCTGCGAGGTCGCCGAGGCAGACTATACAAGTCTCGGCCATTGAAGCGATGTTTGGTTGAATACGTAAACCGGAGTTGAGTGTTGGGGTTCATAAGTCGAGATCGTGGAGGTGAGTTGAAAGAGTGGAGGGGGAGCGCCGCTTTCCTTATAAAGCCAGGCGCCAAGAATGCGCTAGGCGTGAAAGGGCAAGCGCGACCAAGATAGTCCTCACCAACACCAGCTCAACAGTCATCCAGGTGCCTGGAAAGCCGATGGAGGAGGCGGAACGGAATAAAATGCAGATGACGATAAATGGAAGCGCGGGAAAACACTAGAAAGGACGCAACACAGCCTATTTCCAGGTACCCGCGAAACATCCATGGATAGGTCACGACTTACCTGGCCACATGTTCAGCGTTCTCCACTGAGCCCATCTGACTACCTTATGGTCACGGTGTAGCTGTTTTGGTGGTGCACGGATAGCTCCACGTTACTTCGGAACGGTCTCCGAAGCTGACTTGTCCGTGAACGATTTTCGTCTACCGACGTGATGGATCAAGCCGGGCTGAGAGATATTGAAACGGATGGCCAGTGTTCTTGCTCGACAGCCAAAAGCCAATAGATGCCAGCAGGAATCATGAAGCGAACGAAGATTCATAGATTTTCGCGAGGAATTATGGGCCAGAGAGAGAAATCGCCGAAATAGCACGCGGAGGACGGCCTACTACTTAAATCTAACAAGAATGCGTGTCGGCCCTCAAGGCACCAAGATAATACGCGCGTGTATAGCAGTTGAGTGTCACGAATATAGTACGGAAGAGCTACAGAGGTACAGTCGATCCGATTCGAAGGCGAGCCAGATCCGATGCCATGTATTATTCGGTACTCTATGGACAGAGCCATCGCACGACTGTCTTGCGGCTGGAGCTCCGAAGGATCCAGCACTTGGTAATGTATTGTATCTTGATTTTGCATTTTCTATACTTTGTATATGCCTAATGACTCTTTAAGCGCCAGGTATGGATCCCATCGTAGCGGCGGCTGTATGATCGTCGCCAGATCCTTCGATGCATACGGTGAGACGCAAATAGAGATGAATGCCGTTTACTGCGAAATCTTGAAGGGTTAGTGATTGCCGCTCGGAATGATGAAGAGTTCTCGAGAGGGGCTAACCATTCATCCCAGTCCATACTACCCTACTCCGGACTGTAAATCAAGCTTGCTTGACGTTAGTAGCCGTGTTTGAGTATTTAGTGCGTTCAAAGTTTTGCTGTTTGCCAACATGCTCGACGTGGAGTGGGAGTCGAAGATAGCGGTGAGGGAGAGTTGTCAGCGAGGTCCTCACCAGCTGTACCGAAAGCGCCAAGACCTGTGCAACGCTAAACAAAAAGGAACTAGCGTCTATGGCGAGCAAAAACCCTGGGAATAAACTGCAATAGTAATCATCGCACTCTCTGTCTTGTCGTATTGAAATCCTACACAAGGAAGACGCTGTCTCTATCTGCCCTTTCAATCAGCACGGTGCATCAGTCTTGCAGCGTATCTGGCGCCTTCTTTCTTCCTCGGCATCCTTATCCCATGCACTGCCGAACTCGCCGTTGGCTTAGTAATGCATGCCAAGAACAAAAATGACCAACCAGAGACTGTAGAATCTGTCTTCGTCAGCATGTAGGAAAATCAAAACATCAAAGAATCCAATGTTTACCTATGAGAATCAATTTGAATTGCACCACCACAACATTGAGATATGCCATCCAGAAACCCCAGAAAGCAAGGAAACGATGAGGATTTTGTGCCTGCAACAGACTATCCTACTATAACCAAAAACACCCGTATCCCAGAGCTGCCAATTGGCTAATCCCTACCTGAATTTGAACCCCTTCTTATTAACAATAATTGCCCCCATGGAAAGCCAAATCTACCGCCTGGACTAGACGACTCGGATGTACTAGAAATCTTCAAGTTATTCTTTACAGACGATTTAATGAATTTACTTGTTTACTACATAAATGAAAATGTAAAGAAGGGTTGTTTTAATCCCAAAAAAAAAAACCCCTCTAGAGGAAGGCCTGAATCTATAATTGGAAGAATATATCTAGACTAGAGATATACGCATATTTTAGTGTACTTATTTATATAGGAATTTATAAAGAACTAACTATTAAGAACTATTAGAAAAAGGGGACTAACTATTCTCCTTTTTATTTAATTAATAAATAGATTTCTAGGAACTGGTTTTAGGCTATAGATACCTGGCTTTACTATAAGAATTTTAGCTAATTAGAGATATTTACCTATCTCTTTAAGCGAATTTAAATAATTTCTAAGTATTTATAAAAGGCTAGTTAGAAATACTATACCTCTAAAACGCACTTAGTAGTAAATAAATTTATAAAAAGATTTACTAATAGAGCTAAGAAAACTGTTAATATTCTATCTAAATTAATACTAAAAAGCTTTAAAATATAGGTCTTAATAAATAAAGACTATATAATTAATTAGCTATTTTATTTAAAAGAAAGTGCTAATAGCTAGGGTCTTTATAGACTTAATAATTACTAAATAAAGAAAAAAGAATTTATTTTTATAAAGATAGTAGTTTTAGATCTACTATTAAAGAAATAAAAAGAACTATCCTTTTTAGTAGATAATTACTATATTATTTAGATAGATAATTTATTTATTTTAATTAAACTACTAAAACGCCTATACAAAGAAGGAATTAGTAATATAAAAACTATTTATATAACTTATATAAAATATAAGTAAGATCTGGATAAGAAAAAGGGACATAAGAAATATAAGAAAATATTAGAAAATACTAGCTAAAATAGCTAAATTCTTAGCTAGAATATGAATCTACTATAAGTTACTAACTTACTGACGTAAATTATACTAGTAATAAGCTATCTAACTAATTATTATAATAGTTAATTAGTTCTCTTACTTCTAGATCAGATAGCTTATTAGACTTAGTAGAGGTTAGTTAACTTAGTAAAAATAGAAAGAAGTAATACAGTAAGTTAAGATTTAACAAGATAGTATTAAACTATTTCACTTGAGGTATAAATCTTAATTTTAGAGTAACTACAAAGAATCAAAAGTAACCGTGAACCGTCTGATGCTTCATACTTATAGTAGATCCTCCGTGCGTACATTGTATACTGGTTGACAGTATATTGGATACTGCTAGAAGCTGTTAGAGATATCAGAGCCTCTGGCATCTTCTGACATCTCTGGCTGCTAAGCCTTGCCTCATCACGTGGGTGGGTGCTCCTAATCAATTGGCATGGTTCCATATCTTTATCCTCGCTTCTTAGCCTGTGCCTTGGCCTGTGCCAGTATGTCCCATGCTTGCTTGCAATTCTTTCTTTCCAGCTCAAACATACGTTTCCATTCTAGAGCTTCATTGGCTGTTATCGCCAGTTCCTTCAGCTCCTTAGGTGCAGTTGCCTTCTTGTTACCATCTGTAACACTATCCCCCTCTTCCAAGTCTTCGTCCTAGAAGATAGTTTCTTCCTTCTATAAGCAGTATAAAGGCAGCAGGTCCTCCGCTTTGTGTTCTAAACTATAAGACCCTCAGCTTCCTTTCCTTCCTGCCCAGCCTCCTTATGATGACACGTTCTGAGTCGTCTCTAATACGTGCTTGCTGCCTAGCTTCTCAGATCCGTAACAAACCCCGTCACATGCTGATGCCTTACTCGAACTGTTCCCGCTGAGGCGACAATTGCCTCATGAACCTAAGTTCCGGTCATTACTTGGCCTGTAACAATCGCAACGTGAAATGTGATCTAATTATTTTGTAACTAGAGTGGGATTGTCTTGACCGTGATAAGGATAAACTCTGTTGTTAGCTTGAAAAAGCTGAAGAGGATGCTCTAGAGGTCTGTTCCTATGCCCTCCAGCTTCATCGTGAGCTCGCAAAAGTGGATTCAAAAGAGAAGGAAATGTTTAATTGAGAGATAGCCTTAATTCGTGAGGTTCAAGCTCTTAAAGAGGCTAAAGCGCGTTCTTAGGGTTAAGAAACTTATATACTATAACCCGCAGTGCCGGCTTCTTCCCAACCTGCTTTGCCTTTCTTTTTCTTTAGTTTAGATTAGAATGTATTACAGTTGTCCTTTCCGTGGGATACGGCCCTTATTAGTTTGTTTAATAGTACTAGTTAATTAGCTTTAAACTATTCCTTAGGTTCCTAATTAGCTCTCACGTATTATCTTTAGGTCTGTAACTTTTTTATCTAACTAGATACTTCTACTAACGCCTAAACTATTAGTAGTCTAAAATTCATTAGACCTCATACTTGGTCGTATCTTCCTTAAGTTTAAGTTTTGTCTATAGTTTAGCGTTCTATAGTACTGGTTCTAATCTTAAAATATGAAAAACTAGGTAAACTCTTATGTTCTTAGGTAGTTATAGTTCATAATTTATAGATCCTATTTATCTTCTAATCTTAAATAGTCCTAACTTAACGTGATCTAGTTTTCTTAATAGTTGTTTTATTTCTAAATTTTTTCATAATAGGAAAACTCTATTTTCCTTTCTAAAAGTTAGTTCCTTAACTCTAGATTTATCTTTCTATTACTTGCTGAGGATTCCTTTCTGGGTAATTTTTCTTACTATTTCCTAGTAAAGTTATTATAATTCATTAACTTTTATTCTTACTAATTCTGATATCTTATTTAGAATCTGTGGTTTTCAATAAGCCGTAGGTTCATAACCATAATTTATAAAAAATAGTAATTTTCTAGTAGTTAATGACTTTACAGAGTTGTATATAAACTTAGCTATTAGTAGTAAGTTAATCTAATTATCTTACCACTTATTAACATATATTTATAGGTATTATTCTAGTGTCTGATTTGTCTATTCTGTTTATTTATCCATCTATAAGTAAAATACTGTTAATAGGCAATACTTAATCTCTAACTTCTCTATAAATATTTTCTAGAATATTAATGTGAATAATTTGTCTCTATTTATAATAAATTCTCATAGCAGTCTATATCGTGCTATTAGTAGTTTAATAAGTATAATTACTAGTTCATCCACTTTAACCTCCGTATACGTTAGTTTAAAATATATATATTTTATAAGTTAGTTTATTATAACTAGTATCATATTATACCATTAGCCTCTAAAGGTGGTTGTTGTTGGTATTCTAGTAATAAAGTCTATTATAACTAATTCCTATAGTAAGTTTAGTAAAGGAATTAGTTATATAAGTCTATATTTTTTATATCTTAATAATTTATTCTTTTTGTACTTAATACACTCTAAAAGAATGTCTCTAACCTTTTTTTATATTCTAAGAATCCAAAAATGCCTGTTAATTTATTTTATAGTTTTCTTAATTCGTTAATGTTTGTACATTTTAGCTGAATGTTAGTCTTTAATAAATTTAGTCTATAATACTTCTAGTATGAAAATAGTTCCGGTTTCGTGCTATTATAGTTATTTATAGTTATATTCTCTAATCTATTTTTACTATATGTTTTTAATAATAACTACTATTTTAATATCTATTTATAAGCTTTCTAGGAATTTATCTGATTTTTATCTGAGTATTATATTATAAATTTCCAGTATATCTCTTATATAGTCTATTTATTAACTAAGTATATTAGCCACTATATTTTCTTTTCCTAACTTATAAAGTATTTAAAAGTTAAATATAGAAACTAGTTTCTATTATTTAACTTATTATTAATTTAACTTCTTCATTATTATAAATGCTGTTAGATTCTTGTAATTTAAATATATAATAATTTACTACTTAGCTTCTTCTAAGTAGTGTCTCTATTTCTTAAATACTTAAACTATTACTAGTAATTCTTTATTATAAATATTATAGTTTAGTTTAGTAGTTATAAGTTTATAGGATAGAAAGTCTACTAGATATTTATATTTATTATTCTATACTTATAGTAAAATAGCTTTTATAGCTCTGTCTAATATATCTGTATATATCTCCATTTAAAGTCATAAATTAAACATTTTTAATATTAGTAGTTATTAGAATATTTTTTTAGAATTATAAAAGCGTTTTCTTTGTGCTGTTTTTACTTAAATTATTAATCTTTTTTCAGCAATTCTATTAAGGGTACTATAATTTTTAAGTAATTCTTAATAAATTATCTACAGAAACCTGTAAATCTAAGAAAAGAATAAACTTCTTTTATGTTTATTAGTATAGGCTAGGATAGTATATCTTTTATCTTATTAGAGTTAACTACTATTCTATCTTAGAATACTAAGTATTCTAAGAACTTAATTTTAGTCCTATAGAACATACACTTCTCTGTTTGAATATATAATTAGTGTTTCTTAAGTTTTTATAATATCTTCTTAGTATACTTAACGTGTTCCTTTAGCGTTCTATTTATATATACAAGTATATTATTAAAATATGCTATTATAAATACGTCTAGATATTCTCTTAGCATATAATTTATAATTATCTAAAATATTACTAGTGCGTTTGTGAGTCTAAATAGTATAACTAAATATTTAAATAATCTATATTTTATCTTAAATACTATTATCTATTCATGTTCTTTAACTATTTATATTTAATAATATCTATTTTTAATATTAAAAAGGCTAAACCACTTAGCCCTTCTGAGTTTATTTATAAGTTCTAATATTAGTAGTATAGAGTAGTAATTTTTTACTATAGCTTTATTAAAATATCTATAATTAATACATAATTATAGTTTACTATTTTTTTTTTATATAAAGAGTGTTGGTAACGCTATTTTGCTTTTACTTATTTAAATATACTTTTTTTTTAAATTATTATTCAAATATCATCGTAACTTCTCTTGTTAATTAATAAATAGTTAGTATAATAATCCTAGTTTCAAATCTGTTTCTTTCTTAAGTGTAATTTTATAGTCTTAGTCTTAATATTCTAGTAGCTAGTCTTTAGCTTTCTTAAAGAACTATTCTCTAAATTTCTTCTGGTATTTATTTAGCATAATAAACGTAGTGTCGTAAAAAATTACTTTTTTTTATTCATATTATAGCTTTTATTTATTACTGTTTATAGTAGTTATTTCTAATTCCTATAGTTTTTCTTTTTTAATTAATAGTTAGGTTCTATTATGCTAGCTAATTTTATCCTAAAATAAAATTCTTACTACCTAAATTTATGATTTTAATATAGTAGTTATCTATATAACCTGCTATCCTAATAGTTATATTCTTTATTTTAAGATTAATTAAATCTCTTTTAAATGCTGTTAGATTATTATTTATATGTCTTACTTATATAAGTTTATCTAAAACTCTAGTTAGTATCTAGTATCTTTATATTCACTTATTTAATATAAGTATCTTGCTAGCTTTACTATCTATAAGTGCTAGTATTTAGTTACTATTAATATATACGTTTATATATAGCTTATTTTCATGTTTCCTTTAGTTTAGTTATGTGTATATAATTAATATGTTATTTCTAATCTTTAGTTTTCAACTCTCTAGTAGCTTAGTTATAGTCTATTAGTTTTCTAGTTTTTTATTTATTACTAGCTTCTAATTAGTAGTCGCTTCTTTAGTGTTTTCTTTTTAGGTCTATAGATTAGATATTTCTAGAGTTAGCATACTTCTCTATTAAGTATTTTATATATGTTTTTAGCTTATTTTCTGTAATCCTAGCACTTCCATTCTAAGAAACATTCTTAATATATAAGTTTTTTATGTGAGTCCGTGGCTAACTATTTTTTTTAATAGTATTTAGCTTAGTATAATCTATATTCCAGTTAACATTAGTCCTATAATAACTATTTATGTTTATTTAAATTTAGGTCCTATAATTCGTTCTCTGAATCTATATAAACTAGTTCTTACTATAAGTTAAGTTCTTTCTTATTTACTAGTTATTATAATATTTTCCTTATCTTTAGTTTTTTAATATGTATAGCGTGTTTATTCTATTTACAATTCCTTTCTATATAGTTAAAAGCTATATATATCTAGTATTTCTTTCTTATTATTCTATTTATAGTATTATTATCCTGTATTTATAATATTAATAAAGGGTTTTTTTTATCCTTTTTATTCTAATCCCATCCTAATTCTGGATGTCTAATGGGGTGATAGTATATTATATTAGTTATAACTAATATAAATAGCTATTAATAAATCTTATTTATCTATATAGCTAGTTTTTATCTAGTTAGTTCTTTATACTACTAGTTTTCTGCTAACTATAGTATTTATTAGTATTTATATATTCTATCTCCTAAAGTAACTTCTTAGTGTTTAGTAATATAGTATTCTCTTTAGTAGTATTCTAATCTATATATCTAATAATATCTCTAGTATATGTGCTGTATAATTATTATAGATATTAACTTCTTATCTTCTATTATCTCTTAATTTTTTTTTTTCTAAATTTCTAATCTTCCTTATGGAATAGTCCACCTTCCTGTTCTATAATCTTATAAAATCTTTATATTTTTTTTTTTTTAGTTTCTATATTATATTATTAAACCGCTACTTCTTATATTATAGTAATTATATTACTAGGTTGTTCTACTAAATAATTCTTAACTTATTAATACGAAATTTTATATTCTTATCTGAGATATATATAGCTTCTATATATCTAGTATTATTTCTTTTAAATTCTTTTTATAATTATTTTTTCCATCACGGTGTCTCTTGTTTACTTTATTTAAATTATAATAATTCTAATTTCTTTAGACGCCTTAGTCTAAACGTAAGCTTTCTTAATATCTAATTATTATTATTTATAATCCTTAACAAAGTGTCCCTGTTTTCTATATTCTAAATAAGCTTTATATATATAACGTTTTATTTATTTTTTAGCTTACTTTCCTTACTCTTTTCTAATAAGTATTTATTTAATGTTAATATTTATTTTATTATAGGTATAATTATCTTTTCTATTTCTCTTAAGTATATAAATTACTAATCTTTTATAGGCTTTTTTCTCTTACTCTTATTAATACTAGTAGTTATTAATAGTTATTATTTGTTTAATAATTTCTAATAAGATACTTAGCTATTTTTCTCTAGAGATTTTATCCTTAATTCTATTTTTTAATTTTTTATAGTATATTATAACTAATAGTTAGTCTACCTAATTAAGTTATAATTAGATTTACTTAAATTCTATAGTATAATTAGCTACTAATATTTATTACTTAAGCTATTAAAGCTTCTGGATTACTTTAGTTTTTTTATTAATTTTTTTGAAAATAATAGTTATTTCCTGCTTAAAGCGTTCGTAGCTTCTAAAAGCTTATTATATATTATTATTATAATTAGCTAACTCTACTACTTTTTAGTTAAAGTTTTTATTAGCTAGATAATTTCTTACTAGTAGCTTAAACTATTATATTATTCTACCTATTATATTTATACCAGCTGCCAGAATTTAATCCTAGTTAGTTAAAAATAACTTCTAATTAAACTAATAGTAGAGGTCTATTATTACTATAAAGATCTTAAGTTTATTCTAATTTCTATTAAACTTTTTAAAAGATTATATTCTTACTATTCCTTCTTTCTAGACTGCTATAGCTTATTATTTGGCTTTAACCTATTATTATAAATTTACTAAAGTATTATATAACTTTATAATAGCTATTTTTTATTTCTAAATAATTTATTATATACTCTTTTATCCTTCTAATATACTTCTAGTTATGGATAAAGATTCTGTTATAACTTCTTTTTTACTATTACTTTTCTCTAATAAATAAAGTTCCTATTTGTCTTTATAGTGGGTTGTTATAGATATTTAATAATTAGTTTATTAAAATCTATCTAACTACTTTTTTTACTTTCTTAAGATGGTAGTTATAATATTATAAGTTACTAACTTACTAACGTAAATTATACTAGTAATAAGCCGTTTAACTAATTATTATAATAATTAATTAGTTCTCTTACTTCTAGATCAGATAGCTTATTAGACTTAGTAGAGATTAGTTAACTTAATAGAGATAGAAAAAAATAATATAATAAGTTAAGATTTAATAAAATAGTATTAAACTATTTCACTTAAGGTATGAATCTTAATTTTAGAGTAACTATAAAGAATTAAAAGTAACTGTGAATTGTCTGATGCTTTATACTTATAGTAGATCCTCCGTGTATATATTATATACTAGTTAATAATATATTAGATACTGCTAGAAGCTGTTAGAAATATTAGAGCCTCTAGTATCTTCTAATATCTCTAGCTACTAAGTCTTACCTTATTATGTGGATAAGTGCTCCTAATTAATTAGTATAATTCTATATCTTTATTTTTACTTCTTAGCTTATGTCTTAGCCTGTGCTAGTATATCTTATATTTACTTATAATTCTTTCTTTCTAGCTTGAATATACGTTTTTATTTTAAAGCTTTATTAGCTGTTATCGCTAGTTCTTTTAGCTCCTTAGGTATAGTTACCTTCTTATTACTATCCATAACAGAATTAGGATATGAGCTAGGATATAAGCTAAGATATAAACTAAAATATAAACTAAAAGATAAGCTAAAAGAGCTAGGAATTTTATTCTACTCTTACTCAAAAAATTAGCTCTAGAAAGCGTGAGAAAAAGAGAGAAAATACTAGCTAAAATATTAAATTTCCTAGCTAACCTTTTAAGAAGAAGATTAAAATGGCTATTAAGTCTATAAAAACACTAAAAAATCTTACCTAAAATAGCTAGATTTTTAGCTAATTTCCTAGCTAGGATATTTAATATTTAAGTAGACGTCAGTAAGCCACATGAAAGATATTAGAGACTATAGAAAATATAAAAGATTTATAAGAAAATAGCTAGATTCCTAGCTAAGTTTTTAATTAGGCTTTTAACTAGAATATTAATAAAAAAGCTTTCTCTCTACTATCTCTAAATTTAACCCTAAAGGACCTTCTAGAGAGTGATGAGGAGATAGGAAATAATATAAATAATTAATTAAAAAAACGCTTTTCTTAAAAACTAATGAATATTAAGCTTTACTATTTAGATAATTTAGAGTAAGAGAAGCTATATTATAATGTTTTAAAAAATAAAATAGTTTTTTAAATAATTTAAAAGAATACCTAGGTTGTTTTATTCACTAGTACTATTACTAAGCTAAAAGAATTAATTAAGAGAGAGTATAAAAAGCTTTTTAAAATATTTATTAATATTAAGTATATAAAGCTTATTTTTAAGGACTTAGCAGTTAAAGTCCTTACTATTCTAATATTTATTAATTTATATAATTATTTTATAAACGGCGTAGATTAATTTAACTAGTGTACTTTCTATTATTTTACTTAAAAAATAAAGAGAAAAACCTAAAAGCCTATTTAGTTCTTTTTTTTTAATTTAGTGTTATTAAATTCCTATGTAATAATCCAGGCTAATAATAGTAATTAAGTAAAATAGAATAGATTTAATAAAAAGTTAACTATATATGCTATAGAGAATAGTTTACTTTTACTAAGTTACTAAAGTTACGTGATTATGTATAAAGTTAAAGCTAAAATAATTATCTTAGTTAACTATCTTAAGCTCTAGCTTATTATATTACTTTCTTTTTTATAGACTAGGTAAAGGCTCTTTAGTGAACTATTTATCTAAAAGACTTTTATAAGCCTATCTTAGGTTCTATTTACTATAGCTTTTTCTAAAACTTTTATTAGTAATTTACTAGTAGAAGTTTATATCTACTTTTTTATAGAAATATTATATGCTTTTTTTAATAGTCTAATACTACTATATCTTCTAACTAGCTTACTAGCTTTATAGTTATTAATATATAGTCTTTTTATTTTACTTTATATTATAGCTAGTGGCCTTGCTTTTATCTTATTTATATTTTAATAACAATATTCTATACTACATGCTTTTTATAGTTATCTATCTAGATTAATAGTAGCTAAAAGTTATTTATAGGCTAGCTTAGTAATAAGTTATTACTTACTAGCTATAGTTTATCTATATAAAATATTAGATTTAGTTTTAAAGACGTATTTAGCTTTATAGCGTATAAACTAATTATATTTTCTATAGTATATTTAGTATTCTTCTAGTCTAGCTTTTTATTTTCTTATTTAGTAGAAAGTTAGTTACTAAGCTTTAGCTATACCTTATTTCTAATATATAATTATAAAGCTTTATTTTAATATTAATTTATTTATTTATTTTATTCTTATTATACCTTAGCTATAGTTGCTTATGCTAAATTAATATATTCTTTTAGTTTTTCTATAATTTTCTTAGTGTTAGCTTTTAGGTCTTAAGCTATTATATTATGCTTAGTTCTAATATCTACTTATAGCAATTCTATATTATATTTATACTAGAGAAAGAATAGGCTTATTCTTATTAAAATAGTATCTTTTCTTTTTACTATAATCTTAGCTATTAGGCAGAGCTTTGCTTAGTTTACTTAGTTTTATATAATAAATACTTAAAAATAGACCTTAACTATACTATTCATCCTTTCTATTAAACTGTTTATTTGTGGATAGAATGCTGTTAATAATTGTCTTTTAATTCTTAGGATTTTATAAAACTTAGTTTAGAACTTGCTAATAAATTAGCTGCTATAATCAAATACTATAATATTAAAAATCTAATAATAAGTAATAATCTTATAGATAAAAGCCCATATTACTGTCTTAATATTTATATTTAGAAGAGAGTAAAGAGTTATGTTCTTACTTAATCTATTAGTAATTACTAATAAGACTATATAGCTATTACTTTCTAGTAATCTAGTTACAAAATCTATTAAGATCTTTTTCTAAATATAATTAGAAATAGATAATAGGTGTAACAGCTCTTACTAGTAATCTTTCTATAACTTTATATAACTATAAATATTATAATTTTAAATATAATACCGTATGTAGTTTGATATTTCTAGTTAAAAATAATTTCTTATTAATATTAAATAGGTGCTCTGCTGCCCTGGGTGTCCTATTATCTATAATAAATAAATTTAGTAGATAATTAATATTCTTAATAGCTCTAAGTCAGGCACTTACTTTCTATTCTAATAATAAAAAATTCTATCTTTATTAATTCTATATTTAGTCAGCGAAACTTTTAGTTTAAGTTTTAAAAAAAATCTCTACTTCTAATTACAGAGGGCCTGTATTATTTTTATATATATTTTATTATTTAGTATTATATTATATTATCTTTATTTAAGCTTATTATAAGACTCCTAGGCTTTAATTATACTATTTTCCATAATTATTAAAAAACTAATTTAAGTAGAGAAAGTTTATACTGCTTGTTTATTATTATTTAATTTAAGCTCTTCTTCTTAACCTATAACTACTAGCTTTAATAGCTAAATTATATAGCTTTTTAGTCTTTTATTATTTTCTCTACTTAGATAATCTTATTTACGTTTTAATAGTATATTAGCTTATATATTTTCTTTCTCTAGCTTATATTAAATCTTTATATTATATTAGCTAAGGAATAACTGCTAGCGTGTATATCTTTTACTTAATTTCTAAAGCCTTATAAAGTATTTAAAATTCTTATAATTAATAATAACCTAGAACTTTTTAATGGACTGTAATTTAGTATTTTATGCTTTTAAATAATAAATAATTATAAGAAGCTCTTTATTATGTATCTTGTAATTATATTCTATAAATAAGTTTTTTTTTAAAAAGTATGTATATAGACGTAGTACGCTATTGTTACTATATTATAAAAAAACTTCTTTAGTTATATAGTCTAAAGAGTTAGCTTTTAAGATAATTTCTTAGTTAGAATTAAATTAGGCTAATACTAGTTTTAATATAAAGATTTTTTTTAGCTTATTAAATACTGTTTGTTTTTTATTAGTCTATTAGAACAGCACGTCACTTATAAGTCTTATAAATAGAATAATAATTTCTAAAAAAGACTTAATAAACTAATAATAGAAATTAGCGAATCTAAGAAAGCTTCTGATTTTTTTTATAGTTATTAGAGGCTACTACTTAGTAATTACTTTTATCTTAGCGGGATCTATTTAAATTCTTTATTTTACTTTAATAATAAACCCTAGATATTTCGTGCTCTTAATTTTAAATTTGTATTTTTTAATATCTAGATATAAACTTATAGTGCTAAGTTTTTTTAGTACTAGATTAATTTACTAGCAATACTCTTCTAGTAAGCCTAAAAAGTAAATAAGTATATTATTAAGAAAAACTAAATAGAACTTATTAAGATACTTTTATAGGGTCTAGTTTATATACTATTAGAATATACTAAAGGCTTTTACCAGCCTAAAAAATATAACTAGCTATTTAAAAAGTCTAAATCTTATATAAAAGGCTATTAGCTATTTATTTATTTTATAATATAAATTTTATAAAAAGCTGCTGAAATATTAAGCTTAGTATATTATCTTACTTTATTAATCTAGCTAAGTATTTTATGAATTAGAGAAAGAGAATATTTATTCTTCTTAAAAATCCTATTAAGCACGTAGTAGTTAACATAAAAGTGAAAATCTCTATTAGGCTTATATATAAATAGTATTAAGATTATAACTAAAGAGTTACTTACGTAGATAAAGCTTTTCTTTAATAATAATATTAACTCTTTTTATAGTACTAGTAGTTTTTTTTTTTAATATATTATTATTATAGGTTATTAACTTACTGACGTAAATTATACTAGTAACTAGCTATTTAACTAATTATATAGTACCTTAGTTAGTTCCCTTACTTCCAGATTAAATAGCTTATTAGACTTAGTAGAAGTTAGTTAACTTAATAAAGATAGAAAGAAGTAAATACAATAAGTTAAGGCTTAACAAAATAATATTAAACTATTTTACTTAAGATATAAATCTTAATTTTAGAGTAATTATAAAGAATTAAAAGTAATTATAAGCTATCTGATGCCTTATACTTATAGTAAATCCTTTATACGTATATTATATACTAATTAAAAGTATATTAAATATTACTAAAGAAAATAAAAGAAAATAAGTTTAGCCCTAGTTTGTATCTAACCTTATCTCTATTATTAATACTTATTTTTTTTAATGTTTTATTATAGCTAGTTATTTAACTTACTTACTTACTTTAAGTACTATTCTCTATAGAACTTAAACTTATTACAGAGTAAGCTTATTTATAAGTTCTATCTTTACTAATTTACCTTAACTTATTAGTATTATTTATATATTTTATTATATTATATCTTTTATAATAACGCATCCTTACTTATGCTTTTTTTTTTTATAGTTTATAATATTATCCCCTTTCTCTAAGCCTTTAGCCTGAAGGTTGTTCTATTCTTTTTTCTATAAATAATATAAAAATAGCTAGTTCTTTATATAAAAGCTAAGATTATAAGAGCTTCTTATACTTTTCTTATTTTTCTAATTTCCTAAAAATAACTTAAGTAGAATTATTCTTAATATGAGCTTACTACTTAGCTTAAAAGATCTAAGTTATTATAGACGGTAACAGTAAGGTAACTGCACCTAAGAAGCTAAAGGAACTAGTAACAACAGCTAATAAAGCTCTAGAATAGAAACGTATATTCGAGTTTAAAAGGAAGAACTGTAAGCAGGTATGAGACGCATTAGCACAGGCTAAAGCGCAGGCCAAGAAGCAAGAATAGAGATATAAAACTATACTAATAGATTAAGAGCAGTAACTTACATGACTAAGGAAGAGCTTAGCAGATAGAGATAGAGTAAGATAATAGAATCTCTAGTAGCTCTAGTAGCCTCTAGCAGTATCTAATATACTACTAACTAGTATATAATATACGCACGGAGGATCTACTATAAGTATAAGGCATCAGACAGTTCATAATTACTTTTAATTCTTTATAGTTACTCTAAAATTAAGATTTATATCTTAAGTAATATAGTTTAATACTATCCTGTTGAATTTTAACTTACTATATTACTTTCTTCTTACCCTCTACTAAGTTAACTAACTTCCACTAAGTTTAATAAGCTATTTAATCTGAAAGTGAGGGAATTACTAAGTATTATATAAGTAATTAGACAGCTTATTACTAGTATAATTTACATTAGTAAGTTAGTAACTTATAATATAAGTATATAGCTATTCTATACTATTTTCTTATTTTTATTATTATAATAATAGTCGCTGTTGCCTGGTGAATCTAGCTTTTAGATAATATTCTAAGTATATTAATTAAAACATAAAGTATAATCTCATAGTGTTATAGTAAGAGTAGAATTATTTAAATTATAATAAAAAGAAGTTATACTAGTAGATTAAGAAATCCTGTTAAAAATCCCTTAAGGCTTATTATATTTTATTAGATTAGTTATAAAGTATTTAGTAGTAATTATTAAATTTAAATTATAAGTCTTAAGCCCGTAAGTTCCGGCTCTATTAGTAACTAGCTTAAATAAATTCTTAGAAAAAGAAAATATTCCAGCGTAAGCTTACCTTAATTAATAAAGTTTATATAATAAAGAAAAAAGAGTAGAGTTATTAGAACTAACTTAATATATTATAACTTATAATATCTAGCGTCGGCTTATTTTCTTTCTCTAGTTTTAAATAAAATATTCTATATTCTCTATATTTATTAGATATATCCTTAGAGTAAGTGTTTATTATTTCTTTTAGTAATACTAGTTAATTAGCTTTAAATTATTCTTTAAGTTTCTAACTAGCTCCCACGTATTATCTTTAGGTCTATAATTTTTTTATTTAACTAAATACTTCTACTAATACCTAAACTACTAGTAGTCCAGAATCTATTATACTTTATACTTAGTAGTATTCTTTTTAAGTTTAAGTCTTATCTACAGTTTAGCGTTTCATGGTGCTAGTTCTAGTAATAAAATATAAAAAACTAGGTAAATTCTTATATTTTTATATAGTTATAGTTTATAATTTATAGGTCCTATTTATTATTTAATCTTAAATAGTTCTAACTTAATATAATCCAGTTTTTTTAATGGTCGTTTAATTTTTAAATTTTTTTATAATAAGAAAATCTTATTCCCTTTCTTAAAAATTAGTTCTATAATTTTAGACTTATCTCTTTATTATTTGCTAAGGTTTTCTTTCTAAGTGATCTTTTCTACTATTTCTTAATAAAGTTATTATAACTTTTCGACTTTTATTCTTACTGCTTCTAATATTTTATTTAGTTTTTATAGTTCTTAATAAGCCGTAGGCTTATAATTATAATTTATAAAGAATAATAATCTTCTAGTAGTTAATAACTTTACAGAGTTGTATATAAACTTAACTATTAATAATAAGTTAATCTAATTATCTTATTATTTATTAACGTATATTCGTAGATGTTATTCTAATGTCTAATTTATCTATTCTATTTATCTATCTATTTGTAAGTGAAATGCTGTTAAGAGATAATATTCAGCCCCTAGCTTCCCTATAAACATTTTCTAAAATATTAACGTAAATAATTTATCTCTGTTTATAATAAATTCTTATAGCAATCTATGTCATGCTATTAGTAATCTAATAAGTATAGTTACTAATTTATCTACTTTAATCTCTATATACGTTGGTTTAAAGTATGCATATTTAGTAAGTTAGTTTACTATAACTAATATCATATCATACTATTAGCTTTAAGAGGTGATTATTATTAGTATTTCTATAATAAAGTTTATTATAACTAATTCTTATAGTAGGTCTAGTAAAGGAATTGGTTATATAAGTTTATATTTTTTATATCTTAATACTTTATTCTTTTTATACTTAATGCATTCTAAAAGAATAGCTCTAATCTTTTTTTATATTCCAGAAATCTAAAAATGCCTATTAATTTATTTTATAGTTTTTTTAATTCCTTAGTGTCCGTGCATTTTAGCTAAGTATTAGTTTTTAATAAGTTTAGTCTATAATACTTCTAGTATAAAAATAGTTCTTATTTTATATTATTATAGTCATTTATAGTTCTGTTCTCTAATTTATTTTTGTTATATATTTTTAATAATAACTACTATTTTAATATCTATTTATAAGTTTCCTAGAGATTTGTTTTATCTTTATTTAAGTATTATATTATAAATTTCTGGTATATCTCTTATATGGTTTACTCTTTAACTAAGTGTATTAGCTACTATATTTTCTTTTCCTAATTTATAAAGTATTTAAAAGTTAAATATAGAAACTAGTTTCTACTATCTAACCTATTATTAATTTAATTTCTTTATTATTATAAAGGCTGTTAGATTTTTATGATTTAAATATATAATAATTTAATACTTAGCTCCTTCTAAGTAATGTTTCTATTTCTTAAATACTTAAACTATTATTAATAGTTCTTTATTATAAATGTCATAATTTAACTCGGTAGTTGTAAGTTTATAAGATAAAAAGTCTATTAAATATTTATATCTATTATTTTATATTTATAATAGGATAGCTTTTATAGCTCTGTTTAATATATCTATATATATCTCCATTTAAAGCCATAAATTAAATATCTTTAATATTAGTAGTTATTAGAATATTTTTTTTAGTATTATAAAAGCGTTTTCCTCGCGTTATTCTCACTTAAATTATTAATCTTTTTTTAATAATTCCATTAAGAGTAATGTGATTTTTGAGTAGTTCTTAATAAATTATTAGCAGAATTCTATAAATCTAAAAAAAGAATAAACTTCTTTTGTGTTTATTAGTATAGGCTAAGATAGTATATCTTTTATTTTATTTAGATTAATTACTATTCTATTTTAGGATACTAAGTACCCTAAAAACTTAACTTCTATTCTATAGAATATATTTTTTTTTGTTTAAATATATAACTTATGTTCCTTAAGCTTTTATAATACTCTCTTAGTATACTTAATATATTCTTTTAGTATTCTATTTATGTATATAAGCATATTATTAAGGTATGTTATTATAAATACGTCTAGGTATTTTCTTAGTATATAATTAATAATTATCTAGAATATTACTAGTGCGTTGGTAAGTTCTATTAATATAACTAAATATTTAAATAATCTATATTTTATTTTAAATACTATTATTTATTCATGTCCCTTAGCTATTTATATCTAGTAATATCTATTCTTAATATTAAAAAGGCTAAACCACTTAGCTCTTCTGAGTTTATTTATAAGTTCTAATATTAGTAGTATTAGGTAATAATTTTTTACTATAGCTTTATTAAGATATCTATAGTTAATATATAGCTATAATTTAGTATTCTTTTTTAGTATAAAGAGTATTAGTAAAGCTATCTTACTTTAACTAGTTTATATATACTCTTTTTATTAATTTTTTTATAGAAATTTTCATACCTCTTCCTATTAATAAATGAGTACTTGATATAATAGTCCTGGCTTTAAATCTATTTCTTCCTTAAGTATAATTTTATAGTTCTAGTTTTAGTATTCTAGTAATTAGTTTTTAGCTTCCTTAAAGAATTATTCTCTAAATTCTTCTTAATATTTATTCGGTATAATAAACGTGGTGTTGTAAGGTATTATTTTCTTTATCTATATTATAGCTTTCATTTATTCATAGTAGTTCCTTCTAGTTTCTATAGACTTTATTTTCTAGTTAATTATTAGATTCTATCATGCTAGCTAATTCTATCCTAAGATAAAATCTTTACTATCTAAATCTATAATCTTAATACAGCAGTTATTTATATAACCTGCTGCTTTAATAGTCATATTCTATATTTTAAAATTAATTAGATTTTTTCTAAATATTATTAGATTATTATTTATGCGTCTTACTTATACAGGTTTATCTAAAACTCTAGTTAATATCTAGTATTTTTATATTTACTTATTTAATATAAGTATCTCGCTAGTCCTACTATCTATAAGCACTAGTATCTAATTACTATTAATATATATATTTACGTATAGCTTATTCTCGTGTCTTCTTTAGTTTAATTATATATATATAAGTATTATATTTTTTCTAATCTCTAGTTCTTAGCTCTCTAGTAGCTTAATTATAGTCTATTAGTTTTCTAGTTTTTTATCTATAGTTAACTTCTAAGTGGTAGTTATTTCTTTAGTATTTCTTTTTTTAGTCTATAGATTAGACATCTCTAGAGTTAGCATGCTTTTTTATTAAGTATTTTATATATATTTTTAGCTTATTCTCTATAATCCTAGCATTTCTATTCTAAAAAACATTCCTAATATGTGAGTTTCTTATGTGATTTTATAGCTAACTATTCTTCCTAGTAGTATTTAGCCTAGTATAATTAATATTCTATCTAGTACTTATCCTATAATAATTACTTATACTAGTCTGAGTTTAGATTCTATAGTTTATTTTCTAAGTCTATATAAACTAGTTTTTATTATAAATTAAGTTCCTTTTTATTTGCTAATTGTTGTAATATTTTTCTTATTTTTAGTCCTTTAACTCATATAGCATGTTTATTCTATTTATAGTTTATTTCTATATAGTTAGAGAATATATATATCTAGTATTTTTTTCTTATTATTTTATTTACAGCGTTATTATCCTGTACTTATAATATTAATAAAAAAGTTTTTTTATCCTTCTTATTCTAATCCTATCCTAATTTTGGATGTCTAACAGGGTGGTAGTGCGTTATAGTATTTATAACTAGTATAAATATTTATTAATAAATCTTATTTATTTATATAGCTAGTTTTTATTTATTTAACTTTTTATATTACTTATTTCTTACTAACTATAGCGCTTATTAGTATTTATATATTCTATCCTTTAAAATAACCTTCTAGTATTTAGTAATATAGTGTTTCCCTAGATAGTACTTTAATTTATATATTTAATAATATTCCTAGTATACTTATTATATAATTATTATAGATATAAATTTCTTACCTTCTTTTATCTTGTAACTTTTTTTTTATCTGAATTTCTAGTTTTCTTTCTAAAAGAGTCCGCCTTCCTGTTCTATAATTTTATAAAATTATTATATTTCTTTCTTAATCTTAGTATTATATTATTAAACTGTTGTTTCTTATATTATAGTAATTATATTATTAAATTATTCCGCTAGATAATCTTTAACTTATTAATATAATATTTTATATTCTTATTTAAGATGTATATAATTCTTGTAGATTTAATATTACTCTTTCTAAATTCATTATATAATAGCCTCTGGTATTATTATATCTTATGCTTATTTTATTTAGATTATAGCTACTTTAATTTCTTTTAGTGCTTTAATCTAAACATAAGTCTTCTTAATATCTAATTATTATTATTTATAGTTTTTAATAAAATGTTCCTATTTTCTGTATCCTAGACAGGCCTTATATATATAGTATTTTATTTATTTTTTAGTTTACCTTCCTTACCCCCTTCTAACAAATGTTTATTTTATGTTAATATTTATTTTATTATAGGTTTAGTTATTTTTTCTATTTCTTTTAGGTACGTAGATTACTAATCTTCTGTATACTTTTTTCTTTTATTTTTATTAGTACTAATAGTTATTAATAGTTACTATTTGTTTAATAATTTTTAATAAGATACTTAGTTACTTTCCTCTAGAAATCTTATTCTTTATTCTGTTTTTTAATTCTTTATAGTATATCATAACTAATAGCTAGTCTACCTAATTAAGTTATAATTAGATTTATTTAAACTCTACTATATAATTAACTGCTAATATTTATTACTTAAGCTATTAAAATTTCTAGATTACCTTTATTTTCTTATTAATTTTTTTAAAGATAATAATTATTTCTTGCTTAAAATATTCGTAACTTTTAAATATGTATTATATATTATTATTATAATTAACTAGCCCTACTACTCCTAAGTTAGAATTTTTATTAGCTAGATAGTTTTTTACTAAAGATTTAAACTATTATATAGCTTTACCTATTATGTTTATGCTAACTACTAAAATCCAATTCTAATTAATTAGAAATAATTTTTAATTAAAATAATAGTATAGGTTTATTATTACTATGAAGGTCTTAAGTTTATTCTAGTTACTATTAAATTTCTTAAAAGGCTATATTTTTACTATTTTTTCTTTTTAATTTATTCTAACTTATTATTATAAACTTATTAAGGTATTACGTAACTTTATAATAGCTATTTTTTATTCTTAGATAATTTATTATGCACTCTTAGTTTCTTTAGATGTATTTTTAGTTATAGATAAAAATCCTACTATAACTTTCTTTTTATTATTACTTTTTTTTAACAAATAAAGTTCCTGTTTGTTCTTATAGTAGGTTATTATAAATATCTAATAATTAGTTATTAGAATTTATCTAACTATTTCTTTTACTCTTTTAAGATAGTAATTATAATATTATAGGTTACTAACTTACTAATATAAATTATGCTAGTAACTAGCTGTTATAGACGATAATAAGAAAATAACTATACTTAAAAAGCTAAAGGAACTAGTAATAATAGCTAATAAAGCTTTAAAATAGAAATATATATTTAAGCTTAAAAGGAAGAATTATAAGTAGGTATAGGATATATTAGTATAGATTAAAGTAAAAGCTAAGAAATAAGAATAGAAATATAAAATTATATAAATAAATTTAGAGTATCTACTCACGTAATAAAAGTAGAGCTTAGTAGATAAAAAAAAAGTAAAATAATAAAATCTCTAGTAGCTCTAGTAGCCTTTAGGAGTATTTAATATACTTTTAGTTAATATATAATAGGCACGGAGGATCTATTATAAGTATAAGATATTAAACAGCTTATAGTTACTTTTAATTCTTTATAATTACTCTAAAATTAAGATTTATACCTTAAGTAAAATAGTTTAATACTATTCTGTTAGACTTTAATTTATTATAATTACTTTTTTCTATCTCTACTAAGTTAATTAACTTCTACTAAGTCTAATAAGCTATTTAATCCGGAAGTAAAGGAACTAACTAAAGTATAATATAGTTAGTTAAATAGCTAGTTACTAGTATAATTTACGTTAGTAAGTTAGTAACCTATAATATTATAATTACCATCTTAAGAGAGTAAAAAAAGCGGTTAGATAAATTCTAATAACTAATTATCAAATATTTATAATAATCTATTATAAAGATAAATAAGAACTTTATTTATTAAAAGAAAGCAGTAATAAAGAAAAGGTTATAATAGGACTTTTATTTATAACTAAAAGTACATCCAGAGGTACTAAGAGTGTATAATAAATTATTTAAAAATAAAAAATAACTATTATAGAGTTATGTAATACCTTAATAAATCTATAATAATAAGTTAAAATAAATTAAAAAAGAAAAACTATAAAAATACAGCCTTTTAAGAAATTTAATAGTAATAGAAATAAACTTAAGATCTTTATAACAACTATAGACCTCTATTATTATTTTAATTAAAAGTTATTTTTAACTAACTAGGATTAGATTCTAGTAGCTGGTATAAATATAATAGGTAGAGCTATATAATAGTTTAAACTACTAGTAAGAAATTACCTAGCTAACAGAGACTTTAACTTAGGAGTAATAAAATTAGCTAACTATAATAATAATATATAATAAGTATTTAGAAGTTATAAATACTTCAAACAGGAAATAATCATTATCTTTAGAGAAATTAATAAGGAGATAGAGGTAATTTAGAAGTTTTAATAGCTTAAATAATAAACATTAACAGCTAATTATATAATAGAGTTTAAATAAATTTAATTATAACTTAATTAGGTAGACTAACTATTAGTTATAATATACTATAAAGGTTTAAAAGATAGGATAAAGAATAAAATCTCTAAAAAAAAATAGCTAAGTATTTTATTAAAAATCATTAAACAAGCAGTAATTATTAATAACTATTAGTATTAATAGAAATAAAAGAAAAAAGTCTACAGAAGATTAGTAATTTACGTACCTAAAAGAAATAGAAAAAATAACTAAACCTATAATAAAATAAATATCAATATTAAACAGATATTTGTTAGAAAAGGATAAGAAAAGTAAGTTAAAAAAATAAATAAAACGCTATACACGTAAAGTTTACTTAAAATATAGAAAACAAAAACACTTTATTAAGAATTATAAATAATAATAATTAGATATTAAAAAGACTTATGTCTAGACTAAAGTACCTAAAGAGATTAAAATTACTATAATCTAAATAAAATAAGTAAAGAACATAATAATAAAAAAAACAATTATAAAAAGAATTTAGAAAGAATAGTGTTGGATATATAGAAGCCATATATATCTCAGATAAGAATATAAAGTTCTATATTAATAAGTTAAAAATTACTTAGTAGGATAACTTAGTAATATAATTATTATAATATAAAAAGCAGCAGCTTAATAACATAATATAGAAACTAAAAAAGAGATATAAAAATTCTGTAATAATAGGCTTAGTCTTCACGCGTTATAGCATAAATACAGGTTAATAGAATAAGTTAGCTCTATTTTAGCTATACTAAAATAGAGAGAGAAGAGATACAAAGAGAGCTTATTTCTAAATAAAGTAGTATATAGCTTAAGTATAAGCTAGCTATATTTTAAGCTCTACACTAGATTATAGCTAGCATAACTAGTTATAATATTATATAGCTTATAGTAAGTAGAGTAAGTAGCACTGTTATATTACTCTCTCTTTAAGGGAGGCTTATTTTTAAGTTTCTAGGTTATAATTTCCTCCTTACTAATTTCTATACTACTCTTATCTTTAAAGCTGTCTTATTATTTTTCTCTATTACTTCTAGATTTTTCTCTACTTTATATGCTTTTAACTAGGTGTCTAGTCATACTAGTAGTCCTGTTTTCTTTAGATAGGCCTTATAATAATCTCTTACCTTATATAAGGTGTCTATAAAGTCTTAGGCATTATACTAAGCAGAATCTAAGTTATAAGCTAGCCAGAATACTTTATACTATAGTTAGCTATAGAATAGGCAGCTATTAAGGATTTTCTATACTAGCCACTTAAAATATCTATTAACCTTAATAGGCAGTTCCTTAGGTTTAATTTAGCTAAGTAGTAAATAAGTAAAAGTCTTTTATAAATAGTTTATATAAAAGATATTAAGCATACGCATATATAGTAGCAGCTTAAGGTAATAGAAATATCCCTTTATATTTATAATAGAATAAGGTCTGTACATTTACTGGTTTAGCTTCTAGCTAAGTTAGCTAGTAGTAAAGTTCTTAGATATAATATATACTTTATTTCCTGTAGAGAAGTCTGGCTCACGGCGCTTCTTATTAGCCTATTAAGTTTATTACTCTTATATTTAAGCAATCCCTTATTAAGCTATCTTTATAGCTAGCTTTATTATATTATAGTAAGCTTTAGCGTAGCTCTGTATTTCCTCACGTAATATCTATTTACAGACTATAGTAAATACCTTTATACGTTTCTCCCAGTCCTAGTGATAAATTAACTAGTAGCTAAACTCAATTTAATAGAGTAATAAGTCTATAGTCTTATATAATAGAATTATTTAAACCTAGTCTATACAGGGCAGCAGGTCTAACTAGTTATTCTAATAATAATTAACAAATAAACATAGGCGCTAGTTAATATACTAGTTTAGAACCTTAGTATTCCTATTAGTTTAGAGATAATATAGTATTAAGAGTTTTTACTTAATTCCTATTAGTTAGTATAGCTTATTTATAAATGCTGAAGTAAACTAAGGACTATAATTAAAGACTATTAACCTAAGTAAACTAAATACTTACTAGATATAATAATAGTACATATTAGCTACCTAAGTAGCTGTAGTAGTCTTATAGTAAGATAATAAAAAGTAGTATTTACTTAACTAGTCTATAATAATAAAAACGCAGTTATATTCTTTCTTATCTAGAGAGAAGAATTTAAAGTCTATAGAGACATCTCACTATACTCGTTTAGAGATTAATAGTAATTTAAATAAGTCTAGAGTCTTATTATAAGGTATATAGCTCTATCTATAAGCTTTATATATAGCTATATAGTTATTTATATCTTTGTTTATACAGCTCTAGTAGTAGCGGTTATGAAGTAGCTTATTTATTTTTCTCTTACCTAAGTAAGCAGTTACCTAAGTAGTATAAATAGCTTAAATAAGATAGGTTTTTAAAAAGTGTATAGTAAAGACTATTAGCTTACTATAGTATATAAGAAGATCTTAACTAAGTTTTTATACTAAATAGTTACTAGAAAGGGCGTGCTCTCAGAATAGCTATAAACTCTCATAGCTATAATTCACCTCAATAATGCAATTAATTAGTAAGTAAGAGTTATTTAGAAATAATAAGGCTATAAAAGTATTAGTAGTAGTTACTTTAATTATATTAGTAACTAGCATGCCTTTTATTAATAGCATAGCTAGGTTATCACTTACAGCCTTAATAAAGCTAATATTAATTTACTCTACTAAAAAAAAGGCACGTGTTTAGGCTACTTTATTCTTATTTTTCTAAGTCTTTAATTTCTCTTACTTACGTAAGAGCGCGTTGGCTACTATGTTAACTATACTAAAATAATAAATAAGTATTAGGTAATAGTTTATTATACTTATTACTTAGTATATTTAATAGAAAGTAAGCTCTTATTTTATAGAGAAGTACTCTAGCGTATAGTAGTTAGTTAGGGTACTAAATAACTCTATAGTCTATAAGCCTATAAGCTATAAGCGTTATTCTTAAAGGCTATAGATTATAGCTAATATCTTTTTATTATATATATCATAGTTTATTTAGAGCTTACTTATAGTCTTAAAGTAGAAAACTATAAGTTACTAAAAGCTATTCTCTTAAAGCTATAATAGTATCTCTATAATAATTCTATTACTTACGTCTATCTCCATACGCGTCTAGTGGTAAGGCAAGTAGTAAACTAAGATATTATCTAACAGTATTAAATCTTTAGCTTACTAGAAAGTTACTAGCTTATGTTTACTAAAAACGTGCTATATACCCTTCTTAAGCAGCTTAGTAAGCAGTTAAATAATACATCTATAGTCTTTTAGAAAAGCTCTATAGAAATTACAGAATCTTAAGAAAAATTATAGGCTTTTAACTAATATAGGTACTAGCTATTTCTATATAGCAGTAACCTTCTCAGGATCCTTTTAAATCCCTTTTATGCTAATAATAAGGCCTAGAAACTTTATTCTAGTAATAGTAAACTCGCTTTTTTTAATATCTATCTAGAGATTTATATTCTAAAGATATTTTAGTACTTAAGTAATATACTTCTCATACTACAGCAAGTCTTTAGAGTAGATTAAAATATTATTAAGATAAATAGTATAGAAGTTATTTAGTAGGCTATAAAGCACCTTATTAATATAGTACTAAAATATAGTAAGGCTATTATAGAAACTAAATAGTAGCACATAATACTTATAATTCTTATACTAAGTATAGAACATAGTCAAGTCCTCTATGTCCTTATTTAGATGTATATAATAGAAGGCCTATTATATATTAAGCTTAGTAAATACCCTTATATATGCTAGGCAGATAAAGGTCTCCTAAATTAGCAAAATCAGATAAACGTCTTTCTTTATAATAATATTAAGTTTATAGTAATCAACACAGAAGCGCCACCCTTCTCTAGACTTCTTAGTAAATAATACTAGAAAAGTATATAAAGCATTACTATGAGTAATAACTCCTTATCTAAAGTAGTTATTTAGATAGATCTTAATAAGCTATAGCTGTTTAAGAGATATACTATATAATAAACTTAATATTAACGTGTTCTTAGCTATTAGTTTAATATTATAATTAATATCTTTATAATACAGGGGCAGTATGTCTGAGTTCTTTTTTAAAAAATAGGCTTAAATCACGCTAGCATAGTTAGAGTAGAATAGTTTCTACTTAATAAGCTATTAAAATTCCTTTTTTTCTATAAGGTTCTTATTTAATTAATAGGGCCCTTCTAGTAAAGGTTTTACTAAAAAGTTTTTAGGGCCTTAGGAGGAAAACTTCCTTATAAGGTCTTTATAATCCTAAATAAGCTTATTCACTTTATAAATACTAGTATGCTTTAGTATAGTTTCCTTTTACTATACGTATATTATAAAGGTAATAGCTTTTATAGTATTAATCTTAAGGCCTGTTTTAAAGAGGTCTTCGCGTAAGATAGGCTAAAAATAAAAAGTTTATTTATTTAGCTCTAGCTACTATTATAAGTAAAGCTACTCTTTTATTTTCCTAAAGTTTTTTTAGTATATAATACGTTAAAATAAGCGCTAAAGTAGCTTATAGATATGCTATAAAATTACTACATTTATTAGCTTATCACGTCAGTTAGTATTAGCTTAATATAAGAGGTTAATTTTAGTTAATAAACTTTACATTAGAATAATAATATTACGCTTATAGTTAATTAACTTATTATCTAGCTATTTAAGCGCTTGCTTCTTATAGTTAATTAATATACCTATATCTTTAAACAACTTATAGCTAATTATAAGGTCATAGCGGCTAGTATTATAAAAGATAAAGTAAGTTAATAAATAATAATTATCTAGTACTAGATTAGCCTAAAAGTACTTATTTACTTATCTATTTAGTCTATTATTATAGCTAGCTAGGGGGATAGATTTTATTTAGTAAGTTTTTATTTTAAGTCCTTTCTTAATAACACGTATGTGCTTTAAGTGTACTAGAATAAAACTACTAGCTCTAGTATTAAAAAAACTACTTAACTTAATAACTAGTCTACTAGTAGAGATATAATAAAGCAGGATAAAAGCTAGTTTACTAAATAATAGTTAGTAAGAGTTAAACTAGTTAGTAGCTTTAGAAAATAACTTTAGAAAGAAAACTTCCTTTAGGATAAGTCTTCTCCTAATAGTTCTTCTATAATAAGCTAAAACTTCTTATTATTACTAGTATTCTAAAGCGTATAGAGCTTTTTATTAGTATCTATAAGCTTAATTACTTTAGCTATAGCTTAAGTAGATAGTTAGTAGTCTTTTATAAAGTAACTAAGTTTCCCGTAATTATAGCAACTAGCTAGTTTAGAGATAGGTATTAGTAGAATAATAGTAACTACTATACAAGTTAGGTGCTTAGTTTCTAAATAAAACTACTAAATTAGTAATAGCTAAATCTTTCTAGTTTTTTTATTAATCTACTTAGTAGCTTTTCTAGCGCTAAGAGCTAGCTCTCTAGTAAAGTCTTAAACTAAGTCTATATACTTATTATACTAATTATAATACTATTATTAATAAATGCCTATCTGCGTACGTAGAGTGTTTAGGAGCTTCTTATAAAATTCTTTTACTTATTAGTCTACAAATAAGCTACGTTCTTAAGCTAGGTAAAAGAAATTACTTTAAAATATAATAAAGTTAGCAGGATCTTTAAGGTAAAGCTTTTAGAAGTTATAGTAAATATTAAGTCTCTTATATAAGTCACTATATATCTTCTTTAGGTAATCTATTATATACTAGTAGCTAACTAGCTACTTACTCTCTTTTATTATATATATAAGTATTAAGAGATACTGGTTAGCAGGACCCTCCGTATATATACGTATATAAGAGATAATATTCTTCTAAGTAGCTTACTTACTAACTCTAGTAAACTAGTTTTAGTTAATGTGTACCTTATTCTCTAGAATATCTCTCTATTAATTAAAGATAACATCCTTACTGTTCTTAAGTATTAGTAAATTAGGGAATTAGGCTAAGCAGCTGTTACCTTAATAGCTACCTATAATAAACATAGCTAGTAGAGTGGCTGGTATATAGGATAATGCTTAAGGAGTTTAGTTACTAAGATCTCTTATATTAGAACTATCGTTAAGTCCTATAGCTATATAGCTAGCCTAGTTCTAAGGGGTCTGTAGTAGAGCTGTGAAGTATGTTTTCTTTACTAGTGTTAATAATAGCACTAGGCTAGCCTTTACAGAGAGAAAGGAGTATATATTATGCGTAGATTTCTTTATCTATATCTTTAGTATTTTAATCTCATTCTCTTAATCTGCTACGCGCTTGAGCGTGTTGTTTAGTAGCTAACAAAGCTTAGTAAGCTTATCTCTAGCCTTGTTAAGCTTAGTTTCGGCCGTGTTGAGCGCTTTTCCTAGCGTATTAGCATAGTCGTAATGTGTGAGTACTTTGAGATAGCTACGCTCTAGCTCGCTAGCGATTATCGCTTAATCAAGAGTCATCAGGGTAGAAAGCGTAACCTCTATTTCCTGAGGCTCATAGGTGTCGGTTCCCCAGGTAGTGCTCTTGGTAGTAGCCACGAAGGGTTTCTTGTCGTGTCGTGCCTGGATGCGGAGCTTCTTGATGGTATAGTCTTCTCCAATCACGTTGTCAGGGTAGTATGTGGCGGCACACCTAAGCGACTTAGGGATAGGCGTGTAGTCGTTGCTAGTGGCTGTTGCCTTGGGATCAACCCTCATCTCTAGCGTAGAGAGCTTTCCCATGGTCCTAACCTATCCGTCCTTGTATGTGTATAGAGCTTCTGGCCCCTAGCAGGGTGAAGCGATTAGCTGATTCTCTGGCGTGGAGAAGACGAGCTGGTAGTGCTTACAGGAGTCAGTTTCTCTGGCGTGGAGAAGATGAGCTAGTGGTGCTCACAGGGGTCAGTTTCTCTAGCAGGGAGAAGATAATAAGGGGGGGGGGAGGAAGGAGTTCACTAGAGCTCTCGTAGCTCTCTTCCAATCTAATAGGTACGTTGCCTACCGCTGTAGGTCTTCCGGTTACCTGCTGAGTCACTCTTGAGGCCTACCACACAGGGCTTATATAGGCTATCGCTCAGGGTTTCAATTGCCTACCGCTGTAGGGCTTTCCAGTAGAGATTGTATGGTTAATAAACTAACGACTCAGCATAGTCGTGCAATTGATCCTCTAGGTGCGGTCGTTGATGAATCAAACGCTCTTATTAATCGCGCGGTTTGACCTTGATATTGTGTCACCGTCATCCGGCCGAGTTAGAGAGATCTTAGTGTAATGTGATAACGGGCTTGGTCTTCACGCGTTATAGCATAGATATAGGTTAATGGGATAAGTTGGCTCTATTTCAGCTACACTAAGATGGGGAGAGAAGAGGTATAAAGAGGGCTTACCTCTAAATAGGGCGGTGTATGGCCTAAGCGTGAGCTAGTTATGCTCTAAGCTCTGCACTAGATCGTGGCTAGCGTAGCTAGTTATGATATCATGTAGCCTGCAGCAAGCAGAGCGAGCAGCACCATCACAAATTCTATAAAATTATAAAACAAAAAAGAGAGCTATTCTATAAAAAAAATCAGAAATTTAAATAAAGAAAAAATTAGAAGATAATAAAAGATAAGAAGCTAATATCTATAATAATTATATAATAAGTATACTAAAAATACTATTAGATATACAGATCAGAGTACTACTAAGAAAAATACTATATTATTAAATACTAGAAAGTTATCTTAAGAAATAGGATGTATAAATACTAATAAGTACTATAAATAATAGAAAACAAGTAATATAAAAAATTAAGTAGATAGAGACTAGCTATATAGATAAATAAAATTTATAAATAAGTATTTATACTAGTTATAAGTAATATAACGTACTATCACCCCATCAGATATTTAGAATTAGAATAGGATTAAAATAAGAAAGATAAAAAAAACCCTTTTACTAATATTATAAATACAGGATAATAATACTATAAACAGGATAAATAAGAAAGAAATACTAGATATATATAGTCTTTAATTATATAAAAAAGAGACTATAAATAGAATAAACACGCTATACATATTAAGGGACTAAAGATAAGAAAAGTATTATAATAACTAGCAAATAAAAAGAAATTTAATTTATAGTAAGAATTAGTTTATATGAACTTAGAAAATAAACTATAGAACCTAAACTCAAACTAACACAAATAACTATTATAGAATAAATACTAGGTAAAATGCTAATAATATTAAGCTAAATATTATTAAGAAAAATAGTTAGCTACAGACTCACATAAAAAACTCATATATTAAGAATATTTCTTAAAATAGAAGTGTTAGAATTATAAAGAATAAGCTAGAAATATATATAAAATACTTAATAGAGAAGTATATTAACTCTAGAGATACCTAATCCACAAACTTAAGAAAAAAACACTAAAGAAATAACTACTACTTAGGAGTTAGCTATAGATAAAAAACTAGAAAACCAGTAGACTATAACTAAGCTACTAAAAAGCTAAGAACTAAAGATTAGAAAAATCATAACATTTATATATATATAGCTAAACTAAAGAAAATATAAAAATAAGCTATATATAAATGTATGTATTAATAGTAATTAAATACTAACACTTATAAACAGTAAGGCTAGTAAAATACTTATATTAAATAAGTAAATATAAAGATACTAGATACTAACTAGAGTTTTAGATAAACCTATGCGAGTAAAACGCGTAGATAATAATCTAATAATATTTAAAAAAAAAGATCTAATTAATTTTAAAATATAGAATATAACTATTAAAGTAGCAGGTTACACGGATAACTGTTATATTAAGATTATAAATCTAAGTAATAAGAATTTTATCTTAAGATAGAATTAGCTAGCATGATAGAATTTAATAATTAACTAGAAAATAAAGTCTATAGAAATCAGGAAGGACTACTATAGATAAATAAAAGCTATAATATAGATAAAAAAAGTAATACTTTATAACACTATGTTTATTATACTAAACGAATATTAAAAGAAATTTAAAGAATAGTTCTTTAAGAAAGCTAAAGACTAGTTACTAGAATACTAGAACTAAAACTATAAAATTATATTTAAGGAAGAAATAGATTTGAAATTAGAATTATTATACTAAGTACCCATACACCAGCAGGAGGAGTTACGAAAATTCTTATAAAAAAATTAATAAAAAAGATATATATAAACTAGCTAAAGTAAAATAGCTTTACTAATACTCTTTATATTAAAAAAAAAATTGAAAATTAGGACTATATATTAACTACAGATACTTTAATAAAATAATAGTTAAAAATTATTACTTTATATTACTAATATTAGAACTTATAGATAAACTTAGAGAAGCTAAATGATTTAGCCTCTTTAATATTAAAAATAAATATTATCAAATATAAATAGCTAAAGGATATAAATAGATAATAGTATTTAAAATAAAATATAGATTATTTAAATATTTAGTTATACTAATAGGACTTACTAACGCACTAGTAATATTCCAGATAATTATTAATTATATACTAAGAGAATATTTAGATGTATTTATAATAATATATCTTAATAACGTGCTTATATATATAAATAGAATACTAAAAGAATATATTAAGTATACTAAGAGAGTATTACAGAAGCTTAAGAAATATAAGCTATATATTTGAATAAAAAAAAATATATTCTATAGAACAGAAGTTAAGTTCTTAGAATACTTAGTATTTTAAGATAGGATAGTAGTTAATTATTATAGATAATAATAGTAAAGTAACTATACCTAAAGAGCTAAAGAAATTAACCATAACAGCTAATAAAGCTCTAAAATAGAAACGTATATTTAAACTGAAAAGAAAGAATTATAAGTATGTATAGAATATATTAGCGTAAGCTAAGGCTAGAGCTAAAAGACAAAAACAAAAATATAGAACTATATTAATAAATTAGAAGTAGTAATCTATATAACTAAGGCAGGGTTTAGTAGCTAAAGGTATTAAAGATATTAGAAACTCTAACATCTCTAACAGCTCTAATAGTATTTAATATACTAAATAATAGTACAGAATATATGCATGGGGGATTTACTATAAGTATAAGGCATTAAACAGCTTATAGTTACTTTTAATTCTTTATAGTTACTCTAAAATTAAGATTTATATTTTAAGTAACATAGTTTAATACTATCCTGTTAAATTTTAACTTACTATATTTTTCTTTTTACTCTCTACTAAGTTAACTAACTTCTACTAAGTCTAATAAGCTATCTAATCTAGAAGTAAGGGAACTACTAAGTATTATATAAGTAATTAAATAACTTATTACTAGTATAATTTATATTAATAAGTTAGTAACTTATAATATTATAACTACCACCTTAAGAAAGTAGAAAGAACTGTTGGATAGATTCTAATATACTAATTATCAAAAGTCTATAACAACTCACTATAGGAGTGAGTGATAACTTTATTTATTAGATAAAAATAATAATAAAGAAGAAGTTATAGTAAAATCTTCATCCACAACTAGAAATACATCTAGAGAAATGAAAAGTGTATAGTAAGTTATCTAAAAATAAGAAATAACTATTATAAAATTACATAATACTTTAGTAAATTTATAATAATAGATTAAAGCTAATTAATAAGCTAGAGCAGTGTATTAGAGAGGAATAGCTAAAATATAATTTTTTAAAAAGTTTAATAGTAACTAAGATAAACTTAAAACTTTTATAGTAGCTATAAATCTCTACTATTAGTTTAATTAGAAATCATTCTTAAGGGACTAGGATTAGATTCTGGTAGTAGACATAAATATAATAAATAGAGCTATATAATAGTTTAAACTACTAGTAAGAAATTATCTTATTAATAAAAATTTTAACTTAGGAGTAGTAGGATTAGCTAACTATAATAATAATATATAGCAAGCTTTTAATAGTTATAAAGACTTTAAGAAAGAAATAATTATTATTTTTAGTAAGATTAATAAAGAAAATAAAGTAATCTAAAAGCTTTAGAGACTTAAGTAGTGAATATTAGCAGCTAACTATATAACAGAATTTAAATAAATTTAATTACAACTTAACTAAGTAGACTAACTACTAGTTATGATATACTATAAAGGACTAAAAAATAGAATGAAGAATAAAATCTCTA
The DNA here is from genome assembly GCA_010093925.1 of Zopfia rhizophila CBS 207.26. Lineage (NCBI taxonomy): Eukaryota > Fungi > Ascomycota > Dothideomycetes > Zopfiaceae > Zopfia > Zopfia rhizophila. Next base: position 2,632,558 of record ML994617.1, read on the forward strand.
AAGGAAAATAACCAGATACTCTACTAAAAATCATTAAATAAATAATAACTATTAATAATTATTAGTACTAATAAGAGTAGGAGAAAAAAGTATATAGGAGATTAGTAATCTATATACTTAAGAAGAATAAAAAAGATAACTAAACCTATAACGTAATAAATATTAACGTTAAGAAAACATTTATTAGAAATAAGTAAGAAAAGTAAGTTAAGAAATAAATAGAACGTTATATATATAAAGTTTATCTAAAATATAAAAAATAGAGACACTTCATTAAGGATTATAATTAATAGTAATTAGATATTAAGAAGACTTATATTTAGACTAAGGCACTAAAAAAAATTAAAGTAGCTATAGTCTAAGTAAAATAAATATAGGACATAATAACAGAAGAAATAATTATATAAAGAATCTAGAAGAAATAATGCTAGATTTACGGGAGTTATATATATCTTAGTTAAGAATATAAAATACTATATTAGTAAGTTAAAAATTATTTAGTAGAATAACCTAATAATATAATCACCATAATACAAAAAGCAGTAATTCGATAATATAATACTAAAACCAAGAAAGAAATATAATGTTTTTATGAAATTATAGAAAGGGAAGGAGGACCCTTCTATAAGAAAAACTAGAAATTTTAATAAAAAAAAATCACGGGACAGAAGAAGATAAAGAACTTATATCTATAATAATTATATAATAAGTATACTAAGGATACTGTTAGATATATAAATTAAAATACTATTTAGAGAAATATTATATTACCAAATACTAAGAGATTACCTTAAGAGATAGGATGTATAAATACTAATAAGTACTATAGTTAGTAGAAAGTAAGTAATATAAAAGATTAAATAGACAAAAGCTAGCTATATAGATAAACAAAATCTAATAATAAATATTTAAACTAGTAATAATAAATGTAACCTACTATCCACCTATTAGACATCTAGAATTAAGATAGAATTAAAATAAGAAGGAAGAAAAAACCTTTTTACTAATTTTATAAGTATAAGATAATAACGCCGTAGATAAATTAATAAGAAAGTAGTACTAGATATATATAGTAATAACTTATATAGAAAGAAACTATAAATAGAATAAATATCCCATACATATCAAAAAGCCAAACACAAGAAAAGTGTTGTAATAAATTATGAATAAAAAAGAATTAAATAAGTAATAAAAGCTAGTTTATACAGAATTAGAAGACAAATTACAGAATCTAAACTCAAATAAATATAAAAAGTTATTATAGGACTAATATTAACTGGAATGTAGATTACACTAAGCTAAATACTATTAAGAAAAATAGTTAGTTATAGATTCACATAAAAAACTTATATATTAAGAATATTTCTTAAGATGGAAATGTAAGGATTATAGAGAAGAAACCAGAAATATATATTTAATACTAGAATAAGAAGTATACTAACTCTAGAGATGTTTAATCCATAAATCTAATAAAAAAACACTAAGAAACATCAGGAAAAAAATTTGTGGCTAAGAATTTTATGTTCCTGCTATTCTAGTATTTCCGGTATTTTTAAGTATTTAGTAGTATTTAGCTGCTAAATGTGACTCTACCCATAACTTTACTATAAACTATAGCTAATTATAACTTTATTTAAGTATTTAGTAGTATTTAGTTGCTAAATGCTTTTCTACTCATGACTCTACTACAAACTATAGCTAATTATAACTTTAACTTAAAGTTGTAATTTACAGCTAAAGATTTTGTATTCACGTTATTCTAGTATTTCTAGTATTTTTAAGTATTTAGTAGTATTTGGCCGCTAAATGCTATTCTACTTATAACTTAGTAGTATTTAGCTACTAAACGTGACTCCTTCTATAACTCTTCTACTAAAAAGTATAGCTAATTACGACTTTAACTATTAGTATGTAGTAAGATATTATAAAATGCTATTAAATACTATAATATACTATACTCTCCTCCTAAATTCTATATTATTTTACTTGTATAATAGTCTAGTTTTTGCCTATTTACTTTCTAAAATTTATTACTAATATCTATAGGCGCTGTAAGTCTGTAAAGTTACTATTTTCTATTTATACATGCTAAGTTTCTTTATACGTGAAGAGCTAAACTTAGTCTTTTATTTAGCTCTAATAGAATTTTCTTCCCTTTATTCTTCTTTCTTTATATACTTATACTAAGCTAATATTTAGGTCTACTAAGCTCTTTATTAATCTATTTATTAATGTGTATTTAGATCTATACTAAGCTGTCTCTAGAGCTCTATATTAAGCTACCTTTAAAGCTATATACTAAGCTATTTCTAGAGCTTTATACTGAGCTGTTTTTAGAGCTATATATTAAGCTACCTCTAAAGCTCTATACTAAGCTGTTTTTAGAGCTATATACTAAGCTATCTCTAGAGCTCTGCACTGAGCTACCTTTAGAGCTATATACTAAGCTATTTTTAGAGCTCTATATTAAGCTATTTCTAGAGCTTTATACTAAGCTATTTTTAGAGTTATATACTAAGCTATCTCTAAAGCTATATACTAAGCTGTCTTTAGAGCTCTACACTAAGCTACCTCTACTAAGCTATTTCTAAAGCTATATACTAAGTTATCTCTTAAGCTCTATACTAAGTTATCTTAAAAGCTTTATATTAAATTTAAATTGGGCTCCCCGTAGGGGGAAGAAGGGTTTAAAAAAGTCTCTCTCTTAATATTCTAATTTAATATAGAAGCCAAATTCGATTTAATGTAGAAGCTAATTCCATATTAATATTAGAGTAAACACAGAAAGTACTTTAGGCAAATTAAAAAGAGAGAAATAAATAAAGCTTATATAGTATTTTATTACCTTATATAGTAAGTTACTAGTAGCTAGTAATTTAGAACTGTGCTTTAAAATATACGTACTATATATAAGAAATAAACTAGATATATAGTATCTTAGAAAGCGTTAAATTTACAAAATGTGCATAATATATATAATGTGTATAATATACATAATATGCATAATATACATAATAAACAAATTATGTAAATATTACAAACGGTAATAAAAGCTTTAGAGAATATAATCACGTATTTTATAGTATCTTATAAGATAGTATTACGTTTAGCAGCTTAATACCACTTTAGAGTCAAAACTATAAGCTATAAAGTATAGTACATAAAATACGTAAATAGCTACTAAATATAGCTAAATGCTGTAAAAATGCCACTAATTTTTTTCCTAACGAAGTAACTGCTACTTAGAAGTTAGCTATAGATAAAAAACTAAAAAACCAGTAGACTTAAACCAAGCCACTAGAAAGTTAAGAAGAAATAATTAGAAAAAATATATTAATTATATATATATAACTAAACCTAAGAGAATATAAAAATAAGCTATATATAAATATATATATTAATAGTAACTAGATACTAGCGCTTATAGATAGTAGGGCTAGTAAAATACTTATATTAAATAAATAAATATAGAGATACTAGATACTAACTAGAGTTTTAAATAAACCTATATAAGTAAGATGTATAGACGATAGTCTAATAGCATTTAGAAAAAATTTAATTAATTTTAAAATATAGAATATAACTATTTAGGCAGCAGGTTACTAAAATAACTATTATATTAAAATTATAAATCTAGGTAGTAAAGATTTTATATTAGGATAAAACTAGCTAGCATAATAGAACCTAACTATTAATTAGAGAAAAAAAACTATAAGAATCAGAAGAGATTACCACGAATAGAAATAATAAGTAATAATATAGATAAAGATAATAATACTTCATGATACTAAATTTATTATACTAAAAGAATACTAAGAGGAATTTAGAGAATGGTTTTTTAAAAAAGCTAAAGACTAATTACTAGAACACTAGAACTAAGACTATAAAATTATACTTAAAAAAGAAACGGATCTGAAACCAGGACTATTATATTAGTTATCTATTAATTAATAAGAGAAGTTACAACGATATCTGAATAATAACTTAAAAAAGAGATATATCTAGATAAGTAAAAGCAAGATAACATTACTAATACTTTTTATACTAAAGAAAAATAGTAAACTATAATTGTGTATAAATTATTAATATCTTAATAAAACTACAGTAAAAAATCGTTACCTTATACTATTAATATTAGAACTTATAGATAAACTCAGAGGAGCTAAATAGTTTAGCCTTTTTAATATTAAAAATAGATATTACTAAATACGAATGGCCGAAGGACATGAATAGATAATAATATTTAAAACAAAATATAAGTTATATAAGTATTTAGTTATGCTATTTAGACTTACTAATATACTAATAATATTCTAGATAATTATTAATTATATGCTAAGAGAATACCTAGACGTATTTATAATAGTATATTTTAATAACGTGCTTATATATATAAATAGAATGCTAGAAGAATATATTAAGTATACTAAGATAGTATTACGGAAGCTTAAGGAACACAAGTTATATATTTAAATAGAAAAATATATATTCTATAGAATAGAAGTTAAGTTCTTAAGATACTTAGTATCCTAAAATAGAATAGCAGTTAATCTAGATAAAGCTAAAGATATTCTATCTTAGCTAATACTAATAAACACAAAAAAAATTCATTCTTTCTTTAGATTCATGGGTTTTTGTAGATAATTTATTAAGAACTACTTAAAAATCATATTACCTTTAACGGAATTGCTTAAGAAAGATTAATAATTTAAGTAAAAATAACACAAGAAAAATACTTTTAGAATACTAAAAAAGATATTTTAATAACTACTAATATTAAAGATATTTAATTTATAACTTTAAATAGAGATATATATGGATGTATTAGACAGAGCTACAAAAGCCATCCTATTATAAGTACAGAATAATAAGTATAAATATCTAATAGATTTTCTTTCTTATAAACTTATAACTACTAAATTAAATTATGATATTTATGATAAAGAACTATTAGCAATAGTTTAAGCATTTAAAAAATAGAGACATTATTTAGAAGGAACTAAACATTAAATTATTATATATTTAGATTATAAGAATCTGACGGCATTTATAATAATAAAGAAGTTAAATTAATAATAAGTTAGATAGTAGAAATTAGTTTCTACTTTTAATTTTTAAATACTTTATAAGTTAGGAAAAGAAAATATAGTGGCTAACATACTTAGTTAATAAACAGACTATATAAAGAATATACTAGAGATTTATAATATAATACTTAGATAAAAACCAGACAGATCTCTAGGAAGCTTATAAATAGATATTAAAACAGTAGTCATTATCGAAAACACCTGGAAAAAATAAATAAGAAACTTTAATAATAGACAACTATATTAAAATCTGGACTAAGAAATAATTTATATACTAGATATATTATAAACTAAACTTATTAAAGACTAACACTTAGCTAAAATATATAAACATTAAGGAATCAAAAAAACCATAGAATGAATAAACAGATATTTTTGGATTCCTAGAATATAGAAAAAGGTCAGAGATATTCTTTTAGAATGTATTAAATACAAAAAGAATAAGGTATTAAGATATAAGGAATATAGACTTATATAACTAATTCCTTTACTAGACCTACTATAGGAATTAGTTATAATAGACTTTATTACAGGAATACTAATAATAACTATCTTTAGAGATTAGTAGTATAACATGATACTAGTTATAGTAAACTAACTTATAAAATACGTATACTTTAAACCTACATATATAGAGATTAAAGTAGATGAATTAGTAACTATACTTATTAAACTACTAATAGCATAATATAAATTACCATGAGAATTTATTATAGACAGAGATAAACTATTCACGTTAATATTTTAAAAGATATTTATAAGAAAGCTAGAAGCTAAATACTACCTCTTAACAGCATTTCACCTATAAATAAATAGATAAACAGAATAGATAAATCAGATATTAAAATAATATCTATAGATATATATTAATAAATAATAAAATAATTAGATTAACTTACTACTAATAGCTGAGTTTATATATAACTCTGTAAAATTATTAACTATAGGAAAATTACTATTCTTTATAAACTATAGTTATAAGCCTACGGCTTATTAAGAACCACAGAAACTAAACAAAATATTAGAAATAATAAGAATAAGAGTTAACGAATTATAATAACTTTACTAGGAAATAGTAGAAAAAATTATTTAGAAAAAAATTCTCAGCAAACAGCAGAAAGATAAATCTAAAGTTAAAAAACTAATTTTTAAGGAGGGGGATAAAATTTTTCTATTATAAAAAAATTTAGAAATAAAACAACCATCAAAGAAACTAGATTACATTAAATTGGGACTATTTAAGGTTAAAAGATAAATAGGGCCTATAAATTACAAACTATAACTACTTAAAGATATAAGGATTTATCTAGTTTTTTATATTTCAAAATTAGAACCAGCACTATAGAATGCTAAACTATAGATAAAACTCAAACTTAAAGAAAACATAACTAAGTATAAAGTTTAATAAATTCTAAACTACCAGCGGTTCAGGCGTTAGTAGAAATATCTAGTTAAATAAAAAAATTATAGACCTAAAGATAATACGTAGGAGTTAATTAGAAACTTAAGAAATAGTTTAGAGCTAATTAACTAGTACTATTAGAAGAACTAATAAAAGCTATATTCTATAGAAAAAATAACTACAGCGTGTTCTAATTTAAACTAAAGAAAAGAAAAAGTAAAGCAGGTTAGAAAAAAGCCGGTATTATAGATTATAGTATATAAGTTTCTTAGCCTTAAGAACAAGCTTCAGCCTCTTTAAAAGTCTAGACTTTATAAATAGAAGTTATCTCTTAATTATATATTTCTTTCTCTTTAGAATTTAATTATGCTAGTTTGTGATAAAGCTAAAGGGCTTAGGAGTAAACCTCTAAAGCTTTCTCCTTAACTTTTTTAAACTAATAATAAAGTTTTTTCTTATTATAATTAAGATAATCCTATTCTAGTTATAAGATAATTAAATTATATTTCACGTTATAATTATTACAGGCGGAATAATAACTAGAATTTAAATTCACAAGATAATTATTACCTTAATAGAAATAATTCAAGTAAGGTATTAGCATGTAATAGGGTTTATTATAGATCTAAAAAGCTAAATAGTAAGCATGTATTAGAAATAACTCAGAACATATCATCATAAAAAGGCTAGACAGGAAAAAAAAGAAGTTAAAGGTTTTATAGTTTAAAACATAAAGTGAAAGACCTGCTGCCTTTATACTACTTATAAAAGAAAAAAACTATTTTCTAAAATAAAGACTTAAAAGAGGGGAATAATATTACAGATAGTAATAATAAGGTAACTATATTTAAAGAGCTAAAGAAGTTAGCTATAATAGCTAATAAAGCTTTAAAATAGAAACGTATATTTAAACTAGAAAGAAAGAATTATAAGTATGTATAAAATATATTAGCATAAGCTAAAGCTAAAGCTAAGAGATAAAAACAGAAATATAGAACTATGCTAATAGATTAGAAGTAGTAACCTATATAACTAAGGCAGGGCTTAGTAGCTAAAGATACTAAAGATATTAGAAACTCTAATATCTCTAATAGCTCTAATAGTATCTAATATACTAAATAATAGTATAGAATATATGTATAGGGGATTTACTATAAGTACGAGGCATTAAACAGCTTATAGTTACTTTTAATTCTTTATAGTTACTCTAAAATTAAGATTTATATCTTAAGTAATATAGTTTAATACTATTCTATTAAATCTTAACTTATTGTATCTTTCTTTTTATTTTTTACTAAGTTAACTAACTTCTACTAAGTCTAATAAGCTATCTAATCTAGAAGTAAGGGAACTACTAAATATTATATAAGTAATTAAATAGCTTATTACTAGTATAATTTATATTAGTAAGTTAGCAACTTATAATATTAATCTAAATAAAATAAGAAATATACTATCTTAGCTTATACTAATAAATATAAAAGAAGTTTATTTTTTTCTCGGATTTATAGGTTTCTACTGATAATATATTAAGAATTATTTAAAAATTATATTACTCTTAATGGAGTTACTTAAAAAGGATTAATAATTTAAGTAAAAACAACATAAAGAGAACGCCTTCATAATATTAAAAAAAATATTCTAATAACTACTAATACTAAAGATATTTAATTTATGACTTTAAATAGAGATATATATAGATATATTAGATAGAACTATAGAAGCCATCCTATTATAAATATAAAATAATAAATATAAATATTTAGTAGACTTTTTATCTTATAAACTTATAACTACTAAGTTAAACTACGATATTTATAATAAGAAACTGTTAGTAATAGTTTAAGTATTTAAGAAATAAAGATATTACTTAGAAGAAACTAAGTACTAAATTATTATATATTCAGACCACAAGAATCTAACAGCATTTATAATAAAAAAAAATTGAATTAATAATAGGTTAGATAGTAGGAATTAGTTTCTACTTTTAACTTTTAAATACTTTATAAATTAGGAAAAGAAAATATAGTGGTTAATATACTTAATTAAAGAGCAGACTATATAAGGGATATACTAGAAATCTATAATATAATACTTAAGTAAAAAATAGATAGATCTCTAGGAAACTTATAAATAAATATTAAAGCTATAATTATTATTAAAAATATATAGTAAAAATAAATTAGAGAATATAACTATAGATAACTATAATAGTATAAAATAGAAACTATTTTCGTACTAGAAGTATTATAAACTAAACTTATTAGAGACTAACATTCAGCTAAGATGCATAAATATTAAGGGATTAAAAAAACTATAGAATAGATTAATAGACACTTTTAGATCCTAGGTATATAGAAAAAGGTTAGAACTATTTTTTTAGAGTATATTAAGTATAAAAAGAATAAAGTATTAAGATATAAGAAATATAGACTTATATAACTAATTCCTTTACTAGACCTACTATAAGAATTAGTTATAATAGACTTTATTATATGAATACTAATATTATAAGTTACTAACTTATTAACGTAAATTATACTGGTAATAAGCTATCTAACTAATTATAGTAATAATTAATTAGTTCTCTTACTTCTGAATTAGATAGCTTATTAGACTTAGTAGAAGTTAGTTAACTTAGTAAAGATAGAAAAAAGTAATATAGTAAGTTAAGATTTAACAGAATAGTATTAAACTATTTTACTTAAGGTGTAAATCTTAATTTTAGAGTAACTATAAAGAATTAAAAGTAACTATAAGCTATTTAATGCCTCATACTTATAGTAGATCCCCCGTGCGTACATTGTATACTGGTTGACAGTATGTTAGATACTGCCAGAAGCTGTTAGAGATGTCAGAGCCTCTGGCTTCTTCTAACATCTCTAGCTGCCAAGCCTTGCCTCATCACGTGGGTAGATGCTCCGGATCCGTCCACATGGTTCCGTATCTCTGTCCTCGCTTCTTGGCCCTTGCCTTAGCCTGTGCCAATGCGTCCCGTGCCCGCTTACAATTCTTCCTTTCAAGCTCAAACATACGTTTCTATTCTAGAGCTTTATTAGCTGTTGTTGCCAGTTCCTTCAGCTCCTCAGGTGCAGTTGCCTTCTTGTTACCGTCCATAACACTATCCCCTCCTTCCAAGTCTTCATCTTAGAAGATAGTTTCTCCCTTCTATAAGCAGTATAAAGGCAGCAGGTCTTCTGCTCTGTGTTCTAGACTGTAAGACCCTTGACTTCCTTTCTTTCCTGCCCAGCTCCCTAATGATGACACGTCCTGAGTCGTCTCTAATACGTGCTCGCCGCCTAGCTTCTCAGATCCGTAACGAACCCCGTTACATGCTGACACCTTGCTTAAACTGTTCCCGTCGAGGCGACACTGCCTCATGAATCTAAGTTCTAGTCGTTACTCAGCTTATAACAATCGCAACGTGAAATGTGATTTGGTTGTTTTGCAACCGGAGTGAGATCGTCTTGATTATGATAAAGACAAACTTTGTCATTAGCTTAAGAAAGCTGAGGAGGATGCCCTGGAGGCCTGTTCCTGTGCCCTCCGGCTTCGTCGTGAGCTCACAAAAGTGGATTCAAAAGAGAAGGAAATGTTTAATCGAGAGATGGCTTCAATTCGTGAGGTCCAAGCTCTTAAAGAGGAAGAGGCTTATTCTTGGGGTCAAGAAATTCGCACACTATAACCTGCAGTTCACGTTTCTTCCTAGCCTATTACTTCGCTCTCCTTATCCTTTAGTTTTGATTAGAATGCACTGCACTCATTCTCTTCTTGAGATACGACCTTAGAGCAAGCCCTTCCTGGCCTGTCTAATAGTACTGGTTAATCAGCCCTGAACTATTCTTCAGATTCCTGATTAGCTCCCACGTATTATCCTTAAGTCTATAACCCTTCTATCTAACTAGGTACTTCCACTAATGCCCAAACCGCTGGTAGTCCAGAATCCTCTAGACTTTATACTTAGTAGTGTCTTCTTTGAGTTTGAGTCTTATCTATAGTTTAGCGCTCTGTAGTGCTAGTTCTAGTAGTAAAACATAAAAAACTAGGTAAATCCTTATGTCCTTAGGTAGTTATAGTTCGTAATTTATAGGTCTTATTTATCGTTTAATCTTAAATGGTCCTAATTTAATGTGATCCAGTTTTTTCAATGGTTGTTTAGTTTTTAAATTTTTTTATAGTAGGAAAATTTTATCCCCCTCTTTAAAAATTAGTCCCTTAACTTTAGACTTATCTTTTTGTTGCTTGCTAAGGCCTCCTTTCTGGGTAATCTTCCTTACTATTTCTTAATAAAGTTATTATAACTTTTTAACCTTTATTCTTACTAATTCTGATATCTTATTTAGTCTTCGTGGTTCTTAATAAGCCGTAGGCTTATAACTATAGTTTGTAAAGAATAGTAATCTTCCTATAGTTAATAACTTTACAGAGTTATATATAAACTCAGCTATTAGTAGTAAGTTAATCTAATTATCTTATTATTTATTAACATATATTCATAGGTATTGTTCTAATATTTGGTTTGTCTATTCTATCTGCCTATCTATTTATAAATGAAATGCTATTAAGAGTTAATACTCAGCTCCTAGCTTCCCTATAAACGTTTTCTAGAATATTAATGTAAATAATTTATCCCTATCTATTATGAATTCTCGTGGTAGTCTATGTCGTGTAATTAAGAGTTTAACTAGTAATATCACTAATTTATCTGCTTTAACCTCTATGTGTGTTAGTTTAAAGTATATGTATTTTATAAGTTAGTTTACTATAACTAGTATTATATCATACTATTAACCTTAAAAGGTAGTTATTATTAGTATTTCTGTAATAAAGTCTATTATAACTGATTCCTATAGTAGGTCTGGTAAAGGAATTAGTTATATAAGTTTATATTTCTTATATTTTAATACTTTATTCTTCTTGTATTTAATACACTCTAAGAGAATAACTCTAATCTTTTTTTATATTTCTGGAATCTAAAAATACCTGTTGATTTATTCTACAGTTTTTTTAATTCCCTAATATCTATGTATTTTAGTTAAATGTTAGTTTTTAATAAGTTTAGCCTATAATGCTTTTAGTATAAAAATAGTTCCTATTTCATGCTATTATAGTCATCTGTAGTTATATTCTCTAATTTATTTTTACTATATATTTTTAATAATAACTATTATTTTAATATTTATTTATGAGCTTCCTAGAGATCCGTCCGGCCTTTACTTAAGTATTATATTATAGATTTCTAGTATATCCCTTATATAGTCTGCTTTTTAACTAAGTGTGTTAGCCACTATATTTTCTTTTTCTAATTTATAAAATATTTAAAAGTTAAATATAGAAACTAATTCCTATTATCTAACTTATTATTAATTTAACTTCTTTGTTGTTGTAAATGCTGTTAGATTTTTATAGTCTAAATACACAATAATCTAATACTTAGTTCCTTTTAAGTAATGTTTTTATTTCTTAAATGCTTAAACTATTACTAATAGCTTCTTATTATAAATATTATAATTTAACTTAGTAGTTATAAGTTTATAAGATAAGAAGTCTACTAAATATTTATACTTATTATCTTATATTTATAATAGAATAGCTTTAGTAGCTTTATCTGATATGTCTATATATATCTCTATTTAAAGTCATAAATTAAATATCTTTAATATTAGTAGTTATTAGAATATTTCTTTTAGTATTTTGAAAGCACTTTTCTTGTGTTATTCTTACTTAAATTATTAATCCTTCTTAAGTAATTCCGTTAAGAGTGATGTGATTTTTAAGTAGTTCTTAATAAATTATTAACAGAATCTCGTAAATCTGAGAAAAGAATGAACTTCTTTTATATTTATTAGTATTAGCTATAATAGAATATCTTTAGCCTTATTAGAATTAACTGCTATTCTATCTTAGAATACTAAGTATTCTAAAAACTTAACTTCTATCCTATAGAACACATATTTTTCTGTTTAAATATATAGTTTATGTTTCTTAAGCTTTTGTAATACCCTCTTAGTATACTTAATATATTCTTTTAGCGTTCTATTTATATATATAAGCATATTATTAAAATATACTATTATAAATACGTTTAGATATTCTCTTAGTATATAGTTAATAATTGTCTGGAATGTTGCTGGTGCGTTGGTGAGTTCTATTAGTATAACTAAGTATTTAAATAATCTATATCTTATTTTAAATACTATTATTTACTTATGTTCCTTAGCTATTTATATCTAATAATATTTATTCTTAATATTAAAAAGGCTAAACCACTTAGCTCCTCTAAGTTTATCTATAAGTTCTAATATTAGTAGTATAAAGTAATATTTTTAACTATAGCTTTATTAAGATATCTATAGTTAATACATAACTATAGTTTTTTTATTTTTTTTTTTAGTATAAAGAGTATTGGTAAAGCTATCTTACTTTAACTAGTTTATATATATCTCTTTTATTAATTTTTCTATAAGAATTTTCATAACTCCTCTTACTGGTGTATGGGTACTTGGTATAATAATTCTAGCTTTAAATCCATTCCTTCTTTAAGCGTGATTTTGTAGTTCTAGTCCTAATATTCTAGTAATTAGTTTTTAGCTTTTTTAAAGAACTATTCTCTAAATTTCTCTTAGTATTCATCTAGTATAATAAACGTGGTGTCGTGAAATATTATTTTCTTTATTTATATTATAGCTTTTATTTATCCGTAGTAGTCTCTTCTGGTTCCTATAGACTTTATTCTCTAATTAATTATTAGATTCTATTATACTAGCTAATCTTATCCTAAGATAAAGTTTTTACTACCTAGATTTATAATCTTAATATAACAGTTATCTGTGTAACCTGCTGCTCTAATAGTTATATTCTATATTTTAAAATTAATTAAATTTTTTTTAAATATTATTAGATTATCATTTATATGTCTTACTTATATAAGTTTATTTAAAACTCTAGTTAGTATCTAGTATCTCTATATTTATTTATTTAATATAAGTATTTTACTAGCCCTACTATCTATAAGCGCTAGTATTTAATTACTGTTAATATATATATCTATATATAGCTTATTTTTATATTTCCTTTAGTTTAGTTATGTGTATATAATTAATATATTATTTCTTCTAACCTTTTCTTAGCCTTTTAGTAGCTTAGTTATAGTCTATTAGTTTTCTAGTTTTTTGTCTATAGCTAACTCCTAAATAGTAGTTATTTCTTTAGTGTTTTCTTTTTAGGTCTATAGATTAGATATTTCTAGAGTTAGCATACTTCTCTATTAAGTATTTTATATATATTTCTAGCTTATTTTCTATAATCCTAATATTTCTATCTTAAGAAATATTTCTGATATGTGAGTTTTTTATGTGAGTCTGTAGCTAACTATTTTTTTTAATAGTATTTAGCTTAGTATTATTAGTATTCTATCTAGCATTTATCCTATAATAGTTATCTATATTTATTTAAGTTTAGGTTCTATAGTTTATTTTCTAAATCTATATAAACTAGTTCTTATTATAGGTTGAGTTTCTTTTTATTTACTAATTACTATAACACTTTTCTTATCTTTAGTCTCTTAATATGTATGGCGTGTTTATTTTATCTATAGTTCTCTTTTATATAATTAAAAACTATATATATCTAGTACTCTTTTCTTATTATTCTGTTTATAGTATTATTATTCTATATCTATAGTATTAGTAAAGAGGTTTTTTTTTTCTTTTTCTTTTAATCCCATCCCCGTTCCGGATGTCTGACGGGGTGATAGTATATTATATTAATTACAACTAATATAAATATCTATCTATAGATTTTATTTATTTATATAGCTAGTTTTTATTTATTTAGTTTTTTATACTATTTATTTCCTACTAACTATAGTGCTTATTAGTATTTATATATTCTATCTTTTAAAGTAACTTCTTAGTATTTAGTAATATAATATTCTCTTTAGTAGTATTTTAATTTATATATTTAATAGTGTCTCTAGCGTATATACTATATAATTATTATAGATATTAGCTTCTTATCTTTTATTATCTTCTAATTTTTTCTTTGTTTGAATTTCTAATTTTCTTTATAAAATGGCCCTCCTTCTTGTTCTATAATCTTATAGAATCTTTATATTTCTTTTTTAGTTTTTATGTTATATTATTAAGCTGCTGCTTTTTATATTATAGTAATTATATTACTAGATTATCCTACTAGATAATTTTTAACTTATTAATATGGAACTTTATATTCTTGTTTAAAATATATATGGCTTCCACATATCTAGTATTATTCTCTCTAGATTCTTTTTATAATTATTTCTTTTATTACGGTGTTTTTTGCTTGTTTTATTTAAATTATAGTAATTTTAATTTCCTTAAGCGCCTTAGTCTAAACGTAAGCTTTTTTAATATCTAATTATTATTATTTATAATCTTTAATAAAGTGTCTCTATTTCCTGTATCCTAAATAGGCTTTATATATATAGTGTTTTATTTATTCTTTAGCTTACTTTCCTTACCCCTTTCTAATAACTACTTATTTAATATTAATATTTATTTTATTATAGGTTTAGTTATCTTTTCTATTTTTCTTAAGTGCGTAGATTATTAATCTTCTATATACTTTTTTCTCTTACTTTTATTAATACTAATAATTATTAATAGTTACTACTTATTTAATAATTTTTAATAAAATACTTAGCTATTTTCCTCTAGAAATCTCGTCCTTAATTCTATTTTTTAGTCTTTTATAGTATATTATAACTAATGGTTAGTCTACCTAATTAAGTTGTAATTAGATTTATTTAAATTCTATAGTATAATTAGCTACTAATATTTATTACTTAAATTATTAAAGCTTTTAGATTACCTCTATCTCTTTATTAATTTCTTTAAAGATAATAATTATTTCTTATTTGAAGTATTTATAACTCCTAAAGGCTTATTATATATTATTATTATAATTAGCTAATTCTACTACTCCTAAGTTAAAATCTCTATTAGCTAAGTAATTTCTTACTAGTAGTTTAAACTATTATATAGTTCTACCTATTATATTTATACCAGCTACTAGAATTTAATCTTAATTAATTAGAAATAACTTTTAATTAAAATAATAGTAGAGATTTATGACTGTTATGAAAATTTTAAGTTTATTTCTATTACTATTAAATTTCTTAAAAGACTATATTTTTATAGTCTCTCCTCCTTAATTTATTCTAACTTACTATTATAGGTTTATTAAGGTATTATATAACTCTATAATAGCTATTTTCTATTTTTAAATGATTTATTATATACTTTTCTATTCTCTAGATATATTTCTAGTTATAGATAAAAGTTCTACTATAACTTTTTCTTCACTACTACTTTCTTCCGACGAATAAAGTTCTTATTTATCTTTATAATAAATTATTATAGATATTTGATAATTAGTTATTAGAATTTATCTAACTACTTTTTTTACTTTCTTAAGGGTGGTAGTTATAATATTATAAGTTACTAACTTACTAACATAAATTATACTAGTAATAAGCTATTTAACTAATTATAATAATAATTAATTAATTTCCTTACTTCTAAATCAGATAGCTTATTAGACTTAATAGAAGTTAGTTAACTCAGTAAAGGTAAAAGAAGTAATATAGTAAATTAAAATTTAATAGAATAATATTAAACTATTTCACTTAAGGTATAAATTTTAATTTTAGAGTAACTATAAAGAATTAAAAGTAACCGTAAGCTATCTAATGCCTTATACTTATAATAGATCCCTTATATATATATTATATACTAGGTAATAGTATATTAGATACTGTTAGAAGCTATTAGAGATATTAGAGTCTCTAGTTTCTTTTAATATTTCTATCTACTAAGTCTTACCTTATTACGTGAGTAGATATTTCAGATCTGTTTATATAATTCTATATTTTTATTCTTACTTCTTAGCTCTTGCCTTAGCTTGTGCTAATATATCTTATATTTACTTATAATTCTTTCTTTTAAGCTTGAATATACGTTTTTATTTTAGAGCTTTATTAGCTATTATTACTAGTTTCTTTAGCTCTTTAAATATAGTTATCTTCTTATTACTATCTATAACAACCAACAACAACCACCTTTTAAGGCTAATAGTATAATATGATATTAGTTATTATAAACTAACTTATAAAATACGCATACTTTAAACTAACGTATATAGAGATTAAAGTAGATAAATTAGTAACTATACTTATTAGACTATTAATAGCATAACATGAATTACCATAAGAATTCATCACTAATAGAGATAAATTATTTATATTAATATTCTAAAAAATATTTATTAAGAAGCTAGGAGCTGAGTATTAACTCTTAATAGCATTTTATCTATAAATAAATAGACAAATAGAATAGATAAACCAAACACTAAAATAATATCTATAAATATATATTAATAAATAATAAGATAATTGGATTGATTTACTATTAATAGCTAAGTTTATATATAACTCTGTAAAGTCATTAACTACGGGAAAATTACTATTCTATATAAACTATAGTTATAAGCCTATAGCTTATTAGGAACCATAGAGACTAAATAAAATATCAAAATCAGCAAAAATAAAGATTAAGAAATTATAATAACTTTATTAAGAAATAGTGAGGAAAATTATTTAGAAAGGAGACCTCAGCAAATAACAGAAAAACAAATTTAAAATTAAGGGACTAATTTTTAAGGAGAGGGATAAAGTTTTTCTATTATAAAAAAAACTTAAAAATAAAACAATCATTAAAAAAACTAGATCACATTAAATTAGAACTATTTAAGGTTAAAAGATAAATAGGACTTGTAAATTACAAACTATAATTACCTAAGGATATAAGAATCTACTTAGTTTTTTATATTTTATTACTAGAACTAGTACTATAGAATGCTAAATTATAGATAAGACTTAAACTTAAGAAAGACACTACTAAATATAAAGTCCAGTAGATTTTAGACTATTAGTAGTTTAGGTATTAGTAGAAGTATTTAGTTAAATAGAAGAATTATAAACTTAAGAATAATATATAGAAGTTAATTAAGAACCTAAAGAATAGTTTAGAGCTAATTAACTACTACTATTAGATAAACTAAAAAAAGCTTACTTTAAGAATATATCTTAAAAATAAAACGAATACAGCATATTTTAATTAAAACTAAAGAATAAAAAGAGTAAAGTAACAGGCTAGGAAGAAGCTTAAACTATAGATTATAATATATAAATTTTTTAACCTTAGGAATAAGTCTCTTCCTTTTTAAGAATCTAAACCTTATAAATTAAGGTTATCTCTTAATTAAATATTTCCTTCTTTTTTAAATCTACTTGTGTGAGTTTATGATAAAGTTGTAACTTATAAGTATAAAATTTAGAATATTAATTCTTAATAGAATTAAGCTAATAGCAGAGCTTTACTTTGTTATAATTAAGATAATTCTATTCTAATTACAATATAATTAGGTTATACTTTATATTATAGTTAGTATAAGCTAAGTAATAGCTAGAACTTAGGTTTATTAGATAATTATTACCTTAACAGAAATAATTCAAGTAAGGTGTTAATATATAATAGGGTTTATTATAAATCTAAGAAGCTAAATAATAAGCACGTATTAGAGACAACTTAGAACATATTATTATTAAAAAGCTAGACAGAAAAAAAAGGGAGTTAAGAGTCTTATAGTTTAAAGTATAAAGTAAAAGACCTACTACCTTTATACTACTTATAGAAAAAAGAAACTATCTTCTAAGATAAAGACTTAGAAGAGAGGGATAGTGTTATAGACAGTAATAAAAAAATAACTATATTTAAGAAGCTAAAAGAACTAGTAATAATAGCTAATAAAGCTTTAAAATAGAAACATATGTTTAAGCTTAAAAGGAAGAATTGTAAATAGATATAAGATATATTAGTATAGGCTAAAACAAGAGCTAAGAAGTAAGAATAGAAATATAAAATTATATAAACAAATTTAGAGTATCTACCCACGTGATAAAAGTAGAACTTAGTAGATAAAAAAAAAATAAGATAATAGAATCTCTAGTAGCTCTAGTAGTCTCTAGTAGTATTTAATATACTTTTAGTTAGTATATAATATACGCACGGAGGATTTATTATAAGTATAAGACATTAAACAGCTTATAGTTACTTTTAATTCTTTATAGTTACTCTAAAATTAAGATTTATACTTTAAGTAAAATAGTTTAATACTATCTTATTAAATCTTAACTTATTATAATTACTTCTTTCTATTTCTACTAAGTTAATTAACTTCTACTAAGTCTAATAAACTATCTAATTTAGAAGTAAAAGAACTAACTAAAGTATAACACAATTAATTAGACAGCTAGTTACTAGTATAATTTATATTAATAAGTTAGTAACCTATAACACTAGCTATTTAACTAACTATATAATACTTTAGTTAGTTTTCTTACTTCTAAATTAAATAGTTTATTAGACTTAGTGGAAGTTAGTTAACTCAGTAAAAATAGAGAAAAACAAATATAATAAGTTAAGACTTAATAAAATAGTATTAAACTATTTCACTTAAGGTGTAAATCTTAATTTTAGAGTAACTATAAAGAATTAAAAGTAATTATAAGCTATCTAATGCCTTATACTTATAGTAAATCCTTTATATATATATTATATATTAATTAGAAGTATATTAGATACTGCTAAAGAAAATAAGAGAAAATAAATTTAGCCCTAGTCTATACCTAACTTTATCTCTATTATTAATACTTATTTTTTTTATATTTTGTTATAGTTAATTACCTGATTTACTTACCTACTCTAGGTACTATTTCTTATAGAACTTAAACTTGTTATAAAGTAAGCTTATTTATAAGTTCTGTCTTCGCTAATTTACCTTAGTTTATTAATATTACTTATATATTTTATTATATTATGTTTCTTATAATAACGCCTTTTTACTTACGCTTTCTTCTTTATTATAGTCCGTAATAATTATATAATAGTTCTTATAAAACCTTAGAGTCCTTTCTATTAATCTTTTTAAATTTAATATAATAGTTTATTCTGGGACTTTATAGCGGTGGGAGCTTGTTTATTTTCTTTTCTAAAAATAGCTTTAAGTACTTCTAATAAGCCTTAGAAAGTAGTGTCTTAAAATCTAGCTTTAGTTTAAATACTAAGGTCTTTTAAATATCTACTAGTAATACTATAAAAATACGTATCTCACTTTTTCTTTTTAATTTATTTATTTATATTAAAAAAGTAGTTATATTAATTTCTATTAGCTTCTACTAACATAGCTTCTTTCTTTTCTTATTATAAACTCTTATTCTTAAAGTATAAATGTAAAACGATTTCTTTGCTGGCGTAATTATAATATTATTTTAGTTTATTTAGAGCCTGCCTAAAATAAGATTAAACTTAAGCATATTATTAATAATATATATATAGGCTTATTTAGTATGCCCTTTGATATTAAGGTTAATTTATATAATCTAAATAACCCTTTTAGGTTTCCTATGTACTTTAATGATCCCCTGCAGGGCTATATTAATACGTGCTAAATAGGCTTTAGTAGTAAAAATAAAGCTCATAAGATTATAGCATAGACACTTAGTATTAATCATTATGTATGCGATATTCGTCTGGTTGATTAATAAGTATATAGTAATAAGATTTATGTCTATATATGTATTCCGGAACTTCTGCTATTCTCTTTGTAATGCTACCTTGCCCATTTCGGCTGGGGGCCCCTGCTCGTGATGATGAGTAAGGGCTATTCTTTCTCTAACGCTTCTTTTTCTTCTTCTTTATCTCCGTCTTCTTTGTCTCTTTTATTAGTATCTATTTGTCTGGCCTTTGCTAACGCTATAGTGGCTAGGCGTGACTAATTCGCTCTTGCATGTTTACACTTATTTTTTATGTAGCTGAGAGAACTGTATTGATAACAGAGGCCTTGCTTACAGCGCTGCTCAAATTCCTTTTAGCTCAATCAGAGTGTCCTGAATTAGTTGTCCTGTGGCTTCGCTGCTCCTGCATGCGTGGGTGTCGCTTCCCAATCCATCAGTTCAGGCGTTGGTGTGGACGGTGTTGTATAGATGGCCGTGGCGGTCCTACGGTTGCTTAATGTAATCTGCATGAGGTTGTCGCTGACACGAATTACTTCCTAAGTGTATTCCTCAAAGCTCAGCGTTGCTGAAAGGGCTGCAATGTGCTTCCGGAGCTCTCCATCCAATCCCTAGGTGAATATACTCTTCTTTACATCTTCGTCCAGCCGATCACTTCCTACTAGCAGCAGCTCCTTGTTGAACTCCATGTGGTACTCCCTTGCTGACTTCTTCTTCTGTTTCATGCTTTGCAGCTTGTCTAGGGACTTTTGTCTTTAGTACTAGTCTTCAAACTAGGAGTCCATAAACGCCCACATTGCTTCAAGGGTGGCATTGTTTCTTCGGTTAGAGAGCCATGGAAGGACGGTTTGTGCTGCTCGTCCTTTCAAACGCTGAAAGAGATAGTCCATCTGTTCTTTCTCACTGCCTATACGGTATCCGTCAAATCGTAACTTGGCCTTGGCTTGATGTTTGAACGTAGGGTAAAGAGACCGTGTGCCATCGAACATAGGGGGTTCAGGGAAATTGAATGGTTTGACTACTGGTTCGATTGCCGGTTGTGGCGTCGGTATAAAGGGAGTTGCTGGTGTCATCGCTGGGACCCGTGGGGGTGGCCTTGATGGGGAATCGCGACCTTCTAATGCAGTCAGCCTCTCAGACATCACTCGTAACACGTTCATAATCTCCCCGAGTGAGGTGCTGTCGCTGGCTCCATTTGCTGGGGATGGAGCTTTCCCTTTGTCACGCCAAGCAGGGTGGTCGTTGAGTTCAATCTCTACCTGGCTCATCACTGCTTCAACGGCGGGGACTTCCAACCCTTGTGAAGCAAGCGACCGGCGTAGTTCGCGGCCGATCTGTTCGTTGTCGTATCCTGCGTCGAGCAGGTTCGTCGCTCGGGCCATTAGTGCAGATACCGAGTGGTCGTTGGCGTCCATTGATGCTCGGTGTACTGCTGGATGGCGCTTCCCCAATGCTGGAGAGCCTCTCGCTCTTCCACAAGGTCGATTGTACTGCCGAAGGCCTCTCGGCCTCTGCGAGAAATAGGGTTGATCAAATCCAAATGTAATGATCCAGGCCAATGATGGCAATTGAGTGAAACAGAGTGGATTTGATAAAGAGTCAACTACGTACGCTACAGAGACTTGATAGCTCACCCCTGCCAAGTCGCTAAGGTCACGTGGTTACGCACGGAGTCAAAGCCGAGACAACCGTCTTGGTCAACCATCCTGGGCTCTAGCCCATTACATCCTATAGGCTTTCATCTTTCTTTAGGAAGGACTATATAAAAAAAAGAGACTATAAAGACTTCTTAAAAAGCCTTTTAAAAGGCTTATTTAATATATCTATAAAGCTAGCTTATAAGAATAATAAGAAACCTTCTATAGAAGGTGCACACGTTAAATCAACTTTATATAAATTAAATTTAATAAAACTTAGCAAATTAAGGACCTGTATAGCGTGTGTAATAGCTAGAAGAAAAAAGATCAAAAAACTAAGAACTATTTTAAGTAAATTAGATCCTAATTCCTCTCAATGTATACTAGAAACAACTTAGGGCTGTAAGGTATGCCAGATACTACTCTATAATTCAGAAATATACTAGAAGGAACATTTAAAACAGGTTGAATTAATTAAATCTATAGACTAAAACACTAATTTAATTAATTCTGAGCATTTTAGACGATTCTAATTAGTATAACGTTAATAGATTAATTCGTACTATTAGCTCAAAAGTTTAGTGTTCTAAAATGTATTACTAAGCCAACAGCGAGTTCGGCAGTGCATGGGATAAACCAGACCCTCTTTTGAGGAGGTAGTCCGGGCCGACTACTGGGCAGCTACGCTGCTCCCAATCACCTTGGTGATTCCTTGAAAGAGGGTCTGAGAGCAAATGGTCGCAGCTTAGGTAGTAATCAAATGTTTTCTATCGCCAAAATTCAATACATTTGAATTTAAATTTATGTAAAACTTTCCTACAAATAATTAAAATTTTCATGAGCGATCAAATCAATATTTAAACTATTTATATATACATGTATATATATATATATATATATATATATTAAATATATATCAAATCCTTATAAACGAGCGAGATCCAGAGTTGAAAAGGGTGAACTTTTTGGGCCCACGTTGAGAAGTGGAAAGTTTTCTTTTTCTTTTTTCTTTGGTTTTATTTTTATTTATTTTTATTTTTTTGAAAATCTGCGAATACAGCAAATCCTGATAGGTTACCCATGTTGATATTTGTATATTCTTTAGCTATAATATCTATTGTTGATGTAATAGAAAGAGATCCTAAAGTGCTTTTACCTCGTAGTATTTTTTAAGATATTTAGACGTGGAATAAAGGAAGAGATACAGCACTGAAAAAGATGAGTTTAGCAATCCAAAGCTGCGACCATTTTGCTCTCAGACCCTCTTTCGAGGAATCACAAAGGTGATTGGGAGCAGCGCACCTGCCCAGTAGTCGGCCCGGACTACCTCCTCAAAAGAGGGTCTGAGATAACGCCATCCGACACTCAACGGTTGGACATTTTGTCCGACAGTCACACCAAAAAGGCGCAATTACTTAACATTACTTCACCTCTTTCAGGCAGCCTAATTTCGTTGACTTCCAACCTCCCAATCAACTCACAATGTCCCAAAGCTCACGCCAATACGAACTCGTCCTATTAGGAGCGACTGGTTATACGGGAAAACTAACCGCGGAGCACATTGCCACTTACCTCCCTACGAATCTGAACTGGGCCATTGCAGGTCGCAATGCGAAGAAGCTGCAAGATGTGGTGGATGAGTTGACGAAGAAGACTCCCGACCGTAAACAACCAGGTAGGTGCTTCTCCAAGTTGAGATTTGCTTGATGCTGAATCATCACAGCCATTGAGATATGCGAGCTTGAGAAGGGAGTGCTGGATGTCCTTGCTAAGAAGGCGCGTCTCATAATCACGACTGTGGGACCATACATGTTATATGGCGAGCAGGTTTTGGCAGCCTGCGCAAAGAATGGCACCCATTATCTGGATTGGTGGGTTTGCTGTCCATGTAGGTATTCGCATTAATGCTTACACTGTTTCGTAGCACTGGGGAAACCCCATGGTATCACGATATGGTAGAGAAATATCACGAAACATCAACGAAGACCGGAGCAATCGTGAGTGTTATATCCCCTAGACATGAATTGGTGTTCTATTTAGACATCTCGAACTGACCCTGCCAGATAATTCCAGAGTGCGGTTTAGGTGAGCGAAACATACCTCTAGAACCTGGATTTGAAACTGGAACTGGATTCTAACAATTAGCCACAGACTCGGTGCCTGCAGATATGATGACCTTCGCTCTCACGAATCATATTCGGAAAACCCTGAGCACATCCACATCTTCCGTTGTAATGAGCATGTACGCTTTCAAGTCCGGCACCAGCGGTGGAACCTCTTCGACTGCTCTCAACCTCTTCTCACATTACCCTCTTTCTAAGCTATCTTCTACGATGAAACCGTATGCACTCTCACCAGTGCGCCCCACGAAGCCGTCTAAGCCACCATCAGCAAACCTTTTCTATCGCCTTCTTGGACTGCGCCATATTCCAGAGCTTGCGGGACTCCAAACAAATTGGCCAATGGCTACTGTGGACACAGCCATCGTTCATCGATCGTGGGGTCTGTTCGAATCAATAGCCAAGGATAGCTCGAGGCCCAATTTGTCATATGGTCCTCACTTCAGATTCACAGAGTACATGCGTACAAAGAATGTTGTTGCTGGCTCGTTGGTCCACCTCATCATGGTTCTCGGAGGTTTCCTGCTCGCGTTCCCGCTCTCACGCTGGATTCTTACGCCGTTCATCAAGAAGTTCCTCATTCCCGCCCCTGGAGAGGGACCTACAAAGGAAGAAATGAAGAAGGAGTTTCTTCATTATCGTGGCATGGGAATTGCGGACACGCAAAAGAAGGAGAAGGTTATGGGCAAGTTGGAGGTTCCTTATGGTGGATATGTTGCTACGGCTGTAACACTTACTGCAGCGGCAGAGGTGGTGCTAAGGGGAGACCTTGCTGCAACTGAAGCTGGGAAACTTGGAGGAGGAATTGTCACGCCAGCGATGCTTGGAGAGCAGTATTTAGAGAAGTTGAGGGAGATCGGTATGAATATTGAGGTGGGAATCTGATGAATGATCTTGTGGTCGCGGCTTCAAGAACCCCTTAGAGAGCTCCGAAGTCGTGGCAGCTGGAACAAACGCAGGTATATTTACAATTTCTAATATATAATATCTTGTACAGACACGGCTTGAAAGTCTTATGCGCTAATATAATCCATCTCGTAAATTCAATCACTTGATCAGGTATCCGGTCCCAGAGCATTTTGCACCACGCTCCAGGCTATCTCTTTACCGAATAGAAATTCTTTTCTTCAGCCTTCTGTAGCCACCAAAAAGCAAACACGGGACTCGCCCCTTCGGCGGCATCCATAGCTCAGAAAGTCCATCGGCACCAAACCTTATTCGGGTAAAGCTCCATCACCGGACCTGGTTTAAACCGGGTCCATGCGAGATCGACAGCTCGAGCTCCAACAGAACTCTGTAGGCCAAGACTGCGAACTTTTCGACCTGCAAAGATAAAATGTGGCGGGTCCCCCGCCGACTGGCCATTCTTTGCTCCAACACCTGAACGTCAAGTCTATCTTTTGGCCTTAGGACAGTGAGCGACTTCTGGAGTTTTGCGCTCACTTTGCTGGCGAAAAACTCCAATTTGGCGTTCTTGGGGCATATTTCACCCCACTTCAATCCACGTTACTTCCTACGATAGTACTCTAAGTTCAATTCTCTCTACTTCAGATCGCAACTATCGAGCGCAATGGCATCCAACGCACCTGAGATCGTCGCGAGCAAAGGCGATGATATCGGTCCTACCGACCAAGTCGATACCACTCACGTTCAACCAAAAGGCACTTCCATCTCTGAGGACAGCTCTGGAAACGGGCTTGCCCATCGACATGGTGTTCCTGAACTGGTTGGACATGGCAACGGGAATACCGTTGCGGAGTACGAGGCCAGGCGCAAGAGCAAGTGGTTTGCGTATGTGAAGACCAGGGACTTTTGGCTGGTGTTGCTTCTCGGACAGGTAATTTATCTTGTGGCTTGCTCGACTCAACTTCCTGCTAATACTTGTTGCTCTACATAGATTTTGTCGATTTGTATTACGTCTACGAATACGCTCTCCTCGCTTCTTTCCCAGAAGGAAAATACCAGCATGCCTGCTTTCCAAACCTTTTTCAACTACTGTTTCCTGAATCTTGTATACACATCTTACACCATCTACAAATATGGATTCAAGAAATGGGGTAAATTGGTGTTGAAAGATGGGTGGAGGTTCTTCATTCTGGCCTTTTTGGATGTTGAGGGCAACTACTTCTTCGTGCTGGCTTATCGTTATGTGAGTCTCTCATATTGTCTCTTTTTTCGCTCAGCCTTCTGCATTCAATACATACATGCTAACATAGTTAAAGACAACAATCTTGAGCGCACAGCTCATCAACTTCTGGGCAATCGTAGTGGTCGTCATCATTAGCTTGATTTTCCTCCACGTCCGCTACCACGTTACCCAATACGCCGGCATAATTATCTGCATCGGTGGCATGGGCATTCTGTTTGGCTCCGACCACCTGACTGGTAACAACGCCTTCCCTGCCGCCAACCAGCTCAAAGGTGATCTGTTCGCTGTGGCCGGAGCTACATTCTATGGCTTGTCGAATTGTTTTGAGGAATTTTTGGTCTCCAAGAGACCCATTTATGAGGTTCTTGGGCAGCTTGTATGTTCTATATCTTTACATCAGGGTTTTATGAATCTAAGCTTATTTGGCAGGCGTTCTGGGCCATGTGCATCAATGGCGTGCAAGCCGGGATCTTTGATCGCCACACCATCCAAAACGCAAACTGGAACGGAAACGTAGCTGGGTACCTCGTGGGCTACACGTTCATACTCTCCCTTTTCTACACTCTGGCGCCCCTGATGTTCCGCTTGTCGAGCGCCGCCTTCTTCAATATTTCCCTTCTTACGGGAAATTTCTGGGGTGTGGCGATTGGGGTTAAGGTCTTCCACCTTAGCATCCACTGGATGTACCCTATCGCGTTTGTGCTTATCATTATTGGGCACATTCTGTACTTCAGTAGGCAGTCAATGTTAGCGGAAGCCAATAAGCCGTGGCTGGGTGAGAATCAGGAGGAGGGTGTCTCGGGTATTGGAACGGCGAGGCGGAGGGTTGAGAGACCTGATGCAATCGTCTAGTCCAATCGCAATGTGAGGAAATGAACATACACAGGAAACCGTGAGATTAGGGTGGCAAGAATTGGATCAAGTTGAGGTTGAGTCCAGAGAAGAGGGACATAGTATGCTTTGAACATCAATTGCAATGGTCTAATTCAGCTATCAGATAATAGACCCTATCTATACGCATGATCGTAGTATCGACGTGTGCCTCTCCTGCTAAACTCAGCATCAACTTGGCCTATCTCATGGGCCAAGCTCCTGCGCCCTCTAGCACCCGTGGCCTGTGCCTCAATTTCTCTCGGCTCTCACCATTGTTTACAGCTCACCTCCTAATCCCTCGCGATGTCCCTGACGGTTGCGATAACCTAAAGTTGGCCTATTCTATATGGTACGGCCCCACAATGGTATGTCAGCCATCTGGATACATCATCACCAATGAATCTCAAGCAGGAAACAGAAATAATCTCTGGTCGCTCATTCTAAAGCTCCGCCAAAAAGCCACGTTCCCGCTGTGACCACAGCCGTGGCTGTCAGTCAAGAGCAGGCTTCTATCTCTAAACCGGCCTTCTAAAGCATTGATCCAAAAGAACGCCTGGAAATTCCCGCTCTCCAATTCCACTCACGCATGACAAGAAGCACAGATATCGAGGAAGCCCATCCAATTATCTACTCGCCGATTCCTGCCAGGGAGCCAAACCCACGTCATTCCCAAGCTCTCAGGTGATTCTCTCTTTCGCCTTGAAGACGGGAACATAATGCCATAGCATATGAGCCAATCTGGATCAAAACAGCCACTGATGCCAGATTGCAGCTTTGGCAAACTAATTTCTTTTGTAAGTGGGGATCAAGTTGAGCAACACTCTAGGGAGACTATCTCAGAGAGAGTTTGTTTAAAGCCAGGTCTTCTTTCTTGGCAGAGAAGGTCAATGCCAAGTTAAGAGGAATACCTCGAGACTAGCAAACGTAGCAAACTGGAGGATAGTGTGCGAATGGATATATAAGGATAGCCTGTACCTTCCCTTTCTGATTATTTATCGCTCATCACCTTCTCACCCCATCCTCTTTATTCCCTACTTCCCCTGTTCTCAGATATGTACTGTGCAGAAGGGTCACTGACTGCTCTCTGCCTACCGTTCTGCATTCCATGGCATATTCCTCATCTGGTGAGTGCGGTCTCTATCAATTTAATAATGGCCACATTAACTTTCCTCCAGCGGTGTCGACACCCAATGCAGGGCTAGCCCTCCAAGCCTTGTCAAACGCCATCGTTTTCATGTTCGTGACCGTTTTCATCGTTACATGGTACATGCTATGCTGCACACTCTACTGTCTCTACGAGAATTGGAATTCAAGAACTATTCCCACCGGTCTTATTCAACCAATCCAACACATCTAGAGAATCTATCTCAAGCCCCGTTGCCGAAAACTCTTGAGTGCTTACTATTCTTCATTACTTTGGGTGGTTTTGCGGTTGGCATTTCCGGACTAGGAAACTGGCTTGCAGCGTGTCTTCGACTAGATTCATACCAATTTGCTCTAGGAAGTCTACAATTTTCATAACGGTTCTCTTCTTTGGTTACTCTGACAGCAGTTGTTCTCGCCTTTAAAGGCTAGTTCATACTACTCTGTAATATCCTCTCGATCCTTCTTGGTACCGTATTCCCTCTCCCCTTCGGCACAAACCCTAGGCACCGTTTTTAAGACTTAGTCGACAGGATTAGGGATGTATATTTACTGCGGCGGAACCGTCGGCCTGAAATACCTTAGAACCCGTGAGGATGCCCACCTAGAGATTGGACACGAATCCTCATGGTGCTAATGGTCTCATGTCTAGCTATGTACACACTTGCGAGAGTTGGTGGCTTTCTTTGTTCGGCAGATACTTCGGTAATGTCAGTATAACTTTGTAGATTCTGGGTTTCCATAACTACTAATAATGTGCGTAGAAGAGAGATTATGGTCGTGTCTGACAGACTCTGACCCGGAAGTGCTGTAGAGAGCGCTCAGATTAATTACACAGGACAATCTGCATCTGCCCTTGGGAAGCTATATGGTCGATAGTGGCCAAAATTGGCATTGTGGGGCTGAATTGAACAATCTTGTTTGCGGGTAGCTTTCATTTCTCTTAGTCCTCTCCTTCTGAAGCCAGACTTTGGGCACAGGTGTTATGGGACTTGATAAAGTACACATCTGCTTAGATCTCCTTTTCTTCCTTCTATTTCTTATCCCCCTAGCAAGATCTCCTCTGTCGGTCTTAGTAGTTGGAGCTAATTTACGCATCTTCCTCCATCCGTACAAGCTACATGGTACTCTCATACACACCTCATAATGAGTCTTTACTCAACGCCCCCCTTCCCCATTTCGCACACGTACCACATTGAGCCCTCACATTACACTGTTTTGCCATTTACCCTTTGGAAAAGGCTGTGACAGTCTATTCCAGAGCTCTGAACACTTTTCGCTGCCAGCATGTGGTCACCACTTCCAGCACGGATACCAGGTAAACCCTGTAAGGCTTAGTCAAAAGCTCCACCGACGCAATAGCCAGCTATCTAAGCACAAATGAACGGCGGAACCTTGAGCTCGTGCTAAAAATCCGCCGATGATACGCGGCGCTCAGGAACAGCACACCATCACCTCCCACTTTCTCTGATTCTCAGTCATCAAATTTGTAGATATTTACTCTTTTCGCATCTAGGGAAGGCGAAAGAAGGTCCTGATAAGCGCCACAACCTGGACTAAGCAGAGAACACGTCCATTGAAGCCTGAGATTACGAACTTCGGCTTAAGAGCTCCGATGTTTCACTGCGGACAAACAAAGAGAAGGTCCTGGGAGTGATAATGTAAATTAGGGTTAACGACATGGTCCTAATGGTGAGGAAGTGGAGTTCGGACTAGTACATTTCAAACTTAGACAGAGAGAACAGACACTGCTGAAGGGTGCGGCAATGAAGTTAAATAGCACCCTGTCCGCTCGCTCTGCATCTTCCTTTCTCCATCCTTCTTCCTTATCTTTCTGAAGGCCGGTCTTCTTCTTCAAGATTTTCAAATCCTCCGCCTATCCCACTGTCTCTAGAGCTCCAGCCTTCTAGTACAACTCGCGACCTAGCCTCGGCTGTTCGATCGTTACAATCCTCGATATCCGTTGTTCTTTCTCCACCCAATATTTAGTTAGTACTCCGTGCAATAACATTCTCGGTTCCTTACTAACCACTTCACAGCCATGATCTTCCTCGCCCTTGTCATCCTCTACCACTTAGTCTGCTCCGGCATCTTCTATGCCATGCTGTCCTGCCATAAAACTTGAACAGTTGATCGCCGACATCAAGAGGGTTCACGATGCCCTCGCACACCCAATGCAAAACACTCTCGGAGTGCACCTTAGCCTCTCCATTTCGGCGATTTTAATCCCCATCATGGCTACAATTCTCATTATTATCTAACACCCGATACATATGGTCACATACGAAAAGTCTGTTCCCATTAAGTGAAATCCAACCATAACTTACCTACTTCTAAAAGAAATATCATATCTAGATAAATAATTTATACTTAAATTCTATAATATTATAAATACTAGGTTTATAATAAAAATATTATTTTAATTTAGAGTTCTATTATAAAAATTTAAAGGGGTAGCTCTTCGAAGGATATAGGGTTAATGGACTGCATGATTTTTTATAGAATAAGCGAAAAATAAAGAATATTATTTACCGTTTTATTTTAAATTTGAAATAAACTTTTAGAATAATTTGTTTCTTAAAATTAAGATTCAATTTTCTTTATAAGAAAGTTTTATCGTTTTAAATTATTATAATAATTTTACTTAGTTCTTAATATATATATATATATATATTTAAATAAGAAACATGCATTTTTGGTGGGAAATGGTGTGGTGGAAACAAGCTTTTTGCATTAAACTGTACGCTCAACTATCCGAGATCCCAATTATGCTAACAATTTCCTAGGCAGTTCTCTTTCCCTCGTTACTGTCACAATCGCTCTCGCCTATGTCGTCATCAGTATCTGTACGGGAAAGAAGTACGTCGTCGAGTTTGTCCTGAAGGTCCATAGCACCGTCAGCTGATTCATTGGAACAAATAACACTGCAATTGGCGCTGGTACTGGGCCTGTCGACCAGAATACACCTGGCGAGGAGGTGAAGAACGTTCAAGAGACAGGAACTGCTCAAAACACATCCGAGCACGGATGAGGATGATGAGCAGCTTGAAGCTGTCAAGAAGTTGTTCCAGCCAGTGAATTAGACAATCTCATGGAGAGCGTGGGGGTGAATACACAAGCGGCCCCACCATTGGACTGGGATATGGTGTTGTTGGAGTTTGTATAGAAGAGTAGGAGAGTAGGAGAGGAAGAGGAAGGATGGCGTATCGTTCTCCTTTGTCATCGCGTTGCTATAGACTTTGCGTAGAGACGGTTCTCTTTTGTGTTCACTTCATCTTTTATTTCTCTAGTCTTTGTAAATTCGCTTTTTAGGAATAGAAGGGACAATAGATATGCATACTTCTTTGATACTTTTTGATTTGACTTTTCAAGCCGCCTTCATTTAATGATGTTTGGGTTTTAGTTCTGAGAGGAATGGCAAGGGGTGATTCTAGCTCTGGATCTCTGTGCGTGATAAAGGGAGTAGATAGGCGTGTCTTTAATCCGGAGATCAGATTCAAGGAAACTTTGATAAATCAATCCTTTTCGCCTTCGAAACACAAGAGGAATCTAGATCTTATGACGGTGGAGGGTTTTATCACGTGGCTTAATAACCAAATTTGGGCACATGCTAGATAATTAGTGGTTTCTGCATTAGGCTCTGGGGCTTCAATGATTAACAAACATGTTCATATTTCTTGATATAAAACCAGTTTTTAACAACGTGTTGCCATACTGCTCTTCCTAGAGACACTTTGTGCCACCTCTAGAAAGCCTCTCGCCCTATTTTTCTTGTTCCTACTCTTTCAGCCACTCTGCGCATCTATCCACATCCACCCTCCATCTACTCGATTCCTATTCTCGAGCAAAATCGGTGACCCTTCGCTAACCATGCGAAGCTCAAGTATCATGAGCGCCGACTCCTCCGAAAAGTAGACTTCCACAGGCCAAGAAATACCAATCCCAACCACGTACTTCGCCGCTACCGACTCGACTTAGCAGGTTACGGAGCCTACAACCGACTTTGCGGAAAGATACGCGCTCTGGCTAGTATGCTTTCACGTCTTGACCCAAGCGATCCGTTTCGGCGCTGCCAAGAAAGACATTCTGATTGAGAAGTTGTATATATGGGTATACGGAAGAGTTGGAATGCACAGTTCAGCAATGTGGAACGTATCTCTGTAGCTGCGTTTGCGAGACGGAGACTTGCGGTTTGACAAAGTTGCACATGGCAGACACACTCCTGACTGCGACACGGTTCAGAGAAAAAGGACGTGTGTCATGTCGGTACGCATGTCCTGACGAATCCGGGCTCTTTTTTTGCGCGGTAAATCTCTCTGTCTGATTTTAAGCTTTTGGTAAACTTACTCACGTTATATGAAATAGGAATATGGAGGATTTAGTTATGTGGATTGACTCGTCGGAGATGGAGAGAAATATTCTGTGGTACTGTAACCAGCTGAATGACTTTGAAGTTGCAGTGGCCTAGCAGTCGTCCCCAGAATACGAAATTTCGACATTCCATGTTATGGCGCCTGTATACAGGCCTCCACAAACTCCCAAAACTTTATCAAGGAGCATGTACATTCTATCTTAATAATGTTCAAATTCACCTAATATCCGATAACTCTATAATTCCCCCGACGCTAACCCTAGAACGCCATGTAAACTCGCGCATGGACAATTGATATGCATAGGCAAGCAGGGCGGTGGCGGCGGGAAAGGGGGAGGTAGCGCAATGTTATGGGAGAGGGACAATAGGTCCAACGAAACAGGAGAAGCAGACACTAGTGAGGCCTGGATACTGGCCGCCGACTGTCAGCGGGCTCAACGTCGCTACTCGTGATGCCTCAACGCCTCTCTCTGCAGTTTCCTCCACGCAGGTCTTTTCTCCTCATCAGTGCCGTATCTCATCCTGCTGTCCGGACTCGTTCATTTTTGTGTCTTAGGTTAGATATTTGAGCTGGAGAAGGCTGGTAGAAAGCGTAAAGATAGCAAGGCTGATGGTAAAAACCAGAATTCCTCTTGATACTTAAATAATATCTAACTTACCTAATAAACCTCTTCTAGCACCACCAACACCACACTCTCCCTCTCCTTGCCACCTACTCCCCCTTCCCCCTCCTTTCTTTCTCCCCTTCCTCACCGCCCCCGTTCTAACCTCCCAATATCCACCCTCACCACCCCCGCCTTTCTCCACCACTTACGACCCAACTCTGTACCTAAATTTCATCACATCTCTATTCTCTCTTTTCCTCTATCCGATACCCCCTTTCCTAACCACCCAAATTCCTTTCTCTCTACCTAGTCTCTATCACTCACTCAGCCCATCTCACCATTTAACCATATCCCAACCAAAATACACCCATTTCACACCTTCCCTCACAATCCACCCCCAATCAGCAATATCTCCCTCTTGATCCTCATATCCCTATCCCCAATCCCTCCGTTCTTCCTCCTTTACAAGCTGGAAAGCCTCCCGTACTCAGAATAAATAGTACCGAAAAAGAGAAAAAATATCTGAACATAAGAAGGTAATATCAAAAAGCAGATATTGAGGGAAAGCGGAAGGAGAGAGGTAGATGTTAGATGCTATCGTTAGGATATATGGGGGGTTTTGCTAACATTGCATCCGTAATGGAAAGCCAGATGAAATGAAGCAGTCAACCAAGGAAGCAAGTTTTCGGCGGACTTTGCTCTGAACCTGTATACAGGGTGATAGTGCTAACAATTTGCGTCTCGGAGCTAGATAGCCATGTGTAGACAATAATATTGCGATGACAGTAAGTATATGTAGCGTATGGCGCATGGCGCGAGATGCGAGTTCTAAGCATGATTTTTGAACAGCAAGTCCAATTACTTCAATAATACGTAATCTGTCACTTTTTTCCCCAATCCCAAACAATTTCCAATACCTGTGTCAAAATCTCGAACAACTTGCTCCAGGAGTGACAAGACCCTCATAAGTACAGCCGTGCTCGTCATAACAAACATTTTCAAACTCGGCCGAGGATCTACACGAATTAGCGTCTTCGAAACATATTCAGCGGAAGCGAGCTCCCTTGTATCTGCTTGGAGACGCTACCATATTTAGCCTGCCAAGCAAAGAAGTATAAAAGAGCCGCCAAAGGCTGTCCCACAAGACAGAAACTGATCCAGAAGATGTAATTGCCCGCCACTTTCCCTCTTATCCCCTTCATTTTCTGCAGTGCGTCTGTGAGAACGATAAGCGGGATTTGGAACATCATGCCGGCGAAAGCGACCCAGATGACATTGTGCGTGGGCACGCCGACCAGCAATTCATGCAGGATGCCTGAGATAAGGAAGACAGTCACTTGGGCTATAGCTGGCGAGTAGCCGCGTCCTATCATGGGACTGTAGATGTGTCGACGCATGAAGTTTGTTACGGGCTTGTTCCATGTTGTCCAGTATGTGCGAATGCTGCTTACGTTCCACCAGTCACCGTAGAACTCGCGATCTCCGAACCTCATTACCTCGGCTAGGGCATTTAAGAAGGAGTGAAAGAGGGCGTAGAAGCCGCAGAGCCAGCAGAAGAGCGAGATAGTGGAGAGTTTCATGATGCGCTCGACGATGGAGACGAGGTCTAGGGTGAGGATGTTGTCGAGGGAGTTTTGGAGGAGCGGTGCCGCATATTGGGCGCTGGCGATCCAGATTACGATGCTCAGACCGACGACCTCCAGAGAGCGTTTGAAGACGAACGGCCAGCGGATGTGGGTGTTACGTGGGTAAACGGGTTGATAGACGAGGGTTGGTGCCCACCAGAAGTAGCACAGGTTGTTCCAATTGATGTTCTTGGGGTACGGGCAGCTGCTATAGATCTCTGGGAGAGGCTGAGAATTATTAGGAGATAATATAGAATTCAAGAGAGCATGGCGGAGGTCCCGGTTTGTGAAGGCGTATGAGCAGACTTTGAGCCAGACAATAACGGCGTGGAGTTCACAGAGGGTTCCGATGCCGGGATGGTGGATATCGTAGTAGACGACACTGCTGGCAACGATGAGATTGAAGCAGGCGTTCACTCCGTGAACGAAGGCAACAATGCGCCAGATGCGGTTGAAGTGTAGCTGTACTAATTGTTTCTTCATTGGTACCTCGTCACCGGCCTTCTTTAATCGTGCAACAGCACTCTTGGCCTGGTGTGCAGCGCACAATTCGATCACGAAGGCGATGAAAAGGTGGCAGGGGACGAGGAGGTAGAGGAGCATCCCGTATATAACATCTTGCCGGCGGTAATCGTGACAGGAGATACATATCAAGACACCATACTGCTCATATCAGCAATAACCCAAATAAAGCAGACCAAGTAACATACCTTTCTGAAATTCTCAATCATCAACCGAAAGTTCATGACGAGCAACAGCAGTATCATCAGATTTCGAAAACCGACGAAAGTGGGCGTCTCCTCTGCATCGTTGCTCAGACAGGAGTTCCGCTGAGTCGAGTGGGTTGAGAAAACGTGTCTGAACTTGGAGTCGCTGCTCCGTTTGGCCGCGCTGTTGGACATGGGCTCTTTCACCTTCCCATTGTACTGAGCACTGAGGTTGGTGTTCGGTATGTCGGTGCTGGTAGAAATAGCTGTATCAGTGAGGGTGGCCATTTTTCAAGAATTGGCGATTGTCTAAGACAACGGGAAGCTCTGGGGCCAATGGCTGATATGTGGTGGTGGTGTGATTGAAAAGGTGGTGAGCGAGGAATTTGGTGATGGCGATTGCGGCGATTGGCGAAGGCTGGAATGGATGGGACTTTGACGGAAGTAGCTACTCGGGTGGCAGCTCTGCACGCAAGAGGAGTAGGAGTAGTGCCATGGCTGGGGAGAGGGATTGAAAAGCAGGACGGGTTTTGTTGGGCGCTGCTATCTCTATCTTGGTGGAGGCGGCGGGGGCGGGGGCATGGCAGACGTTATGCTGAGGTGCAGCGCCGTGCAGGTGGTTGAGCGATGGCCAAGGCAGCTAATAATCACCCGCAGCTGTGGCTTATCTGTGGCTTGACTGTGGCTGGAGGATTTGCCAAGCCCCACCCCGGTTCATGGACTGGAGAGCTTCACGACAAAGCACCAACATGCTGCACCACCACCACCACTGCCCTTTCCTTCTTCATTCACAACACCACCGTTACTCTCGTTCATTTCCATAACTTCCATGCACTCATAGTAACCAATTCAGGGAGTAGAAGCCTTGCGCAGGCTGCTAGCGCAACATGGAGCGTGAATATCACCCTCCGCAATTCGAGGGTGGTCAACGACCTCGACCCAAGAGTACGTGAGAACTTTCTATCATTTCAAACAGTGTATATTTCAGGCCAATATGCCTAGATATAGGGACTGCCTGACCTGGCAGCCCTGGCCTGGCGGTGCCTGTCCTTGCAAGATCGCGAGTACAGGAATGGCCCGCTGGATTACTACCCCCAAAGTGCTAGAGAGCCACTACCACCGCTATCGCGTCTCTGCTAACTTGGATGTCTATGATTAAGGGCCTGTGACGGATTATGGCGCGACTACGGTTCAATGGATGCGCTCGAGGGGCCCGCGCTTCAAGGGATCCTCTCTCTTGGAAATGGAGAGACCGAGCGCAAGCTACATAGTCGATGTATGCAGCTCATCCTACATACACTATCTCTATATACTGACCTCATTAAAGATGGAGCCTCCCGCCGCCCGACTTACCAGAGCCGCCGAATCAATCCCAGCCAAAGCCCTTCATTCCTCGCTGAATAAGGTTAAGCATCCGATAAACGTCGTCAAATGGACACCCGAAGGTCGACGTCTTCTCACCGGCTCCACCAGCGGAGAGTTCACATTATGGAACGGCATGGGCTTTAACTTCGAGACCATCATGCAGGCACACGAGTCGGCCATTCGTGCAGCAGCCTACACCCACTCCGACGACTGGCTTCTCTCGGCAGACCATACAGGCATCGTCAAATACTGGCAGACAAACTTCAATAACGTGAAGGAGATACAGGCACACACTGAGCCAATCCGCGGCCTGGCAATTGCTCCCACCGACTCCAAATTCGTTACGTGCGCCGACGACGCGACACTGAAGATCTGGGACTTCTCCACAAGTGTAGAGGAGTCTACACTGACGGGGCATGGATGGGAGGCAAAAACAGTAGACTGGCATCCGACTAAGGGACTGCTTGTGTCTGGTTCAAAGGATCATCAGGTCAAGCTGTGGGATCCCCGAACCGGTCGTTGTCTCACCACGCTTCATGGACATAAGAACCCAATATCGAAGACACTATTCGAGCCTGTTCAAGGGACACTCCTCGCAACATGCGCCCGTGACCA
Organism: Zopfia rhizophila CBS 207.26; assembly: GCA_010093925.1. NCBI lineage: Eukaryota > Fungi > Ascomycota > Dothideomycetes > Zopfiaceae > Zopfia > Zopfia rhizophila. Next base: position 2,669,870 of record ML994617.1, read on the forward strand.
CACAGCCCGAATCTTTGACCTGCGAATGATGCGCGACGTGCTGCTACTCCGTGGCCACGAAAAGGATGTGATCACTATGGCCTGGCACCCGCAACACCGCAACCTGCTGTCCACCGGCGGCGTCGAAGGCAGCATACATCACTACCTCCTCGACGAACAAAATCCACCTCCAGGCATTGGAATAACACTCTCTCCCTACAACACTGACGACCCAGAAAACGCCCCCGCCCAGACAATCTACCCAGCTCACAGCATTTCCTACGCCCACGATTTCACAGTCTGGGCACTGGACTGGCACCCGCTTGGCCACATCCTCGCATCCGGGTCCAACGACCGCGTAACTCGCTTCTGGACAAGACCCAGACCGGGCGACTCCGCATGCTTCAATGACAGATACCACATCGGCCAAGCCGCGGCCGAAGCCCAGGGCACCTACGACCGTGGTCAGGGTCGCCGCCAAATGCGCGAAGAAGAAGAGCAGGAAGCTGAAGACGAAGCGGAGGGCCTCGTTGACCAGAAAATGCCGAGTAAGAACCCCGGCCTACCTACCATGCCCGGTCTCTCCCTTCCAGGAATCAATCTCCCGAATGATGGAACGAGTAGTGCGTTGCCTGGTATCGGTGGCGCAGTGCCTCCTCCGCCTCCTCCTTCTCACCCTCTCTCTATCCCATCGAGCATGAATGTTCCGCCACCGCCGATTCCAGGAGGTATCCCGCCTCCGAACCCCTTCGCCAATCTCGAACCAGGCAAGAACCCTTTTGTAGGTATAGATCCAGCCAAACTAGCCGAACTCTTTGCGAAAGGCGGGTTACCCCCTCCACCTATCCCACCTCCGCCCAATGCAGCGAATGGCCAGTTTCCTCCCCCGATCCCACCATTTAGTTTTCCGCCGGGAGTGCCGCCGCCCCCACCGGGCATAATACCACCCCCTGGATTCCCGGGCTTTCCGCCGCCGTCGAATGCGGGCATATCGGGAGCTAGCGCGCAGAATGGTGGTGGAGATGCGGGAAGTGGGGGTGGTGGGGGTGGTGGAAGTGTGAGGAGGAGAGCGCCGTTGCCAAGTCAGCAGGAGAGTTTGAAGGCGGAGATGAGGAAGGGGCAGTTTAGGAGAGCACGGTAGATGATGAAGGAAGGGAATGTGTATGATTGGGCATCATTAGGAGCCATGGCGTTATGTGCAGATTTCTATGGGGAACAAGATGGATACCCCAGGTTAGCATTTCGACCGCCATAGGCTTAATTTAAAGAAATGAGAAACTTTGAAATGAGAGATCGAACGATGGAAATTGGTCTCGAGGTATGAGATGGCAGATGGTAGATGATGGGCCTGCCCGTCCGCTGGTACACGATAAGAGTACATTCCCGACAAGACCCTTTTTCTTACTCTATGTAGTATTCAAATATGGCTATAAGAAGGTTTATAGAGCTAGAGTTAGGTGTCTGGACAGGATGATTCTGGACTCGGCTGGAAATCTGGGAAGGGGTAAATTTGGAGTTTGAGGTTGAGTTTTAGGCGCTTTGCTGGAGGTAGTATGTTGTAGGTATTAGACGGGTAAGGATTTGTTTCCTTGACTCCAAATCGCATTAGTACTGAGTGGTTTGAAACGTCTGTATGCAAGGTACCAAATCCTCACTTCTAAGTGCTCTAATTTTACACTTCTGTATCGTACAAGTGCGTCCTGTGCTATTACATAAATATTACTCAGACAAGAGAGAAGATGAAGCATCTATGCCATCATGCAAATCTAAACGAACTCCCGTATTGCATCTAGCACTTCTCGTTGACGCTGAGCGGACATACGCTCGAAGCCGTCGACGTTCATGACGAATGTACCCCTTCCGCCGGTTAGAGAGCGAAGGTGGTTGAGGTACCCGACCATCTCTTTCAACGGCACGCGGGCGACAATCTGTCGTTGGTTGTTATCAGCACCATATCCCATCTCACTTGCTGAGCTGCCGGAGAACGGGTCTGGCGGCGCGTAGATTTGCGTAGGGTTAATTCTCAGTAGTTCTTCCCCAGGGGACGTTGATAGAGAGGGTGAAGAGGAAAGAGAATCGGATCCATCAAGCGACAGCACTTGCCCTCCTCTCGCAGAAGATAAATCTTGCACTACACTCCCAAGAGAGCTCTCGTTGACGAAAATAGTGCAGAGCATCACGGGCTCCATCATCACGCCTGGACTTTCATCGTTGGATTTTCGAAGACTGGTTTGTACGGCAGAGCGTGTGACCATCGACAGAGCCGCTGATGTTGTTTCGGGGAAGAGATGAGTTGCTGCGTCGAGGCTGATGGTAACTGCTGTAGAGGCAAGCGGGAACCCATTCAGCGGTCCCCTCGCAAGTGCTGCGGACGCGCCGGCATGGAGGGCGGAGAGAACGGTGTTGAGAGTTAAACGAGGGGGAAGATTTGATGTACCGGGGGATTGGTAATCTCTGTGGAGGTTTGGATGGTGGATTATGATGTGGTTGCCATCTTCCGTCTTATATATCGTTGTATATGGATCGTCCTCCCGTTCCTTTGTCTTAGACATCCTATCCACTGGCGCTACAGAAACCGCAATCCCAGCTTTAGCGAGTTTGCCCGCGATTACCTTTTCTAGAGTGGAGGAATGGGGGGAGGGAGAGATGGAAATAGTTTCCCTGTATCCGATTTCGATAGCTCCAATTCGCGCTTTGGCCTTGAAGTCGTTGAGAAGGCGATCCCGTGCAATTTCGAGGTGTAGATCTCCCATTCCGGCGAGATGTGTTTGGCCACTTTCCTCATCGACAGATAATTGTAGACTCGGATCTTCTCTCAGCAAAATCGCCAACGTATCCAACACATGTTTCTGCTCGCTCAACGAATTCGGCTCAATGCTTGTAAAGAATACAGGAGGCGGGACGTGTATAGGTCGTAGTTGGAGGGAGTTGATGGGTGCGGGGGGCTGTGACTTCATATTCATCCCTTTGTATGAGATTAGGGTGTCGCCTGTTCGGGCAAACTTGAGGCCGGTGATCACACCTATTTGGCCGGAGGGAATGAAGTCGACTTCGACGGCATCGTTGGCGTACATGGTGAACAGGTGCGGGGCTCGCTCGGTGGAATGGAGGGTGGTGTTGAAGAGGGTACAACCCTTTAAGATAGAACCGGTATATACGCGGACGTAGACGAGGATGCCACGCTTGGGGTCGTTGACCACTTTGAAGGCGAGGGCGCAGGCTTGAATATTCGCTATCTCGACAGGGATTTTAGAGCGCTTGCCACCTTTGTCAGACGGAAGGTGCAGGCTGGGGAATGTGCCCATAAGGAGCTGGAAAAGTGTTCCGGTCCGGCCTTCGAGGCTGATCTCGGGGTCCGGTCGTTCCTTGGGGGAAGGAAGGAGGTCTACTACTGCGTCGAGCAGGGGCTGGACACCGATGTTGCGGAAGCTGGCGCCCGCAAAGACGGGGATGATGCATTGGGGGTTTTGGAGAACGGTGCGCCGGAGGGATTGGATGATGGTGGGACCGGGGATCGACAGATGGTTTTCTTCATGTTCGAGAAATAGTTCCACCATGCCATCGTCGCGCTCGCTCAGGAGTTCAACAAGCGCCACCCTAGCTTTTTTGATCTCGGCGGCGAAGTCTGCATCATTAGTCTCCAACTCCTTGAGGCTGAATGCTTGAATCTGGCTCCCATCGCTTGCTCCCTGCCATAGTAAGCCCCTGAGATATACAGCATCGCCTACACCAATGAACTCCCCATTGCCGTCTTTCCACCACGGGATCTGACACACAGCCGGCCAGCCATGCAACCTCACCCCAATCTCCTTCACTGTCCTAGAAAATGCGGCACCGACTCGATCGAGCTTGTTGACGAAGATGATTCTGGGAATCTGGTAATGACCTGCTTGTGTCCAGACCTTTTCGGTTTGCGCTTCTACACCGGCAACACCATCGAGGATGCAGACAGCGCCATCGAGGACCCTGAGGGAGCGTAGGACTTCGAATGTAAAGTCGGCATGGCCAGGCGTGTCGATTAGATTTATGTTGTGTGAGATTGAGGATCTGGGGATGATATTGAATGTTTCTGGAAGGGCTTGAGTTGAGTTGATGGAGAGTTGTTGGTTGATTGGAGGCCAATGGAATGTTATAGCGGCTGATTGAATTGTGATTCCTCGAGCTCGCTCTGCCGGGAGGAAGTCTGTGACGGTGGAGCCTTCGTCGACATCTGGAAACAGGGTAAGAACGTGATGATTCTTTGGTTCTTGACAATAACGAAATGAAGAAGTTGGTGACTGTAGAAAATGAGAAATCGGTTCAATATATTCTGACATTGAGGATTAAAGAAAAATTAAAGGAGAGACAATAATAGTAATAGATGAACAAAGGATACATGTAATAATTTGAAGAATGAATGGGGGGAATGTGTACCTCCTATTCTTCGCGTATGCCCGCTATAGTAGAGCATGCGCTCCGTCGTCGTCGTTTTACCCTATCCTACATCAGCATACATCTAACTACGAGGTTTAAGTCCTTACGGCATCAATGTGAGCGATAATGCCAATATTCCGTATTTTGGAGAGCTGTGCTCTTCCAGGCTCTGTCTGCGAAGACAGCAGCCTCCGAGGAGCAATCACATTATGTCGAACAATTCGACGGGCACTCCACGCCCATCGTATCCGCATACCAGGAGCTTTTTTGATCCAAACTGGACGAATTGATTGATCCGTGAATGGGATACACGTGATGGCAGGGGATCAATGAGCTTTTCAAGCTTTCCCCAAAACAGAGGGGCTGATAAGTCAGCCAAGACTTCACCTTCCTCGAACACCAACAACACGGCAGCCCGCACCACACAACTACAACTCTGCCAGTTCCGCCTCCGCTTCGATTGCTATTATAATTATGGACTACTCAGCTCTGCCGCATGATCCAGAGCATCCGGGAGATGCTGACCCGTGGGCATCTTCGCCCCAGCACAATAGAAGCACGTTTGCGCAACCACCCACCAGTGATATCCCATCTTCCCCGCTCCCTCCACAATCTTCACCATACGGTCAGGACTCGGGGCATTATGGATATATAGGCGAACAAGGTCCACACAAGGGACCAGGCACGGCATCAGAGAATGGAGACCAAAATCAATCTCAGCAGGATTCAGCGCAGGAAGGACCACAGTCCCCACCGCTTCAGCAGCAGGCTCCTGCGCAAGGGCAACAGGGAAATCAAAAGCATGAGCCACAGAGATATCACCATGGGGCGCGCCAGCAGCGTCCACATCCACAGTACAAGCTCCAAGCTAAAGTTACCGGCCTTGAGCGGACTGGTCGGAAGGATCCAATTCTTCGATTCGATGTATACGTATGTTAACTCCCTTGGACTCATTTGAATAAGGTCTTTTGCTATGTGTTTTCATTGTCTTCCTATAATATACTGACAATCCTGTCCTAGACAAATCTACCGAAGTTCCGTACAACCCAGTTTCGAGATGTACGACGTTTGCACTCTGAGTTCGTAAAACTTGGCGAGCATCTTATATCCGCGAATCCAGAAGCCTTGGTTCCAGCGGTCCCACCTCCGCTAACCTCCGCCGGTGTTGGTACTGATGAGGACGAAGCTCGCATTAAGACGTCCATTCAACGGTGGTTAAACGTGGTCTGTAGCAATGAGGTGCTGATTCGGGACGAAGAGATGGTCTTCTTTGTAGAAAGCGACTTTGGGTATAGTCCGGTAGTGCGAAGAAAGCAACCAGCTACAGGCGTGCGGCGAAAGGTGATCAAGCAATTTGCACCCCCACCGGACGATACACCTGAGCTAGCTGCCGCCCGACCAGTCGTAAAGGCTTTCTATCTTGGGACTATGGAAACAGGACAAAAGCTCGAAAAAGTCGTCAAATCCAGGAGAAGTACGTTTACTTTCATATTATTGGCGTCTCTAATTGTTTGACTGATGGCTTACGTCAACTTTCAGGTCTTGGCCTTGCCGAATCCGATCTAGGCGTGAAATTTGCGGCAATGCACGTGCAAGAGACACATCCAGGTCTAAGTATGGCATACCGAAAACTGGGGAAAGTAATACAAGCAGTTGGGGATTTCCACGCTGCTCAGGGCACAGCCGAAGCAACGACTCTGGGCGATCCACTCGCTTACCACAGCAGTGATGCTTTCATAGTCAAAGAGACTCTTACCAATCGTCACATCCTGCTCCGCGAGTTATTACAAGCGCAATCTGCAACACGCTCAAAATTGTCTGCCGCAGACAGATTGAAAGCCAGCTCTAGTGTTAAGAGAGACAAGGTCGACGAGGCTATTCAAGCACTGGACGAGGCAAGAAGTCATGAGACATATCTTCTGCAAAAGTCTCAACGTGTAACGGCGAACTTGCTACAGGAGCAGAGAAAATGGTTTACCCGGTCGGCAGCAGAGATGAGGATTGCAATCCGGGAATATGTTGTTCGCCAAATAGAGGCAGAGCGCCGAACCCTCGCTACACTCGAACAGGTCCGGCCCGACATCCGAGCCATTGACGGAAGTGGTGGACTATCAAGATTAGGCCGTGAAGCACATCCAGCCCAACGTCGTGCCTCTCTAGCCAGCTCGCAAGGACCAAAAGGGGATGCGTGGTCGGGTGTACCGAGACGACCTGGTGATGGACTTAATAGAAGCATCAGTGGGAGCTTCGCAGGTGTGCCTGGAGTGGAGGAAGAAGCGGAGGATGAGGAAGAGGAGACTGGGAAAGGCGGAAGGAAACGTGCTATTAGTAAGACAGGAAGTCTAAAAGGGGTGGCCGAAGAGGACGAAGACCGAGTCGATGCACGGAATGCCGCTAGCAGACTAGCTACCACGACATTCTAAGACGCCACGGGATAGAGATGAAGACTGGACTGTATAGAACATCCGTGGAAGGTAAGGACCGACGTCTACTTAATCAGGAGATGAATGGAGCGGCTCCAACGGCCACTCGATTTTAGGGGAGCCCAGTCTGAGGCTTCAGCAAGAGAGATACAGCGATTGGCGGAGCAACTGTCGCATTCAACTCCCATCAGTACTGATATTAAAATCTGTGATACCTCTTCTTTCGTATATCTTGGTCTGTTTCATATCAACGTTTTTCTTTCGTGTAATCTCTCAGTGTCGAATTTACTTTTCCGTCCAGTCCACAGGATTCAGGCAGCTGAGGCACCTAGACAAGTTGCCGACGCAAAAGTGTGGGTATTGCGAGGGAGATGAGAGAATACTTTGGACAACTCACGCAGGGCACAGAAACAATGAAACGCCAAAATATTCCACCAAGGTCTTTATCTTCCGTCTTTCTGCACACAGCCTTATTGTAATCACAATCCCTCTGGCCATATACCCTTTTCTAGTACGACGAACCATCCTACTAGCAACATCATCCCGCGTGCAAGATTGATGGAAGGGTGGTGTCCAAGGTGTACATTTTGAGGTGCCACCTTTTCTATGCCTTACACAATACGCATCTTCATCCGCGCTAGTCTTCTAGGACTGCTATAGCAGTCGTTATAGTTGACAGCTATTCTTTCGGTTCCAACACATTTCCGGCAACCCTACATTGACTGAATATCAGGGTTACTCTTTCTAGTCTGCCAGCCGAATCGGGCATTTGGGCTTTGTCAGAGTCCGAATCTATGCCGTGCTCCGCCAGATATTACCGTAGCACATCTGACTTACTCCGCAGGATTTGAGCCTGGGATCCTCTACCGTATAACCGGCAGATTTCCCCAGATTTGCATTCTTAATTTTCCGTGTTCCATGCAGGGAAGCAAGCGACGAATTCTTCGTGCGCATGCAGAGGGCGTAAAATGATCGACCAATTACGCCGAAGGCAAAGGGCATTAGCAAAAGTATATTCCAGACACTGACGTGTCTTTCAAAGGCGTGACTATTACAAACTGGAGTATATTCCTGGGTACAGATATTGAGGATAAATTATCTCTAGAGATGCAACCCAGATTGGCTTCGAATCGTTGGCGGCAGTGAAGATGCTCTCTTCCGATTTAGGATCGAAAATATATCGCAAGCCTAGAAATTCTCCAGGTTTGCGGAGAAACCTTTGATCAACTGACGCACCTTCAGGCATATCGCCACTAGGTTTGTTATCTAAAGGTCGTGGCATAGGCGATATAAATTGTGCTGGAGTGCGGGGACCGGGCAGAGCAAGGAAAGATATTGCGATGAGTCTTCATGACGACGGTAGCAGCGCTAGCGATTTTATATCAGCCGTTATACCGACGTTGTCTGTGGCGTCCAATAGCTTAACTATCACCATGGGGTGTATAAAGGAAAGCATCTGGTGGACTTCGAGAACCGCCCACGCCGCCGTGCATCGCAGATCGATACCTCATGCACGGCATGGCCAAGACACCTTCATTTGTACACTTCACGATATTCATGAGAATGTTATAGATATTTGCGATGTAGAGATCTCACGGTATTATTCTCACCTTTTAGCTCTTTTGTCAAGAACCCGCATCTTTGGAGATCGCCCTACAAGAAAGCCCACCACTCTTATAAGCCGATCCCCGCAATGCACCTCGTCGTCGGACCGTCGGATACCTTACCTGCCACGCTTAAGGGTAAAACGGGATACTGGAGACGCTAGACAGGGAAGAGACAACATATGACCGCCAACACGAAAGGCACTGGCTAGAAGAAAATCATATGCGCTTCCAGAAACGAAGACCACCTGACATGTACATGCTTGATTTCCCATACTCCGGGATGTACATTTTCTGGTAAGACGTGTTGCTAATCTTGCTTCACTAGGTACGACGAGATATGCCAGTGCGGAAAAGGAGAACCTGGTCGAGGATAACGTTTTCAGCTCGCCGTCGAGCTCAAATCCTTCAGGGATCCCACTAGGTACACAATGTGTTACACACATATTATGAGCAGTGATGGGATAGCGAAAGAGAGCTGAGGTAGCTGCAGTCAGACCGTGTCAGCGTCTCAAGTGGTTCGGCTGTGGGGTACCTTTGCAGAAGTACCTGGGCGAGCGGGAGCCGAGGTGGAGCAAAGGCTGATGGTGTGAGACCATGATTTTGGAGCGGATTGGAGCGGAAGGCCTTTGATGGATGTCACCTCCTGGAGTGTGGATGCCGGGAGGAGCAATGTCTGCTCTGCAACCATCTCGTCTTTTACCAGGCACATCCTTGGCGTGGGCTCCTAAGCGAATCCGCGTGCGCGCCCATAGACGCTCCCTGCGGGCCTACGCCCCGGATAAACTGTGTTCGATGTGGCCCAAAATGATAATAGTTACAATTGTGGCCATGACCTTTCGTACGAATCACGTCTGAGCAGCACGGTAAATATTAGGCAGCCCATCCCATAATTGGGGCAAAGCATCCATCAATCGCATGCCAAAGGACTCTGCCGCAGCCACCAACTGGCCGTTCGAGCCCTTGACCGCAAGTAAGGACGGGTGTAGACAGCCCACCCTTGTCGTAAACACGTTGGACGTCAAACTTCAACAGCGGGATCGAGGCGAAACCGAAGCCACTGAACAGGGCCTTGTAAGTAGAGGACTCGAGCTTCCTGCAGGTAATACCGAATGCTTCTTATTTAGAATGCCCCCGCGACCCAGTTCCGGGACGAGTTTGAAGATATCGTTATTGTCGCCCTGCATCCGTGTGTTTCTCTTCTCCATCGTGAGCTTCAGTGTGAACTGTAGTTCTTCTTCTTTTTCTTTTTCTTTTGTCTCCACTTTTCAGCCTTATCAAACTTTATTTCCCGCAAGCATTGCGCCATCCCGCCGCTACCTGAACTTTGAGCGATTCAGTTCAACGCCACGGTGAGGACGACCTGTAAGGAAGTGTCACCTGCCCGCCATCCGAATGTTTCGTCTCATAAAAGCCGCACTTGCTCCCAACATCGAGCCAGAGCTCCCGAGGAGCTACTATGAGGGCCTCAATGCGCGGAAGCTATCTTTCACATCCTCAAGCGAGGCCTCACTCCCGGATTTCGATCCGCTGGTAGTCTCGGCCTATGAGCTCTCAGAGATGCTGAATGCTCAGGTGGTGACTAGTGTGGAAGTTGTGGAAGCATATCTACAACAGATTGAACAGCACAATCGACGAGGTCGACAGCTACGAGCACTGATTTCGGTTGCACCGCGACATGAGTTGATCAGGATAGCGAGACGACTAGATGATGAGCGAGCGAGAGGGAGGCTGAGAGGGCCGTTGCATGGGATTCCAATCGTGGTGAAGGATAATATCATGACGGACGTGAATCTTGGGATGGATACCACTGTCGGTAAGTACAGCATTCATCCAGCGTGGAGCTAGAGTGAGGGTATTGGAGGTGATCTAGTTTGTAGTATTCCACCGGATGTGCTATTATAGAACCCTATGACAGCGACCTTCTTGAGCTGATGCACCTGAAAACAGGATCCTATGCCTTCGTGGGATGCATACCGAAGAAGAACGCAACCATCGTCGATCGCTTAATCAGAAGAGGCATGATTGTACTGGGCAAGGCAAACCTTACCGAGTTCTGCGGATTGAAGAACCCTTCTATGCCTCCAGGCTGGTCAGCAGTGGGAGGTCAGACACAATCCCCATACGTCGCGCGTCACATCGCGAAGAAGAAGCTGCATTGGGAGCTCTCGGCCCCAGGAGGATCATCGACTGGCTCAGCTGTAAGCGTGGCTTCAGGATTCAGCACCCTGGCGATCGGCACGGACACCATTGGATCTCTCATCACACCTGCGAATCGAGCGGCTCTATACGCGTTGAAACCAACTGTGGGAGAGATACCAATGGAAGGCATATTCACCCTCAGTAAAACTTTCGACTCTGCGTAAGTTCAGCACCCCAGATCGTGCTAATTTTCCCATGCTAATCCAATTCCTCAGTGGGGGTATGGCGAAATCTGCTAAAGATCTGGTGGCGTTGATGGACGCGATGATGCTTCCCACAAGCAAGGAAATCGGCATAAGAGGGCCAAGCACGTGCTTCCGGATCAAGGAGGACTGGGGAAACCTTCGCATTGGGTTTACCGAACCAACGATCTGGAGGTCTTGGTTGAAGAGTGGTCGGATCAACTCGGACGCCGAGCGCTACATGGTATGTTTTATTTTGGGATCTTCGGAAACTCTGTTGTGTTTCGGAAATTGTGGGACAAGGATTTCCTGGCTAACATGGGACGCAGAGACAACAATACGAAATGGTGGTGAACTCGCTCATCGAGATGGGTGTGGATGTTGTTTATCCTGTTGAATTACCGCCGCAGTCGAGTTTGAATGCAGATGGGAAGAATAGTTTTGAGCCTATTGTTTGTAAGTTGTCAATTGATGCTAACGGGCCTATCATGATCATGGTACTAATCCTTCCGCAGATCACGAATTCAAAGACTGCCTTGCACAATTCATCCACGAATTCAAGATCACAAAAGTACACTCTCTCGCCGAAATTATTAACTTCAACCTCGAGCACCCAGAACTGACCCTCCCACCATGTATGTCAACTCCAACCTAACCCTCAACCTACCCCTAGTCAACATCTCAAACTTCTCGCCTTCCTAATTATTCCCCAATTAAGTTTCTCTGGTAACAGTCTCCTAGCATGTCCCCACCAAAACGACCTAATGGCCGCCCTCCAGTCCGGCGTTCTATGCGAACAGGTCACAACCGCAAAACAGCACCTCCAAACCGCCGGCGGCCGTGAAGGACTCGACCTCATCTTCCGAGACCAACAACTTGACATCATCGTTTCACCGGGCGACGCCGCGCTTTCCTCTCTCGCAGCAGCAGCCGGCTATCCCACCGCCGCCTGTCCTCTCTCCGCTCTAAAACTCAACGGCCAACCCTTCGGTCTAACCCTCACTTCGCCTCCCCACACCGAGCACATCCTCCTCCACTTTTTGACCGCCTACGAAGCCACATTTCCACCACGCGCTCTACCACTCCCCCTTTCATCAGTTCCCCTACAAGATCCGTTTCCGGAACCGCTGCCTGATAAACCAATTATCGATTTGATATTGCATGAATGGGATACGCGGAGATTTAGCTGTAGTGCGGATGCGTTGGCAGATTGGTTGAATGCGCGATGGCGGAAGAGCGGGTATGAACTGAGTGCGGAGACAATCTGTGAGGTTTTGAGGAGTAATGGTCGGATTGCTTTTAGGGGGTTGGGTGATGATGCTGAGGGCGCTTTTTCGCGATAACCTTCGAACTTCCTTTCCTTTGTATTGATTGGCCATTTTGCATGGTGTTGGGGTTGGGTTATGATATCCATTCGCTTTACTGCATTCTTCGTATGTGGTTTTTGATCCTCTTGAACGGGTAGCGAATACAAGTTTTGGGATATAATGATGAGGAGTGGGATCTCGGGTTTGGGATATAATGATGAGCAGTGGATCTCGAGTTATGGGTGTTGGGGGATTCAGTGGGCGTTGCAGATCGATTTTGATACCAGAAAATGATGGGAAGCCACTCATGCCTATGGCCAAGGATTGCAACTCCATCTGATTACCTTTTTCTGGATTTGAGGACTCCTCGTTTACTTTCGAAAAGCTGCTGTTTTCTTAAAAAAAAAAAAAAACACCTTGATCGGAATGCCTTGGTACGAAAATCAGCCACCAATTCTCACATGGGTACGAAATCAGGAGAGCACGGGCAAGGTTGGCTTCACCATAATACTCAAATGCAATTGTATGGCAGCCAAGGAGCTAAAGGCAATCAGGGGCTCCATACCCATCTATTCACTATCCTACTAACCTTCAGTTAAATTCACATACAAAGTCAAACCACACCATAACTAACCTAGATACAGGCCAGATACATAATCCATTTTGTCAACATGCAAATGGGATCAAGTTCAAAGGAATGCCCTTCATCTATGAATGCAGCATCAATATGCCATTCGGCCTAGTATACATTGAAAATTAGAGCCTCCCTAGGAATGATTCGAATGCCTTCACCTCCATTCGATCCTTCTCATCTATCATACATTCCTAGGCCCAGTTATACGTCCCTCTTTCACCTCAACCTCATACCATTCCCCACCAAGAGCGGGGAAGGCTTCCTTCCAGCATGCATCTTTCTTCTCAAGCTCGTCAAGTTTGGTTTGCAGCCTCACAAGCTCACTTGTCTTCCAGTTCCTTTCAAAGACTGTCCTAGGCTCACCTTTGGTGGATAGGCCTAGCTGAAGCTGTCTCGCCTTCCGATTGGCGTCATCCAGCAATGTGAATACATTGTTAGGCGATATATCCATGTGCTCTCTAATCCAATCGGCGTCAGCCGGATCGTCCAACTCCGTGAAGTGGTAATCTTCGCCGGGCTTCTGGACGAGCTTGTAGAGATGCACTGTGTAAACGACCTTGTTCAGGAAAGAAGTCTTGTTCGTCGGGAGCCGCTGTTCGCATTGATACACGACCCATCGTTCCACACTGATCTTGTAGAAAGCTGTCTTTCCATCCTTAATGGTGATGTACCGTCCAACCCATGCCTTGCAATCGAACTTATCCAACGTCCAGCCCCACTCACGGAAATTGCATCGCAAGTTCGCGTGAACGTACTTTTGGGTATTGTCGGCCGCCCTGTTAGCCTCGTCAAGATTCTCATACTTCTGCATGCCAACCGGATTACTCCACGCAGCATCCTCCTCGTTCTGGCCCTCTTCCAAGACCTTGACCCTGACAACGTATTCGAAGAATGGGACATCGGCTTTCGTGGCAGGGGACGGGGCGCGGATAACTCCTGAAAAGGGGTTTGTGTTTGTCATCTCGACGTTGCTGGCCTCGAATTCGGAATCGATTTCAACTTCGACGTCGATCTTGCCGCCGTAAGCATCCTCATTGTCGGATGCGGCGTCAGTAATGTGATGTCGAGAAGTCTCGGTATGTTTCTTACCCCCAGGCCGGGGACGAGCAGTTGCACAAGTTTCTTCGGGGATCGACACGGTGATATCGATATCCATCGGTTCGGCCAAAGGTGAATGGATGCGGACCGCCTTCGACGCAGATGGAGTGCCTCCAGTACCTACCTTTGAGCTGGTGGCAGTACTCACAATCGCTCTCTCGACTTTCGACGCATCACCCCGCTCAGTAGTCTCCTTGTTGACCTTCTGCTTTGTGATACGGGATTTCTGTTTAACTGGACCTTTCGGCGTCGACTCCGCAACATTCTGCTTACTCGCCTGGGCTGTAGGCTGTTCCGGCTTCCTCCAGTGAGGTTTTGAAATGCTTGCTGCTTTCAATGCGAATCGGTACTTCGTGTAAGTTGTAGAGGGATCCAAACTTTGCCCAGTGTCCTCGTTCAATCGTCCGACGGCTTTAGCGAGTGGCAACCCTTCAGCTTCCATCAATTCGAATAGCCGTCGATGGTTCTCTGACAACTTCTGAAGGTTCTCATCTGTTGCCCACTCTGCGATGGGTACCCTTGCTTTTCCCTTCCTCTTATCGATATTGTCGGCCGGTTTAGCTATTTCGGTCTCTTGAAACTGACTGACTGCTTCCTCAGAGACTGTTTGGACGGCAAATGAGGATAGAATTTGTACGCCTAATCCATTTTGTATCGCCGGCTGAGTGATAGATTGTAGGACTTCCGGACTACCTATAGCCGGTTTTTGATCATTGGTCTGCTCTGCTAATACATCATGTGCAGTAGAGGCCAAGTTTTCCGGAGCGGTCAAGACTTTAGTCGCTGAGGTTGCAGTTGGGTTATCATCCTTCTGGACCGGATTCTTGTTATTTTCGTCCAACACCAACTCTGGGTGGACATCTCGCGCAATGTTTTCTCCTGACGGGGATAGGCCCTCTTCTTTCGGCCGTGGAAGGGGAGGCAGCCGCTCGCCTTGATCCACTAGTTTCCTGAATGTCTTAATTGGTTGTGATTGCGGATCAATTATGGCTGGCTGTTCTTTTGGAATGGCAGGCTTCTGGGATTTGACAATGAGGGTTGGCTCTTGGAACTTCGAAGTGGCACCCTCCTCTTCAACGACAGGCTTTGAGGATGTTTGAATTGGCTCCGGCCGTTCGACATTCGATACTAACCTCTCATCTACACTGACAGGCTTTGACGACTCCTCGATTGACTTTGGTTGTGCAATCTGTGGTGTTGGATCATCCCCCGGAACAACCGGCTCGAGAGGCTCCCCGATTGCCCCACACGGCAGGATATTTATGGTTGACTGTTCCTCTTGAGCATTGGGCTTCAAGGACTTCACAACAAGCTTCAACCGTGCAGCTTTTGGTGCCGTCTTTGGCTTCACAGGCTGGCGGGTGGTCTCAGCTGTGATACCGTTCCGCTCGTTTTTACGCCTTTCCGTGTTCGGACGTTCAGCCTTACGAACCTCCGATCTTTGATCTCTCCATCTATCGTCAAGGCAAACAAAAGATGTCTTCCCAGCATCCCCAGCCCTGGTTGATGTCTCTTGTCTTTGCATTTGTGATTGCGCTCCAGTCTGAGGCGCTAGTTTTATCTCCTGCTTTCTTTTTGTGTTGAGAGATCTTCGGCACTCGTCTTGCACGTAACGAGTCCGCTCCTGGAAGTCTGCCACACGCAGCTCCTGTCGTTTCTCGAGCTGTTTCTCCGCAGGCTCGGCCTTAGATTCTGGGTTGCATTCCATGGGTTTCAGTACCTCTGGAGGGTCGATCGGAGGGTCGACACGGGCCAAGCATTCTGCAGCAGCCAGATTGCATTGCAACGATTCTTTCAAATCGGTGTGTCGAGCTTTTCGGGAGGTACCATTTCGAGATGAGCTAGTGGTGCCATCCTTTTCCCCAACAGACAAGGTTGCTTGGGTAGCCTGGGGAGTGGCTTCGTCATCACCATCACTGTCAACAATGATCTCGTCAGACTTGGATTTTTTACCATTTTTTGATCTGTTTCCTGGTTTCTTCTTTAAGGGCGCCTGGGAAGTAGCGAGCTTGTGAGCAGACTTGGGTGGAGGCTCCTTGGATGACTTGGCTGAGTTGTGGCTAGCATTGGATTTCCCGATGGTATCTTTCTTAGCAGGCGTGGATGACTTCTGGGCAGCCGTTTTCGACTTAATTTTGGCTTTTTTGGCTGTCTCAGTTTGATTTCGAGTATCTGA
Source organism: Zopfia rhizophila CBS 207.26 (assembly GCA_010093925.1). Lineage (NCBI taxonomy): Eukaryota > Fungi > Ascomycota > Dothideomycetes > Zopfiaceae > Zopfia > Zopfia rhizophila. Next base: position 2,685,888 of record ML994617.1, read on the forward strand.
CTTGCCGATCACATCTTCCTGGGGTGCGGATGATATCCGATCGGCTTTTTTCGGACAAACTTTCTCCTCTTTCGCCTGTCCCTTTCGGTTTGATGCGGAATCTGTGAGCTTTGACACTTTCGGCGGTCCACTGGAGGGAAAATTCTTCTTCAATTTCTGGCCGGAGCGGGAGATTGGACTCTCGTTGAGGTTCAAGCTTGCGTCCTTGGGTTGCGATACCGACTTGGGCGATCGTTCATTATTATGCTCAGGTAGCTTTCTATTTGGACCTTTATTTAGCGTTTTCTTCAGGAGACTCATTTTAACGCTTTTTCGCTTTGAAGAAGATGCCACTGTGGTGCCTTCTCGCTTGGGGAAGTCATATGCTCCTGACTCCACCTTCACAGGTGTGACGGGCTGTGCTTCTTTGATGTCATGATCATCCGTTTCAGTTTCCTTTGAGATCGATAGCTCCGGCCCCTCCAAGGCTGGCTTCCCTGATTCTTTCAAGGTTGGCTGCTTCGGTACTTTCAAGATCGGTCGCGACGGTCTCGTTGGCTCGTCAGGAGTTGTTGCACCTGCCTCAGCTTGAGTGGTCGGATCACCAGAATCTTTAGCGTTTGTCAGAGGCCTATTGGACGGTTGCTTAGGACTGTTCAATAGCAGACGCTTTTGCGTACTGACTGAGAGGAAATGATTATCACGACTTGCTGAAGTATCAAGATCTTTCCGATCTTCACTTTCCTTCCTAAGTTCTAATGACTCAGTGTTACTGCGACCGTTCTTATCGATTGAAGGCCCTTCCACATGCGAGTTCGACCACTACCCACAAATGGATATCCATGGGATCGAGTGTCGGAAGCATCGCGATTAGCGTACAGTCTTCGTTTCGGTGAAAGAGACTCATGATCAACATCGTGTTCATCCTTAATCTCTTGTTCCTGGGCTCGAGGCAGTATTGAGGGAGCAGGCGTTCCTTCGGGTATTGAATATTCAGGCGTATCCGCTGGGGTCTGGGAAGCACCACGAGTAGCCTTTCGCTTCCTAGCAGATTCGCGGAGGTGGGATGATATTTCGATGCCTGGTATCTCCAGCTGCGAGAGATGCCGAAATGGACGACTCGGCGTAGGCTGTGAAGACTGAAATGGTGGCTTCTAGGGCTCATCATCTGAACCATCGTTAAACGGACCTGTTCTCTTCGTTCGTTTTACTTGAGTGCTGGGAGGGCTTGGGGTACGGGACCGCTTGGGGTTCCCATTGACGGCAACCGAGTGATAAGTAGTCGGTCGCTGATAGGCGGTGGCACCTATAGGCATGGTTCGGCGATTAGAAACGGTATTTTGTCTTCCTTCTGATGAACTGTACAAAACACTGGGACATCCTGGAGCTTCTCCCAAGACCTCTGGTCGACGACGGGATGCGGAAGCTAGACGTGGAGTAAAATGACTAGTTGAGGTGGACTCGCGAACAGCTATGGGTCCAACGTCATCATGTGCCTGGGTAGGATGATATCTCCCAGTGTACTCCACAGTAGGGTAAATGTCCTCCTCCTCCTCTGCCTCTTCTTCAGTCTTGTATTCCATGGACAGTCTCGACGAATGTCTTGTACCGAAAGTCTCGTTGTGACGGTCCTGATTAAACGGAATCGGAAGACCAGCAATAGGTGAGCGGAATGCAAGGCCAACACCAGTTACTCTACTCATACCGGAGATTGTGGAGCGATGGTGAGTACGAGGCGCTTCTGGAGTAAAGCTTAAGCAACTTGTCGTCTTGTGGGAGTTACTATCGCTAGGTGCCACCACGACCTTGATACGTCGGGACGCGCTAGCGTAAACTTCTGGTGTTGGTCGCGTTGAATGAAGACCCCTCAAGTATCAATTTCTTCAGTATGATGGCGTCCCTTTTGAAGCGGTGAGAGGCGGTCGGGTGCGGGTCAATTACAGGTCTCGCAAGGGAGTATCACTTTCGATGTCTGGAGAATGACGCGTAAGGCTATCGCGGTCACGCTTGGATGATCTGTGCTGAAATACTGGAACGCGTTGAGCAGCTATATTGCGATGATGAGGTCGAGCCACTGCCGGGTAGTTATGGACATCGATGTTATCATCCCGGATCTGATAGTCCTACCCGAGATCAGAGTGAGAATTAAATAGCAAGACAGCACGGGACTTATGTGTTGTTCCGGTTGTTGAACGGGAAGCGGTTCTTGGGGCGTGAGAAAGCCAAAAAGTGAATCCAAATCTGAACCTGCATCATCATAGTCACAAGAGCGAGGGAGCTGAAACTTATTCTCCCTAACTCCCCACTCTACTCCAAAATGCTAGGCCTTCACACGCTTCTGTATATTCACTTGTCTGCAAATGAGAGAGCAAAAGTGATTACAATGAAGGAAACTTCATGAACTGTTTTCAGGATGTGAAGAAGAGAGGAAACGTCTACGAGCACGGAATGAAGAACCGTTATAATACGTGTCTGTGTATACGCAAGGCAGGTCACGATAAAATGCGGTGAGAAAGTAAAAGAAAGAGACACCGCAAGGATCGGCCGGGTTGTTGTGGTAAATGGTCACAATTTTAGTTAGACCGGATTTTCCTTTTAAAATGAGGATTATGTAGTATGCATCCGCCCCTTACTGGACAGCCAGAGCAGCCGTGATGAAAGTACTGGACATTGTTATGACAGAAACAAAGGAGGATAATGGGAAAGCACATGCATATATTTTATTATAACTATGGCCGCTGCTTACGGTTGGATGCTAGCCTATGCTATTAAGTACAAAGGCAAAACTGTATATCAGCTTCTCCAGTACTTTAAAAGATTGAGAGAGTTCTGAGCGCATCCAGGGGCATTTAAGTGAATTGTTCGAATATCTCCCAGGTTGACTCTTCAGTTGTCAAGACGTGTGCATGGTGAAAAGGGAGGAACAACACCGCATCTTCTGTGCTGACCTTAATTCGTCTATTATTTTGCTGGGATGTTCCGTTCTTTTTGGAGTACACTTGCCAATATGTGGGAATGGGTAGATGTTGGAGGAGCTTAAGTGAAATTAAAGTTCTGGATAAGGAATCGCTTACTAATCTTGTCACCCCAAAAGGGACTAGCGTTTCCACACAGAACATTTTACCATCTTCTGTACATCGCCACGCAATCTAGTCTTCGGGCCCTTGAAAGCCATACAGTGCACGTACGAAATGGTGGATTGTTTACTATCCGCCGGTATCCCGGTGCCTGAGCGGACACTGCGGGGCCTCCAAAAAGATATTTCCAGACTCATCCCCAAATTTGAACTAGATGAGCAAATCTATGGCGTGAAGTAAGGAAACAAAGTCCGTGGACGTTAAGAGTGTTCTCAGATATTCGTGCTTACTTATATTCTAGACAGCTGCATGATGTAGTTGATCCTCTATTGGAGACAGCGAATGTGGTAGAATTGGCGGCATCGCACCGAGCGGCTGCTTGCAATGCCTTGTGTGCCATTATCGAGAACTGTCAAACTTCCGAGATCAACTATGTGCGAACTGCTGTTTTAGAAGATGGGATTTGGTTCAGACTTTTTAATATCTTTCTCGAAAGGTCCGACAATGCAAAACCAAAGTCTATGAGACAAGTCTTCTTAGTGCTCACCGGTGCACTCTCAAGGGACCAAACACCCCGTACTATTCATATTCGAGACCGGGTTACGACGACTTTTCTCGAAATTATCTGCCAACGCCAAGATCGGTTAAAAGTCAAACCAGCGCTACAGGGCCTTGCATATTTCCTCGCCAAGAACCTCATTTCTATTCCTCACCTTGTTGGTTTACATACAAGCCTATCAGATCACTCTGTACGACCGTCAACTAGCTTGGAGTCTGTACAGCTTCTACTCAGCGCATTTTTAGGCTGGGTTGTACACCACGATACTGCTCCATCGGCTGGTCATCTGATAAAGAACTTCCTCAATCAACTTCGTCATCCGTTATTAGAGCTTGAGGCTCCACCTGGTTTTGGCGTAGTATCTCCACTCTGGGTTGAACCAATTGTCAAGATTCTGCGTCTTTCGCCTGACCGGATCCAAGAATTCAAGGCCAACGTCTTTCCCCACTGTTTCCTCCCCAACATCAACGAATACCTTCAGTTTTTGTCCTATCTTCACTTTAGCCGTCACATATATATCACAGACCCTTTACCAGCTCAGATATGTGTCTATAACGAATACGCGAGTGAATTAAATCCATTCGAGGAGTTCAAGATTCTCCTAGCGACAATCCAAACTGGGAAAGAGTTGGGCATAGTCAAAGATGTTGGTGTGTACGGGTGTTCTCTGCACTATAAACCTACTGCTGACTTTATAGATTATCGTGATCATAGCGCGATTGAAATTCATGGAAATGCCATCTGTTTACCTGATAATATGTTTGGTCGATGGTTGTCTCGTCCTGAGCCTGAGGTCCGGCTTGCGGGTTTGTTCCTGTCTGTGTATTCCACAGCTGTAACCAAACCTATCACAACTGGCGTTTTCCAATCTTTGAAACGAAATCTTGTTCATCTCCATGGGGACACGGATGCGAATTTCCGCGGGGAGATCCTTAGCCATACGCAACGGCTTTTCGACCGTCTCAGAGCGAGCACCGCGACCCTCGTGAAATTAAGAGTCAATAATGGGACAGGCAGCAGGATAGCAATTCCTCCCCGACGCATGAATGAGAGGAGGGCTCGCGGACATTCAAATCTGTCCCAAGGTTCTCTATGGAACCATTTGGAATTCATCACCTGGTATCTACATTTCCTTGAAGGAGAATTACGTCCTACCGCCTCCTATCAGAGACACATCACAGCGCTGAAGTCATTCTACATCGTCATGAGATCGGGATTAGACCCAGGGGTTCCGCATCACAGCCTTTGCAAACAGGCACAAGGAGAGTTACATTGGGCTCATGAGCTCCAAATATTCAATTCTCGCTTAATGAGGTTGTTGCTAGACTTACTGCTTGACCCATTTGATGATGTTCGAAGCGCCGCTGCTTCGCTCTTGGCGCTAGGCCTGGAATCAAAATCACCCGATGCAAAACGAGCTTTGCTATTGACTTACCCTTGTTTTCTAGAACGGGCTGAGGCGGCGATGCTCATAACTGGACGTGCAGATCAGGCTGATGGTGTTGCACGAGCGTACTCGCTTCTGTTCTCTCAATGTGCAGAGGACTCACTCAATCTTCCCGGCATCGGGACATCAATGGTTATCTTTGTTCGTCTCGTGGATCAATTGGAGGAGACGGTAGCAGCAGCCAGGGACAATCTATCAGTTGCTGTTAACGGACGTCCAGTTCACGGTATATTCGCTGCGTTGCGGTGAGTGTATTCCCAATCGGAGAGTGCATGTCGCTGACTTCTACCAGCTATATCATGGATCAACATAGCTTTTATACTGACATGATCGACTCCTCTAGCGAGGACATTCATCATTGGAAAGAACTCCACGACCGAATTTATACATGCTTCGCCTCTCTCTGGTCTTGTGTTAGGCACGTCCTTTGCAATGACGCTCCAGAAGGCTACGTCCCAGAAGCGTTAGAAGAGGAGCCAAGTATAAACACAAAAGAAATTTTGAGTTACTCATGGAGGGGACTGAAGGAATCCAGGTGTGTCTTTGTCCTTTCCTTCTCTTCACCTGACTATTAATTCATCCAGCATTCTCCTCCAAACTATTATTTCCAAAGCCCCTATCGGCACATCATGTTCCTCTACAATCAGCCCTGAAAATTTTGAAGTTCTTGGTAGATTATGTTTCACTCAGCTATCCGATCTTCGACATCGTGGCGCTTTCTCGACGGTCGCCCAGACCTTTTCTGCATTCTGTCGCCGTTGCAGCTCTGCTGATAATGAACGACTCAGATCACTTCCCGAGAAGTGGTACCAGGTATTAGGAGGCTCCTACTAAACCCAGAACCACAGCTCATTTTTATAGGAAACCCTACTTTGCATCCAGGATAAAGCAACTTCCATAACCAGAAGATCAGCGGGTATTCCTGCGCTAATGGCTGGAATTATTGGCGCAGAACTACAACCGGGCGGACACCTGTTTCCTCGAGCCATATGCGATCTTTTTGCTGAGGTTTCGATTGATGCAGAGAATTCTAACATCGAAGAAAGTCGCCTTCCTCAAGTCCATGCACTAAATTGCATCAAAGAAATATTCACGACTTCAAGGCTGAGTACAGTGTCTGAAGCATATATTGGGGACGGCCTTGATCTTGCAGCCAGGACTCTTAATTCAAAAATGTAAGTTCTAGTGAAGACATCAAATGATCTCACATGTTAATTCGCTTTGTAGTTGGCCAATTCGTAATTGCAGTCTCATGCTCTTCAAAGCCTTAATCGAAAGACTGCTGGGCAGCAGTGAAGCTCAGGATTGGAAAGAACAAGAACAGGCAAAGACTTCGCGTTTCTCCTATAACAATTACCCCAATCTAGTCGGAATTCTGTCTTACCTTCTAGACCCTCAGAACCGTACGGAGTCTTTGGTAACAACAATAGCTGACGCGACTTCAGCGTTGGATCTACATGGCGCCGAAGGAGTTTTCCCAGCTCTCCAAATCCTTCAACAATCACCACCCCACGAATCACATCGCGCGCCCATATTCCAATCAGTTATTCGTCTCACAGGCAGCCCTCACTGGCATCTTCGCGACATGGCGGCGCGCACCGTGGTGGCACTGCAGCATCAGAATGAGTACCTTGATACGATCACCACACTTCTATCCTCTATCAATGGACTTCACAACTCGCAACATGGCTTGCTGTTGTGTGTCAAATATGTATTGAAGAAGTATCTCCAAATGCAGAATTTCATTTCTGGTAAGTTCCACTTTTAATTACCTATTAATCACGCGCAATCGCCATTAAACTGCTGCTCCGAACCCCCCTCGCCACGTCGAAATAATCGCCCAACAACCGGCTGTCAACGGCAAGCGGAAGTTCCTATCCACTGCTTCATGAAGGAAAGCCTCTAAGCGTTGTCGATATCGACATGATATGTTCCCCACAGGCTGAGTTAATCTTGATAGGTGGATCAGACATCATACTGAACATCCTGCTCGAAAAGTCAACCGATATCTATACCAACAACACTTGTCCGTTCACAAGATCCGTCATCCTAGATCTGGCCAATCTGTGCGGTCATTCGATTCTGCGCAGCCATACCGTTTCCGATTCAACCCTACAATCATGGGCAAAGCTCACCGCTTCTATTACAATTGACCACGCGAGTTCGCAGAATCGTACGACTGGTGACGTCTTGCTCCAGAGATCTATATGGCAGTTCTTCTTTATTGATCATGCTATTTGTCGCCGCGGCGAACTCCGGGCTCTCCGGCTTCAAGACATCCTTGTGGATCTTTCAAGAACGAATCCACATACCTGCTGCGCAATGCTAGACCTCCTTCACGATATCATTATCCACGCACAGCCAACTTCTGTCTCGTTTCCAAAGCCCCAACTTCTTTCATTCATCCACAAACTTGCCTTACTCGCCGAAGACGAAGAAGTAAAATCTAAAGCACAATTCTTGCTCGCTGAATACTTCCAAAACGAACAACATCGCTCCAACCTCTTCCAACTCCTCCAGGAATCCGATATCACACGCACAATAGACGACATGGAGCACCAATGCTTGCACAACTCACCCTCTAACATGCAGAGCGCGATACGTCTACTCGGCTCCTTCCTGGACTTCGCATTTGCAACGTATCCATTGCAAAAAGCGTCGATTCTTCCACGCATGGCTCGCTATATTCGTCTCCTACGGTTCACAATCGACGAGAACAATCCATTCGACTCTAGACTTGCCGCATCGCAATCTCTCTCCTGTCTCCACCACATCCTGACTGCTAAACTAGATTCCAAACCCATAAATTCCATTCTCCTGGCCCTAAGTTTTCTCCTCTTCGACCTCCTTCACGACGACGATGACGAGATACGAGATTTAGCTGCGCCGATTGCGACACGTCTCATCCTTGCCCAGTCCCCTCCATCCTCTAATACCAATATCGAAAACGCGGTCCCGATACTCACGAGTCAACGATTGGCATCTTTCATTGCGCGGACTTTCTCCTCATCCACCGATTTGTGCAAAGAGTCTCTGTGTCGTCTCCTTGGTGCTCCTTCCCCCTCTTCACTCTTCGCACGTCCATTCCGAGACATTCTTGCAGAAGCACGACAAGAAGATACCTCTCTTTTCATCCGCGAATCCCAAAACTTGTTCCGCGATCCTACTCTCACTTCCCTCCTATATACCCGCATCCTCACCTCCCTTTCTCTCACCGCTATCCCTCTCCCCCTGGTCCAATCTCTTCAAAACTGGACATTCGATGCCCTGGAGACATTGGCGGAGGTGAGTAAGGTGGAAGAAGATGGAGCACTAGGGTGGAGTAGCAAGGATGAGGTTTTTGAGTTGGGCATGAGGTTTTTGGGTTGTGCTGAGGTTGTGTTGGGGTGGGAGGGTAAGGGTTTGGTGGATGAGAGAGGAAAGAAGGTGGTCGAGGGGTGGAAAGTTAGGAGGGCTTTGAGGGATTTTGTGGACGTTGGAGCGAAGAATGGGATTCATGGAATTTGGGTTGAAAGGGTAGAAATGGTACTCGCGAAGTCGCTGGTGGATGTGGTGAGAGAGATGTATGAGAAAATGGTGGATATTCAGAAGGGATTGGGTGTTGAGAGTAGGGTGGGGGTTTGGCAACGGGACTGAGATGTTCAGATTCATATAGATTGCGTTCCTGAAGCCGAAATGAAGATGCCATCCCTTTTAACTATTTCCCTTATCGTTCAAAGATACTACCCGAAAATCCAAGCCCTCAGTCCTCCGCCCTTAATCCAAAACACCTTTCCCTCCCAGAATCGCCCTAGCCAAGGGAAGGAAAAATCAGAATCCCTTCTTCTCAAGATATTGCTGCACCTTCTCAATAAGCTCAATCTTCTTCCCACTTGCATTCTGTCCCTTCGCCTTGAGATAATCTTTCAGCGCTGCTACGGGTTGCTATGTCAAAATCAGCATATACTCCAACAATTGTATTTATGAATAGACTAGAAACACAAATTTTCAAATTCAAAAATAGGCATCACATACCTTACTAAGATTCCCCCTATCATTCAACGCCGCCATCTCCTCATCCCTCATCCCAGCACTCTCATTCGCTGGTTCTTCTGACTTTATGCGCTTTGAAGGCTTGGATTCAGATGTAGCTGAGGAAGCAGGTGCGCCTCGCTTTTTGGAGAGAGCGATGGCTTTTGTTTTGAGTTTGAGTTGGGACCTTAATTCTTCGTCGAAGGCCTGGCCAAATTCTTCGAGGTATTCGCCTGCGCGCTGCATAATCATTAGTACCAATCATAGCTCCAAGCTTAAGACGTAACATGATAGGAGAGGGAGGGATGTTGAAGGAAAGGTTTGGGGAGAGGATTTACCTTATCGATCTGTTTATACTTCGGAATCGTCTTATCATCCGCCTTTTCGGGCACCTCCTCCTCCAACGCCATAGCCTGCAAAATACGATAAAACCACTGCAAATCTGTCCAAATTTAGCTAAATCCAATCCCCATTCTCCCTCCAACTCTCTGACGAACTTACCGGGATCCGGATACTTAGACGGATCATAGACCCCCTTGGGAAGCTGCAACTGCTCAATAACCTTCCGCATAATATCCGTCAACTTCTCTGTCGTCTTGACATCGCCGGCCTGCTCAGGAGCCTGCCTGATATCATCAGCGAAAGGTAATGGAACGAGCCAAAGGCCTGGTGGCATCGTCTGCTCGCCATTCTCGTCGTATTTTTCGACTCCTGGGATGATGGCTGCAATGACGGGAGCGGCGTTTTTGCGTGCGATGAACCATGCTACGCCCATTTTCTTGCTCTTTATAAGTTTTTGTTGGAGCGCGGAGAAGACGCGCGTAGAGCCTATGTAGTCCGATTCCGATGGGTAGATGAAAGTTGCTTTTCCAACATTTGCCCAGATAGGAAGAGAGGATATAGGCTTGAGGCCGATGATTCGGATGACAGGTTCTCCGAAACATTGTCTGATTTGCATGAACTCTTCCGGGGTGAAAGTGATGGTTTCGCCGCCAAATTTATACGCTTTGCGGAGCTCGGTTTTCTCGACTACACGCGCGGTGTCGTCGGCTAGGTGGGATGTTGTTGAGCTGACGATTTGGACCTTTTCGCCTCCCACCCAGACATAGCATTGTTTTACGTGAGTTTGACGTTTTATTAAGATAAAGCCTTTGACCCCAATGCGTAGATCCGGTCCGATTTCGAAAGGGAGACTGAAGAGAGCTCTTCGCGGGGTGGCCTTTGAGTTTATAGAGGAGAGGAGGGATTGGAGGAGTGTTATTCCGTCACCGCTTTTGCTGACTTTGGTTGTTGAGGCCATGGAAACAGGCGCGTCTGGATCTGAGGGCGATGATGGGTAGACCAAGTCCTGCGAATATTAGTGTGGAAATTGGCGATATTTTGGGACCTTACATCGTAGAACTTTGACCGATCGAAGCCATGCTCGGGTCTAGAGATGGGAAAGAGATCGATGGTGCATCCGAGATCGTATAAATCCCGCGCTCTTGTTATAGCAGTATCCTTGTCTTGTTTGACCTTGACCGGATAGTCATTGTCTGTCACCAGAAACAATCGCCTCGAAGAGAAATTCGGGGCGTTCGTCGTGAAGATCTGAATTGCGCAGAACAAGACTGTTGTTATGCTGACCGGCTCATCCGAGGGTTTCAATATCTCTGCTGCGTCATCCTCATTCTCTACTAGATCCCTCAATTGCTTCACATCTTGGGCTGATGGGACATCGAGATCTGATAGGAGGTAGCAATTGGGAAATGAGTCGTCGCCATTTTTTAAACCTGTCTTTTCGGTGCCGAAGAGTAGTATGCCCATCATGTCGTTGGGATTGGAGATGATGCGTTGCTGCATCAATTGATACGCGCACTTGAGCGCGGCAGATGTAGGCGAATCGCGGTCGGCTTTCTTGTCGTCTGAAGGAGGTGGTCGTTGAAGCATGGTGTGGCTGACATCGATGGCGAAGAGGACGGCATCTTTGATAGTTTTGTAGCTCTGCGAAGTGTTAGCTGGATAGTAGAAGGGGAACGAAAGTCGGACAGAATCATCGACTTCCTCCTCGTCTTCTTCCTCTTCTCCAGGGCGGCTGTCCTGCGTTGGATCGGCCATTGTTGGTTGTATTTCGTGCATGGAGTGGTGGTGTTGAGGTGGGTTGATGGCTGAGATTGCGGCGGGGAATGACCGAGTGAGCGAGTTAAGGCAGCACTTTCCTAGCGCGCAGTGACGCCTGATCACGTGCTTGAGATCTCGGTTAGCGTCGATCACCAAGGTGCTGTCATCAAGCCTTCCGTCATTGGCAGATTTGATTCACTCTGAATCTATTATTCACCCTCCAGTTCTGGCCACCTTCACCTTCACCTTCATTCAATGTCCCAGTAAACAAACCTTTCCATCTTAATCACCCACAATGGCTCTGTGCACACCCCTTACGAACGCCTGCAAGCGTGCAACAGCTTCTGTTCCCTCCGCTTCCGCCACCTCTGTCTTGAAACCATGTTCTTCGCGATGGAGGAGAGGGAATGCTACTGTGGCTCCACCAGTAACTCAAGATGCTACAAGCTCAAAAGGGCCTACTGCAATGGTCTTTATGAACATGGGCGGCCCGTCAACAACAGACGAAGTGGGCGATTTCCTGAGTAGATTATTTGTATGCTGTTCTGTCCGAGCTACTCTTCGTCAATTAACCACGTCAAGGCCGACGCCGACCTCATACCACTCGGCCGTCTGCAAAGCTATGTAGGGCCGCTCATTGCTCGTCGTCGTACTCCCAAAATCCAGAAACAATATGCTGAAATTGGCGGCGGCTCTCCCATTCGCAAATGGTCCGAATACCAAGCTGCCCAAATGTGTATGATACTCGACAAAACATCGCCAGAAACCGCGCCGCACAAACCATATGTAGCCTTCCGATACGCCGACCCGTTGACGGAAGAGATGTATGGGAAGTTGATTGAAGACGGTTTCGGTGCTGGAAAGGGTGGCAGAGCCGTCGCCTTTACTCAATACCCGCAGTATTCGTGTTCCACGACTGGCTCGTCACTCAATGAGCTGTGGAAGTGGCGGAATAGGCTGGAAGGGAAGAGGGCAACAGGGGAGGTTGACCCCGAAGGCTCCATCAAGTGGAGCGTAATAGACCGATGGCCGATTCACTCCGGACTGGTAGAAGCCTCCGCACAAAATATTGAAAAGACTCTGGCCACATATCCAAAAGGGCGGCGAGATAACGTGGTTCTCTTATTCTCCGCTCACAGCCTTCCAATGTCTGTGGTCAACCGCGGAGATCCATATCCAGCAGAAGTCGCAGCTACCGTCTACGCCGTCATGCAGCGCTTGGGCATGAAACATCAATATCGTCTCGTGTGGCAATCGCAAGTTGGGCCGCAGCCTTGGCTGGGTGCGCAGACATCTGACACTGTCGAATCACTTATAAAGAAGGGTCAAACGGATCTCATTTTGATCCCCATTGCTTTCACGAGCGACCATATCGAGACGCTCTACGAACTCGATAAGGAGATCATCGGAGAAGCAGAGCAGGAGGGTGTCAGGCGTGTGGAGAGCCTGAATGGTAATCCCGTGTTCATCAAGGCCCTCGCCGATATCGCGAAAGCTCATTTGCAAAGTGGATCGGCTTGCAGTCCACAGATGACGTTGCGATGCCCCGGGTGTGTCAGCGAACGGTGCCTAGCGCAGAAGGAATTCTTCGCAGGACAGGCAAAGCATTTGTCGGCCTTCAGCCAGTGAGACAACTTTGCAGTTCGGAGGGATTGACAACTGCCAAGACGCTCATCCAATCCGTGATGTTGAAGCGGGAAGGATGGCTTATTGGAAGCTATTGGAGCCACCTGTACATATAGTGTATCTTATCATGGCTGTGCAAAGGAAGTCTAGTTGGAAAGATTGTACCCATACGCCGGCTACCCTAGGGTCCACAAGTTCCTAGGTAAGACACTGAAATGAAAAAAAAAACATCACGTGATCGCGTGGCCCAATTGCCCAATTTCTATTGTAGTCAAAATTAGTTTTGCAGCGTACCCTTTTCCAGCCTAACAAACTGCCTTGTTTGGTGCTCCTCCCTCTGTACGGGTACTGTGAAAGGATACTGTCGGGATTGTACTTTTTTGGCGGCAACGGGTGCTGGGGAAGACCGACGACCTGGTCCATGCCCGAAGCTCGGCGGAGCTCAACACCAAATTGTTCGCTCGCCCTCACCTCAACATTGCCTGCTCTTACTTCTGTCTCCCACCACCCTCTCCATCTCCCCTCTTCTCTTCTCCTTTGCTCCTGATTCGTTGTCACCATGCTGTCAAGGTCAATCAGGAGAAGCATTGCTTTGCCCCTGCGGCGCAATGCCTTTGCAGCTCGTCCTGCTTACAGAAGCGTCACCACTGATGCAGCCTCCTCACACGCGGACAAGGAGGCGGTTCCAAAGGTGAGATAGATCCACTACTTTCCAATCGATACGCGAAACCACTGGCGGTGCTAACCGTATGTAGGAGGATGACAAGCCTTTCGAGATCCGCCTCTCTGATGAGAGCTTCGAAACCTATGAGCTAGACCCTCCTCCATACACACTCGATACCACCAAGGCAGAGCTGAAGCAGATGTACTATGACATGGTCGCAGTACGGTACGAATTACCTCCACCCGCAATTACAATAGTATCCCCGAACGTTGGTAATAATATCTCATAGACGCATGGAAATGGCCGCAGACAGGCTCTACAAAGAAAAGAAGATCCGAGGCTTCTGCCATCTCTCAACTGGTCAGGAAGCCGTCGCCGTCGGCATCGAGCACGCCATCGAGAAAACCGACCACCTCATCACCGCCTACCGCTGCCACGGCTTCGCGCTCATGCGCGGCGGAACCGTTAAGTCCATCATCGGAGAATTGCTCGGAAGGAGGGAAGGCATTGCGTACGGCAAGGGCGGCTCCATGCACATGTTCGCTCCGGGTTTCTACGGCGGGAACGGTATCGTCGGTGCTCAGGTCCCCGTAGGCGCTGGCATTGCGTTTGCGAATCACTACGAGAACAAGAACAATGTTACGCTTGCGCTGTATGGAGATGGCGCTTCGAATCAGGGACAGGTGTTTGAGGCGTTCAATATGGCTAAGCTGTGGAATTTGCCTGTTATCTTTGGCTGCGAGAGTACGACTTACTCCACGCATCCACACTAGGGTCGGGGATTGAAATGCTAATTGTGAACAGACAACAAATACGGAATGGGTACAGCTGCCAACCGTGCTGCCGCCCTAACAGACTACTACAAGCGCGGCCAATATATCCCCGGTCTCAAGGTCAATGGTATGGACGTGCTCGCCGTCAAGGCGGCCGTCGAATACGGCAAGGAATGGTGCGCCCAAGGCAAAGGTCCCCTCGTCTACGAATACGTCACGTACCGCTACGGAGGACACTCCATGTCTGATCCCGGTACCACATACCGAGTAAGTTTCCCAATCCCTTGTCCCTCCTTTCATCCTCTTCAAATGCATAGGTTATCTAACGCATGGCGTTAGACCCGCGAAGAAATCCAACGCATGCGTAGTACCAACGACCCCATCGCCGGACTCAAGCAGAAACTGCTTGACTGGGGTGTCGTCTCAGAAGAGGAGCTCAAGGCCATCGATAAGGAGGCTCGCTCGAACGTCGATGTTGAGGTCGCGGAAGCCGAAAAGATGCCCCCGCCAGATCCAACAGCGAAGATTCTTTTCGAGGATATTTATGTGAGGGGCAGTGAGCCGGAATTCTTGAGGGGAAGGATCCCGGAGGAGAACTTTTATTATAAAGATGCGGATATTGAAGGGGAGCAGAAGCCTGTTGCTCGGACATAGGTGGGAAGGGGGTACTGAGGCGGTGGAATAAAGTTAGGATGGGCGGTTCGATCGGGGGATTCAACCATGGAGGAGAGAAATTTGTAATACTATATACATAATCCATGCACTTGCATGATCCCGGAGCGTGGGTTTTGTGTCCTTAACGTATTATCATGTTTCTTTTAGCCAAGTAGGGAGAATAGACTTCTTTTCTTTGTAGCAAGAAGGCTGATATTTGATGCTGTGCTAAAATCAATAGTCTGGCAAGATGCGTAGGAGGAACTTGTACCGATAAACTCGTAATCATTCAAATTCAATTCGCACGGTTTCTGGCGACTTAGGGCTCGAAGGATCACTCGATCACACTATTTTCCTCAATCAATCATCCCATGGTCTACGGAGTCTAGGTTGTCCCTTTTTCACATATCTCCATCCCTCCACTTTGATCTATTCCCCCATTCCCTTTCGTTCCCCGCATGTTGCTTATGACTTTCACATCAAGCTCAACCTCTCCATCGAGCCATTTCACTTCGAGCGAGCAATTTCCTATACTTTGCAGCTTTGCACCATGGTCAACCCATTCAACATCACAATTTCTCCGTCCATCAACCGATCCTGCTCATGCCCGTTTGTGCCGGTATCCCAAAGACTTGTAGGCACGAGAAGGCTAAGGGGAAAGAAGGAAGGCACAAGACGGGATTGGTTGGAGTGGTATGAGGTGTCTAACTAGAGCGTTAATTGCAGTAGAAAGGGGATGAGAATGAGAGGGCAGATGGGGTATACGGTGCAAGAAAGAAAGGTATATTACAAGCTATATGACAGGTACTGACATCCTCTGTATATAGCAAGTAGCGCTTTTAGGTTGACAGAAAGTTTTATAGTGTTGGTTTGGAGTGCCCAGAAGAGGGATTGTGAGCTCAGGAGTGGATGTAAGATAGGGTGGAAGGCAAAGGCTGCTGTATGCCTTTTCTGTGTGGTGTCTCATCTTTCGTTTAGTATTTACGTGGAGAGTATATGGGTGGGTTCGGTGGGTTCTTGAAACTTAACATGCTAGGTCAATGAATAACTTGGTAGGGACAGTAGTGATATTTCTTAAGCTTACATATCTATGTAGGTGGAAGTGAATCCAACGAGGCCGTGAGTCGTAAAATAGTAAAGGAAAATCGCTTTCAAAATGCCGCTAGATCTATATGTATATACCAACCGCCTCAAATCCCCAGTCGATACATTGGTAAACGTCGCGAGAAATCGCTCCCATAACGCCAGACCTGCTACAAGATGCCAACTTTGATCAGAGAGGTGATAAATTTCGCTGAAGGTGATGTGATGATGATCAATGAATCATTGGTTCTGCCTCTTCATCATCGTTTGTCCTAACCGGGGAGCCATCGGGCGCTATATCTTCTAGATAGACTGCGGCATAGTCAGTTACTACTTTCCAATGACCCGCAGATGACGGTACTTACCATGAGGCCTAATGAACAAACTACAAACAAACGCCGACCCAAAAGTCGCCGTCAAACACACAAAAACCGTCTGCCTAAACGTCCCCACCGTCGCATAATAAATCCCATTAAATATCGTCGGTCCAATAACCCTCGCAAACGCATGCAACAGCCCTGTAGCACCCAGCAACTGTCCCACCCGATCCGGCGGAACATGTTTCGTGAGCGCCGAGCCCAAGGTCGGTGACCCGATTCCACCAACACTCGCTACAGCACCCGCAAGCGTGAACAAACTTCCTTTTCTGGACAACGTGTAACCCAAGTAGCCCAGCATATCGAATAAAATAGCCAAGCGAATAACACTCAGATCGAAGTGATCAGACCCAGAATTACGCTGTCGAGACGTGCCTTCTTTGCCTCGGACAAGCCGCGTGAGGACGGGGAGCGCGATCATCAGAGAAAGGACGCGGCAACTGTTTACTATGGAGACGAACTTAGAGGATTCCCACTCCTCCCATCCGAATTGGCGGTGCGTGTATATGACTATTACGCCCATAGCGCTCATGATTACGCTGAACGTTATCGTGTCCGTTGCAGCGAGAAGGAGTAAGTTTCTGCGAACCGCGCTGCTGGATCCGGGCCCCGTGGGATACAGGATCTTGAGGGGACGGAGAAGATTCACAGAGCGGAGTTGATTGATCCAATCAGCTGCAGGACCTAACCTTTCTATCTCAAGACGATGCTTTTCCCGCGCGGCTTCTTGTCGTGCTTTGGAGAGAGACTCGGGGATGCAAAAAAAGAGGAAGAATATGAATATGAAGTGGAACACCAAAGCTATGTAGAAAACCAGCAAGACAGACTTGAATGTTTTAATCACGGCGCCGGCGAGAACGGGACCTACGGCAATGCCGGTGAAGAGACAGGCGTGGAAGTATCCGAATGCTACATTGCGTTTTTGTGGAGGAGTGCAGTCTGTAGCATAAGCGTGGGCGAGAGCCATGCCAACAACGAAAGAACCGCAGAGTCCGTCCAGTGCATAGCCGACCAAAATCCAGTTCACAGATACTGATTCGGGATATTTGGCTGCTAGAATTGTTAAGACTTCGCCAACGAGCATGCCGGCTGTTGTTAGAACGAGCAATTTCTTGCGTCCGTAGCGATCGGAGAGAGTGCCGAGCTTTGGACTCGTGATTGCGGATAATATGCCTGAAGCCAGGTTTCCGTAGAGTATGAAGAGTGAGACGCGTGCGGAGACCTCGTCTGTCCTGCAGCGGGAGCTGTCGTCTGGTTCGAGGAGTTTAGGCCCGGCATTGGGGTTGGTAATGGACTTATCGGCATAGTAATCGTCGCATATCAAAGTCAGGATCAGGTTTAGTTTGGGGACGATGATGCCTCCGAATGCCGTGGTAAATAGGAGGAACGGTGGGAGCAACCAGAAGATCTAATTTGTACCTATTAGAACCTGGAAGTACGTGAGGGGATCTGGTACATACAGAAGGTCTCTTCCACCAGGGAAGGCCTTGAAGTTCCGCTGTTCCAAACCATTCCGGGCTATCAGTGTCACTCTCTACACTTCCCCTTCTACTACCTCCATCACTGAGCAGTGGAGCTTCCTCGGTATCAACGAATGGCTCAGGGGAGCTATCTCCGCTCTTTTTCGACCGGTCGGGGTAGATACGGGCTTTCGAAGGCCCACTCCTGTTGCGCGAGCGCAATTCTTGATCAGCCTCTGACTCCGCAGCGAATACTGCGTCATTCGAATTCATTGTGACAATTCAGTAGCAGTCGTGGCTGTGGCTGGTGTCAGCTCCCTACGCAGGAGTGGTGACGAAAGTCGGGAAGCGCGGAAGGCGATGTATCAAGGAATTTCTGATGAACGACGCGGAAACATAGCTGAAATGACGCGGTCACTGTTGGTCAATATCAGACGGCGGCAGTGCAAGCAACATCGAGGCGCTGTCGAACTCCTATACCATTTGAAGATGTTGGTGGACGCGACACAGTAATCCAGCTCGGACTTGGTCCACTAGTCTTTAACACCGGCTTAACAAATTGAGGAATGAAGATCGTGAATTCACCTCCAATTAAGTTTGGACGGCTCTCAAAAATGATCAAGACTTGATTCGCAGCACTGTGCGCATTATCTGTCAAGGACATGGATGACAAGCTGTCAAATGGAGGTCGTTGGAGAGGAGGAATCAATTTCCATGACGTTGAGATCCACGTATATCTCAAACTTTGTCGGTAATCGGATGCCATTATGTGCCGTGAAAGTCCATACTCGAAATGGTTAGTTTGGCTCAGCCACATCCAGCCACTTGTTAGCCACAGCTTGCACGCGTTTCTTTCAGGGCCGCTTTCAGGCATCTTTTCTGCTTTCTAGAAGCAAGCACACCCAAGTCACGTGAAAGTTTCAACTCTATGCATTTCTATCATCTGCACGCTCCTGTGTTGACAAAAACACGAGGCTCGTAGGTGAATCTATTTAAACTACGTGGCGGGTTTCACGAATTCACCATCAAAAAGTGAGGCAAAGTCTTCAGTGGTGGCTGGGCGCCACGCAACCATCTATATCCACTCCTCCAAACAAGATCTTTCATAGGTACGCTCAGCGCACTCGAGTTTCAGCCTAAGGGTGTCACGACGAATACGAAGATAATCCCCCCTCAACTTTTCCAACCCTGTCACTTTACCCGACGCCGAACGATACAGTCCATATCCCACTCCAGCTGTGTCCCCAAGGACTTGCCATCAACAATCGTAGACTCCTTCGTTGAAGTTACCCTCAGATGTCCTTCTCTTAGCTCTGCTGCTGCTAAGCCACTTTATCATACGAAAGTTGTGACCCTGTGACAAGTAATTTCCAACACTCTTACCGTCGTGCAGCTAATCGAAATATCCCAAAAATTTCTTTTCATGTGTGAAGCCAACAACATCATTTCTCATCAGAATCTGGCTCTATTCCAACATCTCTACTCTTTCGCATCGATCAAAAGTGTAGTTTACTGGTTTCGATCATTCAGCACGGTATATTCCAGAGCATGACTATAACGAGGCTCCAAAATGGAACCATCATCAAAAAAGAAAAGAAAAGAAAAGAAACCAAACCTCATTTGCTTGATTTAATTTCAATGCTCTTCTCCTTTTGATCGTCGATCACAGGACGCCATTTCACTCCGGACTTGCTCCTCCTAGCTGGCTAACACAACAGAGCTAAACTCTTATTGAGAAAGTCTTCCGAGGACTCTCACCGACAGAGAGGCAAGGATATACTGTAGCACTCCGTAAAAGGCTGCGAAATACGCTCACTGGAAGGCATTGGCCTGAAAATTCCTTTTGCAATTGCCACCGTCGGTCACTCCGACCAGGATAATCTTGCACTATTCCCGCACATGATAATGTCTGCCTTCCGAGCTCATAGAGGTGGCAATCAGAAGGAAGAACAGGGGAAATATTGGAAACAGATTGAATAGCAAAATAGTAGATTCGATGTTGCTTGGGTGCCCAAATCCCAGGGGTTTTCACCGGGTTGGGTTTGAACGACGGAAAAAACTTCCCTTATTCCAATCACAATAATTCTGTATAACACATCGAGCATAGACCTAGGCTTGGGATGAGAGAATTTCCGTGTAAGATGCCGAAAGCGGTCCAAATTTGCCACATGTCTTGGGTTGAGAAGGTTGCCGCGTAAGACACTAAAAGCAATCCGCATCAGCCACATCACGATGAACGCGCCGAGAATGTTGCCGGGAGGGATTTCAGCAGCGTAAATGGGAAATCGTGGGGTTAGGGTGGTAATCAAGTTCAAAGATATACGAAAGGTCCTAAAGTGTTCCGCGTCAGGAACATTACGGCCAACTTCCCATGAATATTTTCTGGGGTAACTTCAGCAGCATAAATTGAAACCTCTAAAACAAGGTGTAGGTTGCGTCAAGTTACCATTTCTCCAAAGATTCAGAACGACCACGGATACCTTCGCCAATCCGATGAGAATCCTCATTGCGAGAGAGTGCTGCCACGAGCCTGTATCGTAAATTGAGATACTATTCTTTCTTCTACAACTCGATTACATGATCACTTCAACTTGGTTCTCCAACTAATTTGTCAGCAATTGTTGCTCTTCATTGTACACTCCACCTGAGGTCAGTTGTCTGGTAATTGGAAGGAAATCGACGAAATTGAAGAACAAAATCAAGGATTGTAATCAAAACGGAGGACCCGAATTGGTCCTCAACAGGGAGAAATTAGATTAGCCCTAAACCAGCATCTCAGACGTCGTCTGGCTCACAGGGCGCAGTGACTGCCGCTCAACATAGAGGAACCAGAGTGCCTCAACATGGAGAAACAAATTGTGTCCTCAAAATCGAGGAACAAGATCAAGCAAGATACCAACCAAGATACCCACCGCAGTCCACATCTGCTCCCATAGGCATCACGGCTAACATGCACGTGATCCACCTCAAATCTCCTCTGGAGCAATCTCAGCAGCGTAAATGGGAACAGTCAACGCTAACCATGTCGACAAAGAGGTGAAATTCATACTTCTTCTTGAACTGGATGAGGCTGGGGAGATTGCATGTATCACAACTCCCGATCAGGACTTCCGTCACTATAGTTATATCTTCTTGCACGGGAGGAGAAGTGGTGATTGTGATAGGCGATGAAGTGAAAGAACCGTAGAGATATCTTCCAACTGTTCTTTTCTTGGTTTTATGACTTTGTTATTGTTGGTTTAGTAGTTGTGTGAGGAGGATGGACCGTTCCTGTCCCTATGTGTGCAGGTGGTATCATTTGAGAAACTACGTAGAAAAATCTTCATTTAATTCATATTCAAACGGATAATCTAGTCAGATGTTTGTTCCAGTCGTTTACGTGGAAATTGAGGTAGATAAAAGTCCTCCACTCTCGTGGTATGAATGCAATGCTAAATATCTTCCACACGCTCCCTCAGGAATGACAATACGATTGCGAGTTGCGAGTTAAAATTGTCGGACACTTGAGATTGTACGTCCCCTTCAGTCCTACTTCGCCCCTATCGTACTATGTATTTACAACCTCCTGGCTCAACAGGACGCTCAAGGTCTTGAGAAAGGCTAGATCACGTGCTCAAATCACCCTTTTTCCTACCTTTTTGTTCTATCTAGCACAATCCATAAATATAATTCCACATACGACTCTCGCATACTTTCCAGACGATAACCCCACAGAAAATACGTTTTCGTCTAACAAACATGATCCTTGTTCATTTCGCCCCGTTTTGCCTTGTTCTTAAAGTTCGGACAAGGTTGAAATTACCAGCCTTGTGGAGAGTCAAACCAGTTTTCGAACCCCTCACACCAAGGTATTAACTTTGACTCCAAATCAACCCTCAAATTTACCCGCATCCAGAATTTTCGAGAAATTTATACGGAATCAAGCTGCCTTTTGCCCTCTTTCTCAAATTTACCGAGATTGGGGGCCGTTCCGACACAATCATGGCCCCAATTCGATGCACGTCAGAATATGGCCCGAACCGAGTACCGTGCCTTAACCCCCATTCCTTCGCAAATGAGCTCTAAACAATATAAGCCAATGTGATGTAGTCCCCTCAATCACATTCAGGCCTCCACTCCTCCAAGGTTATCATGCACTATCAATCCCATAGAAAACTTTAGGCTGACGGCAGTATCTGCCGTGAAACAACGCTTCTCCCACAATTCGCCAAG
Organism: Zopfia rhizophila CBS 207.26; assembly: GCA_010093925.1. Taxonomy (NCBI): domain Eukaryota; kingdom Fungi; phylum Ascomycota; class Dothideomycetes; family Zopfiaceae; genus Zopfia; species Zopfia rhizophila. Next base: position 2,707,910 of record ML994617.1, read on the forward strand.
TTTCACCTATTGCATCGATTATACACTAGACTTTACAGCTCAGGATATTGAAGGCTAATCATGCTCAAAGGGCGGCCGCCAGCAATCGTCTGCCTTATTTCAAGCTTTCCGCAAACAGCGCCTCTGGAACATCCAACCCCGCGTCGTGCAATCTCGAACCTTCAGCCTTGCGTGCCGTGGCTCGCGATCTTGGTCTGAGTTCAGCTTGATGCAAAACGAGAATTGGGGTTGCTTTTCCATTGGCTTGCAGAATCGCGCTGAATGGTTGCCTTGTTGCCTGCCTTGATAGTGACCGCGTTCCTTCCCGCGCGAGAGATCGGGGGAAAGGCATGGCCCTTCATAGTTGGTTACAACAATGCTATGCTAAAGGTAGAGCTAATTAGGCAGTGCGTGATAGAGAGATACATCGAGGACAGTTGCAGTAGCCTTGTGTGCTCTCACCACCAGCAAGGGAAAACAATATTCTGAGACACGATGTGTCAGATGTTTATGCCATGTGGTCAGATCGAAGATTCGAAGATTCGAATATTCAATGCTGACCGTATTAAGGGCGACTGAGGGTGTGTAACTATTCGTAGGGCAGAGTTTGCCTTAATTTTCGGGGCATGATAGAATGATCATGATCCTGTCCCGAACGGTGAAAGATGTACTCCTCCTTGCGCATATGATGTAGGAATAAAAAATACGGAACGGAGCTTTTAGCCTGCTCCAGCGCGCCCGTGGTACAGGAAATGTATGACGTATCTTCGCGTGAGATCATCAGTTCGTCACCCGAGGACATAACGCTTCACGTTGGATGACCAGTTACTCACCCGAGGAATACAGACTTGAACATGTGTTCGGTCCTTTACATCGTCGTGGTATGATGTTCCGGAACCTAATCCGACATGGTTATAGGGGTTCCATCTATCCGGGTCGTTGGTGCAGAATAGGCGGCAGCGCATCGAGATTTTGTAGCCCCCTCAATTAACCGTGACATGCATTGCCTCCCAATATTTTATTTAAATGTGAATGGTGCCGAGCGGAGGGATTTTGCGGTACCCGCATACGCTCAATGACTTCGCCTTCGTACAGCGGAGTGCAGTCGTAATGAGGTAACGCAGCCACTCCGAAGATCCGATAAGGCAAAGAAGGGTTGGAAGACTGTTTGCTAAGGACCAGCAATTGATCGGGTAACAAGGAATGAGCTATTTAGTATGACAGCGTGGTCCCTCGTGCAATAGGGCGTATTGGAAGAACAAGTGTCGAGGGACAATTCGGTGGTTCCCCGCTTGATGACTTGGCCGATTCTGCAACTCATTCTTTCCGGGCCTCTCAATACCGATAGTCGAGTCAGGTGGGTATGAGCTGTAAACGGTAACTGACTCCGGAATGGGGAACAAGGCTAATACTTGGACAACCCATTTTTTTCTACACTATTAGATGAGTGGTGGCCTCGTACTTTGAACTATGGGCTGTCAACATGCGATTTAACATATTCGTGGAGTGATTTTGTAGGTTGTACCAGAAAGCCATGAGGGAATGGCGTTCTTTGGTCGATTTCCTCAGGGGAAAGAGGCAAACTTGCAGGATGATCAAGTAGAGAGTACAAACTTCCCAAGACAGGATTTATAACCAATTGCTCTGAGATTATGAAGGAATTCTCGTCCCCCAAGACTTGGAGATACAGAGTGGGCATACTTGGAGAGGCTGGCCAATACCCTCAAGTTCCAAGTAGGCCAACACTAATACTTCACAATAGGACCTCAGTCATTGATAGTTTCTTGGACCGTCCTAGTTACGCACGTGCTTTGGGCCCCGAAGAGCTGTGACTTTCGCCGAGGTTATTCGGAATGTTTTGCAAAGCCCCAGAAACGACCGTCTTTGTTGCCCTTGAAGGTGAGTCCCAGCTCTTCCGCGATGACTTCGGGAGACTTAGCCGTCGAATTGAACACCATTCTGCGCCTTGCTCTGACACAGAAGGCATCACAACATGCTGAAAGTTATCATTCGGCCAGTCTGAATCCCGGTCCAGCACCTCTTCGCAGACGAAAATTATTGCGGAAACCGTCAGTTTCTCGAAGAGCAAACGAGGCTGGTCGCAATCTCCTATGAACAATACACGACTGCCTATAGATCTCAAAATAGCTCATATTGTTACACTTATAGTATTAGCGGATGCCACTCTAATGCAGCTTGCTGCTCACCCGTTGGTTGCAAGAAATTCCTGCGACGTTCCAATTGTTGCCTAGAGGATCATTCGCCTTAGCTGTGGCCCCTGAAGCCAACTCTGCAGGCAACTAAAATTGGTGCCGCCGTGATGAGAGACAGGTCCCTTCGAAAAACGATGAGGCCGTGTCGTTTAGTTGCACAATCAGATTTGCAGCAAGTCATAACGGGCTGAACGGTCAACCCCCTCCATGTCTCCAAAGTTGAAACGTTTGAAGGTGATGAGGTCAGCTGAGATGGTATCAAACTTTTTTTCAGCTGCAATTTGCCTGGAAGTAAAAAAAGGTTGATCAAGCCATCGGAAATTTGGCTACGAGTGCGCCTTTAAAAGCGTGGTAAGCGCCTCTGAATGAGGCTCAGGAGTCTACCGGTGAATCGTCATGGTTCCGGAGGGTTTCGCTGCAAGATGACCAAACCGCCATTGAGGCAAAAGAAGGCAATCGAACGCCCAAACATGGAGGGAGCCATTAAACTTGCTGAATGTGTGCTATGCGGCGTATCATCGTACAGATTGTCATCAAAGAGGCCAGCTGTGCCCTTTCAGGTGTAGACTGGCGAGGTGGGGGCGACTAGAAGAGGTGCAATCGTTGAAGCCCACTCGGGCAATGCCAGTCTACCTATCAAAGTGCGGCTCTGTCAGATGAGACGGGGTAAATATTTAAAGGCAGCTGCGACCCGCTCAACGCCTTCTACTGATGTCCTGCTGCCTGAAAAGCGACTAAGATAAAGGAGTGGTCCCGGTGAACAGGTTGGCACGCGGACCGATACACCTTTGGCGCACGGCCGTTGCCTGAAACTGTCCGCAATTTTGCGGACTGTGTCTTGAGGCTCTGTTGGCTTTTAACTCAACACAAATCCCTTCCGCATAATAGAGTGAATCCGATCGAAATCGCTCTCACACCTCTTATAGCCTTCCCAAAGGTCCAATCTAAGACATCTATCTCTCGTTTTCTCAAGCCCGACATTGTCACTCCAGTCGCTCCATTACCCCGCTCGTCGTGTACGTTGACCCAAGCTTCAAACTTCTCCCAAATCTTCAACATTCAGCCCCCAAACAGACACTTTCCATTCATGCGACGGACTAGTTCTGGAGAAAGCCAATAAATATCCGTCTTGCCAGAGACCTAGTCCGCATTGGGAAGAAGCAATTCACTCATTGGGTAAAAGTCTTGGCGAGCGGACGGATGGTATGAGGCCAGCGCGGCTTTACTCAGGACTCGAAATTCGCCGGCTACGTCGACTGTTAAATTTCGAGGGGAAGCGATTCTACTACTCTAGTGATTTCGATCATGACCGACTTCGACCTGCACGCCCGATATGTAAGTCACCTGCGAGCTCAGGCAAAGACGGGTGACAGCGAGGCTGAATCCAGCACTCTCACCTGTCCATACTGCACTCACCAAGGACGTATCTTTCAAAGCGAGCAACAGCTATGGGATCACGCCAATCAGGATCATGCCTCGATTGTCCGAAGCCTCGGTGATCCAGCTCAAGCGCGCGTTCAGCTGAAAGAACAGGCTCTGCGCAAGTAAGTGTGCTTTAGTCCTATTACTCCCTTGTGTTACCCCAGCGATTTCTGATCGTCCCCCATTAGGAAAATTCTTGCGGACCAATCCTCGGAGGCTACCGCTGGAGGGACCTCCACACCGGACATGACCCAGCTTTCACTTGAGCCTACGGCAGCTAAGAAGGAGCACTTGTCACCTTTTTCGGGTAAGAAGAGGCCGGCCGAGTCCGACCTTCACTCTGCTCCGATTCGGCAAGATGCCTCCTGGCGCAGCAATGTTGCCGCCCATCCGGAGGTGTTCGACCCCGAGTTCTCAAAAGACATCCCGTACACATTGTCTCCCGAACCTACTCAGCCAAAGTCAAGTAATATACGACTGTTTAATCCCAAACAGAGCTCAAGAGGCACTGCCAGTCCCTATCTTCGGTCAACCCCAAATCCCTCAAGCGAAGACTGGTCTGTTGAAGCGAATAGATCCCAGTTTCATCAAGCCCCCCAATCTCACTCATCAAGTCCCCATGGCCCTTTCCCTCATAGAGGTCAAGCAAAGAATCCGGCCTCGTCTCCCCAACCCTATGGTGCCCATGGCCAATTCTCATCTCCACAGCCACGCCAACCAGGCATCATTGATCTTCAACGGTTTGATCCACGTTACCCTGGCCTCTTACTGCAACCAGATTCACGGCCTATCTCACAGGAACAGCTAGCGTCAGAAGTAAAGTCAATATATGCGGGGCTAACCATGGTTGAGACTAAATGCATTCATGTCGACCGAGCTCAGGCTACCGCAGTGCATGACCCTGAGACAGATCCAAACTCTAAACTGGCGAGCGACCATTGGCAAGCGCTTATTGCGCTTCACAGAACCCTTCTACATGAGCACCATGACTTCTTTTTGGCGTCGCAACACCCGTCGGCCTCTCCAGCATTGCGTCGTCTGGCGTCAAAATATTCTATGCCAGCTCGTATGTGGAAACACGGGATTCACTCATTCCTCGAGCTGTTGCGCCGCCGACTGCCTGAAAGCTTAGATTACATGCTCGCATTTATCTATCTTGCTTATCAAATGATGGCCCTGCTCTACGAGACAGTCCCAGCTTTTGAAGATACATGGATCGAATGTTTAGGTGATCTAGGGCGCTATCGGATGGCAATCGAGGATGAAGACATCCGTGATCGTGAAACTTGGGCGGGAGTTGCTCGATCATGGTACAGCAAAGCTGCTGATAAGAATCCCTCCGTTGGTCGACTATATCATCACCTAGCTATCCTTGCTCGGCCGAACGCACTGCAGCAACTATACTACTACGCGCGATCTCTTACTTGTGTTAAGCCATTTCCAAGCGCGCGTGAATCTATCTTAACACTATTGGACCCTATCCTTGGTCGTCCCACGGCTTCCTATTCACATGCTTTGCCTATCGACACAAGCTTTATTCAAGCACATGGCGTGCTTTTCGAAAAGCTCTCACCGGAAGCCTTTGAAGATGCTCGGTTCGCTTTCCAGGGACAGCTGGATAATCATATTGGCCGTGTTACAGCCAAATGGAAAGAGCAGGGAGTGTACATTGCTGTCACGAACATTGCCGGGCTTTTTGACTATGGATCGGACGAATCTGTCCTTCGACTAATTCTTCAATTTCATGCTAAGCAACTTATTCACAACCACCCTTCAAGTAGATCTTCAACCCCCTCAGACGAGGAATTAAGTCGGTCTTCTTCTCCTGTGAATCAGGACCTGTCACCTTCTATCACGGAAGCGGACATTCCAGCCAAGCTTGAGGCACTTTCAAGCGATTTCACTTTCTCTAGAGCTTACCTTCTGACATTTTCGACACTCTCTCTTGTCCTTCGGCGTATCGGCGATAAGAACGTTCTTCCTCACGTACATGTTTTACTCTCCTTCCTTTCCAGTTTTGCCTCCATCAAATACGTTGCCCATTTAATCGATCACGCTCCTTGGACCGAAATTGTTACTTTCCTGAATACGTTATTGAAATCAGAACGATCCCAACAACTCATTCTTGGTCCCGTCTTTCTTACAGAGCAGAATGACAATCAACCTCTACCAGAGGATTATCTGATTCGTGGGCAACTTTGGAGCCAATGGTACTTCCCGGAAAACTGGTTTGCAGGCGAACATGACGAGGAAGAACGTTCCTTAGAGCTTGCCTCAACGATCAAGTCTAGGACTGAGCGCATTCTCCGCCTCGGTTACAACATATCAGCCGTGAGTAAAACCTTTTTAACCCCTGTTTCTGTTTCTAAATATTTCTAGCTCGAACGCTGGATATCATACGATCAAAACTCCCATACGTTTTCTGTGCTTGGTTCAAACGACTCATCCTGATTCAACTCACCACCTCTCCACTTTCCTCCTTTCAAATTTGTTAATCATGACGCGCTGGTCGTGATTAGTTCTTTCAACTACGTCTTTTCATGGCCCTTCTTGGAGCACTTCCTCGGCATTTAAGTAAGTTTTTAATTCTTTTGCCACGTGGAGAATGGTGCTTCGGGCCTCGACATTGTTGGGAAGGCAGGGAAGCGACGATACCTGCGCAAAGTGGTCGAATCAGTTAAATTGAGAGTGAAGGATCCTGCGGTCAGCGTTTAAAATGCCATCATACTGCTGACCGATGATTGAGTCGGCGCAGACAGCGCTTGAGGGTTGAGAGTTCGGGTTGAAGTGAGAGGCAGAGACGTAGTACGAGTGTCGAAGCGGTGACCAGCAAGGCGAGATGGACAATGTGCCCAGTGACGACCAAACTGCAACGAGCAAAACACAGCTCAGGCTTATAGAGTTCAGAATACAACATCAGGTACCCTCAGTGATCAAACAAACTTAGACGGCTTGAACTTGGAGACGACAACAGAACATGAACCATTGTGGGTGATTTTTACACCCTAAGCACTACGGATTACAATACATGCACAAGTATTGTGGGTTGCATTGGGCCCTCGTGCATCCTGGATCCCATTACCCTCTCAAAAAACCGGGGATCACCTTCCAACAAACTAACAAATTATCATGTATTCTGAAGCATCGTACCTAGGTAGAGAGCACTACATTCGGAGGCACCTCGGGTTAGAATGCATGCTCAAACCGTGGACGGCATTATGTACTCAAACACTGTTGACCACGTCGCGTCCTCGAACACTGTAGACTACATTACATCTGCAAGCACCGACACTGCATCATAGTTGACAACACGGCCTAAAGCGCCGTGCGATACGAGTCGCCCGCAAATAACGAATACAGCAATAAGCGCAGAGTCACAACGCTTTTCAAAAGCATGAGTTGCACCAGAATGCTCATCTACACTAGAAAATAATATTTGTGATAATGTAGGTACTCATTCCGTTGCATTTTGTACACTATGCTTTTTGTTTGACTTCATTTATCAAACAACACGATGGAAGGGATTTCTTCTCTAGCCCCTACATTAAACAGAAATCTGCAGATCGTATTCTCTGAAAGCCAAAATAGTCATTATGCCGGGTTCTCCAAGCTTCATTCACAATTTCGACATGCGTCATGTGTAGTAAAAGTGAAATGATCACTTGTCGTCCTCTGTCGGGAGTGCTTGTTGAGTTCCCTCACACATTTTTGGATCCTGAGTGTGGGTTTGTAGGCCTGTTCTACTCCATGTATGGAAGGGCCTTTCATGCTTTCCACAATTTATCGTTATTATCTGTGCCGAATCATAGAATCTGAAATTATGTAGACACACGTTCTATTGCATTCTCGGCTCTATAACAGCGGCTGAGAATTTCAAATAAACGAAATTGATTAAAACAACAAATGCCCAAAGTGTCTCTCACTGTCTCAAGCCCTGCATGAAAATACAGAACTGTTCTCCATCATCTGGTCGGATAAATATGTCTACACAAGACAAGCACATAAACTGTTCGAGAGGCAACATATAGAGTAGTGATCCCAAAGTTCAAATCAACATATCAACAGTAATTCAATCTTTCCGCTTTTATGATACGCCATCTTTATCAACATCAAGGAGACTGCGAGAACAACTGTAAAGGTGGGAGTTTTCGAGGAACTATTGCTAAAGCAGCAGGGCCATCATTTGGTAAGCTAGAAAGATAAACACAGCTATATAATCTAGACTGTCAAGTAATCAGCGGCGCAATAGCTCAAGAAATGAGTGAACTCTGTGTTTTCCCATACAAGTTGGCACAGAATATTTTGATATCAGGCGACGCAATTCTGGAGAAACCGACAGGGGTTCTGCGAACCTAGAGTCCTAGGTCACCTAAACACTCGATCCAAGTATGTTCAAAGCGGGACGGTCTCATGAAGAAGAGCCATTGTTCGATAAGCTAGATAGATAAATGCGGGTTGATGAGTTTTTTCCATCCAGAGTCGCTTAATATGTTGAGCCTCAATTGCGGCTCTGTAAACCATGTGCACCACGGTTGCCCCTTTTCCTTGCCCGAGAATCTGGAAGGTGTATCTCGTGGCTCCATTGACAGTGCCAGTTTTCAGGATATAAGTAGCTCTCCCCCCACATAATTGAAGGTCTGCTCTTTTGTCCATATGCTACTCTTGTTGTTTAAAGAAACGATCCTTTTACTTTTATCCAGATTACGCGGCTTGAATACTCTTGAATACACCTTGGCTCTTCTCTCAATCCAGGAACAGTTTATCATCTGTCAGCACCTCATCTTTCACCCTGCCTTAGACTACACTTGTTTTCATCGACCCTTCCGCCTCTTTTCTTAGTCACTAAGTTATTACTCCAAATCTTTCCTGAATCCTTTCGCCTACCTCATCAATATAACCATAGACGACCCCAACTATTCCACCATGATCCAAGAAATTCAAGAACCTCAACTCCACACAAGACACTCTCACTCATTAACCTCTGGAACTGCTAGCCATGACACTTTATCGTATCCACACCCCACTTCCACAACGAGCACTCGCTGATTCCTCTCGTACAGAGTAACGGCCAATTGCCCTGGCTCAGTCGACGCCGAAGCCTCACGCCATCGAACCAACATACAAGACGATGAAACTACTGCGGTGAGGCCTTTACAAAACATGGGGCTGTGGAAGTTGGAGTTTAAGTATATGGGGGCTCAGTTTCGGAATGGTGGTGGAGAATATACAATGAAGGAAACGAGTGTCATTGAACGTAATGACTGTGGTGATGAACTTGTAATTGACTCATGAACTGCAAATGCGAATAAGGTAGGAAAGAGAGTAGAAATTGATACATGGCGCATGGTACTAGGGATATCCATTGTGAAATCTGGGATGCTTTAGACTGTCGATGGCATAATGATTGAACGTTAGAATGTAGTACGGACTATATTAGTGCAATTGTATCATTATGTGCATGTGGAAAGAATTTTCCAAGACCATATTGTGATTAGCTAGAATCCGGGAACGAGTTTGAAAGGTCATGCTGTGAAGAAACAAAGGATTGAAAATACATGGGGCTCACGAAGGTTATGAGGACCAAGGGATAAGAAACACAGCAAGAAACTGTACTGCAAACTGCACTACAGCCAGGACACTTACTCTGGATTACCCAGTGTGCTTGCGACTACAAGACGTTTCGTAGAGCTAGATGTACGTACCTGGATAGGTACGATCTTAGACTCAATAGCAAATGTAGAATTGAGTGGAAAGCAAAGTCTATTGCAGAAATAATTGGGTTCGAGCAGCATCGAAGGTCTTGGAGAAGGAAAGCTCTTGTGAAGAGAAACAAAATTTGGCTGGTTTTGTTTGATTTTGGTCTAACTACCACTCACTGTATCCGATGCGTCACTGCTTCCAAGGACCGCGAACCATGAACCAGTCATCCAATCCAAGCACCAAAACCAAAAACCATTCACTTATTCCAATTGCTGAGTACTAAAGACAATGACTAATCTGCCGTACTAACTACCGTTGACTTGAATGGATAAGCCTATGCATCACCAGGTAGAGAACAACCCAATGCGGCGGCTCGGCGTTGGAGGCAAGGCATCGCGGGACGGTGTGGGGACAAGGTTGGTCTCTAACCTTTACCTGGCCTTCCGCTGAAGGCGCCTTGGCTAAACTTCCGTCGAAGCAAACCGTAAAAGATAGCAACCGGGCGGGGGGGCCGGCGGGAGTCTGAGTGTGGAGGAGGTTGGTTCTGGCTCTGTTGTTCTAGTGGTTGCTCTGGTGAAGGAGCGAGTGGTAGTGACGTCGTCGTTGTGATGGCGTGCAACTTCGAGTTGTTTCGTGGCAGGTTTTTTTTTTTTTTTTTTTTTTTTTTTTGCCCACAGAGGGCCCAGAGCAGGAGAGCTGCGGATGTCAGCACGCGGAAATTGGCTCGTAGAATGAACTTACTGGCTGGATTGTGGATGCTACGATCATATTGGAAGTGGTAGGTTGATGTCAAACAACCATGAAGGTGTGAGGTGATTCATGTCTGGTTGAGAGGCTAGCTGCTGTACGTGTCAGTTGAACGTGGGTAGAAGACATATGACAACTGACAGGCTGAACTCGCCAAAGGAGCGAAGCGCGTAAGGTATCACCGAGGTGAATGATTGAGACAAAGAAGTGAGGAGTTGTGATGTGGATTAAGTTTGAAATGATACGTTTGTGGTAGGTTGAAGTGAGAAGTCGTTGTGAGTCGGAAGGGAATTGATGTCATGTAGTGAAGAAAAGTTGAAGAAGCTGGGGGCAAGCAGGTATTCATGGACGGGGCCTTCCGGATCAACTACGGTTGTTGGGCATGGGCGGGTTGCGTGTGCGTGTTGACCTGGACCCTTAGTGTGATACGCGAGGGCGCAACCGCTCGTTTATCAAGCAAAAACGTTATATGAATTTCCATGGATTGTAGTGGTGGTGATTGTGAGGACTGCTAGTGCCAAGTGAAGAAAAGTAAAGGAGGAGAAAGTCTTGGGGGGCAGAAAAGTGATAAGACGGCAAGAAGTAAAGCCGGAAGATCTTGCACCTTGAACGAAATATTCGGGTTCCTGTCTATGAACTGAGACTAGTTGCTGTACACCGTGTTCAACCCCCATAAGGGCACTACAAGTACATCACCTCCAACACTCCTGCTCTGGCTCTGCGTAGCTCATGATTAAGACGACAGGAAGCTATGTAAAGCTAGAACCAGATGCTTTGACGGGAAGTTTTCGGATTCAGCTAGAAATAACGGGTAGGGTGTAAGTAGAAGCCTAAGGCGGATTCTTAGTGTGTCCCGCTGTAGCTTGAAGCTTGCTGTAATACCGTTATATGTGAGAGAATAGAATTCTCATTAGCTGTATTATTATGGAAGAAACAAAAAAACCGTGAAACAAACGTATTAGACAGATAAATGAATCGCTATAACCTGCTCCTCCTGAGTGGTCATGGTTCGGGACGAAAAGGAATGAGTTCGGCATTTCTGTGGAATTCCAGATGCCAAAAAAAGGGGTTATTTAATGTCGATGTGAAATATTCCAATCTATATGAAGCGAAGAAGAAAACTTTGAAATGGTTGGAAGATCCGGACGTAGTGATCTCACGTGATAATAGTAACTCGAAATCATCGTGGAAGGAGAAATTATGATGGAAATATACGGACAGAGTGGTCGCTTGGTCAGAGAAACAGTAATCGCACTGAGAGTCCTTCTACTGGAGGACACAGGATGTGAGCAATTGAATGTAGTGCGGAAATCGGATTTACTGAAACTCCGAAAGTATACGTCAGCGCAGGGCTCCACGTATACGTCTACTGTCAAGCGTCAATTAACCCAACCCGAATGGACCCGCTGGCTTGTTACTTTCGTTTCTCTCCTTAATCGACGCGACAGCGACTTCTACTCTGTACGAAGTATTTCAATCTCCAATTGCTCTCTGTTTTTGAGTGAGCGTATCAATGGGCATTTCATTTCATCGCTGAACATTTTTCAACGCCCATCGGTGGGCATTATGGACACCCTCACTTCCCTGGCGCAACGGGCCATCGACTTAGTACAGCAAACTCCGGTTCATATTCTCATGCTATGTCTGGTCATCTCCTTTCTTGCACTCTCGATTTTGGTAAGAATGCATATCTCTATTCAACCCGAGCGGCTAACAAATTTGTTCAGCTGTACCTTGCACTCGTCTTTGTAGCCCCTGTCCCTCGTCTGCCTCGCCGGTCCGAGAAGACGTACATAACTATCCTTCCTGACGGGAAACGGAGTGAGAGTAAGGAGCTGCCGTGCTGGATAGACACATGGCAGGCGCACAAAGAGGTCAATCGGAAGAAGGGTGTTGCCCGGGATCCCTCCGAACAAATAGAAGAGGCGGAATTATTTATGTCAGTGGTGGTACCTGCATACAATGAAGAGGAACGACTAGGTGGCATGCTTGAAGAGGCCGTGAGCTTCTTGCAGGACCAGTACGGAAATGCACATGAAGGGGGAAAGGGATCCTCGAAAGCAAAAGGCTGGGAAATATTGATCGTCTCGGATGGGTCGAAGGATCGCACTGTTGAGAAAGCCCTTGAATTCGCTCGGGAGCACCAATTGTCACAGCATCCCATCCCCGTTCCTGGTCCCCGCACTCCAAAACCTACACATTCAACACATATCCCGCATGGTTCAATTAGAGTGATATCGCTGGAGGAGAATAGGGGCAAGGGCGGCGCTGTGACGCATGGCATGCGACATGTGCGTGGGCAGTACGTCGTGTTTGCCGACGCGGACGGCGCAAGTCGTTTTGACGATCTAGGCAAATTGGTCAATGGATGCAAAAAGGTTGAGGACAAGCTTGGCCGAGGCGTGGCAATTGGATCCCGAGCCCATCTTGTAGGTAGCGAAGCTGTGGTCAAGGTATGTGAAGTCTTTGAAGCACAGGACAAATCCATCTGACCAAGCAACTAGCGATCAAAACTCCGCAACTTCCTCATGCACTCGTTTCATCTGCTGCTACGTTTAATGACGCCGCCGGCCACTGCGTCTATAAAAGATACCCAGTGTGGATTCAAGCTATTTTCTCGGGCTTCTCTACCATATATCATTCCTTATATGCACTCGGAAGGTTGGATATTTGATGTGGAGATGCTTATGCTTGCGGAAAGTGCAAACATCGGTATGATAGAGGTAGCGATAGGGTGGAAAGAGGTCATGGGAAGCAAGCTAAACGTGATATGGGATAGCTTGGGAATGGCTTGGGGCCTGGCGGTATTGAGAGCATCTTGGGCGCTTGGGGTGTACAGAAGAGACTAAAATTTGGATTTGGGTGGCTTCATATCGGTATTACTGTGTCAATCAGTGTGCAAACAGCCAATTTCACAGTGCAGATCGTAAGTAATATCGTCAATAGTACCTAGGTAGTCGTCAAAACCCCACTCACATGATCCGAGCTGAACTTCTTATCAAGCAGCTACCTCTCAGCCTTCCGCGCCGTGGACAGAAAAAACCAAAATACCACCTCAGTTTTGACCTTGCACCATAACTCGCACGTCCTATTGACCTCAAGACATCTCCATCCCTACACTTCAAATCACCCTTAAAACATTCCTCGTAGCCACGAAATACTGCGCGTCGCGAATTGAGAAGCTAGTTGGAGGGCATCTACCTTTCTGAACTCATGTGCCTCCTACTCCACAAGTCCAATGAACATCTCCTCGAGGATGAATAAATCAATGAGTACAAGGAGCGCAATGTGCATACCCTGGATAGGCTTTTGACCACGATTTTGGTCAACATCCTCCGCCAACCTCTCCTGAGTACGCTCAACTTCGGGGATTGGGCCCGGAAAAACTTGCCACTTTGAGAAATATGCCCGGTTCATTTGGTCTTGCTGGTCTAACCATGGTGCAGAGCATGCTGTCTTTTGGCATCCTGGAAACGCTTGGCATCAAAAAGCTGGAAATGGCCGCTGCCGTGACGACTATAAACGAATGGCTTGTTTTGAGAACATTAGTGTTGCGGAACCTCTGCGCTCACTATGTACTGGTGACATTGCCAAAACAAGGAATATAAATGGAGGGTTCCATCCATTTATCTGACTTACTTTACACTACCATGAAGACGCTTCAGAGTTGGAGGAACTCACTTTACGCAGTCCAATTTGGGTCGACACTTTTACCAGCTAAATCGTACATTTTGAGACAAGGGGCTTTGATGAGTGATGAACTTAGATGTATTATCGGATCGGATCCAGCTATATCTCTTCCATTAGGGTGCGTGCACAGGCATTTCCACGTAACATTCGATTCTTAATGAAAATCGCTACAGATATCCGGCATTTGCCCTTCATTATATAGTTTCCTTCACTATATAGGTACCAGCGCCATGGAGTATTTCTGCATCACCAACTTGAAACTGGCTGGCCTTCGATCGCAACACCACCACTACATCGGCAAAAAGTGCACTACGAAAGCTTCCGTACCGGTTTCTGATACAACTAAGCATGCTTACCCTAATTGTACGTGTAAAATGACGCTAATTCTGATCGAGGTTATCCGCAAGAGCTTGACAAAAACAAACTTCTTTGTTCCAACCATGTCATTTCTGCTTACAGGATCGAATCTAGAGAAGGCTGTGATTCCCAATACCGGAAGCTAACTCTTCATTGCATTCTCCCATGTTTGGCGCATGGGCTTGCAGGTACTCCTAAAGACGGCTTCCCTAGTTGCCAGTTAGATGCTCTCAATCGTCGCCTGAGTCCTGAGAGCCCTTCAGAACATCGAAATTTATTTTGGTTAGACTCACCTTGCATTCCAAAAGATCACGATCTTAAATTGATGAGCATAGGTTTGATGGATGGGGATATACAAGAACGCAAAGGTAGTCATAGCTCTTGATCGGGCACTACAGAATCTCAGCCTTGGATCATTCTTCCTAGAGACACTAGCTCTTAATATACTGGTATCAAACTGGAACCAACGATTACTGACTTTTCAAGAGGCAATGTTAGCCAGAGATCTCAGAATAGCCCTTAAGGATGAGTGCATATCTTTGGTACGCCTTATAACCTGCCTGAGAGGAAAGATACAAAACGGAGATGCTACTACTGTCACCTTAGATTACTTACCAATCCTCGCATGTCTCACAGAAAACCGTACGCATGATTTTTTCCCATAGCTACCCCCCCAAAGTTCCGCTCCTATACTGTTGCTAGCGACAAACTACCAGTAATCTCTACTCTTAGCGGGCTGCCGGCCTCGAGGCTGGATAGCTACCATGGAGAGGGACGTATGGCAAAGTTTTGGACGATGATTGCCCTCATTCCTTCTGAGTTACTCCGTCATGCCTCGCCAAAGCTACAGGTCGAGAATTTAGATGGCTCCTGCTTCGCTGTTATGCGGCGGCACCAAAACTACATCTCGTTAGCACAGTGCAAATGAATGGATGCTATGGTGACAAGGAAAGGCCTGAAGGCAACTCACTTCCCCATTCATTTAGAAAGTCCAAGAAATTTCATCAGAGACTAGCAGGTCACTGTCGTTGTTGACGGTGTCATGGCCACGTGTTTTCGAAAAGACATCAGCTGGACTGGCAACGATCCACCTTTGTATTTAGATACGGTCGCTCTGATTCGACACCTAACACTTCATCTGAACCTTTTAGGAAATACCAATATCAGTTCAGAAGCCCTTTTGAAACTGCCAGACGAACATCTGGGAATTCTTCGATATCGCATGCAATGTCGGCGCTGGGGAAGCATGGGTACCGTGCCAGATATTGCATCATCACAGGTTTATTTGTATCATTCCAGGAGACTCTCGTTGTATAAAATGATTACCCAAAGTATTGTTTGATAGACCTTGGATTTTACTAAAGCACACTTTCAGCTCCAGCAGACCAGGGAGCGACTTCTACGTACACCGTACCCTACATTTCCAGCCGAATTCAAAACCCTGCTGTGTGAACACCTAGATCTATTTCTATGAGTCTTTCTGTGGTCATAATTACAGATAGTGTGCAGCTATAGTAAGGGTTGTCGGAGGTGATGCAGCTTGCGGTGTCCTCCTGGAGATGGAGTTGGGTGGCAGAAACCACCATCTCAAGAGCAAGACGATTCTTTCCCCGACCCACCGGTACTTCCCTTGATGAGCTTTGTGACTAATTTTTCGTGTTCTCTGAAATTTCTTTAGAGTATTCTATTATCTTGACTGTGTACAGTACGAGGAAAAACCGGGAGATGAACACTAATAGGACGTGAAACTAGGCTGTTAATAATCTCCTTTCCTATCTTCGCTAAGAAAAGTTGGCGTTCTATACGTCGCCTCACTCTACTTGTTAAGACTGTGAAGGGTATCGTAGTGAAAAACGACATCATCGCCAGTGCCTTTGATTAGCTCTATGCTGCCTGCAGAGAAGGCCGCAGGAGGGTTGAGACAGCAAGAGCTAGGCACCTAAACAGAGCGATTATGAATTCAGCAGAAAATATAAAAGGAATGAGATCCAAGAAGTGCCACATTTTGTCTGCCTTACGTGGAGGTCTTGATGCTAATCTTTCTGCAATAGACTGACTCCATTTCGATTTTGGCTGTAATATCTTTCCACTCCCAGAGCGCGATGTCACAGACATGCCACTCCCTGCCTTCTTCATCTGAAAGCAGGTCTTCTTCAGTAACTCCAAAATGTTTTGAAATGCCGTTGTAATCACTAGCTCGATCCTGAGCTTGTCCTTCTGCGTGACGTTCGAAAGACGCTTGAGGCCGTTATTATAGCGTCATACACAAACTTCTCGTCTCCAGCCGAATAAGTATAGTGGCTATCACGGTTTTATGGTGGAGTCCCTCGGCGTTCTCGCATTTGGTGGAAAGCCGAACGTGGCGGATCATGTTGTATGGTGCGAATCCGACGTTGAAATGATCCTTTGCAAGAAATGAGTTTGTGCCACGTTTGAAATCGGGAAGTTCGACACAAAGAGTAATCCTTGTGTAGAAGCACTCTGCTATTTCGATTGTCATCTCTTTGCCGACATATGCGGGATCGAGGAAATGGCCTAGAGAGTCCACGACTGTCGCTTTTCGAGACTGGTCGCTGAACGTATACTCAGGATCGCAGTCAAGTTCCTCATCCAGTTAGCCGTCAGAATCGGACTCCCTATTAGAGTCAGAATCAGACAGTGATGAAGCAGACTGGATCGGTATGTTGAATGTGCCTGTGCTACAACAGGTATACTCATATATCATGCATCGAATTTCGCGGGGAAGACTTGAGCGAATCCACTAGCTAGCTCTAGGCAGTCAGCCTTTGCGAATCTTATAAACTCCTCTATTAGATTCCCCTGGCATTGTCAGTGATAATAGTGTTGATATGGCGAGAGTTAATCGGCACCAGCGGATGAATTTTAGTTTATCCTTATGCTTGATATCCTTGACCAGCGATACATAGCCTGAATATGAGAGAATCCGGGCCCTACAGTGTGTTTCCTAGCTTATGAATGCTCCGAGATTGTCAGAACGATTCTTTCAGTCCCACCAAGTTGACGCACCTGCGAGTGATGGCATCAGACTCATACTTCAGTATATGACTGAATCAACTCAAGAATGTTGAAATATGGCGATTTAATTGAAGCTGGAACCTGGGCATTCGTGACTCACTGACGCAAGTGTTGCCATGAAGCTCGAAGGCTTTTGCCGAACAGGTGCTTGTTCCGTCCGACTTACATAGCGGTTGGAATACTTTGGAGGATTAGGGTGAGTGGGAGGACATTGTCCCAACAAAAGGGGATGCAGAGGGGCATTGAATATTGGTTTAAATGCTGTCTATCGTATTACAAAGAAGCTAACAAGAATCCAGTCTCAGGCCAGCGCGTTCCATCCATGGATGGAACGACGCGTTATCACGTGTAGACCACGTGCCGGGTAAGGGCCATCGATACGAATTGGAATTTGGCATATCTTCTACCATTCTTCGCGCAAATGATATCGTGATTAGGTAGAAGCGATGAATCCGTCATGGTCGAGCAAGCAGTTGATCCTAGGAACCTGTGACCTCTTGGACCGTAAATGATACGTGAGGCTTGGCATGACATTGTGGTCCGAGCTCAAGCTTTGACTTCAACTTCGTCCTTTATCTTCATCCTCTTCTAACATCGCAACGTTGTCATAAGACACATCGCTGAAGGCCATGCTGTTTTGCTTGGGGGCTAGGATTTTATCCAGCTTCAGTCGCTCGACAATCCTCCCCAAACATACTCCCATTCGGTCGCGATGCCTCAACCCGGTAGCACAGCTAGGCGGGTACCGCGCCTATGGACGACCTCGACTACAGTACAAGCGATTCCAGGCGACCCCAAATCTCTTCATGCAATGGGCTGCTAGGCCAACTTTCTATCGAGACATAGGACTGATTAGCCTGGGTGCGGGTGGCTTCTACGTGTGAGACGACTGCGAGTTTTAGAGAGATACGCCATGCTGATAGAGACAGATACAACCTGGAGGAAGTACCGGTACATCTCCGTCTCGCATATACATTACTAGATTTATAGACGTCCCCGAATTCGGCTGACTTTCCTGCCCCGAAGGTATCTGGCCGTTACCGTTTCAATATCATAAGCCCAGAGCTGGAGGCATCCATTGCAAGGTATTCGATGGATGAGATTAAAGAGGAATACAAAGGGCGATTTCTACCCGAATGGGATCCGCGTGTTCGACAAGTACACAAAGTGCTCGATAGACTTCTGCCATACGTGGGGAAGGAGTTGATCGATGTGCAATGGGAGGTTCATGTAATTGATAGCCCGGAGCAGAACGCATTTGTCATACCTGGGTAACTCAGCACTGTCACTAATTTATTTTGAGGAGATTAGGTTGACTGACATTATACAGAGGCAAAGTGTTTGTATTTACAGGAATTCTGCCCCTCTGTAGGACAGAAGATGGCATCGCAGCTGTTCTTGGTCATGAGCTTGCGCATGTGGTAGCTCATCATACAGCGTAAGTATAGGGATCTATCTTCATAGATGCACTAGAAGCTAAGAATTCTTGTAGCGAAAGAATGAGCCAGGCTCCAATAATATTACTGGGGGTTCTCCTCCTATGGAGCTTTGATATGTCGTTCTACACGAGTAAAATGCTGTTAGATCTTTTCTTGTCCTGGCCAGGAAGCCGAAAACAAGAGGTAATCCCACCAGCTTTTCGACCCATGGCTAAAGATTAACACGAAAATAGGCCGAAGCTGACTACATTGGGCTAAGTATTTTTACTTAAGTCTTGCCACACCAAATGGGTTCTAACTACTCTCCTAGTGCTAATGGCCCAGGTCTGTTATAGACCAGAAGCAGCAATGGAATTCTGGTCCCGAATGGAGAAGTCCGGACAGGGGGCTCCACCCCAGATTCTTTCCACCCATCCTTCCCACCATAACCGAGAAGAGAAGATTCGCGAATGGTATGTGTGAGTCTCATAGCTCAAGACGCTAGCTGAACAATGTCAGGCTCCCCAAAGCACGCGAAAAGCAAGAAACTTCGGAGTGCTATGCACTGATGAGTTACGGTGAGTGATCTATTCAGGAAGGCAGCGAATAAATCGTCTGACAAGAGGCTAGCGGACCAATTCGCAAGTGCCTTTGGTCAGTCACGTTGGAGCTGAGCAGAAGGAAAGCTACGCCCGTCACAGGCCCTCTAGCCATATGTTAACGTCTGTATCAACATCCTATACTGTCAATGCGGTCCATTGACTGACTCTATCTTCGACTATCTTATCTTATGTAGAATTAGATGCTCACGACTTTACGACGAATGAAAACCCTACTTTCCGTGTACACTTCCGTTCAACGGCACCTAAAAAAGCACTGTTTCCTGCGAGCAGACCTACCCCCAGGGAGAGACAGTGAAAGCAGATACGTGCTGATACACGATGGGGCATTTCTAGCTATTGAATGTCGATATATACAGCTATTTAGCTGTATCGATTTCGCACGCCTCGCTGACACCTCGTTCATTGACCTTGCATATCCACTTCGGCAATTCGAGGGTTCCTGCCACCCGTGGATTTGCATAGCATCTTAGTTCCTTCACGCATGACACACGTGTTGTACATTTAAAATCTTTACTTTCTCTTCAGCCGCGGTCAATAGCTCTCCCAATCGATTCTTGATCGCTGCAAGTTTATAATAGATATCCGTAGTCGACAGATGCTCAAGCTACCCTTGCCTTCGTATATAGATGCAGGGCGTACGTATCGTCTTCAGCCCATTGCTAAATTTAATTATGAGTTCTGCAACGATGCATACTTCAAATGAACATGCATGCCTCGACATAACAACTGTCTCCCTCTTCACTGTTAACTTTTTCCTGGTGAGAAATGCTACCGGATGGACGGGACAAAAGATTCTGAAGCGTGGCCTGGGGATAGGTCTTGTGGGTTTCAAGAGTGGTCCCAAAAAAGAAACCCCACAATCTCGTTTCAAGATCTCGTAAAAAGGCGACACGGGGTGTGACAACCAGGACAGGTAGCTGGCGCGCTCCCGCGCATTCTTCTGGAAGGTTGGAAAACCGGCGGCTTGTACCAGGGCCGGGCTGGGCTGAGATTCGGTCTTTACAAAAGATGTCCAAATATAGAGGCTACCAAAAATTTCATTCGGCGAACAGTCCTAACGTCCCAACCTCCAGATTTTTTTCCTCAAAAAAAAGTATTTGAAGGCCCAGTTCCAAGGCTAATTTGTGCAGTGCTACGGCAAATAATTACATAACTGTCCTAGAGTAATTCTAGTTCGCGAGTAAGTAGAGTGGAGAATATCTGCACCATCCCCTTGTATCGTCACGGCACCGGTTGCTGTGTAGGACCCCTGGTTAGCAGCGTTTGATGTGCAAGGAAACCGCTGTTAGCTCTCCCTGGTGCCTTCTCCCGTGTCACCGATGCTGCAAGGCTTTTCCTGAGATGGTGAGTGACAGCCGTTGGATCTGAAGCTAAAGATTTAAGGTTAGAGAGGAGAGGGCTCGGGAGAGGCGAGAGGAATTTTCGGGTGATAGGGTGTCGGGTCACCCGTGGTGTTGAAACATGAGGGCCCGGCGGGTGATTGGGAGGTTGAGGAAGGACCTGGAAAGTGAGGCTTTGGGTTTTGGACCTAGGTTCGGGCTGAGGAGGAGAGGATAGGATGTTTGACGTGTGAGGGTTTGCCCACAGTTGCTTTTTCATTGGTTGAAACGGTTGGTTGTGAGTGAACGGCCTAATTTCGACTTTCTGCGCAAAAATGAATTTCCTCATCCAGCAATTCATGCCCCTCAATTGGAATTGATCATCGAAAAGGTACGATTTTCAGCAACTAGCTGCCCACAGGATAGCTACTACTCCTCGGCTGCTTTTCCACGGGCGGTCTTTGTTACGGCAATAATGCGATTTCTCTCGCGGCAAACCGCAACCACTTGCGACATCGTACGTCCATGTCGGCAAAGTTACTATGCGCCGTTGAACAAAAGTAGCAGTACCGACATTTGTCACTTCACTTTTCCCTTTTCCGTAGCCGTCGACAACGGTGATCCAATCCTTCCGGGTGTGCCCCACGATTGGCGTCAAGCCTGCGAAACCTGTGCACAAAAAGCATCTTAAATTGATAAAGAATTGATCCTCAAAACATCGTACCCGAAAAAGTAGTTCCTCGGGACTAGATGAAGAGGAGAACGTCTGATGTATGCGAGACGCATATTAAGAGAGAGGGCTGGTCCTGGTCGCAGACTACAGGTTGCAGTTGTGGATTGGTGGAGTACGAACGCAGAGAGGATCCGGACTTTTCATATCGAGAGATGCACGTCTTGGAACTCCGTTCGGGGCTGTTCAGCTCCAGCCTCCCACAAGATTGGGACGTTGTTCGCTGCCATTAGACCGGATTTGCATGCTGCCTGTATCATATTTTCGTTCTTGGGATGCTGAGGGTTGGGCGCCACACAGCCCTCCACTCCACTTTCTTTCGGCAAATTGCAGTATGTGCGGTACGGTGCAACAAAGCAGCTTGTTCCCTGCCTGTCGTGCAACAGTAATCTTTTGATCCTTCTCTCTCAAGTCAATCTGCTCTGGGTGAGAAGAGTATCTGTCATTCATGCGCCACACTCGCAACCTCGAGCGAAAGGATCCCCGAGAGGATGCAGATACCTACGAGTTTTCTCGAATGAAAATTGATGCCCTCTGCCATGTGGTCATACGGGCGGGCTGGCTCCGTTCACTTGTTCCCCTCCCACCCACTCCAAACACTAAGTTACGCCCACACGTGTGTTCCTGCATCGCGGACAGGAACGATGGTTTGATAGGTGAGAGGTATCCTGAACAAAACTGGTGCCCCAGGCATATGTGAAACCCAACGGTGGAGTCCTAAGGTTCCATCATTGGGGTTCACTATCAGAAGCAGTGAGCGCTGGACCAATGCAGAGGATTGGAACCCCATTCCGATGGACGGCGCTTTTTCGGTTTATCGCGACTCAGATATCATTGCTAGATTTCCTTAGACCTGTTATCTAGTTCTTCAAGGAGAAGGAGGTGGGGAGAGGATAGCTGAGAGGGCAAATGGAAGTTGAATCCGTGCAGCCACAGTCATACGCACCCATCAAACTTTCAGCCACGATGTCTGATCCTTCTCTGCCTTCAAACACTGTGGCACCACGATCGTGATACTCCTTTTTTATGTGCGCATCTCTAATCCGCACATCTGTCCAGTGTCGTTGGGATCGCAGCCACACCCGTGCCCTAGCCCAGCATCCAGCGGTCCACTAACTCAACACAGCAACACAACACCAACCCTCACCCATCTGTTCGTTGCAGGATCGATAAAGGGAATGAAAGCGACCCTGAACCACCCTCATACCATCCTGCTCTTTGCTTACGGTTGCACAACGGAGAGTGGCTGGGCCAGATGGGTGGTCAGAAGACCGGTCTTATGTGCAGATGAAGCAAGCCCGATACTGCATGATCTCAATCCTTCCATATCTAGCCCATCCGCGGTGATCCTTCGTCTCCGTCGCTGAATTATTCACCGGGAAGCTGCAGTCTGCAGATGTAGCTACTCGAAGCATCTGCGCGAAGCCGATACTCGGATACTCTCATAGATGATAGGTTCGTTAGTCCCCGAACATCCTGGCAGCGAACTGTGTAGAGTTGATACTCGATCGTGACGTATACTAGCTGGAAAATACACGTAGAGCCCTATAGAGCCTAAGCGCTATCTAATACGGGCGTAGGAAATTTTGGCCAAAAACAGAAGGATGAGGGTATATGGTATATGTGTACTTGATGATGACGCCTATTTATTTATCTACGACTTGATGTCTGGCTCAGCTGCGGCGTTGAGGATATGCTAGAGGCACAGGCCGGCGAGGTGACATTCGTGTCTTGTATCAATATGCGTAAGGTAGATGACAGAGGATGCTGACCTCAAAGAGTCGTCGGAAAAAGGTACCTCGGAAGACATACCCAAGAAAGATGCTTATGAGATGATGGAAAACGTAGTTCACGTACTTGTAGTATCTACAGGATATCAAAAAAGTCCGACATTGGTATCATACCAGAAAGAGATATCCAAACCTAATTCGCAATAACGCAGGATTTTCCTAACCAAGGGAAGCTTTCCTATTCCAATATCGCGCAAAACAACGTGCTGAACTTGTGGTATCATCATAAGAATCAGATCCGCCCCCAAAAGACCCCAACACCGAGAATCCGACATCAGATCATCGCCGGAGATGATAAAGATCCGAAATTGAAAACCCACACAACTCGGCCTAACCATTGCCTGTTCAGAAATAGAACCCAGAAGAAGTGTGTACCGCCCAGAAAGTATGAACCAGTATGAACCAACCGTTATGCTACAAGATGTACAAAGAAACCGTGACTGTATCGTTGCGTTTAAGTTTCCTCCATGAGAGCCTGGTCATCACTAGTCTCGCGCCATTCTCTCGATCGCTCCGAAAGTCGCTTGACACCCGTGATGCGATGCGCCCAGAGAGATTCGGAAGGTGTCCGGAATGTGTAAGCACGTTGCGAGCTAATAACGCCGATAGCCTGCAAAACTGCCTTGCGGGAATCCCGACCGAAGACGGCGGGATGGTTGATCCATTCAAGCGAGGATTCTAACTCGGCATCGAGGGCATGCATTGTTGTCGCGTCAATACCGGCAGCTGGGGTGAAAGGGTTCTCTGCATGTGGCGATGGAGTTCTCGGTCGATCAGCACTATCGACGGTTGGTGATGATTGTCCAGCAGCACTGCCGGGGGCACTTGGAGGATCGTTGCGGCGACTGCCGGGTGGGGGCGGGAGAGGAGGTAGACCTCCTTTGCCAAGACCCTTCAGGATACTCCTGGTCTCGCTCAATAAATGATGCGCGCGTTCGTGCTGACCACGAGAGACAAGAGTCAGGGCACGTGTCAACATATCAGAAGTCAGCAGTTCCATGCGTCTCTGGACCACGGACGGGTGTGGCGGGATCGGAGGCGTTGACGGACGGCCTGAAGGATTCTTCTTCGACAGCGATGGCAACAAGGTGATCGCCAAGAGAGACGGACGGGGTAGGTGTGAGATGGTACCTTCCCTGAGTATATCACCGTAAGTAAGGTCAGCTTGAATCAAAGGCACCTCCTCGACGCTGAGACTCCGTGATTCATCCTGGTCTAATGGACCTCCCAAGGCTTCCAGGCCTGAGACGATTGTCTCCCACGGATCTTGAGGAATCTGTTCCGGCGATGCGGTGTCGGGTGAGATTGCGAGTTGCACCAAGATATCTGCGTGACATACACATTAGCATTGATCTGATGAATCGAAGAGTGAAGACAAACCTCTCTTATCTCCGAAGCGAAGGTCGCCCAAGGAGGCCTCGGCATCTCGTCCGGTGGCTCGTTTCGTAATTTGTAACGCGCCACTGATCTTGACAAATTTGGCTGGCGAACCTTCGGGTAGCCTTAACTTGAGCTTGACGTTCTGGTGGGAGGTCGTCTGCAAGGAACCCAAGCATCCGGCTACACACTCCCGAAGCATCATCCAATCTTTGACGTAGGTATAGGAGGCCTTGGTGCGAGTTGACAATTCAATCATGGTGTCTGGCTTGTGAGTAAGACCGAGGCCGAAAGAATGGATGGCGACCCTGCATAAAGTCAGTACGAATAAGGTGGATGTCAAGCTTCGCATCGAAACTTACTTTGCTGCTTCGGCCCGTGACACCACGAAGTCGACGCTCTCCGCATCGGAAGTGGACGAGTCGCTGATGAGGAGAATGCTTGACAGTGGGTTGGTGGATTTGCGTTGCATCAGGAGGTCCATCGCAACGTTCGCCCCCTCAACGACGTCGGCTCGGAGGCTCTTTTGTCCTACTGGGCGGATCGAATCCAGAACCTTCGGCCAACCGTTCCACGCCTTGCTAGCCATGCCAACAATAGGCACTCCACCACCGCTTGAACCAAACGTGACCAAACCCATTCGATCCCGCTCTCCAAGATTGGCTACAAGGAATTTCAACGTGTCGCGTAATAGATTGATCTTGAGGCCTTGCATTGACGATGACACGGGGATGACGACGACCATATCCAGGGGCACATGGATTGGACCTGTAAGTCTTGGCTCTGGCATTCCGGCACGGGAATTTGTATATTCGGTTGGTGCAGTGATGTTGGATTTAGCAGCGCCATAGGATGAATTCACTGAAGAAACTCGCTTGTTCCTGGACAACCTGTAATCCTCTTCGTCAGTTCCGGAATTGTCATGGTCGTAGTCTGGCATCCGTGAAGATGTCGGGAAGTCCATTCTGATGTCCATCAAAGCTCGTCTCCAAAGCTCAAGCTGACTGCGATTCTGGAACTGGAGATGGAAAGAAGGCAGCTCGGCAACCGACAGACTCAGTGTCAAGATCGCATCGTCTAATACAAATCAGCAAGTGAAACATAACGTAGCGGGAAAAAAAACAGTATAAAAATTACCTGGAGAGTGTTCGACTTGGTTCAGATGCTTCTTGATCAGGATAGATCCTTTCAAGGTGCACTTCGTCTTCCTGTTAGGCTGCTCTGCTCCGTCCCATTGTGGTGGCTGTGCTACCCTCTTCTCCTTGACGCAGATGAGCATCTCAGAGAACAGATAGCATTCCAATTCCTGCCACGATTGGCGGTCCTTGCCGACGCGTACATGACCATGTAAACGAAGCTTTCCGAACCTGGAGAAGTCGAGGCCATGCCAATTATCGACGCGAGAGTGCAAATCTTCAGTGATTTCATCCAGTGCCTGAGTGGATTCGTACATATTATCCAAAGGTCGGCTGGCGGCTGGAGATTTTCCTCGTCCGAATTGCTCTGTGGCGCTCTGGATTGAAGGTAATGGAGGAGCACCACGCATATCCTCAGGATCTGGCCTCCATTTTCCTTCCACTACCTCAACGGTGACCAAGCAAGTTAAACTCTGTTGCTGTCGAGACCTGCTCAGAGTCGGGAATTCGCTACGGACTGTAACAGTCGGTGCTGGAATCGGGCTCTTCAGGAGTCCTCTAGGGCTACTCAAGCTCGTCTCCATCGACTGCACATCATAATCATGTCTCCGGCCATTGTGCGTGTCAGCGTAGTCCCCTGATGATGCCACACCTGTCGCGCCACTGTCACTCCTGATATGTTGGCGAGACATCGATCCCATGCGCTCCGACCTCTCACGACTGTGGCTGCTATCGCGCTGCCGTGGGTGCGGCGATTGGTAACGACCAGAGAGATCACTATCATTTCGAGGCCGTCCATGGCTCTCTGATACAGTCTGTGTATCCCATGGCGTTGGGGTATTCTGCGTGCTCCTTCCCGATTGGCTGGAATCATTTTGCACTGATCGAACGATTGTGCTGAGCTTTTCTACGCCGATGTTAGAATAGACGGACTGCACCTACGAGCTATACTTACCGAGATCTAGAACGTTGCCTCCACGACTTGTATCCAATCCTAGAGTTGCATTGCATGTCGGGCAATGTTGCGATTCGAACTCTCGAATGTATTCGTAGAAGCAAGCTTCGTGGGAGACATGGCCGCATGAAAGTTGGAGAATGCGCTCGCCGCGGAGAGTATGTTCTAGGGGCTCCTCGCAGACGGCGCACTCGCTACCAATGAAGGTCCTTTCGCGGCGAGTCCTGGACCTCTCGATGTCGAGCACGCCGGCCATGCCTCTAGCAGAGCGCGGTGGGAGGGTTGAGGCGAGAGTCGAATTGCTCCTTAACGAGTGTGAAGTGAATGGTTTTGTGGTTTTGGAGGAGAATTGGGAGTTGCGAGACTGAGGACGGAAGCCTGCGAAATAAGACATGAGCCGGTCAAAGCTTGGAACAGGGTCAAAGGGTGTATTGGGTGTATGTACTGTGGTGGGCCACCGGCGATCTGAACTCGACGATCTTGGGCTTCGTCTTTGAGGAGCTCCTGGTGGACTTTTTACGGGATCCGTTGCCCAAGAGGCCGAGGTCGTAGAGATTCGCCTTAACGTCGTCGGACGATTTTTGTTTCTGGTGAAAGCGATGTTGACCAGAAGAAGACGGGTGGAAGCCGTTCGACATGGAAGAGTCTGGTAAGGGAGCAGACGGGCAGGCTTTTCGTTCGCTTCAGGCTCGTTTCAGCATCGAGACTGCGTTGCGGAAGATCGCTGGGAAGAGGGCCGCGGGCTGGCGGGACCTTTACGTGGTGAACCCTGGCCTAGGTGGAGCGCGGACGTGGAGTAAATCACACAGGGGAGGAGGGACAGGGGATTAATGACAGCGTCCACGGGCTGGGAGTTTAGGATGGGATGCGCTTTGCAGGAATATGCGGTAGCGTCAAAACGGAGGGCGAGCTTGCTGCGGGGGACCTGTTTAGCAGGTGTGAACATGGTGGCATATATCTCGCGAATGCTGCAAGAGCATTGACTATCAGCGGGCTGTTGCGTGCAGAATTGGGCTTGGGCCTGACAGACAGAAGCAGCGAGCGCAAGTGGTGGCCCATACCGAGGAGCTGCAGGCTGTCTGGCCCCCTGCGAATCCGCCGCACCAGTCCGTTGATGGCCGCACGCAGAAGGGAGCCAAGTTGGAGTGCAATAGGGGGGTTTAGCAGAGGGTCTGTGGCGGCTTGTCACACCAGCCATTGGACAATAAGTTACGTCTCGATTCAGACGAATGAAGCAACCCGCGACGACGGTACGGTCGGCCCCTGCCGGCCTCTTCTTTTTTTTCTGACTGGCGAGCCCGTTGTTGAGTTAGCTGTACGGAAGCGCCTATCAAAAGTTTCTGCCCACGCTAAAAAAGCCACTTTTCTTGGCACACCTTGGCATCGCCTTTTTGCAAATTTTCTCTCCATTCATCTCTCATTTATCTCATTATGGCTCCAAATACTGATATAGCAACGCGCGCGTTGGTAGTCGCTTTAAAATCACCTTTTGGAGGCAAAACGACTCCCGAAATCGTTGAAAAAACCGGCCTCTCAAAGCGGACGATCAACGATATCTACGCCCGAGCGATCCAGCGGGGTTTTGACCCTAACCACATCCCACTTGTTATTAAAGACGAATACCTTCAAGATGCTCCCCGTTCTGGACGTCCAACGAAACAGACTGAGGACGTTAAGCAGGCAATTACTACAAAAGTACGCCATGATCGATACGGACGAGAGAGGGCGTGTGCTGATCTTGCTGGCGAGCTTAGCCAACAAGGTACTACCATCTCGCCTATGACGGTATGGCGATGTCTAAAGGCTCTCGGTTTCAACAAGACGAAACCGACGCGGAAGCCTGGACTGACGAACAAGATGAAGGAAGAGCGATTACAATGGTGTCTAGCGCATAAAGATTGGACGCTTGAAGACTGGAAGAACGTAATCTGGTCAGACGAAACGGCTGTCGTGTTACTCCATCGGAGGGGAGGCTATCGGATATGGCGAACTTCAGACGAGGCTTTCGTCCGAAGCTGTATCCGTGAGCGTTGGAAAGGATACTCAGAGTTTATGTTCTGGGGCTGTTTTACGTACGATCGAAAAGGCCCTTGTCATTGTTGGTTGCCTGAGACAAAAAAAGAAAAAGATGAAGCAGAAAAAGTTCTAAAAGAGATGAATGAGACTCTTGAGCCGATAATGCGAGAGCAGTGGGAGCTAGAGACGGGAATGAGACGGCTAGGTCTAAGAGCAAAAGGTGGTCGAAAGCCTATCTGGAGATGGAATCAAAAGAATGGAAAGCTAACTCGTCGAACTGGCAACGGAGTTGATTGGTATAGGTATCAGACAAAAGTGTTAATACCTAAGCTTATTCCCTTTGCAAAAGAGTGTCTAAAGGATCGTCCAAATACGGTAGTTCAAGAGGATAAGGCACCTGCTCATGCTCACGTCGCTCAGCAAAGGGTATATAGCCTGTATCAGATTAAGCGGCTTCTTTGGTGTGGTAACTCTCCAGACCTAAATGCTATCGAGCCATGCTGGTACTGGATGAAGAGAGAGACGACAAAGAGGGGTGCCCCAAAAAG
This sequence comes from Zopfia rhizophila CBS 207.26, assembly GCA_010093925.1. Classification (NCBI taxonomy): domain Eukaryota; kingdom Fungi; phylum Ascomycota; class Dothideomycetes; family Zopfiaceae; genus Zopfia; species Zopfia rhizophila. The sequence continues at coordinate 2,736,966 of ML994617.1, forward strand.
TCGCGCAGAAGCGATCCGAGTCTGGGAAAAGTCCTGGAAAGAGCTTTCACAGGAGAGAATTCAGATGTGGATTGAGAGGATAATGAGGCATATCAAATTAATTATTGAGTTAGAAGGTGGGAACGAGTATAAGGAGGGAAGGGAACATGTACGACGTACTCATTAGCCTAATCAGGTAATTGGACGCGCCAAGTATTGTGGCTTTTCTTGGGCTTGGCGCGGGCAGAAACTTTTGATAGGCGCTTCCGTAGCTGGTAGTCGAAACTGATATTGTGGCTTGCCGGCGTTCCTCGCTTGCCAATTCGCAATTATTGAATAGCGCTGCCAAACAGGGACGTGAATTGCACGGGTCGGCGCCGGCAAAGCTGCCAGGCAAAAGTCGGCACTCGGAAGGCGTGCTCGTGGCCTTCTGCAAAGCAGCGCGGGCGGTCGAATCACAGCAGACGCTTGTAGGTTTTTGCCGTCTAGGAACGGCCGTGCAATGCGCTGTGAAGATTGAGGCTGCACCCAAGAGCCCACGCCATTTCGGACGTCTTCCCTCCAAGATGCATTCCCTTCATCAGTCCTCTGGATAAGCGAGTCAGACCGTCTCTATTTTAGAGTTTGGGTCTGACCAGACGACCTGCAGGCTTCGGGGACACGACTGGCTCGCCCTGACAGCGGCGAGAGCCTGCTAAAAGTTTCTGTGGGTGCTTCATGCAGAATGATGCATCTTCAACTTGCCCTCCACTCGGGCAGGGTAGTCCGAGCAGAACAGGAACGGCTCTGCGGGACGTCAGGACAGAGACGCTATCATGGTAGGAGACGCGGCTGGAGGCAAAAAGTGTAAATGCTCTTTGAGGCATTTTGACTATCTCTACCGTGGCTGCATAGCAAGTCTCGCCGAAACGCCATCGGCTTTGTTCTTGCCATGGTTTGACCGAAACGCGGAGAGGACGGAAGTTGGATGGGAATTGCCAAAGCGGATGACAGCTGAATTCGGCATGACTCAAAGGGATGGGCTGCTCGGTGGCGGTTGAGTCGTCGAAAAATTGCATTCCTTCTTGGAGGCCGTGCTTCCAAGTTTCCAAGTTTCCAAAGGCTGCCCAAGCGTTCGCGGTGGGAGCACATGTGGCAGCCACGAGGTCGGGAGGAGACTGATCCTCCGCTGATTTTGACCAACCTCGGGCGACGCCTCCACTGAGGTGGGTGAGATGCCTCAACAGCCTTCTTTTTGGCACAACTCCGTTTGAGCCTGAAAACCTCTCCCTGCGAGTCGAGAACTGTAATTCAACGTCATTCCTCCTACAATCTCATAATTTCTTTTCCGTCCAGGCTCTTTCCTCTTCTGCGGCCCTCAAAGGTCGACATCCATTCATGCGATCTCATCTTCCCCTTTATCGGGATCATCGAGTCGCGCATTCTAGCCCGCGAAAAGGGGGATTTCATACCATTCCAATCATAATTCGAGAAGGCTTCTCGAAGCGCACTATCATCTCCCGGGCAGCAACACATATTTCGTGGCCATGCTCTACGAAACTCTATCTTAGGGCGGACTGCGAATAGCTCGCGGTAGGGTCGTGCTGATGGTGATCATGACTGTCATGCATGCGCGCCACGTGTGCACCCCTGCTCGGAGAGTTGAAGTCTGGAGCGATTCGCCCACGCCTCTGACACTAGCCCGAAGAAGCCTTTGGGATGACATTGGAAAAACCTTGGAAACGAAGCTGGATGATAGCACGTGTCGCTATGATCTCCACATTCTGATTCACGGGAGCGTTATCCCTCTATTTCAATTCACCCAGGCCGACTCACCATTTCTATTTCTGCATTGCTTCACTTTCCACTCTGTATCAAGTATACTTAAGCCATGTCATTAGTCTTTTTGCAGTCTCATCTCGCCCAGTAATCCTTCAGCTCATTCCCTTATATTATTCATCCTGGAAATTACTTTCCCGACTATGGCATCCTCGACTTTTATCTTCTTTAAGACTTGATATGTTATTTTCGTTCCAGGCATCATATTTCCTCCGCATATCAATTGCAACCGGTGGAGGCGGCTTATGTCGATCACTTACCTTCCTAGATATGATTTTTTCCGACTCTTTTATCCCTGTGCTAAGTTATTCGTCCAGCGTTTTCCAAGGTTGATACTGTAAAACCTTATGCTGCTGAGACTTCACTTCAAAGTACTATTATTATCCTTCAGTAAACTCGTCCTCAGATGGTAGCTTTAATTGGAGGTTCGATGCGCAGGGCATGGAGCCCCGCATCGTGCATTCTCACCACTATGGAGAGGGACGTAACGGTATTACATCATTTACAGCATTCAATGTCCAAATGTCAATCTCTATTTGCCTTACGAAGACCTGTAATATGAATATTAAGTATCATACTTACTCTTAGCCATATTCCCGAGTACCGGTTCTCCCGCGCTGTAGAGTTAGACCAAACTTTACCTTCCCATTTCCTGCCAAGCTGCCCGACCTCCCGCCAGATGCACACCCAAACAAATCCACCCAATCCCATGGCTGTCTTCTGCACATGACTCTATATTTGGCACACGGGAGGAATTACCTTCCCGCACAGCTTGCCGAAACCTTATATCTTTTCATTGATATACAGGTAAACAGGTACACGGATCTCTAGATCGCCGAGGTGAAGCAGATAACGAACTGAACAGCCACTGGAAGGCATCTCAGAGTTTAAGTGACAAGCATTCGTCACTTGAAACTATGTTTACGAGTTTCATGTTCAACTTCAGGCCCAAGCACGGAAACCAAGAGCTCTTGCAAACTCACAGCTGCGTTTAGAACACGAATACGAAATCGTCCGTTCCGTTCCGCAACATTGCCCACAGCTTCACAGGACATCAGCATGGGAGCTCACAAACTACCTGGCGCGTCGCCGATGAGACCTGTTTGCTGCTCCAACCCAGCCCCTCTCTCACGTACATAGCCATAAGGTGTACCCAGCTCGATCCACCCTACGAGGTCGCTGGTTTTCAGAGCTTAAGATCAGCAATCCATATCTTCATCCTCGCCCAGATTCACTCATTGTCTCCGCAGCAACACCCGAGCCCCTCTGATTCCTCATCCCCTTCATGTATACTTCTATTTAGGATAGCTTCGGTTTTAATGCCTAGAATATATCTGATACCGCTTCCCAACTTAGATCATCATATTGTGTATTCAGTTCATCAACCCCACAAGGTCCTTCAAGTTTCTAGATCTTAGAGCCGCAACCCTTGTCTTCATCTTCTCCCAAACCTTCACTCAGCAGCTCCACAGAAGTTATTTCAGACCGAACCTCATTTCAATTGGACTTTCGCCTGAGCACATTTCAATCGTCAATGCCCAATATGCATGTCTACCTCATACATCTCTCCAGTCTAGAACTCTATTGCGCAAAGCAAGCCCGATTCGTCTTCAAATGCTCTTAATCATTTCTGGGCCCTAGATTCCGCGGTCATCAGATCTGTCCTGCGCATGAAACCCGCGCTCATCCCCGATCAAGTTTCCACCTGGACGAACTTTGAGCCTTAATGCTCAAACATTTACCTAATAGATCATCAAAACTAGGGCTAGTCACTCCTTAAATGTCCCGACTATGTTTAGATCCCAGCTCCTACAAGCCCTCGATATATCCCGTGCATCGCGAGTCATATCTGGCAGCCTTGCAGCGCGCCTCATCATTGAAACTTCAGCATTACCGCAGTAAAGATTCTCTCACCACCAAGCCTTCGACCTGTATATAATTTAACCTCAACGCGCAGGTCTACGCAACGCCTCTCTCAAGGCTAGATCCCTATTTTGAGAGCGACGTTGATACAGCTCCCAACCAATGACACCAGTTTGACTCCAACAATTATACTTACACTGAGACCTCGAGCCTCAAGGCTCAAACAATAACTTAACCAACCTCCATCTCACTACTCCGCATACCCCCTCGCAGCCTCACCTCACCTCTCACATCCTCCTCGCCCGGAAACATTATCCCTCATTCTCATCCCCTTTATAGATTCCATTCGACAATTTCCTACACACAATTTCCAGTCCACACTTATACTCCGAAAACTCGACACCAAGCCCCTTCCTCATCTCAAAGTTCCGCTTCAAAGTCCCAACCCCGTTCGCTCCCATCGCTCCCGGCATTAATTACCGTTCTCAACACTTAGCTCTGTAAAGAAGCCTGTCACTGGTGGCGAGCGCTTGGCCAATGTTGTAGAGCAGTCAACGCCCGTCATCGCGCCAGGTATATAAGAAAATGCTACTTGAAACCGTACCCAACACCTTGCTATACATCCTGCTATCGTATTCAAAATGCTTCCAGCATTGCATCCATAAATTATCCAGTTGTCACCATAACCGTCGGGTGTAGGATATGTAGGAGCGTGCTAGGGTTGAGGTAGTTTGTAGTGGCGTTCTACATGACGCGGGGAACGGATAGTGAAGCGGAATCATTTTATCTAAACCCATCGCATAAGCATCTGGCATTTCTCTTCGTCCTTCACGAGATGCATATCATTCCGTGCCGCATATCAGCATGCACGATCTGACCCATAAACGCAATGGAAAAAGTCCATCCCATCCGCCACAAACCCATCCATCCAACCATTTCCACCACTAACTTTTCATTGAAAATTTCGGCAATAGCCAGTCGCTATTCATCAAAGCCATTACGAAGTCGATAGATCGATCACCATCTAATCATCCACATGCACACCATTCGCGACCTCGCACGGATCCTTGGCATATCCGATATTGCAATGCTCCCAATCCTCATCCGCCATGAGCACACGCTTGAAGGTAAGCGCATGGTAGACATTCGCGAATCGGAACTCGATGAAGCGGCGCTAGAAATTCTCATCGGCTTAATCCCCACACCCCATTTTGGGGAATGCACTTACGCCCTCGCCCGTCTTTCCCCTCTTAATCCTATCCACCTCCCTCTTATCCTTGCCCTTCCCCTTCGCCAACGTCAACAACGCCGCATTCTTCCAATCCTCATCCGCGTCCAGCGCTCTAACGCACCTAGACGCATCACCCTCCGTCATATTCCTCAACACATCATTGACCGAGTTCGGACCGGGCCGTTTCTCGACGAAGACAACTGCCGTCTCGCCCGGGATCTTGATACCATTTTCCGTTGCATCGAAAAACTTGGCGCAGCCTTCGGCAGTCATGAATTTGACGAGAGCGAAGGACTTGCCTGGGTCGAGGGAGAGGAATTCGAGTTTGCCACCCCAGACGAGGGATTGAAGTTTGTTGATTGAGGTAATGGTAGAGACGTTCCTGAGGACGACGGCGCGGGTGCCGGTGACTGTGGGAAGTGTGTTAGTGAGGGGCTGTTCCTCGATGGTGGAGAGCCACCGCTTGACTTTTCGCGAGGGCATGAACGGTTCGGGGGACGTAGGAACAGGTAGGGCTGGGGAAGGGAGCGCAAGAGTGGTAATAGGGAATACGATAGAACTGTATTAAGGTTGGGGGAGGGGCGCAGGATGAAGCAATAGGAGAATCCGACTTACGAGAATCGCGCTTCTCCTGAGTTGGCCAAGCTGACATCTTATCCATCGGGTCTTTGGAAGTTGTAGCCGCAGCACTGTTCGTAGCTGGCAATGCACTGTTGCCAATGGGCACAGGCTTGACATGAACCTCCTCATCCTTAGGAAGAACTGCAGAAATAGCTTTGGCGAGGCCGAGAACTTCGTCTAAATTCTCGATTGCCAACGCTTCCATATCGACGAGCTTGGCAGAAAGCCGGAGGAAGTCTCCACCATTGTCGTTTAGAACTTGATATATGAACTCGCCTTTGAACTTCTTGCCATAGTTTTTCGGGAGACTATTCAGGTAGACAGCTGTCGCGTTGGCATATCTCCGCTTGAGGTCCTCGGCGATAGCAGAGGAACCCAACTTGGCTGGCGGAGCTGTGTTAGCACTGAGGAGCTTCTGAGAAACGGTCTTGACGAGGTCCGCCGTGTAGGGTTTCCCCGTAGTCGTCGGGAGCGCATTCAAATACTCCGCAGCCTTTTTTAGGTAAGTCTGCTCCAAATCCTGCTTTCCTTCGACAGGAGCATCCGTTTTCTCTGGCTCTAGTTTAGCCGCCGTGGTCTCTAGCAAAGGAGTGGCAGCCTCCTCCGGGACGAGATTGAGTATCGGGGTAGCCAGAGGCTCCGTCTTGACTTTTGGGGTAGTGACGGGCTTTGCCTTAATATTTGGTGAAGAAACATCAGACCGGATGAGGGAGACCCCTTCAATCGCGCTCTGTGGCACAGGGGAAGGGGACTTAGAGAGTCTGGCAAACCTGGCATCGAGATCGGCCTCGATGTCACCACTCGCTGATGAACGTGCAGTCTTTCTAAAAGAACTCTCGGCATCGAGTGCAGCTCGGAGGCTACCAAGGCCCTTGCCAGGGATGTGTGGAGCGGGCTTCTCGGCCAATGGTGAGCCTTTGTTGTCGTAACCGTCTTCTACTTTGGCTATACCCACCACTGGGGCCGCAACACTCTGCGGCGCGCTGGGTTGAGCACTGATAGCGGGGCCCTCAGCTGTCTTGCGCACAACCTTCACCGCTGCCTTTTTTAGGTTGATCTTGGGAGGAGCACCGGAAGGTGGCTGAACAGCGAGATGGCTTCTCGCATCGTGCGAGCTGTAGCCACCAGGTTCTCGTGGCGGACCGCCGTGAAGTTGACTATGGTTCATGTTTACTGTTTTGGAGTGAGTAATTTGGGGTGAGGGAGGTTGGAAAAGGGAGATCTGTACATTGCGAAGCCGTTGGTACACGACGCGTTGTCAGTCTCTGTGGTGAAGGTGGGGGACTTGGCAAGGCCGATTCCACAGAGGGCACCTCTTTGGCTTGTGGAGGGGGAAGAGGAGGAAGCAAGGAAGCCCGGATGATGGGGAAGTACTATGGGGAGTTCCCCGTCGTCTGGTGAAAGTGCTAGAAGGTGTGTAAATAAGCGGCCAGAAACAGCAGTAGCGGCGAAGGACGGAAGGGCCTTATCTTGTTTCCAGTTGACCTCGATCATCTCAATACCGTGCGTACACGAGTCGAGAACAGCGAGAAACAAATTCTCCTCACCGTTGCGAGGTTGTTACTGAGAGAGGTTAGTTGACATGGCAGCGACAAGTAAAACTACAAGCAAAAACAGAAGTCGGGACACAAGGAAAGCGAATGTTGGTGAAGTTGGTTGAAAAGTTGAAAACAATCGAGCTCAAGGCTGCTTAAACCGTGTGCATTGCATTTAAAGTGCATACCTACTACCCACCACTGACTGGAACTCTTTCACTCTCTCGACGCGCCAGGGACGCGATTGAGTACTTGCTCTTTCACCTACCGTACGCCACCCGGTTGTAATCAAAATTCCTCTATCAATGTACCATTTTCGAGCTCTTCATACCGTTGTAGGGCAACGTTATGTCTAGCATAGGATATGGGGAAGGGTAATAGAAAAGTTCATCGTGTTAGCAAACAGATTGACTCAATGCGACTCCGACATCCTATCCTCACCATATTCCAGTCATGATACCCATCTTCAGCGAACCCAAGCGCTCCTTTCTGAAAACTTTGCGGGACGTGATTGCCGTCCATGCCTGTGCGCCTGCCTTCCTACTCACGCTTTTTGATCAAGCCTAGTGCTTGAGCCAGCTCAATAGACTATCCATCCGAGTCCTAAGAATCCTGCTACTTTTGACATTGCCTTGGACAGTTTATGGTTGGAACAATTGCCCTTTTAATGGCATGCTTAGATGACGAGGTCGCGATTGGATCGTCCGTTTTAAAGGGGTTGTACTCAGCTGCACGGACCAATCAGCTTGTCAGCTCCGCTCCCTGCATGTCCTGCGCCTCATTCCTAATGCCCGTCTGCATCACCAAAAGATCGCACCCACGAAGAACAGAAAGCCAGAATCTCCCACCCCATGCATGACCACACCTTCTCATAACCGCTTCACACCTCTCTCCTTCCATTAAGTCTCCTCCTTCCTCGCACCCCTCCCCCTCATGCCCTCTCGAACCCCGCCGCGCATTCTCCCACTCCATTCTCGTCTCCATGTCCCCCAGGTTTCATCGGTCTTCGCACGACTATGAGCTGCTCCCGCGCGCCTCAATCGACTCTCACGACTTCTCACACCTCGAGCGTTCCTCTTCTAACTCTTCGTGGCTGGGCCGATTAACACATACTCTCCCACTCGTCCTTCCTAGCGTACAGCACATCTCGAAACGATCCGGCTATGCGCAGCTCATTACCCCTTGGCGACGTCGACGATCGCTTCTCCGCCTAATATACCGGGCTGTATGTCTACTTCCCTATGTTCTGATACTTCTTGTGCTCTTTGTGAGCATATTCATGCCATCCTACACCCGCCGCCCAGCACACTATGACGAGCTGCGCCAATTATCGCTTCGGAGTACCTTTCCTGGCCGAGCCAATGTACGCGATGAGAAAGTATTCATTGCCGCCTCTATATACGAAACCAATGGCACCTTGACAGGAGGACCATGGGGGAAGTCTGTCTTGGAATTGGTCAACCTACTGGGCCCGCGCAATGTTTACTTGAGCGTCTATGAGAATAATCCAGACCCTGTCTCTAGACAATCACTCGTTGATTTCAAGCGGAATGTCACTTGTAAGTCATGAATCGTCCAATGAACAGAAACAAGATGTTGATGGTGCAGGTAACAACACTGTCAACTACGAAGACCTTCCCCTCGACACTCTACCCCGCGTAACCCTTCCCACCGGCGAGACACGCATAAAACGAATCGCCTTTCTAGCAGAAGTCCGAAACCGAGCCCTAGCACCCATCGACAAAGTGGGTGTTGCATTCGATCGATTACTCTTCATAAACGATGTGAATTTCAATCCCATTGAAGCAGCTCAGTTACTTTTCGCTACCAACATCGATGCCACCGGCCGCGCAAACTATGGCGCAGCCTGCGCCGTAGACTTCATCAATCCCTTCAAATTCTACGACCGCTTCGCTACGCGTGACCTAGACGGCTACAGCATGGGCATCCCCTTCTTTCCATGGTTCACCTCTGCCGGTTCCTCAACCAGCAGAGCCGATGTCATCGCAGGTTCCGACGCCATACGGGTACGAAGTTGCTGGGGCGGTATGACAGCATTCGAAGCCAAGTGGTTCCAGGATTCACAACCCTCCCTTCCCCAACCGCAGAATATAACGTCAAGTATCAATACCTCGCCCGATACCGCCCCTCTCCGCTTCCGATACGAAGAAGACATCTTCTGGGACTCATCAGAATGCTGTCTTGTAAACGCAGATCTCCAATACCGCCGCACAGGCCAGGGCATGCCGGCGGACTCAGGAATCTACATGAACCCTTTCATCCGCGTCGCTTACGATACCACCACACTCTCCTGGCTCTCCTTAACCCGCCGTCCCGAGCGCTTGTACTCAATCATCCACAACATTCTGAACCACATGGTAGGCCTACCGATGTTCAATCCGCGCCAAACAGAAGAGCCAGGGGAAACGGTAACGGATAAAGTGTGGGAATACGACGATCCTGTTACCGCCTTTTCTGGCGATGCCACCAAAGATGCTCTTCGGGGAGAGTACAAGGAAGTCCAGAGGATTGCGAGTCCTGGTGGTTTCTGTGGAGGCAGGAAATTGCTGGTTATTAATGAGCATCCGGAAGAGGGAGAGGAGAGATGGGGTGGGGTTCCGCCTCCGAAACCTCCACAGTGACCACGAGTTTTCTTTAGCGAGCGTTTGTTGTAATGACGGTTTTCTTCGCTTCACTTACCTGCATTACTCTTTTTCGCTTTCATTTGGTCATGCATAGCGACGGCGTTTGGGCAAAGAAGAGATTGTGGATTGCTCACGGATAGATGTCACTACAGTTTTATATGCCACGATAGCGCTGTTGAGCGAGAAATGCAGAATCATTCCCATATTTTCCTCCTCGGTATCCTGATGTAGTGAGATGACAACACTCCTTTCCACTAGACTCAACGATCATCACTAGGCCTGACTCGAGATGATGAGTAATGCGTTGAGTCACGTGACAAACTCATCGCCAAGATTTAACGGTTTTAGCGGACCAATCTAAGAGCCTCTATTTCGATTATTAAGGAGATCATGACGAGCTAGCGCAAGGTGGACATCAGGGTAATCGCGATTCACGGCTACGCCTCACTCCTTCGTGCCTGTCCTACACTCCAGATCTTATTATATACTCCATTCTTACCTGTGTAATCACATCTTTTCAGCTTATCATCTTCGGAAAGCCACCTTAATCGTCCTTGCAGAATCTACAATATCTGGTACGGTACAAAAGCAAACAAGCCACTTATTCCGACGTCAGCCAAAGGAAATGGGGTTAGACAACGATACCCGGGGGTGGATCATGGCGACGGTAAGCGGCATAGGTATGAAGGCTTCCTGCATCTTGCAAGTTCTGCTGCTCACTGTCCATAGCCTGCACAGCTGGAGGTAACGCTCTCCAAGGACCCAAGACATCTTTATGCTGAAAGACCTCCGTAGCGTCGATAATATGCGTCGACCTAATGATCCGCCAGCTCCCTGGAAAGAAGAATTTCAAAATAGAAGACAGCAATCCGTTTCTTTCTTCAGGATTGAGTCTTTCCTTTGGAGTAATGGTATACATCTTGCCGTCATCGACTCCCACCAGGTCACCTGACTTACGCTTCCCCGCAGATATTTTCTTCCCTATACAGCATGTTACCATCTGCAAGGAGTTACCTACAAAAAGGAGGCCTAGGTCCAAAACAAGCAACACTCGCATTGATCGGATGCTTCCTGATAGGCGCGATCGGAATCTCCTTTTTATCTCGGATCATTCACAGATACATTCCGCATTCGGTGGTTGATTGCGATCACGATCATGGTGATGAGGAGGAGGCAAGCAAAGAGCCCGATCAGAGCGAAAATGGGCACACTCATTCATACCCGACCAAGAAGCCCATGGAAGAGCTGTCTCCTGGTATCCCATCTCTTGACGGTACGGACCCTGAGGGATATCGGTCATATCCTACCTACGGGACTGTGACCCAGAATGAGAACCAACCTTCTCAGCTACAACCCCCACCGAGACGGCCGTCTCTACAGCAGCTCTCGACGAAAGTTTCCCAGCTTGTCACTGGGTCCAAGGAAGTTTGTGACGAAAATGGACAGTGTTTCGGGTATTCGAATCCGTGCGGCCAGGAGTGTTTTAAGATCGTGCAGCAGACCAGAGGAGCTCGAGCTCATTCCATTGCCGGGAAGGTATGTATCCATAGTTTTTGGAGTTCATTGGCTCGTGCACCTTTTGTCAAGCGTATAAAGGTACCGTCACTTGTCACACCTTTCACCTAACCCGACCATGGCCTGTGAGATTACCCTTTAGATTTAGGACAGGTCCTTTACCTACAACTCCCATAGTTAAGCACATATCTTAGAGGCCTCATCGTAGTTTCAACTCTACATAAAACCTTTCAGATGCTGACAGTTAATTTGTAGGTCCCTACTCGGCCATTAGGACATAAAGCCCTAACCATCCCTCACGAGCGCCAAGGACTTCTCCAAGATTTGGATGAACAGTCACCTCTCATGCCAACTCAATCCGGTCCTGCAAGCATCGATCACGAATCAGAACCTCATGCCGAAATGAATGGCCATTTCCATACACCTCTCCATAAGCAATCAAGTAGCCGTTCACTTGCGACTCAAGCAAGCGCAGCAGATTCCCACGAAGATCACCTACATCACTCACACCACCATCACGTACCTACCAACGTCTTCTTCTCCATCGGTCTCCAGACCTCAATCGCAATCGCCCTGCACAAATTACCAGAAGGCTTCATCACCTATGCAACCAACCACGTCAATCCCCGCCTCGGCGTCGCCGTATTCCTTGCCCTCTTCATCCACAACATCACCGAAGGCTTCGCCATGGCTTTACCCCTCTACCTCGCCATAAACTCGCGGTGGAAAGCAATGTTCTGGTCCGTCCTCCTCGGGGGACTCACACAACCTGCAGGCGCCGGCATCGCCGCCTTGTGGTTTAAAGTTGCAGGGAGAGGAGAAGATGGAAATGAACCTGGAGAAACGGTGTATGGGGTCATGTTTGCGGTGACTGCGGGCATTATGGCGATGGTCAGCTTGCAGCTTTTTAGCGAAAGCTTAGATTTGACGCATTCGAGGAAACTGTGTTTTGGGTTTGCGTTTGTGGGAATGGGGATTTTGGGGTTGAGTAGTGCGCTGACTGCTTGATCCTTATTTCCAACTATAGCTGTGTTATGCATAGTGAAAATGTATTATTATTGGATTCTCAGCCGGGCGTCGATGCATTTACATCTCAGTGCTGGAATGCGACTTGTAGGATTCAAGAACAGCGCAAGGCACGTAATCTGTCCTTGCTAACGATTACATTATTATGCGCTCGGCAGCATACGATTACGATTGTGGGCGCCTCAACATATTTATTGGTTTTCAACATGGAACGTCACGGAATCATCACTGCCACACTCAAGATTCACCTCTCCGGATTGGTCCGGAAACCTTATTTAGATGGTACGTACCTCACTTCCATATCTTTCTCTTCGAAACGTATTCACAATTCTAAACAAAAATGGAAGCATGTTTTCCCTTCCATATCATTGCCATATTCCTCATCCTTTATCTAACATCTGGCGCAATATACCGCCTGTTCTTAATGGAGCAGAGCAAGTTCCCTGGTCCCCGATTGGCTGGTCTAACCTTCTGGTACGAGCTTTATTATGATGTTGTATTGAGGGGAAGATATACGTGGAGGATTCAGGACATGCATAGAAAATATGGTGAGGCTTGATTTACGTTATTTTAAAACTTTCGTGCCTTAATTCAGCCTTCATTGAACAATCACATCGTCGCGTTTAACCTCCTCCACTCCGCAACCACAACCTTTTTGCCTACACTGATCCTCTCTGCTGCTGACATTGAACCACTGTCGAGATTGGCTAATCTGAGTAGGTCCTATCATACGCATAAATCCAGAAGAGCTTCATGTAAATGACCCCAAATTCTATCACACCCTTCTATGTCGGCTCTTCGGTCAGACGGACGAATAAATGGGCCTGGTCTGCCCGCATGTTCGGCACGCAAACCGCTTCTATAGGAACAGTGGACCATGACATCCATCGCGTCCGGCGTTCCGCTCTTAATGCCTACTTCTCCAAGAGGTCGATTTCCTCTCTAGAACCGCGAATCCAGGGCCATGTCGATAAGCTCATTATTCACTTGAAAGAATGGAGAGGAGCGGGAAAATCGGTGAATTTAGTAGACGCTTTCACCGCCCTTACGGCTGACATTGTTGGAGACTGTGGCTTCGGTTCCAGCTATGGGATTCTCGATAGGGTGGACTTTGGTAAGGGATGGCATACTTTTTTGATGGAGTTGAGTCGGAATACGCATCTCATGAAACAATTTCCTTGGATCTATGATATTCTGAGGATGCTGCCGAGGCGGTTGGTATACTTCCTCCACCCCCTAACGCGAAGGCTCTTTAGGCTTCAAGACGAGATCGAGGAGCGGATACGGGCTGCTCAAGCCCGTCATGCTGGACAAACAGACGATAAGGAATGCGAAACACGGCAGATATTGATGTTAGATCAGCTCATCGCTTCTCCTCACCTCCCTGCACGGGAGAAGACAGAGAAGAGATTGGGAGAAGAATACCTTACTATTTTAATGGCTGGAACGGTTACGACAGCTTGGACGCTTAGTGTTACGGTCTACCATATCCTGGCCAACCCGCCCATCCTCCAACGCCTCCACCTTGAACTGCAAGATCTGGTTTCTGGGCTAGATAGGGTGCCGACTTGGACGGACTATGAAAAACTGCCTTACCTCTCGGCCATAGTAAACGAGGGATTGAGATTGAATCACGGGGACGAGTCATCGTCTTGCCCGTATCTCACCATCTACCACTCTACAATATAAATCCTATATCATACCCAAAGGAACGCCGGTTAGCATGACACAAATGTTTATTCATTTAGACGAGGGGACGTTTCCGGACCCGGAGAAGTTTTGTCCGGAACGGTGGTTGGGAGAGGAAGAGCAGGTTAGGGACAGGAAGAAATGGCTGGTCCCATTTAGTAGGGGGAGTAGGATGTGTGTGGGGATGCAATTAGCGTTTGCAGAGATTTATTTGACACTTGGGGGATTGTTTGGACCTGGGGGCTTTGGCGGCGGAGAGGAGGGTAAGCTGGAATTGTATGAGACGAGCGAGAGGGATGTAGGAGTTGAGAGTGATTGGTTTAATCCGGTTCCTTGGGATAGGAGTAAGGGGGTTAGAGTTGTTGTTAAGTAAAATGGAGGGTTAAGTTTTAATCTTAGCTAGCGTAGTGAGAGATTTGGATTCAGCACTTCGGTGACGAAGATAAGAAATTACCTTTTGCTACGTATCTATAATGAGATGAACTGAGGATACCAGAATGGCCACCATGCGACATGGGAAGCGGAGTGGCGGATACTAAAAGCGGATTCACGTATGTGCTTGGGTTTAATCTGTAGGTGCCTCTACTCTCGGCCTTGGAAGAGGTGTTCTGGTGAGGAAGCTATCCATACAAGATCGATGCGGCACAGTATGTTCCCTCACCACACTCAACATCCTCGCCTCAGGCAAACAAAAGCAGCCTGGAAATCAGCCCCCAAATGCGGCACAGACAGGCGTATGACGTTATAATTCCTCGCAGCATGCAACAACCCGCAGGATTCAGCACGGAAACCTGCCCATGAAACTCCCCATTCTCTACCGTCACCGCTTCGAACTTACTACCCTAATCTCTCGCCATGAACTCCACACCCACCCTAACAATCATACCAGCATCCCTGCTCTTCGCGTTATCGATGATGGCCTCGTTCTTGCAAGGACACGTTTTCATACTCCTCCACAAACACAGTCCTGGATATATACATATTTACGATTCTTATCCCAGACCAACATTGGGACTCATACAAACGTGTTCCTCTCAAGTTTATTTCCGGAGTATTAGATATGATGGTTACAGCTAGTATTTTCGCCCTTGCTGTCCTCAATAATAGCGATATGTGCGTGGTGGGATGGGGGTGAGGGTGGCGTGGTGGGAGAGGTATGTAGTCGTCTCTCTCTGTAGTAAGCGCTGGTCTAATTCCGTTGTGGTAAAGGTAAAACAACGCTTCCGGACCTCGCTCACCCTCGCAGCTTCAGTCGCTAGTTTCACAACATCTTTACTAGCAACCATATTCGCGTTTATCGAAGAAGGGGACGGCATACATACGTTTGGATGTCATTACATTTCCGACGCGACTAGAAACCATACCATATCCTGTACCCGCGAAGCCGCTGCCTGTTTCCTGCTTCCCCGATTTATTCAATATGAGGAGCGGAACTGGCTAGAGAGGGCGTGTAACCAGGCCGTGCTTGGACGATGGAGCATTGTTGCAGTTTTGGGTGTGAGTTTTGTAATCCTCGTGATAGCTGTATGGCAGTATCTAAAGAGGCGGGGACCGGAGATGGAAGGTGATTAGGCAAATCGTGCTTTCATACAGCATTAATTATCTATCTAATACAATCCAACCCAATCCTCACTCGGCAGTATCTTATCTTACTCGCCTTCCACCTATCATCCAGCAGTGTAATTTCTGTCCCTCAGTGCGGAATCAGTAGACGACTATTTCACTCCTCCAGCGGCCTTATATTCTGCACTTCAACCTTCGCTTCTTCCCAGGCATTTTGACTCCTCCGCGCCCAGTTGATGTGGCATTGTGCGAATTCCATCTGTCATAGTCAGCCCCCATCCTGGAATTTCAAACAACTCAAAAGGGGTGAAAAGATCGAGCAAAATCAGGGGGAAAAAGGTGCAAACATACCATATACCTCCTCAAATCATTCTCCTTCTCCTCCTGGAACCGTCGGAGATCTTTCATAACGCCTTTACTCGCGTCTTTTGTATCTTTTTCTGCGACCTGGAGTGCTTGTTCGAGCTGTATTTCAATTAGCCTCAAACCTCAACACTCAAGTGTTCCCACCCCAACGTCCTCTCTCCAGAATGATCAGAGAATGTTTACTCACCTGCACAAGACTCTCCCTAGTCTTCCCAATCTGATCCCGCCTCGCCCTCTCTGGATCCACATCCGCCATTCCCCGGAACGCATGACTAATCTGTCCAAACAATTTACTCGTCACAAAATTCCCACTCGCGCTCTTCTTATGCGGACTACTTGGATTATTGGGTTCCGGCGCTCCTTGGTTTGAGCTGGGCACTTCTCCACCGTGCGTAGGTGGGAAGTCCGAGTCAATAGACGCTGTGTCTTCCTCTGGTCTCCGCTCTTGGCTACTTCGAGTGGAAGAGTTTGAAGTTGAGCGAGTGCGGGATGAAGGCGGTGGTTGGCCGGCACCAGCGAGATGCTGATCTAAGCGTTTGGCTTCCATTTCGCTGCGTTCTAGTGAGTCGAGTAGGTTCTTCCTTTTCTCGAGCTCGTCTTTTGTCATTTCTTCTTGGATGCGCTTTAGAACTCTATATCGAAGCACGCTCCGTACGACGCCGGCGAATTGTGCGCTTTCGCGCATCGGTTCTGCGAAACTTGCGCTCAGTGCTGATGACAGTTCTGCCGTTTCAATGTAGGTTGAGTCGACTGCTTGTCCTGTCTTCTCGATCGCTGAGGCGAGCGTTTGCGATTGCTCGGATAGAGAGAAGGCGTTGAAGCGGGCGCCTAATTCTGCCATGTCATCAGCCCAGGCCGAGAGATGTGACAATGTGCGCCGGTTGACTTTCTCCATGCTGCCTTGTAGTAGTGTCTCTAGCTCTTTGGAAGATGCTTCAAAGTTCACAAAGTATGGATCCAGCTCTTCTTCGGATAGATTCTTGGTTTCCGGTGGAAAGCGACCGAAAACCTGAGGTCCTGGTGTTGTGTGCGCGGCAGAGGAAGGCTGAGCGGCATAGTTTGGCGGTGACGTAGGCGTTCCTGAATGCGAGGTTGTACTCAAGGTTTTCAGTTTCGCAGAGGATGATGGAACGGGAAGGTAGCTGTGGGCTTGGGTAGGGTTTGCGGTGTCCAGAGGGGGTGCTTTGAGGACGTTTTTGGGAATATTCGAGGCTGGCGGAGCATGAAGGACCTCACTCTGTATAAATAATGAGCATCACACCCCGAATTATGCAGAGATTGAAACGCAAGACCTACCCAACTTGCATTAGGGTCAAGGAACCTCCAAAACACACCGTCATCTAGAACCTCCTTCATTCTCCTACACCGGTTTAGGAAAACAGCCAACATGCGCTTTCTTAGGTCGATTATGCCAGCATCCTCTTTTGCTTTGGTAGGCTTTGCGGCATAATCTGCCATTGTATGTTTCTCGGGTATGGGCGGGATGATGAGAGTGGGGTGGAGGTTGACCAGCGTCGCGCGGAGTGAGGCAAATTCGGAGTATCTTCGTCGCACTTCGAGACCCTATATAGCGAGCTTAATTGTTGATCTAGACATGGTACATGGGATACCATACACCGGTGTTAATGGTATATGCAATATAGCTTCCTCCGCCCTCCAGATTCTTCCCGGCATAGGTGATCAGAATGGATGACCCGGGGTTCTCATAGAGCCACTGCTCAACTCGACTGTCGTAGCCTCCCTTTTTGGGTTGGACCTGCTCCCCGCTTGAAGGCTCCTCGTTGTAGTCGACATCGCTCATGTCCCGCTGAGAGATGTATTCGGGAGACTCGTGCTGCGGGGAAGAGGATTCCAATGAGGGAGGCGTTGCAGGGCGATATGGTACTATAGAGCGGAGTTAAGTAAGTAATGCAGATATACAAGGTGGTTTGCAGGAAACCTACATGCGCCAGGGGAGCCTAGACCAGGCACGTCGGAGGAGTTGGAATCATGGCGGGCAAAGGACCCATATGGGTTGTTGTCCTCGTCGTCCCACATGGCTGCAAAGGAGGAGCCGAAAGACAGGCGTGGAGATTATCTGCACAAAGGGAGTTGGAGAGCGGGATTGGGCAGTACGTATGGAGGCTGTGGCGTGCAGCTTGGTGCTTGGTGAGTAGTGAAGCTCAAAGCCGACCGTTGACGTTGGTCATGGTCCTGGTCCTGGTCCGAGCGTTCCCCGCTAAACCCACTTCCATCGTCATCATCAGTGAAAGTTTGTCACAACTATCGACGCTGAGTACTAGAGTATATACGTCTATTGACTGTTGTATATCACTGTTATTCAAGGCATATCTCAGCTAATCTCGCAGTCAATTCTGATCATTCCTATCAGTTTCCCAGCCATCCAAAGACGACAGAATCGCAGACTCCCTCCTTCCCACCAGAGCTTCTCTGCTACCATCTCGATGCCATCCATCCCCCAATGCGCTATCACTTCCCTCGTCTACTCTCGCAGATGCCGCATTGCCATGCCTCGGCGGCGGTTGGCTCCCATTCCTGCTCCCCTGCCTACTCCCGCAAATCACTTCGCTGGCATGAAGGCTGGATATGAGAGTTGAAGGACTGCGAGGATCTGGTCTCGATAATGTCATTGGTGTTGTTGACGAAGCTTCATGGGGAGCGATAGGGTCTCTCTCTGAGTGTACAGGTCCCTGATTGGGAACAGCCGGTTCTGGTGGAGGAGCGTTTCCTCCGACCATCTCTTGGGTTCCTTCTCTCCCCTCAACTTCTGAATTCTGACCTCTTCCCTCTCTTTCATTCTCTGGGTTCTGACGCTCCTGCTGTATATATTCCTCCAGCTTCATCAGGTCCCCCTCAATGTTCGTCGTAGGTGGTGTAGGTATTTGCTCTCGTCTCGGGCTCTTCTTCTTTTTCAGACTCCTCCTCCCAGTCATCCTCGGACTAGGAACTTCAAAAACTACCATCAGTACCATGTTTGTCAGCTTTCATTCTATATAAAATAATATTTAGGACACTCGGATGGGCATCCCACATCAACTGGTGTATGGAGAAGCATTACTTGGAGTCAAGCGCCTCTTATCTGCTCGTTTCAACTTCTGTCTTCGCGCATTCGCATTAGATTTAGCGTATGGTGCGTGCCTATTACCACCCCACTTTCCCATCCAAGGACGTTGTAACGGAACCGGTTCAGGTTCGAGTTGTTCTGGTTGGTTCCATTGCGGCACAAAGTGAAAGGCATCGCGTGGTGCTACACTTGGGATGTGAGCGCGGGGTATTTGTTCGATGTGCTCGTCGGAGGAACTGGGAAAAGAGAATGATGACCTGGAAGAGGCTCCAGAGCCCGTTGGTGAGCATGGTCGCTTAGTTTCAGCGATCAAGAAGGCAGGGAGCTCATCAACTTCGGCGATGTAGTCTATCCTCCTATGCTCGGGCTGTGGGGTGGTATCTTCAATTTCTGCCACCTCATATGGTGGACTCTCCAGGAACTGCACATCCTGCCTCGGGTTCGCATAAGGTTCTTCATAACTAGGACTCGTATACGGTTCCCCATATCCCTTACTCCAATAAGGCTGCTCATACCCCGGCCCCCTATAAGCCGGAGGCATCGGCTCCCGAAAACTTATCGCCCTCCGCGTTCTAGGACATCGCTCCCTAGGACTCCAATCCCTCTGGCTCCTTTCCCGACTTCTCCCTCTCCTCCTTCTAGACCTTGACCTTCTCTCTAGCGACCTAGAAGTCTTCCTTCCCATCTCTTTCCCATAATCCTCCTCTATTCTCGTAGATAGGAAATTGTGAATTAAGAGCCGATGTCGATGGATCCATCTGTGTAGGTAGTAGATCGAGAGCCAGAGCACTACGGTGCCGAAGATGGCGGCGAAGATTATGGCGATTGTTATGCCTTGGTCTGCCATTGTGACAAGGGGGAAGGTGAGGAGAGAATTTGGGGGGTAGAGAGGCAGGTGGGTTTTGGTTTTGATAGAGGGGTACCGAAAAGTAGACCGAGGGCAAAAGGATTGCTCAGATTTTGTGCGCAGCGTTGTGCTAACAGGGCTGTTCACGAGCTCAAGTGAAGGCCGTTAGACAGGGAAATTGTGACTTCAATGAGCTCGTGCATAGGAAGGAGTCAGGTAATGCCTGAATTATGTTTTCGGGCGTGCAGATTTTTTGATGTGCTCAAGTGGAGGATTAGAAAAATGTTTGTGGAGGCATCAAACAATATGCACGATAATTTCGGCTTGTGTCACACAGGATTGGTGTTTAGGTAGCAAACAGAACCAGCGCATCACGATGTAGGTTTGCTCTGAAGGTCAGTCGAATCCATGAAACCCCCTCCCCCCAAACGCCAAATACCAAACAATCCATCATCCCATGGGCCGCATATGCCAAATCAGCCCATACCCGAAGACAAACAAATCTATCCAAAAATTACTTCAATCCACAACCGCACAGTCTCTACATACCAAACCAGCCCAACTTTCAATCCTCAATCCGCAATTCTCCTTTGCCCTAGCCATTTGCCAGACACTCAAACTAATTCCGTTAACCCAGTCACTTTCCTCATCTCTATCTTGAAGTGACATACCAGCATGTGCTCCATTAGAAGCGGCAGCGGAACCAGCTTTTCGAGCCGTATATCGAGCTTGGACGGCGGACAGAAGGAGGCGAGAGTAGAGCCAACCGAATAGGATGATTAGGGTTACGAGAACGAAGAGGATGGTTATGATCACGTGGGAGCCTTTCATGGTGGAGGTATGGAGCGTGTGGTGGGAGATTGCACGGTGTTGGGGTTTGAAGGTTGTGTGTTTTGAGATAGGCTTGTGTGTTGGTTCAGTTGGATGATGGATGGATGGATGTGTTGTGTTGTGCTGTGAGATGAGGTGAGGTTAGGGTTGCGGTGTGGTTTGGGTTGGGCGTTGTTACGGTGAACGAGAGGGAGAGGATGGCGTGTGGGAAGTTGGTGGTGTTGAGAGAGGTGGCGATGGTAATGATGAGCAAGATATGTAGCTTCGACTTCATCTTGCACAGCATCCTATGTTTCCATCTGAGTCTGTAACCCTCCTGTCTAGACATCTATATGTAGCCTTATAAATTTCCAGTAGTCATATTATAGGCAACGTATACTCGGGGTATAGGTGTTGGTGATGTGGTGTGGAGGGTCCCACCAAAGCCTTGAGGATAGAGCATATAAAGCGTAACAGAGGCTGGAAGATTTGATTATCCTTATATCGTAGTGATTTTCATCACCTATTCCAATAACCTTCTGTGATACTGCAACCGCAGCAGCCATGAAGTGAAACTCCTCAACTTTTGAACACCAGTAACTCCAAGCCATTCCTCAGCTTCGGAGCTTTTTTAATGCGGACCAGCCGTGTCGCTTCTCTCAGTACTTTTAGATATGAGGTCTGAATGCAGTATTTTTTGGACATGGATTAAGTTTGTTACTGTTTTTGAATATAGCAGATTTGTATTTGCTTTTTAAAGGTTTAAGTTGGGCTTACCCATGTTTGTTCTGCCAAGTCCTTTTAGGTATAGTATCTGGAGATTCTATATTTTTGGATATGCATTTCGAGGCGACAGGTTTGGACGTAGTGACCCCTCATCTCTGTTTTTGAACACATTAGTCTTCGCTATCCCTTTTTTGTGTGGTTCAAGTTGGCCTCAGCTATGCTATTGCTGTTTGGCCTTCTGTAGATAAGAGAGCTCGGCGCTGTATATTTAGAATTACGAGCGCGGAGACAGAGCCTTTGGACATACGTCTCTTTGGTAATGGTTTTTGAATGGCTTAGATTGGACTTCGCCATTTTGTTATGCTGGATGGCTTTTGAACATACGAAGAATCGCTAAAATTTTTGGACATGTTTCCAGAAACGCCATTGTGTTTGGACATTTTGTCTGCTTTAGGCATGTTTTGAACGTGCGGATGTTTCCACAGGATTTGAGAACTTAGAGGTGGTGTCTTGGAAAGGAGAAGGCGGTTTATATATTCGTCCAGGAGGCGGAGGAGGCTCTGCGGCGAGAGGGCTATTGGTGGTGAGAATTATCATGTGGCCTTGAGACACTAGGGGTTAGATATCATGTAATTCGTTTATTCAATTATGATTCGTTACCAAACACTCCATGGTTCTATCTTGACACAAGGAAAATTATACATCGCCTGGTCACTCCCATTCATCAGACCCAGGGCTGTCCAGCACTCCTCACCTGCCTCTCATCATCCGCCTCCCCCTTCCAACTCTTGAACTGCCTCGCTGATAACTTGAGCTCGAACATGCGATCGATCTCGGTAATGGTCCTCCCCTTCATCTCAGGAATCAAGAAATAGCTTGCTATTAAACCCAAAATACAAGTTCCACAGTAAATAAAACCTGTCTTTCCTCGCAAGTTCCCTTCATCTGGGTTGAAGATGTACGGAAGAACGATGCCAGAGATGGCGGTTGTCAAGGCAGAAATGAACCATCCGATTCCCTGGGTCTTTGCTCGGAGGTTGAGGGACGAGGTTTCGGCTGAGACAGCGAAGGAGCAGGGCCAGACGCCGACGCCACATGCGATGATAGTTAGCATCATGGATATGGCGGTCCACCTAGACTTATATTAGCACCATCCAATTCTGATGATTGACTTTTGAGGAACATACCAAGTGACAGCCATCCCAGGGAAACAATTGGCAATACCCATTCCCAGCCATAGCACCGCCGCAATCCCCAAAGTGATATTGATCAGTGGCCGCCGTCCTACACGAGACAACACCCAAACGCTGGCAGCATTCGCCAACAAACCCAGTACAATACCGAGAATCAGAAACAGAACACTAGCGCTAGCGCTCATGCCACCAATCTGCAGGAAGTAGCTTGCCTTTGCTAGGAGCGGGAGTCCAAAAATATTTGTTAGAGAATTCGCCCACATAACAATGAACGTGCGGCGGAAATTGCATTTGTGGAAACACTCAGCGAAAGTGGATCTCGCCGTCTTCTCCTCACGCTCAATGTCCTCGCGTATCCTTTCGACAATTGCGCGCGTGTTCGTGCCTGGTGGGTCAAGTCTGCCTTGGGCTTTGAGTGCCTTCTCGAAACGGTTCCGGCGGATATAGTATGCGGGGGACTCTGGAATGAGAAACGCAATGATGATCGGGACGAATGAAAAAGGCCACTGGGAAGCGAAGGCGGTGACATATCCTTTCTTGCTATTCAGACTGCCGAAAATTACGAGTGCGCCGGTCAATTGGCCCAGCAGCGTGAAAGCGGGGAAGAAAGCCATTCCAGAGCCTCGTAATTTTGCGGGTAGAATTTCTGACATGTATGTCTGCGTCGCCGCCATGACCACACCAACAGCGGCACCTTGGATGAGCTTGCCAACGAGAAAAGCGCCTCGGCGACCATCGATGTCTGCTGGGAGATAGGATACGTAGCATACCGCTACGGCAATGGCGGAGATGAAGC
Organism: Zopfia rhizophila CBS 207.26; assembly: GCA_010093925.1. Lineage (NCBI taxonomy): Eukaryota > Fungi > Ascomycota > Dothideomycetes > Zopfiaceae > Zopfia > Zopfia rhizophila. The sequence goes on from ML994617.1 coordinate 2,760,253, forward strand.
TGCCAAATGCGAGCGCCACTCTACGTCCTACTCTGTCTTGAAACCATCCACCGAAAAGTGATCCGGCCATTGCACCTATCGGGCTGGACAAATTCCATAGGGCTAGCCATGCGGATGGGAGAATCCATTTGCCATTGAGTTTCCTGCCAAAATCCTCCCTGTTTGGGTTAGCTTGATGTCGGTGACCGAGGAGCAACTAGTTGGTGCATGGAATCTTGGAAGACAATGCAAGGGAAAAACTCAAGATTCCAAAGCCAAAAATAAAACAAGAAGATCGAGGAAAGGCGAAATCTAGCTTTCAAACGCGAAAAATATCAAAATTGAAAGTCTTACTGGAAACCAGGCATTCCAGACACGGTACCGACAATAACATTGTCGTATCCGTAGAGAAGAATGGCCGATGTCAATCCAAACGTGTAACCAACCACCCTGCGATACTTTTTAATCGCCTGCCACAGTGTGAGTTTATCGTCGGCCTCTGCCTCAGTGTTGGTGGTTGTTGGAGTGCTGATCTCGGTATGCTTGACGTCGGGTGAGTTCGTCTTGTCGTACGAATCGTGATCGCGCTCCATGGTCATGGTTTGGCTGCCACCGGGGCAGACACAACGTCCTGGGTGGCTTTTTTGAAATCAAGTGCGATGCGGCGAGAGAGCATAGAAACAGAAAAGGTGCCGTAGACATTCTATTATGTAGGATTATGCCAAGGGTCGTGCGACACAGCGGCAATAACGTTGACGAATGAGGAACGCGGGATCGAGCTGAAACGGTGATTTGGGAAAGTGATCTTCGAGGTGTGCTTCTGCACGTACGGACACGGAGTTTGTAGATGAGCCAACCCCACTTCCAGCCTCCACCGTCTGGCAAGGATTTCGATGTCAGACCTGCCTTCTTAGCACAGACACTATCAGTGGCTGAGTCGAGGCCAGTAATAGAACTGTGATACCCCGGCTGCTGCATAGAACGCAGGATTAGATCTCATGTACGACGCCCAGCTGCTCGATTCGGGGATTTTGATATGCAACTATACCCCGGTCTATAAGACCCCCAACGCCTTGCAATGCATAACGCTACAGATAAAAACACCAGTGCCATGAAAAGGAGATCTGAAAATAAAACAATTAACCCAGGAAGTTCTTCACCGCGCCTCCAACATTTTCGAGATCGAGCAGGAACGTATCGTGGCCGAACAGACTCTTCTCTTCGCCGAGCTCTATGTGCGTCACGTTCCTGTTTCCAGTGCGCTTCAGCGTGTTCGCAATTTCTCGTTGCTGCCAGGCAGGGAACAAGATATCACTTGCGACACCTAATACCAGAGCTGGAGTATTCACCAGAGGTTTAAGGCCTGCGACCAGATCTTGAGGAGGCTCGTGAGGATCGAGCGGCGTAGCAGAACCAGCTTCTCCGCTTGCAGTCGCATCCGCAGGCTGTTCTCTTTCTTCATAGGGTTGCTCTGGGAGCGTCAGATTGCACAGATCGCTGCTCGCATCGGCTGCGACGGCATGTCCGTCCACGAACGCCTGGAGCTTGCCAGCATTCCCCTGTCGGACTTTATTGATGCGGTTGCGGTGTTCCTGTCCCAAGTCGAAAAGATCCATAGCCTTGGACACATAGAGGAGGCTGTTCGGATCATACTCCAGACACCATTTCTCTCCGGCGTGATCGAGATAGGTCTCGATGAGGAAATCTGGGCATAGTGCTGGCGGCCGAGAAGGATCCGCACGGCGCCGCCCAAACCGTTGTTCCCACTCTGGCCCACTTCGGTACGTGACTGTGGCGATTTCACGAGCAAGCTTCATGCCACCATGTGGGGGTATTCGATCATAATAAAATCCCCGCAACCAGTTTGGATCCATCATAAGCACTATCAGACACTGTCAGTATTCACAAGTTGAAAGAGCCATGATAAAAGGTGACATACCCTGCCGCTGCGTATGTCTCATGGCAATACTATACGGATGACTGCGAGCACACCCACTGATACTTACAATTCGACTCACTCGGTCAGGGAACAGAACGCCTGCCGCCAGACTTTGCATGCCACCCATACTAGATCCTACACTTGCGTAAAGCTTTCCAATGCCCAAGTCATCCAACAATCGGAACTGGGCACGCACCATGTCCTCCATTGTGAGTATTGGAAATCTTGTGGCATAACGCTCGCCGTTTGCGGGGTCAATAGAGGAAGGGCCAGTCGACCCATAACACCCACCGATCACATTCGTACATATGACGAAGTACTTGTCCGTGTCGAGAGGCTTTCCAGAACCGATGAACTTCTCCCACCATCCTGGCTTTGGGTTCGCTTCTGTGCTATGGGCATGGCTAGATGCTGATAACCCCGTATGTAACAAGATAGCGTTGCTCTTATCCTGGTTCAAGCTTCCCCATGTCTCGTACGCAATGTTGAATTCTGGGAGTATACCGCCCCAGTCCAGCAGCAAAGGCTGTCGAGAATGGAAACTCAAATGATTTCCAGTAGTATACGAAGGTTCAGGGCCCGAGAGGGAGCGGCGAGATAGTGAAGCGGATCGAGATTCTACGGCATCGAGGCATGGGAAGGACAAGGCAGGATTTGTAGACTCGTAGACTTGGGTTTCTGGTTCGGAATTGACGACTGCGGCAGACTGTACATTTCGTGGAACTTGGTGATGCAGCTTTCTGGAGGCTTGGTTCGATTGCTGTCTGGTCGAAGGAGGGGAAGACTTAAGGCGAGTAGTAGAACGTGTGGGTGCGACGGATGCTGTGAGTAGGTGAATTGAAGGCCGCGCTCTGGCGACGATCCTACGAGGGATACTCATATTTACTGGTGGCGTCGAAAACGAGTTTGACACACCTTACAAGTGGAGATGAAGGGGAGAGAAGGGTGCACTGAGCCATCATGACGCCATCCACCAGATTATTAACTCCGTGAGCTGTTCAGCGAAAGAATGAAGGTGCAACAAAGATAGCGACCAATGAAAATGCTTGATTGATTGCGTGCTTTCACGTGACTCGCTCTTCTTGGCACTCGTGACATGGGGTATTACTTCAGCGTTGAGCCGTTTTTCAGCACTAAAGAATCATGAGGACTTCTCACCACTTGCTTTATCCTCTCAAGGGCTGTTAGCGAGAGCCACCATGGACTACCGCTTAAATCTAGGATTCACCTGCGAGAATTAGACACGGCTGTATAAATGTAGGTTCATCTGCCTTACCTTCCATATGCTTTCTTCTTCATCTCTCTCCATCAAGCTGTTGGTGGACTTCAATTCGCGACAAGAGCATGAACTTACGAGTAGAACTACACTACTAGTTGAATATGCTATCGGGAGCTTTAATATCTCCAAATTGAGGTCACGCGCTGGTCTGTTGTCTTTTGACCATCGTCCGAAGACCTGAAGAAGGTATCGGAGCTGATGTATTTTGTCGTAGGTCGACTTTGACAAGGCCTTTCCCTCTGGGATATACGTATGCTTGCCTTCCGAGGTCAGCGCACGTTTTTGATTTCCCTTCGCCTTTTTTCTCTCTCATTCCCCGGTTGTATAGATTGATCTCTTACGGATCTGCTCAGGCGAGCTTCCGAAAAGTACATCGTCGCCTATCGCTTCCTTTCGTTCCTGTCTTTGAACGTCGTTTTTATGCAGATCGCGGCTAGATTCTCACAATCCCGTAGTACGGGCCGGGGTGCCGATATTGTTTTAATATATTTCCTGACGTCCGTCACGTCAAACATGTCCTGTTTTATCCCATCCACACAGTGCTTGAATACGAACCCCGCTTTTTACCCCAGTGCTCATGCGGCGCGAATAAGCTTTCACCCTCCGTTTAGGGGCACTATCTCTACGGCGAATACAATTTCTTTTAGCTCAACATTTATATCATCATTGCGGGTTGCATATTCCTCGCCCGGATATATCTGAAAGCTTGTCTCTTGGAGCTAGAGAGCTTCTATTGGAGCAAAATCACGAGCGTCTTTCATAGGCAGTTCCTGCGTCCTTATGTTCACAGCAATATAGGTCATCGGATGGCAAACCTGGGTATTCACTGGCCCAAACCTGGTTATGAAAGGAATGCTCTTTCCATGATGGCGCGTCTTCGAGTCACGCCCGAACCTTGAACTGGAAAGATTTGTCCGTTAGTAGGGGTCCAGAATTCTACCAGTGGGTAATTTGAAGATGAAAAGATGGAAAGATGAAGCAGCAGAAGGGGAATGCTAGGAGTACATAAGAGCGTTGCTAGAAGCTGGCAAACCTTTTTTACCACTCAGCAGTCTTTTTTATCAGGCGTCTCCAAACATGAAGTTCTTCACCACCCTCACATTTGCCTCATCTCTCCTTCTCAATGCTGTCCATGGCCATTGTATGTACCTATATTTCTCACATTCCCCTCTGAAGCCTCCCTCCCTACCTACCCGTAGCCCACCTAAATCATGCCCTCCCATCAGTTTTGTATGCGGCAATACGCCCGTTCGCCCTTCAGCTCCATCCTAAATGCCGTGTTCTGATTTCACTTACCCGACCTTCACTTTCTGTCCTTCCTACCTATTCTTCGAAACCTTAGTCATCATACTGGATAGACTGCTAACAGGTCTAGATATCTTTCAATATTTGACGGCCAATGGGGTCAAAGGAGCCCAGTATCAGAACATCCGAATGAACACGAACATGAACTCCCCCGTTACCGACCTCGCCTCAAACGACCTCCGATGCAATGTTGGTGGAGGATCTAGCAGCGGAACAACCACAGTCACCGTTGCCGCAGGATCATCCGTCACCTTTACGGCCGACATTGCTGTGTACCACCAAGGACCAGTATCCTTCTATATGACTAAGGTCGATGACGCCACCAAAGCAGACGGCAGTACAAACTGGTTCAAGGTCAAAGAGATCGGGCCGACCTTCCCTGGAGGAACGTGGAATCTGGGGCAGAGCTACAGCGTTAACATTCCTTCCTGCGTTACTCCAGGAGACTATCTGCTCAGGATCGAACAACTTGCCATCCATAACCCATACCCAGCTGGCATCCCACAGTTCTACATCAGCTGCGCGCAAGTTAAGGTCACTGGAGGCAGTTCAAAGAGCTTTAGTGGTGTGAAGATCCCTGGCCATGTGAAGAGCACAGATCCCGGATACACGGTAAATATTTACAACAACTTTAACAATTATACGGTGCCAGGCCCTGCGGTATCTACTTGCTAAGCAGTGAAAGATTCGACATACGCGGATTGGTCATCTGAGGTTTCGGTTTATGCTAACGCTACTCTCGACCTTGCTGGGTATGGTATCCCTTTAGTGTAGATATTGAATAACAAATGAGTTTTTTTAACACGCCAGACGTCGTCAATCTTCCTCTTGTTCACCCGTGAAATAGTTTATACTCTCGAAAAAACAACTTCCTCTCGTAATAAAGACTACATGCAGTTCCGCTCATACTTTCGCTTATTACTTGTCAAGTAAACCATGACGTGATACTTGGGTCCAGCCACCTCACAAAGTTAAGGCAAATGTATCGTGAGAATGATGGATAAGTAGCCTAATTGACGTAGTTTACTCGTGGCTTAGACGTCTGCAAATTCTTAGTGCCAGTTTGAAGTGTCCACTCATAGTCGTGGCAGGACACCTGTTCTCGGGGTGAAACAAGAATCCCATCTTGCGTTCATAGGAATCAGGATGGCCACTCTGTTTGGCCAGGATTCAATGACCAGCGGGTCGTGTTCGGGTTTGGCGATGGCGATGGCGATGGCGATGGCGACTGCAAGGTTCTGGCGGGAACACCTCAAGAACCTCAAGCAGTTCGACGTTTGAAGCTGGGGTGCTAATTTTGGCAGCGGGTTGCTTCTCTGTACCATCTTGGGGCGCGGAAACAGGCGTGCAAGTCATACCTCGATGGTCTCAAACAATCGAGTTCTTGTCTTAGATTCAGCGTCACAGCGGGTTCGATATAAGCAGGGGTTGGAAAAGGGAATGGTCGCGTGTTATTCATCCTCTGCTCGCTCGGCCCCGGGGCCAACCGCCGCCAACCTCCAAGTTGGGGCACAGAATCTCACCTCTCTTCGTCACCCGCATAGTTTGCAACACTCCGCGTACCCCTCGCAGCACCCCTCCTAGAAACAATCCCCCTTCTCGACAAATACGTCCGCAAAGGACTGAATTCGACTCCGATCTACCCCTTGGATCCTTTTTTGGTCTCCAGACTGCCCTCCCGCGGCTCCTGAGGTCTCCAACCCACACCCTCTCCACTCGAAACACTAGCACCCCCTACGCCTCCGGGTTCTCCTCCTTGATTCGGCCTTTGCGGTGCGAATGTCCCAGCGCAGCATAAATCTGTAGACGCTGACTTTCTGCTGCGCTGTTTGTCCTTACGAACTTGCGGAACTTCGCAGCGCTACGCGGCTGGCTACATACTGCCAATTCTCCACACCCACCCATCACTATGGACCAAAAAGACTTTTTCAACGCTCAGAGTGACAGTAGTACACCGGGAGTCCAAATTGATTCAGATACCGACATGACTGCTTCTTCCTCCACGATGCGGCCGATCATGTTCCCTTCACCAAGTACCCACACCCGAAAACTGGGCAGGATGTCGCGGTCAGGAGCACCGCGGCCTATAGTCACTCCAACGAGCCCGCTATCTTCTACAATACCGCACAATTTACTACCGTCAGCGCCTGCCTCGCCACCGACACCTGCACCGAGTCCGACGCCTACACAACGAGCACCTGATTGGAGCACCGCGGCAGAACACGAAGACTCACAAATAAAGAACACAAGGGTACAATTCAGTGAAATGAACAGGGCTGAGCGCCTGCGATTACTGGGGGAACTACTAAACTTGTGTGATAGTCATGAGCTTAGTTTCGTTGCAGAATTCGTAAGCCCGAGGTTGAAGAAGGACCCTTTCATGGTCCTCCCAACAGAACTGTGCCTGCGAGTACGTTTCATTCCTGGAGCTTTGCGGCCACGAGGTAGAGATTCTAACTTGATTCTACTTAGATTTTGGAGTGCGTTGATGATCCGACCACACTAGCGCGCGCTTCTCAGGTCTCCAAGAAGTGGCGGGAACTTGTCAACGACGATACGGCCTGGAGATTATTGTGTCAGAAATACTCGTATCGCGGACTGTCGAAAGAGGAAAGGAGCGAGAAAGACGACCCAGGGGATGAGTGGGATGCTGAGTCAAACCCTTCCCAATGGGTGCAACCAGGACGTCCGACAAGACCAGAAGATGCCTTGACGAACCAACAAATCGATGGAACATCTCCTAGTAATGTAGGGGAAAATTTAAGAACTCAAAGTCTGGACCGCGGAGCGAAGAGGAAATTCCACCAGCGACGATCGAAAGCGACTACGTACAGATCCCACTTCAAGCAGCGGTATATGGTCGAGACAGCATGGCGATCAGGAGGCATATGCGATGCTCGCCAAATTACACCTGATCAGGGAGTTGTGACTAGTTTGCACCTGACGAAGAAGTATATTGTAGTCGCTCTCGACAATGCCAAGATTCACGTTTTTGATGTAAATGGATGTCACCAGAAGACTCTTGAAGGGCACGTGATGGGGGTTTGGGCAATGGTCCCATGGGGAGATCTTCTTGTTAGTGGTGGATGTGATCGAGATGTCCGTGTCTGGAATCTGGCGACTGGGTACTCTTCCCTTACTAAAGCGCTAACTACGGAGACGAATGTGCTAACGATGTGACAGATATCCTCAATTCACATTACGCGGCCACACGTCAACCGTCAGATGTCTCAAGATGTCAGATGCTAACACCGCGATCTCAGGTTCAAGAGACACCACACTTCGAATATGGGATCTCAAGAAAGGCCTCTGCAAACATGTATTGATAGGACATCAAGCTAGCGTGAGGTGTCTTGAGATACATGGTGACATTGTGGTATCCGGGAGCTATGACACCACAGCCAAGATCTGGAGCATATCGGAAGGGAAATGTTTGCGCACCTTAACCGGCCATTTCAGCCAAATATATGCCATTGCTTTCGACGGGAAGAAGATTGCTACAGGCAGTCTAGACACAAGTGTGCGGATCTGGGATCCTACGGACGGGTAAGCTCATCTGATTCACTGCAATGGAAAACAACTAATCCGACATTGGTAGGAAATGCTTGGCTGTGCTTCAAGGCCACACCTCACTTGTTGGCCAACTCCAAATGCGGGAAGACATTCTTGTCACTGGAGGATCCGACGGCTCCGTCCGCGTTTGGTCGCTGTCCAATTATCAGCCTATTCATCGATTGGCGGCCCATGACAACAGTGTCACTAGCTTGCAATTCGATAACGCCCGGATTGTTAGCGGTGGTAGTGACGGTCGGGTCAAAGTATGGGATCTCAAGAAAGGCACCTTGGTCCGCGAACTAAGCTCTCCTGCCGAAGCGGTGTGGAGGGTGGTATTTGAGGAGGAAAAGGCGGTCATTATGGCTAGCCGTAGTGGCAGAACCATTATGGAGGCGAGTGTTACTTTGTGCATACCAAAAACTCATCCACAATGCTAACGAACGCGAAGGTCTGGTCGTTCGCCCCACCTGACGATGAGTTTGAGGATTTCCGCTCTAGCAGCCCCGCAAGCATGCCTGATCACACTATGGACTATGAGAACCGTCCTCATTCAGCTTCGGTTGTCCCCCAAGAAACAGGGGATGTTACCATGGCAGACGCAACAGAGGCATGCTCATAAACGATACTAACTTTCTTCTAAGCCGCTTCATCGCAACGTCGTTTCACATTTCAGCGTCATTCACAAGTACACCGGCATGTTTGTACAACAATGGTAGTAATGTCTTTCCGAGCGCGCGAATACAGTTGCATTACCAGAGGGCGGAAAAGGAAAGAAAAGTTGGGTTTCCACTTGCATGTGTCGATACTTGCTCGGTTGTCTTTATAACCTCGAGCGTCGACAAGTACAACGACAGCCTTTGTCCAGTACACCTAACAGAAGGAAACGATCAGCGATGGTTTGGATGGATCTTGGAGGATCTAGCTCGCATCACATTTTGGAAACCTATTGGAAATTTATATACCACTGGGCGGTTTGCGATTGGTGTTTTTAGTCCACGAAGAGACATGCACATAACACGACAACACTCCTGGCATTTGTGCGGAGTTTTTTTGCTTTCACGCATTCAGCCCAGGGAAGGGCATACTTTTTGGACGGGTTAATTCTAGGTTGATTATTTTGGGGCTTTTTGGGTTTGGGATTTGTACGATGTGGATAGGGAATAGACAAAGTCATTCAACTGAATCTGGTATATTGACACCCTTCTAATTCAGCACGAGGTAAAAGCAACATAAATCTATTATTATCTTCTTCTTCTTCTTCTTCTTCTTCATCATCATCATAGGCACTCTCCCCCCCGGATACACTTTGCCTAGGCAGATTAGAATCTCTAGAAGACCTCAGGAGGCCTTGACGACTACTTCTCCCAGAACCTGAGATCGGATTGCAACTCGGCCCTTTATATACATGGATACTTCTCATCACTGAGTTTAATGCGCAGGTAACAGGATCGGAACCGCGGTCAAGGCTCGTGCGAACGACGATGACAAGCAAAAATCAAGCCTTCAGTAAGCCACCTTAGTGTGGATACTAAGCGATCTACGTCATATCAATGGCGAACGGATGTTGCGGGATTGTATCGCACCATCACAAAGCCATGACGACCGAATAAATAAACCCTGGAATAAATATCGAAGGGCCAATCGCTCACGTGCGGTTTTAATCGCACTTTTGGATCCTTGGATTCTTCAATTGCCCTCATAATCCTCAGCTGTCCACTCTCAATTTCCCATTAAGCTTCATTTCACACTTGGCGTAAACATTACCTCTCCCGCAAATATGGCTGCAAAAATGGAAGCAATGAAGCCGCGGCGCAAAATAGAGCTCTTCTCGGGGACCTATTTTGGTGCTTGTACGCTTGGAGGTGTCATTGGTAGGCAATTGCTGGAACAACGCAATGCAGATGGCATGGATTGAGCTTACAACTTCCACAGCTTGCGGACCCACGCATACTATGGTTACACCTTTAGATCTGGTGAGGATCTTTCTTTTCCTTAACCCCCCAGCAGCCCCTCCATCTTCCCTCATATCCTCTAACCTCAAACCTAACACTCAATTCCAGGTAAAATGCCGCCGCCAAGTCGACGACAAACTCTACAAATCCAACCTTCAAGCCTGGAAGATGATATACGGCGCTGAAGGCCTCCGAGGTGTCTTTTTCGGATGGTCCCCGACCTTTGTCGGCTACTCCTTCCAAGGCGCTGGTAAATACGGCTTCTACGAAGTGTTCAAGTACCTGTACGGCGATAGATTCGCGCCCAATATGAACAAGACGGTAGTATACCTAGCCGCCAGCGCCTCGGCCGAATTCCTTGCAGATATCGCACTATGTCCATGGGAAGCAATTAAGGTTCGGATGCAGACAACGCTGCCGCCTTATGCGCATAACTTAAGGGAGGGATGGAGTAAGGTGGTTGCACAGGAAGGGTATGCAGGGTTGTATAAGGGATTGTATCCGCTTTGGGGACGTCAAATTCCGTATACGATGGTCAAGTTTGCGACGTTTGAGAAGGCGGTGGAGCAGATTTATAAGACGCTTGGGAAGCGGAAGGAGAGCTATAATAGCCTGCAACAGACAGGTGTGAGTTTCTTGGGTGGGTATATTGCGGGGGTTGGCTGTGCAGTTGTCTCGCACCCTGCAGGTATGATAGATTTTGTGAACGATGGGAGAATTGCGCTGATGAGTCGTAGATGTGATGGTGTCGAAGTTGAATAGTGATCGGAAAGGTGAGTCTATCGATGAAGTTTGATGAGTAGTGACTGACATTTAAGTAGCTGGTGAAGGAGCCGGTCAAGCTATGTCGAGGATATACGGCAACATCGGCTTCAGAGGTCTCTGGAACGGCCTTCCAGTGAGGATTTTTATGATTGGTACTTTAACGGTAAGCTGATATCTAATATTCACATGATAGCAGTATAGAAATGTACTGATTCATGACAGGCATTCCAATGGCTAATCTACGACTCATTCAAAGTCTACCTCGGTGTAAGTCTTCCCCACAAAACCTGTTTCTGGAAGCATTTGATGCTGATGATGCACTTTTTCTAGCTGCCGACGACTGGAGGCCATTAAGAATGAGGGGAGACCGGGTATTTAACGGCGATGCATCCAGGAAAAGCAGGTGCGTTGAATGTGGAAGACTGAGGAATTGTCCCTCGATGGAATCACTTTTCGGCAGTTGATGACTCTGGAGAGACTATTGTATACTTAGTCCCTAGTATTCATACTCTAGAGGACCTATTGGAGTTCGAAGTAATCCTATTTCATTACTCGGGAGGCGTAAGTCCGACAAGGCATTTTGTCTATACTTTTGGAGTGATACTACAGATAGGAGTTGGGAAGCATATAGGGAGAATAGACAAAGACTTGCAATAGCAGGGATCTACATTGAGACATCGATTACCCTTGCTCACCCCTCATTCACCCTTAGTTCACCCGAGCTTTACCCGGCACTACTTCCCCCGTCTTTAAGCTTCCGACCCCCGCATCCTTTATTTCCTAACCTCCATAGAGCCTCTTCCCGTGCATCCCAATGGGCCTGGGCAGAATATGGTAAAGGTGTGGAGGTAACTAAATGTCTTATGCAAATGCCGTTAACTACAAAATCCCTGGTCAAACAAATGAGTCATATGACGCTGTTATAAGTGCTTGGGCCGAGGATGGCGGGGGTGGGGATGGGTGTGGGAAGCCTATATCCTTGAGCTTTCTACCTCAGTTTTATTCCTTTTCATTGTACGAGTCTTTTTATCAATCATTTCCCTCGTCCTTTCTCATAATGACTCTCTTTACATTTCTTGCTTTTTCGGCCTGGGCCTACAGCGCCCTCGCCGCTCCAACCCTCCTCCCCCGCCAATACTCCTCTCCAACCATCCAAGTTAAAAATGGCACTCTCGAAGGTATCCACTCCCCGGAATATAACCAAGACTACTTCCTCGGAATCCCCTATGCCCAACCACCGGTCGGAAACCTACGCTTCCGTATCCCTCAACCAATCAACACTACATGGCCCTCCCCACTATCCGTAAAGCAGTACTCAGCCTCCTGTATTGGCTACGGCAGCGATCAATGGCCGTACCCTTCTCTTTCAGAAGACTGTCTCTACCTCAACGTCGTTCGTCCCTCCGGCTACACCAATGTATCACTGCCCGTAGCTTTCTGGATTCATGGCGGAGGGCTGTATCAAGGCTCTGGCATCGACCAGCGGTATAATTTAAGCTTTATTGTGCAGAAGAGTGTGGAACTTGGCAAACCAATTATTGGGGTGAGTTTGAATTATCGGTTGAGTATGTGGGGGTTTGTGAATGGGGAGGAGGTGGTCGAGAGTGGGAATGCGAATTTAGGGTTGAGGGATCAGAGACTGGGGATGTGGTGGGTGAGGGAGAATATTGGGGCTTTTGGAGGTAAGTCATTCTTCTGTCTCTTCCACTTCCCGTCTAACCCTCAAACGCTTTAACTTCCATACTGTTTTGGGTTGAGTTGAATTGAGTATCAGGATCAGCGATGAGATGTTACTGACCAACAACAGGTGATCCCTCACGCGTAACAATCTTCGGTGAATCTGCTGGCGGCCTAAGTGTCGGCATGCACCTCACCGCATACGGCGGCCGCGACGACAAGCTCTTCCGAGGCGCAATAATGCAATCCGGGAACCCGATCAACTACGGAACTTTCGCCTACAACAAGTCTAACCTAGAAACCGCCTCTAGCCAACTCGGATGCGGTCAAGCCAGTAACAAACTCCAATGTCTTCGTGAGATTCCATTCCAGACGCTGAATACTTGGATAAACAGCACCGCAGGCCAAAGCATACGCTGGTCCCCGGTCATCGACGGAGATTTCATACAGGGCAAGACTAGCGTGCAACTCGCGAAAGGCGAATTCGTTCACGTCCCCATAATCGACGGCGCAAACTCAGATGAAGGCTCAGCGTTCGGACCAGCTGGTATAAATACAGCCCAAGATTTCATAACGAGACTAACGCAGGTTCCTATGCCCGTCACTCTGACCTCGGAGCAAGCTTCAAAGGTCCTCGACGCTTACCCATCGAATATCACATACGGCGCGGTCCCAACAAACCTCCCTCCGTCCTATGTTCCTACTTTAAAAGGAAGCGAGAGCAGGAGGAGTGACGCCTACTACGGGGACGTCACCATGATCGCCCCTCGTCGCAAGACTTGTCAGACCTGGGCTTCCAACTCCCTCTCCGCATACTGCTACCGCTTCAACACAGTTCCCAACGGCATACCCCCAGAAATCGGGGCCACGCATTTCCAAGAAGTCGCTTTTGTATTCAATAACAAGTTAGGCGTTGGATACGGGTACCCGGGTGTGAGTCAGAAGCCGTTTGAAGGGATGCCGGTGAGTTATTTGCAGTTGGCGGATATGATGAGCGGGGCGTGGGTGAGTTTTGTTGCGGATGGGAAACCTGGGGAGTATTGGCCAGTGTATGAAGAGGGTGTGGGACAGAATTGGGTGTTTGATGCCAATGTTACCGGGTTAGGGTATGCGGAGAAGGATGATTGGAGGAAGGAGGGGATCGAGTTGATTAATTCTTGGAACGAGGGGGTTTATCAACGATGAGATGGGAGCAGATGGCATGATGGGATGTTCTTCTTGTATATATACCTATTCTCACATTTAGCGCGCAAAATATGGAGAAATGAAGTCATAATGTCTTGTGATTTTACTCTCTTCACACCAATGCAGCCTACAAATGCTCTCGATACCGACAAGCATCTCCGAAACCAGCCAATTCGGGGTCCGGCATGACTTAGCCTTCACCTCCAGAAATATTCTCATCCTCCGAATCCTCCCATTGTTTCTGGATGGACTTCTTGCTCTGATCCATTGTGGTAGCAACCCCACCAGAGGTGAGATACAGGAACGTTGGATCTCTGTAGTTGTCGAGATGTGTGAAAAAGGTGTTGAACCTGGGCAAGATCAATCATCGCTCACTCCAGCATACTTATCAGCGCGGTACTTACTGGTTCCCTTGCGCCTCCTCCCTAAAAATCCGTTCATATATCTCCTTCTGCTTAAACTCCTCGATCTCCTTCTCAAACTTCCCAAAATCAATCTTCTCCCTCCCATGCTTCTTCGCCTGCTGCTCATTATAACTCTCGAAAACTGGTCTTTCGAGCAACAAGCCCAATCCCGGCGCTTTGGGGATCCTCATAATCACATTTCCGAAACTTTCATTGATGCGCTCGGGATTGGTGCCGCAGCGGACTGTGAGTGCGGCCATGCCAACCATCTTGCGGATCTGGTGCATCATGAAGCTCTGCCCGTGGACTTTTAAGGAGAGCCATTCGGTGTTGTTGATGATTACAGGCTTGTCAGCAACCTTAAAGGACTTAATGAAGCGTTGGGCGGAGCGATCTTTGAAACCTTTCTGAACGGTGTAGTTATGGAATTTGTGGGTTCCAACGTACATCTCTAAGGCTTCCTGAACCCTTCTTTTGCGCTCTGCAGAAATTCGGTAGGCCTTCTTGGCGTCCATGTAGGCATTCTTTAGTGACTTGATGGCGGTTTCGAGAGCGGGTTTATTGACGACAGAATCCGGGAGAGCAACGGTGCCGTCGGTCATATCGTCGAGAACGAAAGACTTGTCGTCCTTCTGAATTTGATCGATGGCATCTTCGACTTCGTCACTGGTGGGATCGCTCTGAGCGGGCTCGTCTTTGGGCCCAGGCGCGGCTTTTGCATTTCCATTTTGTTCATTGTCCGCAGCATCTTTGCTTTCCACTTCAGCCGACGGTTTTGCTTCGACAATGGTTAAATCAGGGTCTGATTTGGTAGTTGAATTGGGCTCTGAGTTGAGAGTGATGGAATTGGGGGCTTCCTTGATACTCTTCGTTTCTCGAGGGATATCTGCTGCTGCATCAATGACAGGATCAGGCTCTGAAGCATCTGTAGCATCAATAGAATACAGCGCTTGTTCTACCAAGGGCCGTATTGAGTCATCCAGGGTTTCCAGGATAGGCTTGATATGCTTCTCTTCGACTTCAGGCCAGAAGTCTCCAACCTCAGCCTGTCGCTTGCGATACTCCTCTAAATCTCCAGCGTTCTCAGCGAGCTCTTCCAGCTTCTTCCCCATAAAACTGGAAGGATGTGGTGGGAGGAACGAATGTGTTGGGATTAGGTATTCGTACCATCGCGAGTCACATGCCTGGTAGCAGCTGAAGGAGCCTGTCGCTCGCTGGATACCCCATATCCTGATCTGCGGAGCCAGATGACTATTAATCTTTTCGACAATGTCGGCATCCTCGATAATCAGCTTCAGTGAGATGACATTTCCTGCGGCGTGTACACCCTTATCCGTGCGCGCGCAACGAACAAGAGATGATTTCTTAGGGTCATCGGCGTTCGCCTTGGATATAGCACCAGCGGCGACGAAGGCGTTGAACAAGTCACCCTCGATCGTCTTATGCTTCTTGTCGATTTGCATGCCCCTGTAGCCAGTTCCGGAATAACCCAGCATGACAGCGACTTTCCGCTTTGGTCTTCTCTCCTCAGCCTCAATTTCCTCTTGGGGAAATGCTGAGGGCAGAATTGAACCTTCATTTTTGCCATGATCTTCCCTTTGCCTTCGCTTCGACTGCTCGACTTCATTGCGACCTCGTCTGTCTAATTGTCCGCGGCTTGCTTAGTTAGAGAAGCGCATTGAGAGTGTCAATCGACGGCCTTACAAGTATTCATCACGTCCCATATTCCTCTTCTTATTAGGACCGCGGCTACCATGTTGCATTGATTTCCCACCGCCTCTCCTGCGCTTCCTATTGCCCCTCCTTGGAGAGTCGTCTCTTCTGCGCTTGCGGTCGTCTCCACTTGTGGATTCATCTCTCTTACACTTGCAATCGTCCCTCCTTGGATACTCGTCATGTTCAGACGCCTTGTCAGCATCCATTGTTGTAGCTGGAGCTGACTGCATGGGTTGTTCAGTAGCTTGCTCCATGGCTTGGACCAAGGCAGCATAGAGACGGTGAATGTGACGTTCGTTGGGTGAATGAACGAATGAGATTTTCTCAACCTATTTCTTGGCACGCGTGGGCAGAACACTTTACCGCCTGACTCACCGCACAAGCGACGAAAGAACAATGAATAGCTGCCGCCTCCACAAACGCTTCCTCTCTACTTCATCACTCCTTCTCGCAACTCCTCCGCCTAACAACCAACATCGCACATCGGCGAGCTCCCTAGTGGATAGCTCATCTGCCACCTGCGACGTGTTTGGTGTCTCACTGTCTACCATGGACCCATTAGAACTTGCAAAGGTCTTCGTCAAGACCGTCGTTCGCATGTTCTACGACACTGAACACATCGTGGTCGTCGATGCGTTAGTGTTTCATGGAGCGTACGTTTGGCTTTCCCCTCTCAGCTAGTTGTAACATTCTGGCTGATGAGTTTTAGGCTGTCGCCGGCCGACCTCGCAATAGTCCTAGACACAGGCAAGCAACTGAAGGGTGCGCAGAAGCTCTGCGGCAAGTTGAAAGAAGGGGGCCTGATCTCCGCGTGAGTACTAGCTGATCTTGCGACATGATATTTTGCTGACACTCTCAGTTTCGTCCGACAAGAGCTTCGCGATGGAGCGATGAAGGCAGTTAACAGGGAATATTACTATATTGACTATCGCCGGGCAATCGACGCCACCAAGTACAAGATCCACCTTATGGACGAGCGCATAAAAGAGAAGGCCAAGCCTACACAAGAGAAGAAGGAGTTTTTCTGCCCGCAGTGCAAAGCTCAGTGGACCACTATGGAAGTTCTGGACAAGATTGACTACCAAGGTCGAGCCAGTGGATTCTTATGTCGAACATGCGACCACCCGCTAGAGTCGTTACTTACCAACGGAGCGGCGGAGCCCGAGAGCGATGACACGCCAGCGAAGTTTAACAGGCAATTTGGACCACTTCTCAAACTAATGCAGCAAATCGACCAGGTCACAATTCCCGCGATCGAAGGCCAGGAGGCGCTTGAAACCGCCATCGAACTTCCCCGCGACAAGGACCTCAACCCAGCTGCCAAGCACGAGGCTGTACCAACGTCAAATATTCGTCCAACAGCAGTGAAGGGCATGGTGCTTCAACCCGAAAAGATCGAAGTCTCTATTGCCACCGATATGGAGTACACAGAAGCCGCACGGGCTGCGGAATCACAACGACAAGCCAAGATTGCTCAACAGAATCAACTTCCTGAATGGCACACTAAGTCTACTGTTATTGAAAACCAGTATTACTCAGGTGCCCAGAATTCAAAACCTGCCACAAATGGTGTTGACACCCCAACACTAAAGGCTGAACAGGAAGAGAACGCAAAAGGCAAAGATTCTGAACTGGACGCCGTCTTCGCGGCGCTGGAAGAGCAACGACGGAAAGAGCAAGAAGCAGCGGAAGCAGAGGACGAAGATGACGAAGAGGATGAAGACGAGTTTGAGGAAGACGAGTTTGAGGAAGTCGAGATAGGTGGCACAACACCTAATGGAATTCCGGATGCGAAGCGGATCAAGCTTGAATCTTCGGCAGCTCCTTCTCCAATGAACGGGGCAACGCCATCCGCAGTAGCGTCTTCTCCGGCCGGCGCAGGCGATGAGTCGGAAGAGGATGAATTTGAAGACGTTGCGTAACTCATTGCATAGCGGCGGCGTTAGGGGATAATTTTTCTTTTCTTTTGGCGTTCTATACCTGAGGGCGCAACGCGGTACACATCTCAAATATTTCAAATGGGGTTACAGGCATTATCAAAACTCGCATGAGCATGGAGGATTGTCTTCAGGAAAATAGAGTTGCTCTTTTATCTCCCTTCATGGTATTGAATCGTATGCTTCGACGTCCCACTATGAAGACTGGCATACAAGGAAGGGAACTTTTGTATAACACCCTTCTAAATAGGGAGAGAAGATCTTCGTAGCTATGAATTGCTTTTCCATGACAATCTATCAGAGATAGTGACATTCATTGCTCAGCCCTATTGAGCCAGGGCCAACATCGTGAAATTTAGCGAGCCGCCCACGTCAAAAGTTCCCAGCCAAGACGGACGCCATAACTTCACCCCGCCACCACAACACCCCTCATTTGCGACATCTAGCACAGCAGGCGCCCCAATGGAGCTCATATAGGATTAGTAGGATTAAATTTCACCATGGCTGCCTCCGCGAAATCCCTCGCTGCCCTCCTCGCGCAGACATCTCTCGACGACCACGAAGAAATACTCAAAGCCGCCAATGCTACCATTAAGAAGTCGAAGACTGACCTAGACGCGCATCATGCCAAAGCTGTTGCATTATTGAAACTCGATCGATACGATGACGTCGTCAAAATAATCGAGGATACTCCCAAGTTGAAAGAGAGGGCATGGTTTGAGTATGCATACGCACTTTATAGATCGGGGAGGCCTGCTGAGGCAGTAGAGGTTGCGGAGGCTCATAATGAAGGGCGAGGAATGAAACATGTATTGGCGCAAGCAGTATGTTTCTCATCAGAGAACCGGGTTGCATATGGCTGATGTGGGACAGGCATATCGGACAGAGAACTTCGAGCAAGCAGTCAACGCATACAAGGAGCTCTCGGCCCAGGTCGTCCAAGATGAGGAATACGATATCAGGATCAATTCTGGAGCTGTGGATGCACAGTTACAGTGGTCTGGATTGGGTCATTTGGCGCAGAAAAAGAAGCCCGGCAGGGACGACCTTGAGGTTTTCGAGACGGCATATAATGCTGCTTGTGGAAGTATATCAAGAGGAGAGCTGGCTCAAGGAGAGATCTTTTTGAAGAGAGCAAAAGGTAAATCGTTCTTCCTAAGGGACTTATCTAGCTGACACACTTTAGACCTCTGCAATGCGCTGTCCGATCTAACAGAAGCAGAGAAACAGGCAGAGATCTTGCCAATCACTGTACAGCAGATCTATGTGCTTACCCAGTTGGGCAGGATAGATGAAGCGGAGCAGTTGTGCACAACTACTCCGTTCGCGGAGTACGTCCGCCATCAATCATATCCTAATTCGAAGCTTACCATATCTTAGTATTAAGGAATTATCTACAAGATACGTCGCCCAAGTCAACAGCATAGCCGCCTCAAAAGAACACACAAACCCCTACCTCTCCCACCGCCTCTTCCACGCCTCCCCCAAACCCCCGAAAACAGACCAACACTTCTCCTTCCAATCCAATATCCTCCGCCAGGACGAATACGTCATGGACCTGCTCTCGCACAAAGTCTCCGGCGTCGCAGAATCAACTGCCAAGTTCATTTCCTCATCCCCCGCTCCAACAACCGACCCAGCCATCAACACTGCCGCTGTACTGAATGCGGCCGCCCATGCCCGCAACGCCACTGGGAAAGCTGCTCTCAAGGAAATTCTTCCGTTGCTGGAGAAACGCCCGAATGATGTGGGATTGTTGTTGACGATAATGAATCTGTATGTGCTTACGAATAACCACGCCGCAGCAACCCACCTCCTAGAAACCTTCTTCGCGCGCCTAGAACAATCGGGCACATCTTCTGATCTCGACGTCCGACATGCGCCGGGCCTAGTCGCAACCCTAATTTCCCTCTACGCAAAACAGGAACGTCATGCGCATTCGAAAACGGAGCTGGCGAAGGCAGCGAGTTATTGGCGACATAAGTCGAAAGTGACCTCGAAGACGTTGATGATGACAGCGGCTGGACGTGCGCTGTTAGGAAGCCAAAATGAAGAGAATCTCCAGGCGGCTGGGCAGATTTTTGAGTCATTGAATGAGCAGGATAACACTAACAAAGCAGCTATCGCCGGTCTTGTTGCTGCATACAGCATTTCTTCCCCCGAAAAACTTTCCCCGGAACTCATTGACTCGCTTCCTCAGATCTCACGACTCGCTTCAGATGTCGATGCCCAGGCGCTGGAAGATGCGGGTGTGCCGTCCATACACTCGGCTACCACATCTATTGAACAGCGGAAGCGACCGGCAGAAAAGGCGAATGTTAAGAAGAAGAGAATTAGGAAGAGTAGGATGCCGAAGGAGTTTGAGGAGGGGAAGAAGATGGATCCGGAACGGTGGTTGCCTATGCGGGATAGGAGTTATTATAGACCGAAGGGCAAGAAGGGGAAGAAGAAGATGGAGGGACTTACGCAGGGGGGTCCAGTTGTGGAGGAGAAAGCAGAAACCAGACAGGGAGGAGGTAGTAGTGGTGGTGGAGGCGGCGGGAAGAAGAAGAAGAAGGGGAAGGGGGGCAAGTGGTAGATAGCGGCATGTGTAGCGCAGTAAAGAAAGGAGAAAGTGTGGACAGTGTGAGGATTAGAGTAAGCATCGAAGCACAAAACATTATTTTGACATCGGCTTCAAAGGTAAGATGCTTGTCTTGCAATGCTTCTCATCCGAGACAGGTTCATTATGGTTGTTGTAATATCCTTTCCTTCCATACTCAAAGCAAGCCCTCAATTCATCTGCGACCTAACCCTAACACCCCTCCACTCTCCTCCCATCGCCTCCTCCACCCACTTACATTCCACGCCTCCCACCCTTTTCCTCACATAATCCACCAGCGTATCCGCGCCCGGTGCACCTTCCATGATGCCGATAGCTCCTACCCTCGGTATACCTAATGCAGACGCCAATTTTCCTTCTGAGCTCGAAGGGAGAAGAATTAACCGCGTGGGTTCCCGGGTTTCTGATCGAGAATTTGGGGGTGAAGGTATGTTAACGAGAGCAAGGAGAGTAGGGATGTGTGCATATGGCAAAGATGAAGTGGGGTTGGGATGGGGAATTATGACTATAGAAAGGGGTCGTACATCCCCATTTCCTTTTGGATCAGATGAGGTGGGAAGCGTCTTCGGAAGTGTGGAAGAAGCGAGGGTGGTTAGGTGCCGAGTTGTGGTGTTTAGGCCTATTGTTAGATATGGTGCTAGGGTTGGGGACGGTGGAGGTGGAAGCTCGGAGGTGTTGGAGGTGGTGGTGTTGGTGATGGGGGAGGAAACGGTGGTTCGTTTCCGTTTCTTGCCTTTGGAGGAGTGGATGTGGGTTTTGCGGTTGTGGCCTAGGGGTTCGAGGAGGCTGGAGAGTTGTTAGTGGGGGAATGGGTGGTTGTATAAATATGCTTGTATGTGAAGGGCCCAATAAGGGCTTGGAAAAGCTGGCATAAGCAAGAGTACGCCGATAATAGCAGCGTTTGGCGAATCTCAAACGATAGTGGGATAACGACTACAGGATGGTTTGTAGAGCTAGAAAGAGCATGATGCTATAGAATCCTAATTTTTATTAAAAAAAAAAGAAAAAAAGAAAAAAAGGGATTGTATGCGTGCATCTTCGCGGTACCTAGGTAAGGATCCAAATGTGGAGAAATCACGTGATCTGACATGGTTGAAAATTCCCCCCACTTATAGGAATGGAGGACTTGGATTCAAGCAATAAATTAGACACATTGCAAGGAATGAAAATCAAAAGAAGTATATATGAGAATATGAGTCAACTCACTTGCATAGAAGGTCCAGAATGATCCCCTGATCCTGTGGAGAGATTTCTGGCCTGGAAGAACTTAGTGGGGGATAGTCTTATTGAGCCGGTTGGCATACCATTTCGTCTCTGTGAAGGGAGTGTCCGTCTTGAAGATGGGTTTAGATGGTTTCTTCGTGGGAGGAGCCATGATTGGACAATTCTTGATGTGCAAGACCAGGTGAAGGTCGGATTCAGCAACTGCCTGCGTCAATGGATCGAACCACGCGCGATTGAGAATGTGGGGCTACGTCACAACATAGACAGCGAAAAGCAGAAGTCATCAACGTGCCGTTTGCTGAGGGTGAATTGCGTATCAAAAGCGCTGACTAAGCCGTTTAGCGTTGAAAGTTTGTGACATGGATCAGGCCAGGACGAGCCACGGTGACGTCTGGCTCCGTTGGGTGCCGCGCCGAGCCCCCAAAGCCTGCACCGCCCTCCCCACCATGAACCCCAGCTGCTAAATCTCACGACGCGTAGAAAATTATAGAGCTTCAGCCTGCTTGTTGCTGCACCTTATCTGCCTGCAATTCCCTTCCCACTTCTGCGGCATCGTGTCCCGGAGCTCATGGTGCGTTTCTCCGCCTTCTTTCCCCTTCCTCGTCGCGAGGCCCCTTACTAGGCTGGCCGCTGCTGTTGCCTGTACTTTGGGCGAGCGTGCTTGCCTTGTCTACGTTCACCACCCCGCCCAGCGTTCTTTCCAACGCTGCCCTGAGCCCCAGCAAAACATTCACATTGCTTGTGGCTCTCCTCAGTCATGAGTCAGCAGGACCATGATCTAATGGAGTCTGTTTCCGCAGACGACCAAGCAATCAGTGTCCCTGCGTCTCCGCTACGCCGCGATTCTATGGAAGACGCTGATTCTTCTTTAACACGCAAACGACCACGACTAGACAGCGGCAGCAGAGACACCCGTAGCATGTCGACAGACCCCGCCCCTCCTGCAGACAACCCCACACTACCTTCCGTAGAGCCCGTCATGACGATAAATACTCGCCCACAGCTTGTCTCCTTGCAGCCCGCCGACTCCACCGAAAACCCCAATGCAGCCTCAGCCGCTGCAGTCTCCACCCAAGAACAAGCACCTACGGTCGTTGACACTACCCAGGATCAACTTGATGACGTAGACGACACCGACAGTCCCCCAGTCATCGCAGTCGAGGATGACGATACAGAACCAACGATGGATGACTACACAGGGTCGGGATCAGGCTACGTTCAGGTTGACCACGATGAGGAGGACTATTTTCTGAGGTTCCCGTTTACACATGCGCAAGGCGGGAATTATGTAAATGCTCTTCGTGCTGTCACGAATCATTTTCAAGGAGGTACCTTTACCCATCCCACCCCCCCTCAAGTTCCATCAGACAAAAGCAAAGTGCTGACTCGATCACAGCGCAAGCACTCGATGGCACCGCCCTTCCCATGATCTCGCAATGGCTTGACAGTTTCCCAAATCGGCCGTCTCAATGGATGGGCTATTATATTGACAAGGCATATTTCTGGGAAGATTTCGCGGCTTTAGTGAACAAGGTTCTCATGCGACGGTATGGTTGGCAATCAGCTACGTATGGCTATAGTGTCGCTGACGATCCAAGATTTGCATTTGGTGAGGCTTTCTGCGATGACCATCAAACGGAAGACGAAATATTCTACAGCTTCTTCCGGAGCTACCTTAGACTCTGTGCGCGACTTTTGCATGTCGATGCCGAAATGATCTCAAAATGGTCAGGTGAAGGTTACTATGGTCAACCGGTGCTTATCCACAAGCACCTAAGACTGTTGTTCATGATCCTACGTCCAGAGAAATCCCCCGTCTTTAACGTGCTCGCCAAGGAATACGGTGCCGATACCCGAGACATCGGCCGTCGGTTGATCCAAGACTTCATTGAAGCTCCAACTAACGGGGTTCAACACCTCTTTCGCTTAGCTGATGCTGCTTGCGACAAGATTACTCCAGTTGTGCGGAATACCGTTGCCCAGTACGCAACACAGATTTTTAACACGCTTGGCTGGTCTATGATCGACCTTCGAGAGATTGATAACATATTCGACCGCCATCAATTTTACCGCAACGTCCTACTTTTTTTCCGGAGATACAACAAAGATCTCCAAAACCCAGCCAAGATTTCTGATGTGGGCGTCGCCAAGGACTTGGTCATCAACCTTTCGGTGCTCCTTCTTGATCTTTGCCACTGGGATGAGCAACTTGCTGCTGACCTGGCAGATGAATTTCTGGGCTTCAGAGACCCAGATTCTCCATCAACGGCGTCTGAAGATGCTGAGGCCAACCTCCTGAGCGAGTCTTTCCAGCAGGACTCACAGCACTTTCCGGGCCTCGTATCCAATGCATGGAAGTTCAAGCTCCTCAAGAAGTACGTGTTGAGGGGCCGAATGGAATTGCGCGTCATGAGCATCGGCACGATGGACAACGCCTTGGTTGAAATCTGGCGAGACTATAATAATTCCGACAGAGGAACAAACCATCCGATTATGCAGTACCTTGCCGATTTCTTACTACATGAGAAGGTCATCGACTACATTATTAGCGTTGATTCGCACCCCCAGCTAATTTCTCGAAGTGGGAATATAGTTGGCTTCCTCGTTGTCACTCATCGCTATTCGGAGAGTCAGACTGATGCTATTTGGAACACTGTATCCAACAGTCCAGATCCCCGTGTGGTTTCGGCAACGATGGCTATGCTTCGAAGCATCGTTGGTCTTATGGACGTTCCAGAGCTACTCTATCTCTGCACCAAGCTTCATGACCTCCCGATTGAGTCATACACCATTGAGATTCTACGATTTCTCCGGGAGGTCAGTCCAAAGATTCAAGCGAGGCTCAGGGAGGCCACCACGACAGATCCAAAAGCGCGACCTTCAAATGTGTGTACGCGGGTGATTCAGGATACCTCTCCGAGCAGGACTTCTACCAAGTTGACAACCGCACTGCATAATGAAGCCTCTGAGCAGTTCCGCATGATCTCTTCGGCCGTAGGAACAGAAGAACGCTATCAGATTTACGAGGCATGCGCGAAACACATCGCGAATAGGTCAGATAAAGCAACTGGAAGCGTTCGCGTAATTTTCTTACTGTGCTCCAATCCCAACTTCGACGATTCCCGGTTCTTCAGGCAGAACTTGGAAATTGCCCGCCAGATTATCGAAGAGCTGTGTGCTTTCATCGAAGCAGAGAAGGAGCTTGGACCGTATCCCCTTCAACATGTCGCCTTGCTCTATCGACTTGAAATGCTCTGCAATCTCGTAATCTCGGCCCCTGAGTCTATTCCGTCTGATCTATTCGAGAAGATATGGGATCACCTTGTTGGCAAGTACGCATTGAACAACAGCCTAAGGGACCTCGCATGGGCAAGGCTCTGTGAGGCTGTTAGGTACAGACCCATGAATGAGTTCTTCAAGCAACTTATCTCGGTTCACGTCCCGAAGCTAGAACCACTATATTTTACTGCCGGTCTATATGACTTCGTCGCAAATATAACCTTTCCGATTACTAGGCTGAAGGTTACCAATGAGAATGGCGACACGGAGTTATTACAGATTCCTGGCGCAGATCTTCTGTGGCCTCTGGTGTTGACCGCTCCACGTGGCACGATTGAAGACCGTTCCGCGAGACTGCTTGCCTCCCGTTACATTGATATTGCCCGAACCAAAGGAGTGACTTTCGAGGAGGTCGAACAGGCTCATGTTGCTCTAGTAGAGCAGTGCACCAAGGAACTCTTGACTTCTTACAACATTCTGAGACGTAAGACCAGCCAAGGAACTTCGGCCGAAAGCGGCGAACGCATGGACATTGTACCTTCTGAAGAATCACTTCGACCGCATGAGCTTCGTTTCACTCGGACTTTACTCTTTGAGAAGCTTTTACTCACAAACATCCGGACGAAGCCCGAATTCAGCCGGTCACGGAGGTCAGACTCCAAGTGCGAGGTTCTGGAACAAGAAATTGTATATGGAGATGCAATCGAAGTCAAGTACCAGGCCTGGGGTGGCACGACGAATGAGAAGCAGTCGATTTTCATGGGCACCGAAAACACGCTTCAAGACCTTTATACTCGGCTTTGCCACCTTACCGGCTTCACTAAGCTGAACATCTTTTGTAATGGGAAGAAAGTTGACGTTACCGAGATCGGACAACAGAAAATCGTTGAGTCGCTAGGGAACAACATATTCATGCTAGTCCAGAAAGCTCCTGGGAGTGAGACCGTTCAGCCTGTGTCCGACAACAACGCAAATTGTTCGGTTTTCGAATCTAGTGTTTTGAAACATTTCGAGGAGCTTTTCGCTTGTATGGATTCGGATGATCATATCAGTGAAGCGGTACGTTTCCCTCCGTATTTGTCCTGGAATGTGTCGCTGACCAGGTGCAGCTTTTTGACTTTTTGAGCTGCTTTCCGTACCGCGAGCGAATCGCTGATGCGGTTATTACAGGAGAAGCTTCTGCTGATGACATTTTCCCACCAGGGAAAATTTTCCAGGCTAAATATGCTGCTTTTGCCCTTCAGTTCAAGTTAAGGGAACAGCTCAGAAGGGTACTGACCGGTCTATCCTTGACCAGATGTTGAACTCTATGCTAATTGATGATCAGAGCAATTTGAATGAGATCTTCCTTGCAAACGCCATCCATTTGCTGGATAGTGCCCTTCTCAACCATGCTTTAATCAGCTCATCGCTCTCCGGCCGACATGAACTCCATCTCGCTGCCGTGCTTGTAAATATTCTTCTGGAGTTCCTCAAAGGTAATGCATCCTTCTACAATCACAAAGTCTATTAATCAACGCCTAATGTGAAGCAGAACGACCTCTCCAAAACGTTTCGTCGCGTTATTTTTCCAACGAACCCCTACTCGTCGATCGCCTATTAACGATCCTGTCCGTGTCTCTCAAGGCAGAACAGGACAGTACTTTAGTGGTATCCAACTCCTACGCCACGATCCTTGAGGCTTCACTCCATTCAAGAAAGGTGTGGGATGCGTTTGTGGACAGGGTAGACATTTGCACATTGCACCAGGCCCTGCTCCTTACCGATCCGAGAAAGGTTCTCCGGGAAAACATCGCACAATCTATTGCATCTGTCTGTGGCGGAGATCTCCCATCTACATCCCCGCTGACTGGCTCCGAGACTGCTGCACGCTTCTGGTCGATCATCTCTTCTATTCTGCCAGAAGCTGTGCGCTATTCCGGTCAATCAGAACAACTTTTTGAAATAGCTGAGCAGGTCTTCCGAAGTCACGATGAAAACAATCGGGACGAAGAGTCTCTTCGATCGTCTTTAGTGGCCTGGAGTGCTCTGTTACTGAACTACAAGCACGACGAGTTTGTTGGTCGTGATGAAGTCGATTTTGTCGTCTTGGGATTCACTAAGCTGCTCCTGTGCTGTATCCCGTCTCTCAAGTCGTTCAAGAAGCCCTTGGATGCTGGCCGACTTATGGAAAACGTCTTCAGAAAATTCCTGTTTGTTCCAGCAGTGGAGGTCGAGGATGGCGCTCCTGAACTTCCAGTTCTGGAGAGTAAAACCCGGAAGGAGCTGTACGATCTTATGCTTGCTCTAGCTGAAGATCGAAGCAGTTACGACGTTCTTCTTGGACTCGCCGAGGGTCTGATCAGTGATGAAGAGAGCATGTCCTTAAAGACCTACTCTATTGATCGTGCGAACGAGATCCGTTCTCCAACGGGATATGTTGGCTTGGTCAATCCACGGGCGATCTGCTACATGAACTCTCTCCTGACGCAGCTTTTCATGAATGTCAACTTTCGAAAATTTATGCTTCAGCTTAACGTTGCAGACGCCGGTGCCTCTCAGCGCCTTCTTTCTGAAACACAAAAGCTTTTTGCGATCATGCAAAACACATTTCGCAAAGCAGCCGATCCCCGAGATTTTGCTGCCTGTGTTAAGGGTCTCAACAGCGAACCTATTGACATCAATATCCAGATGGATGCTGATGAGTTCTACAATTTACTGTTCGACCAGTGGGAAGGTCAAATGCTGTCGCCCGAGACCAAGCAACGTTTCCGATCTTTCTACGGGGGTCAGACTGTCAATCAAATTAAGTCAAAAGAATGCGAGCACGTATCTGAGAGGGTTGAAAGCTTCTTTGTTGTCCAGTGTGACGTGCAAGGAAAGGCCAACCTCCAGGAGAGTCTTCAGGCGTTTGTTGAAGGTGATGTTATGGAAGGAGGTATGTGACCAATGACTGAATGTTACCGCCGGTGGTCTGACTAACTCGCTATCTAGATAACAAATACAAGTGTGAATCGTGTGGTGGAAAGTTTGTGGATGCAGTCAAGCGGTAAGTGCGAGTGTCGCTGCATTAGCGTCACAATGCTAATCTATATACCCGCAGCACATGCCTGAAAGATGTGCCTGACAATTTGATCTTCCATCTTAAGCGATTTGACTTTGACTTGGTTGATATGAGGAGAACCAAGATCAACGATCTCTTCGAATTTCCAACCTACATTGACGTCAGCCTTTACAATGTCGATCATCTCAGTGATCTTTCAAAACCCCGACAAGAAGATATCTTCGAGCTCGTCGGCGTTCTTGTTCATCAAGGCACTTCGGAAAATGGCCATTATTACTCATATATCCGCGAGCGGCCTTGTCCATCCGGAAGCCCCACCAGCTGGGTAGACTTCAACGACCGCGATGTGGACCCATTCGATCACCAGACTATTCCATACCAAGCATTCGGAGGGTGGTATGACGAACAGTTCCAGAGGCAGCAAAAGCAATATAGCGCATATATGCTCTTCTATCAGCGCAGGTCAGCCATTGAGAAAGATCATCGCGAGTACATCAGCTCTCCACATTGCGGCCCCCCAAAGGTTGCTGTTCCTCCCAGTCTGGCCGAGGAGATATCTAGAGACAATGAGATATTCGTCCGCGATTATGGTCTTTATGATCCGAATCACTCCAAGTTTATCCGGCAGATTCTCACTACATTGCGGACGGTCAATCACGGCACCTGTTCCGAAGATCACCACCAAGAGACACAGGCTATCCACATCGTTCTTGAGCATCTCAATCAAGTCATTAGCCGTCTGAGGAACATTGAGAATTTTGATGAGACCATAATACAGCTTCGAAAGACGACTCTCTCTTGTACGACTTGCTGTCACATCGCCTTGAAGTGGTTGGCTACACACGACTATGCACTCGTCGGCCTCCTTCTACGTTGCCCACACATGAAGGTCCGTTCTCAAGTGCGTACCTTTTTGATCGACAATCTCCGGTTCCTCCGTGATAAGGATCCTGCGCTGTACGGCGTCGAGAACGTTGACACTGATATGGAAACCGGCTCGGTCGGCCCCATCGAAGGCATTTTGGTGGATATCACTCGCCGACTAAAAATCGTTTCTCAAGAAACTTGGATCAGCGTCCGTGGCTGGGACGATTTTTACCTGACGCTGTGTCAACTGAGTAACATGGGACACATCGAAACAGCGGTGATTCTCAATGAGGGTTTCCTGGATTTTTGCTTGCTCATCCTTTGTATGCATGCTAACTACCAGATGCGGATGAGTATGCCAGATATTTGGCGGCTAGTTGAGAAGAAGAAAAACTGCTACAACAGGATGATCGAGTTAGTCTACACGCTTCTCTCCAAAATCGACATCCGACTTGTCCCACTACCTCCAGGCAGGAATGACCGCTTGGAGAGGCTCGATCGCATCACTTCGAAATTCCCGCTATCCCATGCTGAGAACTACTACCTGCATTATTGGCACGATGATAATAATGCGTACGCGGTTTTCGATAGGATGATTGAACAGTTCGATGTCTCCAAGACAGAGATCTTCTACCCCGGAGAAGTGGTCAAGTGGATGCTCCAGAGCGAGAACCAGCGTACTCAGGATTACCTCTTTTATACAGTCTCCGAGGGGGTTGGTAGTCTCAGCGCCCCATTTTCCGACCCTTACGTCCGAGCGGCAGTGTCCTATGTCCAAGGATGTCCAGAGGCGACTCGCGCTCTGAAGATGATTGATTCAGTCGCGAAGTCGTGTACGCAGCTCAATCAACATGGCGGAGAGGTCCACCTCCTATTCTTCAACGCTATGCTTACACTTCAAAATGAGGCCGTGTTCGACGAAGCACATCCTGATATTTTCTACGACCAGGTCCTCCTCAGATCACGGTCTTTTGCTATTTCCTTGCTCATGTACGACGACGACAACGTCCGCAAGGCTGCTGCAAGGCTCATCGAAGAGGTGTTCCTTCGATCACGACCTGACAATGTTGCAAGTGAGGATAGCATCAAACTCAAGTACAACGCTATCCGACGCTTGGTTCCAGACATGGCTAGGAAAATCCACATCGAACACGACAATGCAACATCACGCACCTACATGCAGCCAATGATCGGAGCATGCCAGCTGCTAATGCAGATACTGCTCACTCTGGTGCAGAGCCAAGATCCAGCCATGGAACCATACAAGTCCCCAAGTGACATCACCATCCTCCAGCAATACCAACTTGAGGTCGAGAGCCGGCTGCGGAACTGGGTTCAGGACGAGGGCACGCCGATTTCCACTGGAGGTGAGCTGAGTGCTCTCAGGCGCGGCTCATCCATTACACTTGCTGACTTTGACTCAGAAGCCTATGAGCACTCGGATTATGGGAGTGAGTCTGATGAGGGTCCTGACCTCGAGCCCTGATTGCATGCACTTGCCACTTGTGGATATCTGTGTGTTGACCTTGGATTCGTTTTGTTTAGGATGCTCACACACCCCATCGCCGGAGAAGGTGTCGATTTCACCCCCAGCTTCTTCAAGTTCGGCTTCACCAATTACACCATTATAGATTTAAGTCTCAGGTGCGAATCTGGCGTTCTCTGGTGCTGATGCTAGAGGACAGGGATTTTTGTGTTTGGGAGTTTGGGGTTTTGTCTTTTCTCATCCTTTGCTCATTGATGCGGGATTGGGGGAAGAATTTTCGTGTAAGGGTTTGCTCCTTGCTACGGCCTTTTTCGCTCCATGATACGGCATTTTTTATGGGTGGCATAGCGTGGGATGGGTTCCATTTCTCGGTTTTACTTTGGTGTCTTGTTTTGAGAAATGTATCCCTTATTCTTGACGATGAAAAGTTAGGAGTTGGGATTGCAGACTCTAGATCAGATGACCTGTTATGATATGATTATGATGATCCTGCGGATGCGTCCTGCATGAAGCGGGATATGTGGATGATCGGTACGGGTATATAGATGGGAGTGAAGCCATTCCTTCCCAGCTGTGTGTCTTCAGACTTTTTGATGATTATATAACGTGAAGTGTCCAACATCTTCGATCTCCATCCATCCTGGAGGCTTTTAACTTAGCCTTTCCGTCCTTAGGATGACCTTGATATAATCCCATGCTCACAGCATCCCGACCTTATCTCCCGCTCACTCCCTTTTCTCGTACTGAACTCCTAGCAGATTATAATACGCGAGCACTATATCTCCTCACTCCCCTCCTTTCAAGCATTCTCATACTATCTGATTACTACCACCCTCCTCTCCCAGACATCCGTACACTCCCACCATTTAAACTGTCCAGACTCTGCCTCACCTTATCTTCCATTACAAGAGTGTCACCTCTAGACATCCCTCCCTTCCCTTTTATAGCTGACGTTCTGCAACCCCGGATCTGAAAAATCCGCACTTCCAACCATACGTAAACCACACTAAATTAGCTCAATTTATGGCTTCATCCAGACTAACTGCCAAAAAATTCTCCAAATGTAGTGAAAACAGTTAAAACACCAATGAGGCTAGTGCATATTCCAAATCGGAATTTCCTAGGTGGGAGAGGGTGATGGGCTGCTTACCGGCAAGAGCAGTATTCTCGAGTTCTGTGTAGTGGGATGGGAATAATGTGGCTGAGAAGAGGGATGTTGAGCTTTGGGTGGATGGGTTATGTCGTGTGTGAAGGTTTGTACGAATAGGAGGCTTTTGGTTGACAGAGAGCCTGCTAGCAAATCTCGATGAGAACCATAAATAGGAAGACGCACAAGGGTGGAGATGCGGAACAAGCGAAGCTCATGATCTGATCTAAGGGATCTTGGAATTTAAACAAGGCAGAAGAGAAAGCAAAATTTTGAATGGATTGGGTGGATAATTTGGGGTATTCAGGGTATCTATATCGGGGTCAAGTTTTGTTCAACTTTCTCTAAATTTGTTCGCGTTGGTCAGAGAAAGCTATGGAAATTCGAGATCAATCAGCATCTTGTTTGGGCTGTGAGGAGTGGGTGCGGGAGGTTATCATGATATATATAGTCGATGGGAAAAGTATATATGGCTCTAAAGTGTGACATCGGAAAGGTTGGGCCTATAAGGTGAAAAGGGGTCAGGTTTTGTTTGGTAAGGAGGTGGAGGATGAAGACCTGAAGAGGGGAGTGGGGTAAGAGGTTGATCCGGTTTTGAAATACGTTTATGGAAATTAGGGTGGGCGATTAGAGGTTGTGGAGGGGTATTAGCGCTACAACATATCCGCTGAACGATGATTAACCGGAAATGAATTGTGGAGTTTACTGAATGTGCTGCTTGTATGACGTTTTATGTTGCCGTTCAGATTTTCCTTTCCTAGACAAGGCACATTTATGTCTAGTGGCATAGTTGCCATATATCCTCCTGTTCCGGGCACTCTGATTTACAACTCTCTAACCAGATTCCCAGCATCGGGAATATCCCTAAGAACCTTCACATTGATGCCACCACCTACCCCACCAGAGGGTTCGCCAAGAACACCCGTCCTAAAACTATACAGTTCATCAATGAAAGCCGGAATAAACGTCCCCGGGCCCCTGACATCTTCTCTCACCGCAGCACGCTCCGCAGCAATCTCGAAGTGTAATATTCCGGCTATAGCAGCGTACAGCTTATTCTGCGGGTTCGCAGCCATATACGCTGCGAGTGTTGTTCCGAGCGTGCATCCACTGCCTGTCACCATGCCGAGATAGGGGTGTCCGTTATTGATGGCGTACGTGCGGATGCCATCGCTGATGATGTCGGTTGCGCCCGTCATGAGAACGATATTGCGTTCTCGTGCCGCGATCCTCTGCACTAGGTATGCTTTTTGCCCGAGACTGAGGATCGAGTCCCCGCTATCGACGCCGCGTTGTTGGCTTGCATCTTGTAGAATTAACCCCGAGGCTCGTGCTACCGCCATGATCTCTCGCTCGTTCCCCTTGACCAAGTCGAAGTATCCACTCGCCATCAGAAAATCGAGTGCATCACGGCGGGCGGTGGTAGCGCCTGCGCCGACCGGGTCCAGGACGATGGGTCCTCCGGCCGTGTTGTAAGCGGCGATAGCCAGCCGATGATTGTTGATACTGTCGAGAGTGGCAGTCCCCATGTTGATGACAAGTCCACCTCCAAGTTTAGCAAGATCTTCGGCTTCGGCACCATTGTTGGACATAATGGGAGATGCGCCTCTGAGGGTATGTTAGCAGAGCTTATGGTCATGGTCTTGGTGTGCTGTTCGATATCTAACTCTTTTCATACTGTGCTCCCTGGTCTGATGAAAGTATGAGTGGGAGTGAGAGGAAGTTTCCCAAGTACCTACATAGCTAATGCTACGCTCGCGGCGAAGTTCTGGACTACAAGGTTCGTCATGTTGTGGGATAATGGACTCAGATTATGAATTGTTTCCACGGCCCTCCGCGCTTGACGCTGTATCTCTTCAAGCTCATCTTCTTGTTTCTCATGCCAGAAAACAGGTTCGTTTGACTTTGCTTTAAATGGAGGAGGTGTGTTTAGGAGTTCTTTGAGCTGCTTGGCGGCTTCGGAAGGGTCCTCCGCGGCCATGATGGCGCTGACAATGGCAACCCCGTCGATGGTTTTTGGGCTTTCTGATGTGGAAGGGGCAAAGAGCTGATAATTCACGCGTTGGAGGTTTGAAGCGTTGACGCCTCCAATGCAGACTGTTTTTATGTTTTTAAAAGCGGAATCCCCTTGGTGGTCAAGGTAGTAGAGAATTTTTCGGATGCCGTTGATACCGATGATGTTCTTGGTGTCTTTCTTGCTGCAGACGACTCAGCTTGGATACCGAAACCAGGAAGGGGGAACTACGTTGCCGTGGAGTATAGGGTTCCAATTCCAAGATAATCTGCACCTTTCCCAACGGCCGTGTGAGCTTCATCGATAGAAGATACCGTAGCGCCTATGATCTTGTCTTGTCCAAGAACAGTTCGAGCGTTGGCAACGTCTGGTAAACGTGAGTCTCTTCACGAGGAATCGATTGCATCCATACCCATGTCATCTTGACCGAGATGCACCCCTTCACATCCGATGGCGAGGGCAACGTCTACGCGATCATTGATGATGAGAGGAATCTGATACTGTTGGCATATTCTGTGAAGTTTACGCGCTGTGTCGACGAGGATGCCAGTGCCACTGGTCTTGTCCCTATATTGCACCACGGTCACACCTATGCATGTGAATTCAGTCTTGAGGATCACCACTTCACCAGAGAAGGTGTTGACTTGCCTCCCTGAATGGCTTGTTCTACGACCTCAATTAGATCCCTCCGGCCTAGGATGGCATCGGTGGAATCAGTCACGAGATATAGGGAGTAGTCGACCTGAGGCTTCATTTTCCGCAATTAGACAATTGTATGTGTCAGCTTCCGAAATCCTCTTGCGGGAGTGTCTCGGACCGATTTGTTGGGTGGGCAATCGGTCTTCCGAGAGTTTTACAAGTGTACGACGCAAAGCGGTTGATCGAACAACGGCCGACTGGAGTTGCCTCCGACTTTTAGCACAGTCTAACTCTCCGATTGTATTCGGCCGAGAAATAATAGTCAAGAGACGATTGAAAAATAGATGCCTTACTAAGATGGAGAAGGTTATCAGTGGATGGTGTCTGACAAAAGACAGTCAAACGTGATGCTATCCAAATAACCGGATGGCGATGATTGTCAACAGAGGGCCGTTTTGCTAAGAGTGCCACGGAGTTTGGAATGTAGTCAGCTTGTTAGTGGCTGCACAGTTAATTTAATGGCTGATGATCAGATGCTTCTCGGCGGGCTGAAAATTTTCTTTCTCGTGATTGTTCCGAGTACAAACCAAACTGTGTGCTCGCCAAAAAGAGCCAAAGAGAGTGTCGGAGAGTGGGTGACTGTGATACTCAGGCCTCAACGGCTGGCTAGACTCGGCGACGCTGCAAGTGTTTGGAGGACTGTTCTGACACGCAGCGGCGGAATCTGCTGTGATTTGTGATTTTTGCCAGTTCTGTTTTGCGTGGCACTTGCTTGGCGAGCGGCCGACCTTAAACCCGCCGCGTCGCTCCATAAATTCTCCTTCCCTCGAACACCCACACTCTCCGTTCACCACCACAACACAAATCACTATCTCTCACGTCCATACATACAAAACTCTAACAGCCCCCAGAGCCAGCGAGCTGGTTCTGCACCTACTTCAAAACAAACTGCCAGTCCTGCCCTCCCCACCATCGGTGTCGCAATCCTGCGGCCTGCCCAAACTGCCACCTTACCTTTGGGAACACCTAAAAGCATCAAACCATCACCGAGTCATCCAACAACTGCAGTATATGTATTCGCGCCAAAGCTACGCTTTCCGACTCGACCCTCCCCCCGAGCTGCAACCATTTCGCAGAACGCGGAACCCGTGCAGTAACTACCACTGCACCAACGGTTAGCCTCCCGGCCTGACCCCAGGTCTCCACAACACTATTTTCAGAATAGAGAAGAGAGTGCATCTACTGCATGTCTCTTTCGGCCATCCTCAGCATTTCCAACTTCCCCATACACGTCTGTCCGCTTCACCTCAAGTAAACCCGCTTACGTTCATCGACTTCCACTACCGCAACCATGGCTACCATCAACATTCGCCGGGATGTCACCGATCCCTTCTACCGCTACAAAATGGAGCGTCTCCAGTCTAAGATCGAGGGCAAGGGCAACGGCATCAAGACTGTTATCGTCAACCTCAGCAGTGTCGCTCAGTCCTTGGCCCGTCCTCCTGCCTATGTCATCAAGTACTTCGGCTTTGAGTTAGGAGCTCAAACCAATACGAATCCCAGCGATGACCGCTGGATCATCAACGGGGCCCACGACGCATCCAAGCTCCAAGATTACTTGGATGGCTTCATCTCCAAGTTTGTCCTCTGCAAGAAGTGCAAGAACCCCGAGACCGACGTCAACATCAAGGACGGTCGCATCTTGCTTGACTGCAAGGCCTGTGGTCAACGCTCCGAGGTCGATCTCCGCTTGAAGCTCAGCTCATTTATCTTGAAGAACCAGCCTAAGAAAGGAAAGAAGGACAAGTCTACCAAGAAAGCCGAGCGTCGTGCCCGAAAAGAGGCGGAAGCTCATGCGGATGAAGAAAATTCCCAGAACGGTGGTAGCCCTGGTGACAGCGCGTCCGACCACGCGGAAGAAAACGGTGAAGTCGAACTCGAAGCCGGCAGCGACGACGAACTGACACGTCAAATCAAGGAAGGAGCCAAGGAAATTGATGAGGTGGAGGACACCAAAGAAGTCGAATGGTCCGTCGATGTGTCTGAGGAAGCCGTCAAAGCCCGTGCCAAGGAACTTCCAGATGATCTCAAGCGCGCTCTCGTCGTTGGCGACGATGACGAGGAGGGTGTCAACGGCGAAGCCAGCAGCTACGATCTCTTCGGGAAATGGATCCTGGATTCCGCTGCTGAGAAAGGCGGCGTCAGCAAGCTCGACGATGTCGAGATCTATCTCAAGGCCAAGGAACTCGGTATCGAGCATAAGCACCGCACGCTCACGGTCCTCGCTCAAACCCTCTTCGACGAGCATATCGTCAAACAAATCGAGAAACGCAGTGCTATGCTCAAGAAAATGATTACCTCCGAGCGCCACGAGAAGGCCTTCCTCGGGGGCACCGAACGCTTTGTTGGCAATGAGAAGCCCGAGCTCATTCCCCAGGTCTCAGCCATCTTGCTCAAGTACTATGAGAACGACCTTGTCTCCGAGGAGGTCCTCAAGGCGTGGGGCTCCAAGGCCAGCAAGAAGTACGTCGACATCAAGACTAGCAAGAACGTTCGCAAGTCGGCGGAGAAGTTCATGGAATGGCTCAACAACGCTGAGAGTGATGAGGAGTCTGATGAGGAGTGATTTTTTTTTTCAACACTCAGCTCTACGGCACGACATCCTGTGTGTACGCAAAGTTGCAACTTTATCATCACTTGAGGCGACGGCCGAATCAAGAGAAAACTCAAAATGGATTGGTTGATTCAACTTCTCATTCCCTTTCGTGCCCCATATGCCCCCTTTTCCCTTGCGGCTTCTTTGTCTTATGACTATTTCTTTTTGAATCACTTGTTGACGGCGTGTAGGTCACTCTGCTTCTGTCTTGTGTGTTTCTTCAGGCTTAATGGTTCGGTTCAGAGATGGATTTATATGATTAACCCTACTCCTTCCAATGAAAAGTGTTTGTTCTACTCAATCATGATCATCTACCTGGTGCAACGTAAGTCGTAGTGATGCACTTGCTTCCACCTCCAGAGGAAATACCCCCTGCAATATGATCAACGTGCTATAGATCTACTTGCTGTCCCCATCTCCCAACTTATGCATCCGACTACTTTTGGATAAATATTCTTGCCAACCATCAGACCCTGCCATTACCAAACGGACCATGTACATCACCTCCCATCCACCATCGCCTTACCTAAACCCGCTCTAAATTCCTGCAGCTCTCTCTCTTCACCCTATTCTACCCAGCCCCATACGTCCACCCCTCACTCTCCCTGTGTCAATTGCCCCCTGTCCCGCTCCTTCCTCTCTCCCCTAGGCCGCATGCCTCATTCTCCTTCCTACTCTTCCCCTCTACCACTTCTTTGATCTTACCACTCTCTCATTCCGCCTATGTTGACTTTATACCGCTTCTTTTCCACCACACTCGCATCTCATCCCATCTCAACCCTACCTCGCGAAGCGAA
Organism: Zopfia rhizophila CBS 207.26; assembly: GCA_010093925.1. NCBI lineage: Eukaryota > Fungi > Ascomycota > Dothideomycetes > Zopfiaceae > Zopfia > Zopfia rhizophila. The sequence goes on from ML994617.1 coordinate 2,797,700, forward strand.
ACTTCGCACCTCAGAACACACCTTGCTCCTGACCCTTTGAAAGACTTGAATTACTTGCTCCTAAACTGGTATTCTAGGGAAATTGGAATTCGTTCCCAGAGGACAATTTTACAGCACTGACGCACTTCCCTCGTCCATCCATTCCCTACCTATTCCCGCTAAACTTTTAGGTCCTGCTCAACTCACCATACATACGCATCCTCACCAATCATAAAAAACCGCTCCATATCTACCCTAAAGTTCATAATCGTAAGTTCTCTAAGGGTCAGTCCTCTCCTTAAGGATATAACCTTTTTCTGCACTCTATACCTCTCGCTCACTATCAAAGTACAAGACTATTTTGGAACCTTGCAACGATACTCATAGATATATTATCTTGTTAAGTATTAGATTGGGGCCTCACTAAGCTTTCATTCCCATTCCAATTCATCCCTTGGTATGTTCCTAGAATGGTTTTTTTTTGTTGTGGGGGGTAAGGGAGAGATTTGTGACCAGGATTTTTAGTTTGGGTGGAATCAGTACGGTTTCAAATCCTACATAATGGGTATCCATTCTAATCGTTGAGTTATAGTGAAGGCTGGGAATCCTTTATACTTATTGCGAGAAGCAGGCTCATGAGTGAGTATTCATTAAGAGACGGTCTGTTGATCCATAGGGACGGACTATGAGGAAGGGACTCCAAAGATTATATCGAAGCGATGGAAGCTGAATTGAGTTAGAGGAATTGTAACTACCAACCTTGGAAGGTAGATCGTCAAAGGCCAAGAAGTAGAAGTGTAGAAGATCTTGGGGCGCAGATAACGCTCTACTTCTTTTATATAGAGTACCAAGCAAATGAAATTTAGATGTGAAGAGGAGAATGTATCTAATGGGTCTGCTTATACTCTCCCCACCCTCCGCCGTCATGCTCCCGACCATTCTGATGCAAAATCTGACCAATCGGCAGTGCACAACTCAACATACCGCCCATATCCATACTACTTCTTTTGTTCATCCATTCCCTCCACTAAATATTTCCTAAAATCTCTTGAATCTGTTTCCATCCAACTAACCCTAGTTCCCCCTCAATAACACATCCATCCCTCAATACCACTTGCCTGGGTACCTATCATTCAACCCTTAACCCGCTTACTCCTCATATCCGTATTCCAAGCCTGAACCAACCGCTCTTCCCCTCTCAATATCACTTTCTCTTCTCTTAACCAATCAAGAATCTGTCTCCCACCATTTCTAATCCACTCTCTTCTTCCTCCCTCATTTCATCCCCACCTTATCCTAAATACCATACCTCGCTTTCAAAACCGGCTATAAAATTAAAATATGTACATATATATATATAAAAAAATTTTTTTTTAACTTTCTTTTCAGTACCAGAATACCACTCCCTATATCAGATCCTTAGCCTTATCCGAAACATTCAAGATAAACTTGAATCTTGTTTTCAATATACTTTGTACAAAATTTACTGGCCTTAGATGTTCTCTTATCAATCCTAATGTAGACTCTCCTAGTTCTCTGCCTATTCTTACGCACCAAGTATGCATACACATGTATATATCATTTCCCAATCTTATTTATCCCCTCGTAGGGAAAAGGGTGTGGACTTGCGAGGAACGGGTTGGGACCGTGAGATGTAATGAGGAGGATAGAAAAGGTATATAATAAACAAGGGAGAGTGTGTACCAAGTGTGTTTGGGATAGGATCAGGAGCAAGACTTATATTGCACGGTTTAGAATTTAGTTCGGGAGTTGGAGGGGAATGGCAGGGGAATATGATGTAAGAAGTAGGTTAACGATTTCTGCTTGGGGGAGGTATTTTAAAATGGGGGAAGGATACATAAAATAGAGGGATGGGATGTAGAGAATGAAAGAGGGAGGTTTGTGGGGGCTGTAGGATGGGGAGGGGGCACTGAGATAGGGAGCGCATGAGATGGTGAAATTTTGAGATAGGAGAGGTCAGGAGAGGAAGTGGAAGGAGGGTTATAGGGCAGAAGAAGACCGAGGATAGCAGGAGACGGGACAGAAGGAGAGGTCGAGATCAAATGGTCATGGTGGGATGGGAAGAGGGGTCGAAAGAGATTAAAGCACCACAACACCAACACATCCTAAGGCACATGTAGAACTATTTTACACTTTTTTATTCGTCCTCTCGCAAGCCCAGATGCGCACAACCCAGGGCCTAGAAGAACATCATCTTTATCTATACATGCATCCTCCCTTCCCCTTTACTCCATCCATCGAGTCAAGCCTTGCAAGGTTTGGAACAAAATGCCTGCCCAACACCAAACGCGCACCTGAAAGGAGGCATCGTATACCGATATCCATTGGTTGCAACCCCAATCCCAAACAGCAAGACAAGGCTCGATATAGAAAAGGCGAAAAATAAAGAATGATCAGAACTCCATCTCAATGCCAAAAACATGCATGCATACTGATTGTTCGTAAGTCAGAAGAGAGAACAACTCCAAGCCCAAGGTAACAAAAACCTCCCAAAGGAGTTAATCTGGTATGTAAGAAGAGTAATCCACCAACGGATGCGCCGGGATCCCAACACGCTGGTTCGCTTTGTTGACCGTCTCCTTTTCTCAGTAGAGGAAAAAAAGCCCACACGCTTGCTTCGCTGACTTTTCGACAAATGAGATAAATGAAATACCTGAGATGATGTGTGATGCGCGTTTTTGCTGCTATGGGTATCCATTCCGAGTTTTCTTCTGTCGCAACGACCGATTCTCCATTTTGCAACTCGCTTTTTCTGTACCAAAACCAGACATGCTGGTACTCGAACAACGCGCCAAAATTGTCGTATAATTAATCCTACTCCGAACTGTCGTTGTAGACAACACGCCATCCAGATCGCTGACAACTCGTATGCCATTCCAGAAGGTGTCGCTTCTATATGCGCAGAGTAATCTGTGACCAAATTGCGGAAGCCGAGAACATCTGTAGGTCCGAGCCACAGATCTGCCGGATCCAAGATGAGCAACGACAGCTATGGCAGGTGATATCCAAGAACAAGGTCAAGCGAAGAGAGCAAATGAGAGATCAACGAAATAGGCCAAAGAGTAATGCGGCGATCTTCTCCAAAGTGTGTCAACAGGGCAAGACCACCACCTACCCACCCTTCCGGTCAGCTGCATTAGCAGGTAGTGGCTCTCCCGTTGTCTTTTGTTCATTCCCTTGCTTCTGTGCGCCTGACTTATTTGGCTTCTTTCTCCTCTTTGGGTTTGTCTGCTGCCAACTGCCGGTGGAGTTGTTCACGGTTGTGCTGGCTTTAATTCCCTTGTCGGTTGCCTGCGAATTCCCTTTCTGTTGGTTGCCGCGATTGTTTTCCTTCGAGACAGGTGTTTGCGAAGGCCGACGTTGTTGCTGATTATTCTCCTTAGCGTGAGGCTTGATGCCATTGACGAGCTTGTTCGCTTCTGACTGTCGAGTGGCGGTGGGAGAGGGCGTTCTCGTCTCGAACACTGGCGACAGCAATGGCAGGCCGGCGGATTTGATCTCTTGAGGGGGTGCGCGAGGCGCGTTCAATGTATCTAATGGAGTGAGCTCATTTTGGTACTGAGTGGCTCGCCATTGTGGAGGCTGCGTTCGTGTGGGAGAGACATCGGTTGAGTGATTGGCCTTATCCCCATTTATGGAATCGTAGTTCATCCACGGCTCCGGGAGCTGAGGAAACGGTTGCTTTCCACCGCTTGATATCCGTGACAAGCCGTTCGCCTCTATTGGAGAGGTATTGTTCACGGAGCCATTGGTCATATTCGTTCTCATCATCTCCGCTGCCCTCTGACGTTGGAATTCTTCCAGGACCATCTGCTGGCGTTGCTCAAGTGGGATCTGGTATTGTTCCACGTTGTTCACGTATATCCCAAGCGCAGATGGTTTGGGAGCTTCTGTTCCAGTCGACATCGAAGGAAGTGCGTCGACTGTCTCACTCCTATTCCTTGACTCGCGAGGTTGCGTTGGGAACGACCCGTTCGCAATAACTAAGCCATCATCCTCAGGTGGCTGCGTAGAGTCAATGCGGTCTTTGCGCTGCTGGGGTTTCGAACCGGAAGGTGGAGCAACACCTGTTGAGTAGCTGCGAACATGTCCCCCAAGAGGCGAAGGTGATCGAGATATGCGCCTTAATGCAGTATTCAAGAGCGGCTGTGTGATCTCTGGTGATACCCGCCTTCGACGCTGAGCGAGCTCACTGTACGAAGGAATCTGTGGGACACTATAATCTTGGAACTGGGGCTGCGTCTGCGGTGACTCCGCAACGTAGTATCCGACGTATTCTTTTGGTGTGCCATGGTCTGAGGACGTTGCCGTCTCGGGGAATGGAGACAATGGGCTGTACGGCGCCTCTGAGGGAGGTTTTGAATTTGGTATTTCTTGTGTGGAGCGCGCGATTGGGTAACCCGCGAACGTTGAAGGGTCAAAGTAGTGTGGCATGGGAGGATAGCCTGCGACCAAGGTTTGCGGCGGCACGGCGCGAGCCGGCTGTGACTGCGATCGGATCGAGCCCGTATCGCTCGCATTTGAAGAACGATGGACTCCTCGTCGCAGCCCCGGGACACTGTTGGTGAGTGAAGGGGATGATGGATTCGTCCTTGAGCCATCTTGCGACACCGAAGCAGTGATCCCTTGCGATTGATCATACAGGGCTGGGTAATGGTAGAGGAAACCCTGCGGAAGGGCATTAGCCGGAAGTCCAAACTCTGGTAAACGAGGACTGGATCGTCCGTTTACATAGGGTGACTTCTGCGGCGACCCGTTTGTGCTTTGTCCGCGACTGTGGGCTTGGGCGTGGGCTTGAGCTTGAGCAACTGCCTGTGCATGCATATGAGCGGCTTGTACCTGTTGCGCTTGCTGAGCTCGTTGCTGAGCTGCTAGTTGGGCCCGCAGAGAGTTGGACTGCATCTCCAGTAGCTGGTACTGCTGAAACAGCTGATCATGGAGCTGTTCGTTGAGACCTCTTTGAAAGTACTCCTGTCCAGGAACAGCTGGGAGGGGCGGGCTATTCAAGAACGGGGGGCGATTGTTCCCAAATGACGCGCCGCTCGATGCTCTTCTCTGATAACCATGGTTTCCCTTCTGGTTAAAACCGCCCCTACTGCCACGATGACTGGATCCTCCACGGCCGCCACCGCGAATACCAGGTGCGCTTGTGAGAACTGGCCTGACAGTTGACATCGGTTTCCTAAATACCAACTTTTCCTCCGGAGGGAACTCGTACTGTTCACAAGCCTTCTCTAGCTGCCCGCTATCCGCAAGCAGATCAAAGGCGCGCCGAATTTCGAGATGTATTCCTCTCCAGGCAAAGTCATCAGCAGAGTTCCCTAGATTGCGGTCGGTGTTGAAAGGCTCCTCAACACAGAGTCGATTCCGGCCTTCCTTTGAGAGACTTGCGAGATCCCATTTTTTCTCTGCCCTCGTCATCAACCGTCCTTCGCGTACTGAGATGACGTCCTTCTCGTAATCTATCTCGTGCCCATAGCGGCGGAAAAACTGGAAGAGGAGATCGCCGAGAGATTCCTTGTTGTGTTTTCCAAATCCTCTGAGCTTATCCAGGTCGTCGGCGAAATCAGCCTCGGACTGTGCTCCAGTATATTCCTTCGCTTTCCGATACGGTAGCTTGTGAAGAGCTGGTAATATGGGAGGATTTCGGGTCTGCAAGAAATTCAAGATCATACATATCCATGTATATGAACTGATAGTACCTCCAAGTGCTGTTCAAATTGATTAGATCGGAATCACAGGCAGTATCGTATCGCTTACCTGCATCATTGAGAATACGCTGCTTTGTCCAGAACTTGATGATCATAGCCAAAGGCCGAACACGGTCATCAATCTGGACGTAAGTTTTGATCATGCGCGTATTCTCTAATGCGAGTGTGTTGTTGACGTTCATATCGCACGCGAGCTTAAGCGCAGGATCCCAGACCTTGACGATCCTGACTTTGGCCTGGGGCACACAAACGACCTTCTCCATGCCATCTTTTCTCAATCAATAAAAGCCCAAATCGCAGCATGGGAAAGACTTACGCTTTGCGAGCGCTTCTGCTAGCATGTGCATCTCCTCCAATTTCTTCATGGGGGTTTGGATACATATGTCAACTAGTCGTTATCTGTCAGTGCTCACAGTAGCTAAATGGAGTCTTCACACCTTACCGTCACTCTCGCTAGTGTATAGCAGGTTGCCAGAGGATCCAAAGACATGGACCTTGAACTCATTCCCAGGCCACTCGCTCTGCAAAATATTCTCCAACTTCTTCACAAACGTGAGCCTCCGCTCCGCGCTCTCTCCGGTCGGCAATAACCGGTCGTAAAGCTCCCGCATATCGCCACTTAGCTTCCCCTCCTCATTTGGATCTAAAGCCTTCTTCGGCTCCTCCTTCGCCTTCTCTAATGGATCTGATGAAGTGTACGGTATTCGCCTGCGCCCAAACGCAGCATTCGTCTCATATTTGCATCCAACCCGACCACGCTGCTCTTTCCTGAGAGTGGGCATAGATCCGTTGGCCTCAGACGAAACAGACCGCGGGGAGTGACTTCCCAACCCGCCATTTGGAGAGGGAGATCTCGACCGTGATTCAAATTGGCGTGGAAACTGAAGCGGCGTAGACGGCACCGAGTTCGAGTGGTGCGATACTATTGATGGCCTCTGATTCTTTAGATATGCTCCTCCTTCCTCCCGTTTGCCTCCCATTGCTGACACGCCGTTCGGGGTCATCGACGGAGCGCCACTGTGAACGCCTTGCCAAACACCGTTATTCCCATCGAGCTTTTGCCGCGCCTGGGTGGTCTTGACGAGGTGGTTCTTCGCTGCGGTGCGAGTTGGATCCCGCTCCGAGGTCGGGCTCTCGTAGTGCGGAGACACGATGACGGTTGGAAAGGAGGGGGCTAGAGGCGCTCTTTGGTTACGGTTATTCAAGTAGACGAGCTGCAAGAGCGGATGCAGTAGTGGTAGCGGCAGTGGCAGTGGCAGTGGCAGTTGGCTGGCTGGCTGGCTGGCTAGTTGCGTTAATTGTCGTTGTGACCTACCTTGGAGCGAGCAAAATGACAGGGGAAATTGCTCCGGCGTGGTCTCACGCTGACTTTTCCGTCTGTCTTCCGAATGAATAGCAGTAGTATGCCGAATGTAAGGATATCCTGAGCCTGAATCGAGGTGACAACGTTCGCCCATAAACTTGTGTGTTGCTCAAAGGACCTTGCGGTGCGGAGCGTCGTGGGGAGGGAGCCGCTGATGACAGACAGGGTGCGGTGAAATTGATCAAGAGTGGCAATGCGAGCGATTGCGAGTGATGGAGGGACCAGGACACGGGAAGAGTGCCGTGAATGCCTGAAAGGTGTGCTGGGAACAATTCGTCGTCGTTTTGGGTACCTTTCGGTCTGGAGCCCCTGCTCAGATCGCAGTCAAGTATTGGCGGAGGTTTGTGGTTGGATGTAGCGAGCAGCGTGCCGGTCGGAAAAGCGAGCGCTAAAACAATGTCGGGTCGGGGTGCTGCGTGTGAATGAGGGAGCAGCCTTGAGGATGGGAGGTGTGTTGGGGGCGTGAAGAGAGAGTAGTGGGGATAAATGATTGGGACGATGATTTCCAGCGAGGAGGTCCAGAGGTCACGGCGAAGTTAGGGCACGAGCGCTCCGCTGCACGACTGGGACTAGCACCTTTAGGAAAGTAGATTTCACATAGAAAATACTAATAGAGAGGAAGGACCAGCCGGAACATGTAGGGTTCTTCTCAACGTCCGGCGCGCAGAAACGCTGTGCAGCAGAGGAGCAGTATTATTATTTGCCGCCGTCCATCTAATTGATTAAGCAGGCCTTGCTGGTCGTCTCATCGTGCGTGCACACCCGTCTGATTGCACGGTAGCCTCTGGCCGCGTCCTATGTACTCCCACTTGTTGTTTTGTTCCTTTCTACTAAGTAACAAAAGGGAGCACACGCGACCGCCCGTCCTCGTTTCCACAACACGGTCCTTTTTTCTGCCCTCAAAAGAATCCACCGCCGAACAACGAAATGCTGGGACGCCATCTCCGCGACCCAAGGCAGCACAGGCATGTCTGACCACGGGCCTAGATATAGGTTACACAATGGGCAACCTCCGCAGAAAATAGAATGTGCTGACCGACCGGCCACTGATCCCACCAACAGCTGAGGGGAAGACAGCTGAGGTGAGTAAAGAGAATTGCAGGAATGCCAGGTCGACTAATCCGACTGCGAGGAGCAGTGGAAATGATGGTTTCGAGTCGTGAGACAGTTGGGGACATAGCGTTCAGTCAGACCTGGCAAAGGCTCTATTTAGACCTGCGTGGTTCCTCCGGAGAAGTGACTGGGGATTCACAAGACACTCAGAGGATTAGTCCCCTGGGAGTCATCAATATCTCACTCTCTTATTTCTCCCATCATCAAAAAGCGGCTCCTTTGCAGTTCCTGCAGAAATGAAGGGCCTTTCCCGTCATTCCGGCTCCAAGTTTAGAATTGTGGTAGAGCGTGGAGAAGCGGGCATCTCGCGCCAATCACCGCTGCGATGCCAGCAATATAGATTGGGCGAGTTAATTTGTGGGGGAAAGTTGGATGCGAGCGCGCTGCCATTTGACGACGCTGCCAGCAATTTTTGTTCCTGGAAACCGCCGTCTCCCCTACAACGACCTCGGGGGTCTACGGCGGGGCGGTTGCACGCGGATGCACTCCGGCTGGCCGCTTACCCCAGGTGCGCAGAAACGGCTATGTCATGCACCCCACTATGCCCAGATGTTGTGCCCCTTGGCTGAGGAATGTTTGGCTCCCTCAACAACATGCTACGGCGTCTCTTTCCATCAATTCCACTGTCGAAGACGCCAATACACCCCCTAGCCTTTCGCGCGCTCAACACGATGGCACAGCGACGGATCAGTACGCACCCATTGGCAATTGCACACACCAGACATGCGCTCACACCTGGATAGCAAAACCCGCCCTCTTGTACGCATCCACCCTGACTAAGACTTCACTGCGATTGCTCATGCCTCGCTAGTATCTGCGATTTGCAGGAGAAGTTCCGGCCCGCCATCTATGAGTTCTCCAAAGTCATAACGACGACGCAAAAGATGCTGAAAGCGAGTATGATGACCTGCTATCCCTGCGAACACTTCCCAACCTCGGCCTGTTTCATGCCCTACGAGCCTCAAACGGCCAGGATAGATACTGAAGGAATTTGTCAGGTCAGATCCTCAACATCCCGGTCTTTGCCACGACCCAGAACAAGGAACGGCTAGGTGAAACATGCCCAGAGTTGGGCCTTGATGCCCCAGGCGGTGTTAAAACGGTAGCACACGCCGACAAGAAACTCTTTTCAATGCTGTACGTCTCCGAAGCGTATAAACGTCCTAAATGCTCTTTCGCCGCTAACTCGAACTTCAATTCAAGCACGCCCGAAGTCCGCGGGGGCATCAACTCCCTCGGCAGCAACCTCTCGTGCGTTATCGTCGGCATCGAATCCCACATTTGCGTTACGCAAACGGCGCTGGACCTGCTGCACGACGGACATAAGGTATATGTTCTGGCCGACGGAGTGAGCAGCTGCAACAAAGAGGAAGTGCCGATAGCGCTGGCGAGACTGCGGGCAGAGGGCGCTGTGGTGACAACCAGCGAGAGCTGGATATATGAGTGTATGGGAGATGCTGCGATTTCTGAGTAAGTGACAAAAAACTGTTTTGTTTTCTCATGGAGCGCCATAATCCTTTTCCAAACGGGTGCGGGAGGAGGCTTCGCGGCTGACTGCAAATCAGATTCCGTGAAATGGCTGGCCTAGTCAAGCAGACAAACCAGAGTACGAAAGATGTTATGCAGACGCTCTGCAAGACCTGATCAACCGGTTTACACTTTTACCGGTGTCCACTCGAACGGGCAGCAATGCCTTTGCTACCAATTGCTGCAGGAGCTGCCTCGTGGAAACCACATTGCGTTTTGGGCCAGTCCTTTCAAGCTTTGTAACAATTTGTTTCGATTTGACCATCACTTAGAGGCAGGTAGAAGCACATCATTTTCGTCTACAAATTTACAAGCGCTTCAATCTATTGTGTTAATATCGGGAATTAGCCCCTCCATTTCTTTGTGGTGTCCCCACGCCATGGCGAATAAAACACATGCCAAGCCATTTATAGATACAAAGGGTAGATAGAGACCCTACCAGGTTTTCAGGAAATTCCCAGCCGCGTGTTTATAATCAACCAGATCTAGCCCGTAACCTTATCGGACGACGAAACTCAATTTTCGAAGGAAATGTATCGAAATCTAGTGGAGGCACTCCGCTTCAATTCAGGGCGGAAGCATCCATTTTGGAAAACCATTCGCTGCAATCAGTAACATTCTAATGCTGCTGCATTGGTCTTGTTGCCTGGAACAGACGCCATCAACCACGCTGCTGTCACCAGCCTCATGGCCGCCTTATCAGACACCGCGTATCTCCAAACACAAGACCTTACTCTCGCATATCCATTCACCCTATCAACCGGTTGTATTCCATACCGCTCCCGCTGCCCGATCAAGACGCACACATTTGCTTAGCGCTACCCATCCGAAGGCAGCTTCATGGAGGCAACAACGACCCTACGGGATCAACATTGCACCACCAACGAACATGCCAAATTGCTATCCCTTAAAGAATATAACGTAACCGTGTGCATTATCAATCACGCCTTCTCAACATCTTACCCAGTGTGCTCCACAGGACCGCAGAAATGTCCTCCAAGAGCTCAACGAACGCCAGCCCAACACCCATAACCGCTTCCCTTCCTTCTATACGGTCTTACCCCGTCCTTCACTGTCTATAGTTCATCCAGGCTCTCTCACATTTTGGAAGCGCCGGATCTTCACCTTCTCTATTGCCCTTCTAAAGCACCCAAAACCTAGATCCTCGCACCACCCAATCTACGCCGGAAACAAAATTTCCCCCCTCTTACCCATCTAATTATCAGCTAACTCTTCATAATCTCTCTCTCAGGGCTGTAGATATCCACGCTCGAGCCTTGGGAGGCTCACAGCAACAGTGCCATTAGAACCATATCCAACATCCTCCATCCCACACTCTAAACACAATCACTCAAGTTCCTCATTCACCCAGCTCTCCATACACACTATTTCGATGCTAGGTAACACTACGATCGTCTGATTTCTTGGATTCAATAAGACAACAAAACTAGGCCATTGGAAAGGCGGTCTTGGATTTCGCGCGGCGTGCGGGTCCATGCTAGTATCTGTATGTCAAGGAAAAGGTCAAGGTTCCGATAGAAAATGCAGAACCAACTGTATTATATAATGAAATACATCTACTTCGAGCCTTTATACACTAGTGCTTGAAGTTGATCAGAATGCTTGAAGTTAACCAGAATGCGGACTGTCTGAAAGGAAAATCCTTTCATCTCGTAACTCATGCAAAAGCACCATTTATCCCATTCCGCCCTCACCCATACTCTGCACCTCAACCCTTCCCGCCGAACCGATCCCGCTCTTCGAGGACACCGCGCGCCATTTCTAATTGCTCGTCCGTTTTACAAATCAATGTCCTGAATCTCGCTCCCTGCGCGCTGATATCGGTCACCACAGCATCTTCCGGCTCCTCGTTCTTCTTATCATCAATCTCGAAACCGAGACAACGCACCCCGTTAACCACTTCTTTCCTAAGTCTCGCGCCGCGCTCTCCGATACCTCCAGCAAAGACCAAAGCGTCGACTTCGCCGTCAAGTTTGGTGAAGTATGGAGCAACATAGTTAAGGACGCGGTCTACGAAGATGGAGAATGCCAATTGACACTCTGGCTCCGAAGAAGAAGATATGAGGCCGAAGTTCGTGGTTCCAGTCAAGCTTTTCCATCCACTTTTCTTATTGAGGGTTTCTTCGGCCTGTGTGATGTGCAGTTCCGAGGAGCTAGATCTAGACGGCATGCCCGCCTCATGCGTAAAATGAAACATCAAGCTCGGATCAATACTGCCTGATCTCGTAGCGCCCGGTAATCCCGCCAGAGGCGTCAATCCCATACTCGTATCCAAACTTCTCCCATTCTTAATACAACATGCGCTCGCGCCACTACCTAAATGCAAGGCGATGATATTTAATTTGTCTTTGGGTCTGTCGAGGTAGGTTGACACGGCATGCACGATGAAGGAATAGGATATGCCGTGGAAACCGTATTTCCGGAGTTTGTTTTTGCGGGCGACGGTTTGGTCGATGGGGTAGGTGCTGATGTGGGGTGGGATGGTGGCGTGGAAGGAGCTGTCGAAGTAGGCGATGTTTGTCGCGTGGGGGAGGAGTGCGGATACGGCTTTTACGATTGAGAGGGCGGGGGTGTTGTGCCTGGGAAATATTTTCAGGATTGAGGAAGATTGGATGAATGGGAAGATGGAAAGTGTCTTGATGCTATCTACCAAATGACAAGTGGCGAGGATAAGTAAATCAGGAAGAGTGAAGTGGGACAGATGGAATGAAACAGAAAGCATTAGACACAAATCACAATTACGGATAAAGGAGAAAGATCGGAAATGGTGAGGAGTTGCAGTTTGTTGTGGCTAGGTATAGCAGCTATTGTTGAACGGGAAAACGAAGGATGGTACTTACAATGGAGCCAAATCACTCAATGTTTCGATATGATGATACGTATCTGCATCAATGACCTGAGAGCGTGGATAGTCACCACCGTGGACAACGCGATGGCACGTGAAATGGATATCCTCTTTCTTGCTCAACCCCGGAAGTCCCTCATCTTTCGTCAAATGATCGAGAATGAATCTAAACGCATCTTCTTGAGAATTGATGTTTCTAAGCTCTTTGCCTTTGATCATTTCCTCGCCCCGTTCGTACTTTAGACTCGCGGGTGGTGCGGTCAGTCCATCTACGACGGCTTCGGCCAGTGGATCGGGATCGCCAGACTCGCCATTCGTTTTGTAGACGGAGACTTTGACGGAGGAGGAGCCTGCGTTTATTGAGAGGATGATTTCTGGCATCTTCGGATCTGATGTCGGATTGAAGTTCTTGGATTGTTCCCCCTAGGATACGGCTTCGACTGAAGGGTGAGATAGTCTTTGGGAAAGTAGGAAGCTGGTTGAATCGGAAGAGAAAGACGGAGAAGGCGGAAATTAAGGCAGACGTTAAAAATTGTGAAAATCAGATCACTTTCTTCTCCATTTATCGGTCTGGTGTTGAGAAAAACTGATTCTGTTCACTCCACGAGGTGGAATGATCGGAAGACTTGGCGAACGTCTGGTCTGGTCTTCACTCTTTCATCCACTACCCACTTGCGGTCCAACCCTATTTCATCATGCATTCGTCTCCATGCAGCCTTACAAGTTATTGTAAGCCAGGGGAATCTCATGCAGATGCGCCGCCCGAAATTTGGTGGTAATAGGTCGCAATAAAGAGCCGTTCCGACTTTTCTTCCTCTCGCGACGTCATCCAACGCGCCTGCACGCGTCTATCGATCGCCTAACGGACCTTCGAAGTCATTGAGCCCGGAGATTCAAATTGTGCGGATGGACCCTCCAATTGCGATGGCCTCCGGACCTTCTTCCGTCGCGATGATGGTGGTAGTAATTGGCGAAAGGGCTGAGGTAGGAATTGCGTCACAGCGTTTTTATTTGCCAACCACAACTACTTTCCTAATCAATCTACCACTTCAGCTTGCCTATTCAACTGCAATTTTTACTTTGGATTACTCTTTTCCCTCCCAGAACTCTTCACCCATCCTACTGCGGTCAACCCTGTCAAAATGCCTGGTGAAGTCATAGATCGCCCAAACCCAGGGTCGAAGCCATCGAATATTCCGGAAGAGGTGCTGTCTCTCAATGTAAGAGTGCAGAAGAAGCCACTGCCGGAAAATGAAAATGCATCGTTGAAGGATTTCAGGCGTGCGGCTTGCTATATTGCTGCTGGTAAACCACCAACCAGTGGAAAGCCAAGTTCAAAGTGCTAATAGACCGACTGCATAGCTATGATCTTCTTGAAGGATAATGTGTTGCTGGAGCGGGACTTGACTTTCGATGATGTGAAGCCGCGATTGCTTGGTGTGTTCCAATCTGAGCTTCTCCCGCAATGATCCAGCAATTCTATTCAAGGACCGTGCTAGAATTGAAATCTAACGAGGACTAGGCCATTGGGGAACATGTCCTGGGCTCATTCTTGTATATTCTCATCTTAACTACCTTATCCAGAAGCACGACGTCGACATGATCTACGTCGTCGGCCCCGGTCATGGAGCTCCTGCCATCCTAGCCTCCCTATGGCTAGAAGGCTCTATGGAAAGGTTCTACCCTGAGTTTAGTCGAGACAAGAAGGGTTTGCACAACCTCATCACGAAGTTCTCAGTAACTGGTGGTCCCCCAAGCCATATCAATGCTGAGACTCCTGGCTCAATTCATGAGGGCGGCGAGCTTGGATACGCCTTAGCCGTTTCCTTTGGAGCTGTTATGGACAAGCCCGATCTTGTTGTGACGTGCGTAATCGGCGATGGCGAGGCGGAGTCAGGTCCTACTGCAACAGCATGGCATTCCTACAAATATATCGACCCTGCTGAATCTGGCGCCGTCCTCCCCATTGTCCACGTAAACGGCTTCAAGATCAGCGAGAGAACGATATACGGCTGCATGGATGATAAAGAACTCACGGCCCTCTTCATCGGCTACGGATACCAGCCACGCTTTGTCGATGACCTTGAAGACATCGATGCTGATCTTGGGAACTCACTTGAGTGGACGCTTTCTGAAATCCGGCGTATCCAGAAAGCCGCCCGCTCCGGAAAGCCGATCATGAAGCCACAGTGGCCGGTGATCATCATGCGCACACCGAAAGGCTGGAGTGGTCCCAAGAAAGTAGACGGCGAATTCATTGAAGGATCGTTCCACGCCCACCAGGTCCCCCTCATAAAAGCGAAATCGGACCCACAGCATCTGAGAGAGCTTCAAGAATGGCTCAGCTCTTATGGGCCGAAAGAACTCTTCAACGAGGACGGTACACCTGTGAAACATATCTTAGACGTCATCCCCGTGAAGGATGAAAAGAAGATGGGCCAGGTCAGAGAAACTTACGATCCTTACATTGGAATCATAGTTCCAGATTGGATGCAACTAGGTGCCGAAAAGGGCACCGAAGCAAGCTCCATGCAGTCATGCGGCTCGCTGATGGATAAGGCACTCCAAGAGAATCCTCATACGTTGAGAATCTTCTCCCCAGATGAACTGGAAAGCAACAAGCTGAGCGCCGTATTCGAGCACACCGGGCGAAATTTCCAATGGGATGAGTTCGCTAACGCTCGCGGTGGGCGCGTGATTGAGATCCTATCTGAACACTGCTGTCAAGGCTTCATGCAAGGTTACACTCTCACTGGCCGTGTCGCGCTGTTTCCGTCCTACGAATCCTTCTTGGGTATCATCCATACCATGATGGTTCAATACGCCAAATTTGGGAAGATGGTATGCTATTCCTGGTCTCTTACACCCTCTTGTCTCTACCTTCAGGATAGATCTAATCACTTCCCAGGCTCATGAAACATCCTGGCGCCGCCCCATCGGCAGCCTCAACTACATTGAAACCTCCACTTGGACGCGCCAAGAACACAACGGCTTCAGCCACCAAAACCCATCCTTCATTGGCGCAGTCTTAAACCTCAAGCCCTCTGCCGCGCGCGTGTATCTCCCACCAGACGCCAACTGCTTCTTGTCCACACTCGCGCACTGCCTCAGATCCAAGAACTACGTGAACTTGATGGTTGGCTCAAAGCAGCCCTCTCCGATCTTCCTAAGCCCAAAGGAAGCAGAAGCGCATTGCCGTGCCGGAGCTTCGGTCTGGGAGTTTGCTTCAACGGATGGAGGGCTGAACCCGGATGTTGTGCTCGTGGGCATCGGTGCCGAACTTACCTTCGAAGTCGTCAAAGCGGCTGAACTGCTGAGAGAACTAGTTCCGGAGTTGAGTGTTCGTGTGGTCAACGTCACAGATCTGATGGTCCTTGAGACGGAAGGCACGCACCCGCACTCTCTCACCAACCAAGACTTCGACTCCCTCTTCACAGAAGATCGAGCTGTGCATTTCAACTACCACGGCTACGGTACCGAGATAAAGGGTTTGTTGTTCGCTCGTCCATCCACGCACCGCATCACAGTCGAAGGATACAGAGAAGAGGGATCTACAACGACCCCATTCGACATGATGCTTGTGAATCATGTTAGTAGGTATCATGTCATGGAATACGCGCTGAGAGGTGGAGCGAAGGTGAATGAGAAGGTCAAAGTTAGGTTGGTGCCATTGCTGGCGGAGTTGAAACATATGATTCAGAAGACGAGAGATTATATTCTGAAGGAGGGGAAGGATCCTGATGGGACGTATGATTTGCATATAGTTAAGGATGGTGATGGCGGTGGAGTTATGTACGAGGGTTGAGTGCATTCATTCATTAGCTCTTAATCGATGGTAGGCTCGGACCTTATGCCCGTCGGACAGATTAAAGCAACCATGGAGTAGGGATGTAGAATAGCTCAACCAATGGGCCGACCATCTTAACCCTAGCTGGCCACCATTATTCATGGAGCGCTAATGCTCGTTCATATATCAGCTCACAACTCCGCCTACTCTCCCCATCCAAATACCCTCCCCTCCCTTCCTCCATTTCCTGCACTCTGGCTCTCCGCACAAACCCACCTTTCGGCCCACATTCCCAAATAACCCCACTCTCCCCATTCTCGCCCAACATGTTCTCAAAAGCGGCTAAGATTCCCTCCATAGGCACGAGGAGACCTTCAGATTCGACCCGATCGTAGAATTGAGAGGTCGAGATGGAAGTGCGGACGACATTGGGACATATGGCATTTAGGGTTATGGCGGATTTGGGGAGGTACTGGCCGTAGGAGCGGATGAGGCCGACTACACCGCTTTAAGGGGGTTAGTTGGAATGGTATTAGAGGGAATGAGTAAATAGGGGTCTTTACTGTTTTGCAGCCGTGTAGACGGGGAGTGTGGGGATGGTGTAGAAGCCGCAGACTGAGGCTACGACTCCGACTAAAATTATATGTTAGCGGGACTTCCATTCAGCGGCGATTAATGCGAACAGCCCATTTTCGGGCTCAAAAGGCAACTAAGAAAGAAAATAAAAGTGGAGGCAGCGAAGCCAGAACATAGTCTAGCCGGAACGGTGATCATTTTACGTTAAAATCAGCTGGACCGTGAGATGGATTTTCATTAGAAGTTGGAAATGGGTTAAGGTCGGCGTCTACTCACTCTTCCCACGGAATCCATAACTGTCGATTTCTTGGCGGCGAAATTGCTGCACGGCGAGCGCGACGCTGTAAAGCACGCCTTTTAGGTTGATGTCTAGGACACCTAGATCTGGTTCCTGGAATCCAGTGGAGTTCTCAGAGGGCTTTGGTATCCACTGTCTTTCAGCGATTCCGGCAATCGGGAAAACGTAATCGATTCTTTTAAAGGTGTCGACGGCTTTCTGGAAGGCGGTGAGTTGGGAGGGCCAAGAAGAGACGTCTGTTTCGGCACAGTGAATTAAATCCGATTTATATTTTTGGTTCAGAGTGGACGACAGGGATTGGGCGCCAGAGAGGTCACAATCTGCTATGAAAACGCGGAAGCTAGGAACGGTGAGAAGAGTGGGGGGACCGAGGGAAGAGATGGAGAGCTGAAGGTGGTGAGGATGGGAAGAGGGATTATTTACCCTTTGAAGACGAGCATTTCTGCCACAGCCCGGCCTATTCCGCTTGCCCCACCTGGTTTGATTGGCTTCTGTGTGATGAGACGGGGACTGGGAGAACCCACCGGTTATGAATGCTGTTTGGGATGGTTCGGTCATGTTGATTTTCTTGTGACGTGATTGGGATTTTGAGGAATTGGAGAACGAAAGCCCTAGAATAAAAACGTGGAAAGGCGTGAAAAGTGTGGAAGCCCAAGATGTTCAGGAGTTTCAAAGTTGAAGAGATTCGGGAATAAGCAGATATCATATACGACTCAAATGTTACCCCAAAGCCCCCGCTCAGCGGATATTAATTGCGGGGTAGAACGATACGTCATTATCAACTAAATAGGTGGAATTGTACGAGATCTGGTGACCTTGGAGATGTCTAGGAAACTGGAGGTTATTGTCACTTGAAGTTCAGATAAAGTTGCACTTGACATCGGTACAGCGTCCGATTCGGCTAGTAGCACGTCGGGACAGGCCGGAGGCTCCGGACGAAGTTGGATGAATAGTATTTTAATCGAGATTCAAATATAGTTTCTGGTAATCTATTCTAATGATACGAGCATGGGATATTGGCACTTTTTTTCTTCCTGCTTCCGGCTTGCATTTGTCTCGATTTAAGAGTGAGGTTCTGGAGTGGGGGGGAAGGAAATGCAGGAGCCTGAAAAGTATCGTTTGAAAAACCCCTTATGACGAATGACTTGAAGCTAGTATCCTTAAAAAAATGTTAATTAGTCCTAGAATATAAATCCAACAAGAAAAGCGCTACAAATAAATTCGATGACAGATTTATCTCGGCCGCAACCAAGCATCCCACCAACTGCCGTTGAATTGAATCGATACATTGAAAGGGCCAAACGTAAGCTTCTTGTTGCACCTTTAGGCGGCTTTAGGAACGGTAAAAAGCTTGGCAGATGTCTCATTCCCAAGTCCTGGTTCTGGGTCGATCTTGTGATACAATATGCAAGAAACGATCTAACGTGTTGTGAAGGGTGCAAAAAGTTGGAGCTGGTACCTATCCCCATGACGCTTGTTCATATTGTCTAGACTCAGCTTCGCTGCAATCAAACTGCCGACATATCAACCCGTCAACGATTCCAGTGCGCCTGCAAATATCCCCTTCACCGATCGGGGGTGGCTCTTGGTCACGCTCAGCATCCTACATCTTACACATAAAACTTGTCGGTGTAACCGTCCTAGGATGGACCCAGCTTCAAAGACGATGACCTACAGTAGCTGTTTCCGAGCTTAATCGGAGAAAATAAAGACAAGGAAAGAAGGGCTTGTTCAAGTTGTGGCGCTTTCTTAACTGTTTGGGACCGGCAGACTGGGCCCGGCGAGCGTAGGTAAGCTGTAAGGCTAGGTCTGCTATATGTTCTATTTATATAGAAGAAGCAATTCATCTGATACGTACGTAGAGATGGATCCATGATTCGAAGATGAGAAAGGACGAAAGGGTGAGTACCATCGGTGTGCGTGCAAGTCCCGCTTGCTCTCTAGGCCTCGTAAACATCTCAGGAGAAAGGCAGGTGGCTTCGGGCTGCATGAAGGAGGATTTGGATATCTCTCACCGCGATGTGGAGGTGACACAGTGTGGTGCGAGATCTTGGTCCGGATGAACAGGTGCCACGTAGGTTTATCAATGCGCTAGCCCCTTGCAGTTTAGTCTTTCATATTGGATAAGGTCCTGAACACCAAACCTCTGACAATCTGCATCCGTCCTCATCTCCCCTGCATCCGCACTGTCAAAATTCATCGTAAGCTTCTTCCCATTTGTGAAAACATTCCAAAAGCTGTTCAAATTATCCGCAACTTCTGGGGCAATTGCTCTGCTCCTGTGCTGCATTCTCTAATGGTCACTCTCATACTTGGCCGGCATAAGCATGTAATGCATTGTACGGATATTCAAGCCACGGTCTTTATACTCTCCTTTCTATTCAAACTAGACTATTGAATGTAATCCTTCAACCCTCATGTTTGGCCACGATTCAGTCTCATATTCGTGCTGAGTCTTATCCTCCCCTGCCGGGCCGGTGTGGAGTGGAAATGATTTACCCTGTCAGATCCTTCGTCTCCTGATCATATCTTCTTCGTAAGATCACCCACATGTCCCCCATCTTCCCTTCAGACAAGGATTCTTACTATGTATCTCAACAGCGTCGCTGTCGCCCTCTTGACCATTCTGGCTCAAGCAATTTGTGATCCTGTAGACGACGCTTTGAGCGTTACGCCCACAGCAACACTTGCCAAGGGAGTAATTCGCGGAACGACAACAAGCATTGCAGGTGACAGTACTTCTCTAGCCGTGAACAAATTCCTCGGCATCCCGTTTGCAACTCCACCAGTCGGTTCGTTACGATTTACGCCGCCAAAGCCGACGAGCTGGGCGGAGCCGAAAGATGCTAAAGAATTTAAATCGGCCTGTATTCAGGTCTTCAGTTCGTCTCCTGGTCCCCTGTACACTAGTTCTCTATCACACTAATCAGTCGATAGGTCCATTAAGTGATCGGAACTTCACCGAGGCAGTCTTCAATACCCCTACACCAAATGAATCCGAGGACTGTCTATATCTCAACGTCTTCGCGCCTAAGAAACCATGGAATCTTTCAAAGTCACTATTCCCAGTTCTGTACTGGATGTATGGCGGGGCCATGAAGTTTGGTAATGCCGGACAGCCCGCGTACGATGGATCCAATTTTGCCGCCCTGGAGGACGTCATCGTCGTCAGCGTCAACTATCGAACCAATGGTAACACCCTCTCCCCACCCACCCCCGATCTCATCATCTAACATACACCAGTCTTTGGTTTCCCAATGGCGCCCGCAATATCCAACATCACAGAGCGCAACCTGGGCCTCCTAGACCAACGCGCCGGCCTCGACTGGATACAACGCAACATTGAAAAGTTCGGCGGAGACAAGACGCGCATCACCGTGTTCGGCGAATCCGCCGGTGCCTATTCAACAGACATCTTACTCACAAGCGCCTGGCCAAATGGATCCCCATTCTCCTCCGCAATCATGGAAAGCGGATCCTACGCTTACCTCCCCATCCCCAACTGCAACAACACCGATTACAGAGCGTGGCAGAGTCTCATCGACGCGCTGGGCTGCACAAACGCCTCACCCACCCCTTTCCAATGCGTCAAAGAGAAAAATGCTTCGGATGTCAAGACGGCACAGGAGTTCTGGAACATCGCGTTTGGTCAGGCTTGCGATAATATCACTTACGTATCTGATCCGAGGTTGAGGAGGGAAAGGGGAGAGTTTGCTCAAGTGCCGGTGATAGAGGGGAGTAACGCGCAGGACGGGAGCTATTATGCGTTTCGGTTTGGGAATAACACGGAGCTTTATTTTCAGACCTATTTTAAAACGATGACGCAGGAGTGGAGGAATAAGATTTTGGAGGCGTATCCGTTGGGCACCGAGGGTCGTGTTGACAACGTCACAAGACTTATTCAGATTCATACGGACTGGAATTTTCACTGTGTAAGCTCCCCCCTTTCCTTATCGTCTTTCTCCTTCAAATGGACTTTGAAAGGGAGAGATTGTGAAGCTGATGGGTATTATAGCCTGCAACATTCAACGCAGACAGCTCCACAAAGTTCGTAGACACATACCGCTACCTCTTCAATGCCACATTCCCCAACACCCGCATCCGCGACCCGCGTTGGTCTGAGCAATACCAGGGCGCATGGCACACTTCCGAGATCCCGATTGTCTTCTCTACGTATCCCCGTGAAGGGTTCACCGACGAAGAGAGAAGACTCAGCGACACTATGCGCCATGCCTGGGCGAGCTTTGCTAGAGATCCGAAGCAACCGCCGCTGGAAGGTTAGGCGAAAGTTGGAAGTCAGACTGAGGATGTCATGGTCTTTGGTACGGATGGGAAGGCGGGGACGAGGGTGGTGGAGGATAGGACGGGGAAGTGTGGGGCTTGGAGGGATTATTTTGTTAAGACGCATTTGAGATGATCGCTTTCTCTCTATGATTGTTGTTGTTCAATGATCCTAATACCAAGTCACTATATCTGGTCCATTCTCTACGTACCAGTCAAATATGCCATTGTCAATTTCTTTGCTATCGCTGCACACTATATAAAACCCCCCTTCCTCATGGAGCCCTACGGCCTCTATATCCCCAATTTAAACCCTCCCGGACAAGCTTTTTGGAATAGGCCATTAGGATCATACGTCCTACTCACCCTCCTCAAAAAATCCACACTCTCGCTACCGTATCCTTTTATCGGATCTTGCCATCCAGCCGCATAATTCAAATAGACAAATTCATTATACACACCCTTTTCTCTCGCGCTCGCCTCAATCTCCTCCTCCAAATTTCTCATCGCAGCCTCTACCGTCTCGTTATCTACCGGCAATTGCCACGAAAGGGTAAAGAGCAGATTTATCAGATCGTCGGTGAAGCGATTTAAACCAAGGGCGTTTCCACCGGTAGATGACGATTTCGAGTATATACTGTAGGGAAGCGGTTGGAATGTCATCGTGAATACGAGACCGAGGACAGAGGCGAGCTGTTTTGCTGTCGTATCTGCCAGCGTGTATACCTCGGCCATAAAGTCCTGTGCAACGTCGGGCTTGTTAACGAAGGTCAAGGTGACTAGTAGATTATTTCTTCCGTTCGTGATGGCTAGTACTGTCGCTAGCTCATTTGTAAAACTGGAGAGCTTGTCTTTGCGGATTGATGAGGCGAGCGTGGGCATCTTAGCCAAGTCTTCGAAAGCGGGTGGTGGCCATGCGGTATCTCCGTTCGTATATGCGATGTTGTGGATTATGCTGGGAACACCTGCCAGCCAGGCAAAATCAGAGATAAGTGCTGCGTTCGGGTCGTACGCTTTGCTGACGGTGAAGTTTGAGAAGAATTCGAAGAAGGCTTCTTTGTTGGTGATTGGCTGTGCGAGTGTGCCGCCCCAGAATGGGGTTTGGGAGAAGATCTTGGAAGTGAGGGATGTGATAATGCCGAAGTTGTTGCTGCCGCCTTTCAGGGCGCGGAAAAGAGTGGGATTGGAGGTGCTGGATGCGGTGGTTATTGTGCCGTTTGCGAGCACGACTTCAAAAGAGGCGATGTTGTCGCAGGCGAAGCCATAGCGGCCGGAGAAGAATGATACGCCGCCTACGCACAATTAGTAGGCTCTCAAAATCTCAAGCGAAGCATAGATATCTCCACTATAAATTCCTCGAGAATGAGAATGGGAAAGAGAGAGGAAGGGAGGGCGAGATACCTCCTGTAACTAGACCTCCTACGCCTACGGGTGTCACGCGTCCGCCCACCATAGCAAGATTTTGATCATCGAGCGTGGGATAGATATTCCCCCACCGATTTCCAGGGCCAATGGTAACTGTTCCTTTGTCCGCGGAGACGGATACTTGGTTCATGCTTTGCATATCAATTGTGACTCCGCCGTCGATGTTTGCGGCGCCGGCTTGTGGAGTGTGTCTGTCATCTCATCAGCTCAAGTCTACTTTCACTTCCACTTCCATTGGGTCTCAATCTCAATAGAAGAAAGGTATATCTACCCAGCGCCCCGAACAGCAAATTTACACCCTCTGATGGATGCTTGATAGGCGATATTTAGGATTGTGACGGCAATAGAGACATCTTGTGTGCTGGTGGATATCACGATGCATGTTGGATGGAGCGACTGTTCTTGCGCGGACCAGAAGGAGAGTTGGGAGGATTGATATTCGGGGTCTGTGAGGTCGTTGAAGTGGACTTTTCCAGAGAGAAAGTAGTTTAGTACAGTGCACTGGTATGGTGAGCCTGAGTTCGTCCCCTGGGAGACGAAGAGATTCCAAGTAGCAGGTTTTCCCGACGTCAGGATTGAGATTCCGAATTGTAAATTTCCAGTCGCAGAATGCAATAACTGGAATAGCGATGTGACTTACACAGGTTCCATTCTTCTTGAGTTGATCTAGAATGGCCTTCTTGTCCAGAGCTGCGGCGGACACCAGATTGAAGTAGTAAGACACGAAAAGAAGGAAAGCCTGAATACCGAAAAAGGAAGCCATGATGCCAACATCACGGTAAAATCGTAGAGCTGGGCCATACTCCCTTTATACGCATAGCACACCTACAAACATTCCCCATTCTGATTTCAATCTCGTCCGCCAAAATTCTACAATAGCTCGGCAACGACAATTAAGAAATTAAGACACCTGGTAGCGAACATGGTCAATGCAACCACACGAAATCTTGGTGATATCTCCCAAAGAGGCATATTGTGAGCCGATCATTGCCTTAAAAAAAAGCTCACACCAAACTTGTATGTAACTGTTTTACTACGGAAAACGTTGATCAGTGTAGATAAATACGAATCCGAAGGAGATTGGGAAGCCACCTGAGCGCCTTCGAGGTAAGATGATGAAAGCCAAGTGGTTCTTGCAGTAAATTCCGGCATATTGGGGACCCGTGTGACCTCGATTGCATGAGGTTTCGTCAGTTAGGAATGCAAGGTACGTCGTAGGATTAAGACAGTCTAATATTCTCAATAAATGCTGAATATGCGAATCTGGGTGCATTTTTGTGAGCTTTCTATGGTGTTTGTACACTTTTACTTTTTTTCAGTGGTATGATTAACCTATGATTAATAAAATCCCACGGGAACGGCGACTTCACGTTTCGATTGACAACTTGGCAATATAGCAGGAATACCGGAAACCTCGTGTTAGACATCGCCTAGGCCCTTCAATAGTTCTTTACATGCGGGTGCCTGGTCGTTGGGATTCAGCTGGGAGAGGTTGGATAATTGAGTGGATTCAGCCAAACGAGGGCACGGGCGTTACACAACAGGAAAACACGGGAGCGGCTTTCCGCTTCTGTTTGAAGGAAGGGAAGAAAACAGGAAGGAATACATAGTAAGAGTACGCCTAAGTAGATGGTGCCAATAGAGAGGACAACAAGAAGACATGAAGTTTGATGGAAATAGATGTCAAGGACGTTTAAAGTTAAGGCGGGAAGCGCTAGTCCTAATGAAACCTCAGGGTTGCATAGATGCGTCTATGTGGTAAAGGCGATTGTCCTCTCTTCAAAATCTTGGATAATAATAAAGTCCTGAACCTCGAATCACTCTCTGATCATGACTAGAGAGATGAGTGGTGTCACGTGTATAAATCACGTGCTTCTTGCGAGATATGGAGCGTGCACGGGCATTCACCGCCCTGCTCGCACCACTAGCTCTCGATCTCAATGTCCAAATCAGCCATCTGGAGACTTCTTTGAATATTCATTGGTTCGGTACCGATGTGAACTCGTCAATCCTTCTATGAACACCAATATGACTAAAAAGCGTTGATGACGTGTCGCAGCTGAGCCCTGAATACAATTACGGGCACTCCAGGAACGCTCAATCTTCATCTACTACCCTAAAGCTCTTCTCTTTTACATATGTTTGATCCGTCTAGACATCCAAGCGGCAATGATGTATGAGCAGTCCTGTTTCGTTCCTTTGTTTTCAGAAATTCCGCATGGCTCGCTGATGACGATCGCAAGGCAAAGGACGCGTCAATACCCATTCGCAACTCAAAGCTCGTCTCAAATGCGCAAAATTCATCGAACAACACCCATTCATCATCACATTTTATCTAAATATGAACCCTCAACTCCCATACCAACCATTTTTCACGAGTCTAATCCCGCTTTCCTACCCGTGTAGTGTTTCTTGATTGGTTTCTCTTCTTGAGCATGATAATTAACACCCTGGTGTCGTATACGTTATGCTCACCACTAATTCGCCTCCAATACTTTTCGAAGGATCGAATGAGGAAGAGGACCAAGACAGGGTGCCTAAGCTGTCACAAACAACGTATGAAGTGTGATAGAAGAAGGCCAACCAACTGCGTCATATCGAAGCGACAATGCGGAGGCTACAACCAGCGAGTCGTGGATACAACAACCTTCACCGCCAATTCTCTACCACCCTTCAACCTCACTATAAGCCGAGGGAGAGGTGAATTCCCAAGGTGGGGGTGTTCCATCAGGGCTGCTACAAGCGGCAGGGGCGGGGAACGTAGAGCTAGTCCAGTGCTTGCTCATGATGGGAGCTATTATCTCAGCGAAATGGGATGACGGGTCAACAGCGTTGCATTGGGCGGCAAAAGCAGGGAATACGGAAATAATCAAGCAGTTACTGGATGGTGGAGCAGATTTCGCGAATGGGAACGATATCAGACGGACACCTTTACACGAAGCTGCAGCAAGTGGAAATGACTAAGCCATAGAACTTTTGTTAAGTCGAGATGCTGATGGACAAGTGCAAGATATACACGGAAGGTCAGCCCTTCATTATCTCATTGAGTCAGGTAATGTCGAACTCTCGCATCTGCTCATCAATGACCTTGGCTTTGGGTGTATGGATGAAGGGCCTACACAACTACTCCATCGTGCAATAAGAGAAGGCCAGCCGTCGGTTGTGCAGATGCTCTTATTTGCAGGTGTCAACGTCAACCAAAATGTGCATATGGCTATGCACCAATACACTACGGTCATGGCTCGATCATGGACTTGCTGCTGGCCTGCAAAGGTTTGGATGTCAATCAGATAAACAACGTTGGCAATACCGCATTGGATATTGCGAGGGCGGATGAAAACATGGCCATGACCCAGCTGCTACTTGCCTATGGAGCCACTCTCCAAAAGGGAAAGGCAAGATTGGAATTTCAACGATCTGAGACGCAAGGGGACGACTTTGGTCAAACAGGGACAAGAGCCAGAACTATTAACTGAGCCAATGGAGTGCGAACCTAACATTGGAGTTTTCAGCATGCTCGAACAAGAACAAAGGCAGAAACTGGACGGGCTCGACTACGCTGAAAACTGCACTCCAGGACTCATCGGACACTTCAACAGCAATGTCAACTACGGACGATGGTCGGCCAGACTCGATCGAGTTAACAACATTGCTGCTCAAAGACTCAGAAGACGACACATTGTCACCCCAGTCCGATACAACATCCTGCGATTACTCTATGCCCGAAGCGTCTTATCCAGCGAGCAAGGCTGCGAGGCATTCTTACTAGCCGCCCAGAGGCAGAGAGTGATCGACCGGGTAATGTGCTATTTCTATTCTATATTCCATGCCACTCCTACAGCCACTCGTCGTGGAGACAATGAGTCCAGTCATGGGACATCTCATAGCGGACAGGGTGGGCCAACACATCAAACATCACCCGTTCAAGGCTCTGGATTCCTCTCGGGCTCAAGACGTGGCAAGCATGCGCAACAAAATGAGGACGGAAATTCTCTGAAGACGATGGAGAACTCTTTAAAAAACGACCTAGAAGAGACTAGGATCCGGCCAACATAGGTCAATTTCGGCGGAAGTTCGCGTGTCCATATTTCAAGCGCAATCCACAAAGGTATCGGACTTAACAATTCTGTTTTGGTCCAGGGTGGGATGAAGTGCGGCGAGTCAAGTGAGTCTCAATTCCCGTGCAAGGGGATAAAATATTACAATTGCTAATTTAATATCCTTTTCCACAGAGAACATGTTTATCGGAATCATGTCTTGCCCCTCATCTGCCCACGCTGCTATCACAACTTTTAAAGCGGAAACACTGCTTCGAGACCACCAACGTGCTGATAAGCCTTGCCAAAAGCGCCCAGAGGAAACTACCGAAGGCTTCGACAAACTGCAAGAGAAGAGGTTGAGGTGTAGGAAGAAATCTCATCCTGAATTGAGCGAGGAAGATAAATGGAGGGAAGCATATCGAATCTTGTTTCCTAATGATGATGAAGGTATGATGCCATCAACATGTATGTATACCGTTTGGTTCTATGTTAAACAGGAGAAGTGCTCGGCTAATGAATATTACAGATAGCGACAATTACTTGGAAAGGATCTATCAGGATCAAGGCCAGGCTTCAGATTCAAATGCGCTGGCTCGTTACGAGCAGTTTCTCCGCCGCGAATTGCCGCCAGCAATACATCAAGAACTCGAAAACGCCGTGGAAAGAGAGTTCAACCATTTAGAGGAACGATTGAAAAGCCAATTAATCGAAATTGTGCGCAATCTTCAACTCCAGCTTTTTCAGTCTTACACGCAGACTCGCAACGGAAACCGGCATTCTCGAACGGTAACACAGAGTGCGGAGAGCATCCCAATTCCCGGACTTTCGACACCATCAAATATAAATCCAGTGTCAGGCGCTACCCTGGAAGATCAACTCGCATCGTTTGAGCCGCCACCACCGGTTGGTGAGGATGTGTTGGACTTCGATGCCGTGCTCTATCAGTTTGAGGACTTGGAGGAGTTTGAAGACTCGGCATATGACTCGTTGTTTGCGGATTCTGCTTATGCTAATGATGGCTTGGATGCTAGCTTTGGCCACAGCTTCGACCCTGGGATTAAGAATGGAGAGGGGCCGTCCTGTCTGTGGTAAATTTACCGAATTATCCAGCCATGGGTTACCTATTAGAATGGTCTTAGATCATCTTCTTCCATTTGCACATCATCCAAATATACCGGCTACGTATCCAGCCCATTGATCACTTTTCAGTCTGGTTGGAATTTGCTTGCAAACAGCGATCGATATTTTTCAGCGTAAATTTCGAGACCCTTTGGTAGATTGTCGGTGGCGCATCCAATCCCGTTCCATTTCTATTCTTGCACGCTTGCGAAATTGCATTCAGTGGTACGAAAAACTTCGCTAGGAATTCCAAAACGGGCAGCAGGGAATCGAACAGTCAGTGTTCCAGTCACAAAAGAACGTCAGGGTCGATACGGGATTGTGAGTGATGGGAAAGAGGTGATTTTACCTATTGCCATCAATCTATAACTGTCCGCATTTAGAGCAGCAGCATATCGTCCGTATATCAGATGCGTCAGCTGACCCACCCCTTCTAGCGTGTAAGCACGCCCAGAAAAGCTAAAGTCTCCTAGAACAGCGTCATCCCTGGCAAGCTCGACAGAACCTTCTGGCGCCTGGGACTCGTCCAGGCGGACATCATGGACTTGGACCTCCCACAAGAGATATCAATACAAGCTCACCTCAGCACCCGCAGTTTGACCTTTTCGAGCACATCTTCCATTTAATATTTGGAAACCATGTGAATAAGCTAATAAATATCGATAGAAATTAGCGGTGATAGAGAATGTGGTGGTAAAAAAATTTAGGCAGAGCATACCTCGTGGAACATCCCCGCCTCTCTGCACTTCTCTGGCCGACGTACCGATGATTTCACTTCTAGAATTTAGCTTAAAAAAAATCATTAAAGAGATATATCATAAATCCGTCAACTTTTAAATCAATGGCGTTTTTTCGTAGCTTTCCGACCAGTCTTTCAAAGCCTGGTCTCGAGTATTAGTAACAAATTTCGCAGTGAAATTCAAATCAAATTGCCATGGGCAAAGGCCTTTACAGAATTGGATATTGAGATTGGCATCATCACTCGGCTGTCGAGGTCGCCCCAGTTCTTCATCCATGGCATTGCCCCAGAAATTGACGACCGGGTGGACGTTCTCTATTAAAGTGTGTCAACTATAACTTCACCGATAGGAAATGATGGGTCTGCCCTATCTTCGAATACAACATGCGCATCAGTGTCGTACAACTCCGCATTTGGGTTAGTGAACACCCTTACATACAGGGAATCATTCGCCGTCACTCGCAGTACGGCTAAAACTTACTGTCTCGCATCTTCTAACGCATCTCGAACAACGTGTTCGTCTTCTTGTGATGTGGGAATTGGAGTGCATTGAAGGAGCCAGAATCCGACGATCCCTGAGTCTGATACCGCTTTTCCTGTGATGTTGTTCGGGCAGAGGGAGTGGGTCTTATTTAGAAGCGACTGGTCCTGTGTCGAGCCTGAGAGAGATCAGGCAGAGGGTTTGGCGCGGTTGGTTTAGCAAGATTGTCTAGTTTATAGCTGTATGAGATGGTGGAGAGGAGAAGGAGAGGCGGGACGAGGAGTAGGAACTTCATTTTGGACGAGAAATAGATGTTTATGGAATGGGAATTGGGGGTGGGAAGGGAGAATACTGAGGGTAACAGTGTGCGAAGTACAGTAGACAATTTCTAATGGCCATTATAGCTGGTGTGGGCAAATTTCATAGAAGGAATTGCCGAGTAAATGTGTCAATGATTCTTCAAATCCCGACTCTCTTCCACTTGCCAAGATTTCCCGCTTCAATTCCCCGACAAGGTTGGTTGGTAGTACTGTGTTGTGAGCGGCGCATCGTCCCATGTCTTATGAATGAATTACTAAAAGGTACGGATATTCAATACTATATCTCAGATGTCGCATATCCTTCGTGAGCGATTGCAGTTTCCGCCACGTCCCCTAGAGGCTTCACACCATGCGGATAAGCTGAGAGCCAAGGGAATCTAATTTCCATTGCAAACCGTAAGAGTGGTTATCACGGCAGAGAGATGCGCTAGGTAACTGACCTCCCTGGACCCTAGCCTAGCAGTTATCATCTTGGAAAGGTATACCAACAGCCATTAGAACCACAAGTAGAAATCCTAGCAGGGGGGCAAGAATATGCTGATTATATTTCCATATACGCTACATGCAAAGCTATGATATATCTTATAAGCCTACAGACAAACTGATAGATGGGATAATGAAAAGAGGTATTCCCAGTGCTCTACTTTCACCAGACCCTATCAGCAGACCGTACTTGCGTTAGGGACGGTGTTAGCTTTGCTCTGCATTTTCGTCGCGCTTGATCCTGGACAGTCTGTGAGTGAATCATTTGGAGTCACATGTATAGCGAAGTTTGAGAAGAACCATTGCCAGTTTCATTAGTAGCCGTTTCATTGATTAGTTTCAATATCTCATTGGACCACTGAAACGTCCCCTTTGAAACGGAACACCTCGGCCGGAATTTGAAGTAGGCAGCTATAGGTCATTTAATCAATCTTCGTTTTATCGCAAGATATCAGGAGAGCTCACCACGCACCATCAGCGCATAGCTATCCGCGTTTAAAGCCGCCGCAAACCGACCATAAGTCATCTTCGCAAAATAGCCGACGCGCTGCGGCCCATACGCAAGATTGCGCAAGGAGCCAAGATGGTTGAGAAGAGTTTCATCCTTGCACGTTCCGGCGATCCCTCTGAGATTGAATCGCATATACCCAAAAGTAGGGTACGGCGTCTCCGGGGGCAGGAGTGATGTAATCTTGGACGGCTTTGGAATCACTGGATAAGGCACTTGCTTTCTTGGCTTTGGCTATGACAGACGCTATTCGGTTTGCAGGGACCAAGTGGATAAGCTAAATACGGCGATCGATTAGCACGGTGCTCTAATACTCGATTTGGTAGTGGAAAGAGCGTACCTCGTGAAACATGACGTGGCCTATGAAAGGCGAAGCCTGAAGATTGCTGTCATCCAATCCTTAATCGCTGGTATTATACCCAATGTATGCGAAATCGTTCTCGAACATGTCGAAATGGTTTCCGAAGAAGGGAGGAACGGGTATCGTGTTTTCACCGATGGTGACGGCTGGCCGCCCCAGGGTAGTCCCACTATATCAATGTCAGCTTAAATAACTTGTAGACCTGAATGCGAAGTCGAGAAATTCCTTGAAGGATTGAAGAGTGTGATTGATAGAGTTGCCAGGGTGGGTACCATAAAGTAGCTCTGCATTGCCCAGAATGTTAACCACCAGGTGGACATTTCCTAATAATTAACGTAAATCAATCTAGGATACAGGAGAGCATGACGGACACAACCCAACTTACCCGTAACAATATCCCAGATATCTCCTTTGGGATCTCCGAAGATGGCATCCCAGAGAGGGTTGTCGGGCCTTAGTCGCAGCATCGCTTCGCCGTACAATGGAGTGTACCCAAGTGCCTCGCGAATCATGTTCCCATCCCGAAGTGTTAAAGGCTGAGCATTACAATTAGAGGGTACTGACACAGAGGGATTAGAATAGTCTTTTAATTGTTTGGTGTTTGCACCTGGGGAGGGCGGGAGGGAGGTACGGGATACGCAAATACTGAAATCCCAGAAGAGAGCAGGCGTGTGATGGCGGCGGTTGAGATGGAAAGGAAGAATGCGATACTGAGTAGAAGCCTCATATTGAAATCCAAGAGTAATGCTAATCGTAAAAGAAGGGACGGAAATATATTGAAAGGCTGGCTGAATTCGGGAAATAGAAATCAGTAGAGTATATGTTGAAATAACCCTATTTATATGAACGGAACATAAGAATATCTGTTGCAAACCCGATGTCACCGGCCAAGAGTTCGCACCCACACCATCCCATTTTCCAGTATCTGGATGTGAGATTTACTCTGGGGGATGCAAGAAGACGTATACCAGTGACCCTTCCTCGTCATGGTATCCACATGATCTGCTGCTCCAGAATAAAATTTAGGTCCTCGCACTCATTTCTCCCCTCAAAGAATATCCTTTCCACTGCAGAAAAATAGTAGGTATGAAGCTGACGGCAACAAGCAGTGCTGTTGTCACACCTGCGCTATTCGCTATACCGACATTCTCGAACATCTGCGGGAACCTGGGGATTACGATCAGCCACTAGTATTGGAATGAGCCAATGCAACTTACCAAAATGGGCCAATGAAGCCCCAGACCTGACGAACGAAGCTAATGAAGACGCCAATGCTAGCTGCTTCATCGTGGTAACAGTCTACTGCGTACGTAATCAAGACGGTGGTCACGATCTGGTTTCCCGCTGCAGCAATTCCAGCACCTATGACGGGAGTGACGTCCCAGTGCCCTTCCGGGGCTTGTTGGATTCGTACTAGGAAGACAATGACTCCACATATCGAAAGTAGGTATCCGATGTAACCCAGCCACAGTCGAAATTCGGGAGCTGGATATTTAGCGATTTTCTTGGAGCGTCGGCTCATCCAATAGTCACTCGCATGCCCTCCAATCTGCTCACCGATGATGCTTCCGATTATAATGCCAAGGAACTGAAGGCCGAGCTGCTCCGCGTTGAATCTAAATTTCTCGGCGAACAGCTGTGGGATTTCGACTGTAATGAGGACTGAGGCGAATAGGAAGACCATAGTGTAGGCGACTGCCGGAATCATGACGCAGGGATACTTGGCCATGCGGAGGGGAGAGATGAACTCGATGATTGAGAACGGAGTGCTGTCAATACGCCGGAATTTGAAGTATGATTCCTTAATGGCAGGGCCAACATGCTGAGCACCGCGCCGAATGAAGCGGGTCTCCGGGCCAAGGAAGATGTATAGAATGAGTTGACCACCGTTGATCTTGATTCAATATTAGTGAAGTATAGGAAGGATGATCCGAGGACAAACACTTTACCAACGCTAGAATCCAGTAAATCCATCGATACCCAACATGATACGCTACGAATCCAAAAACAAATGGTGCGAGCGGAACGCCTAGCGTAATCATGACCGTCCATATCCCCATATATGTCGCCCGATCCTTCTTAAAAAAGGTTTCCACAACAACTGCACCCCCAATGGCAGAAGCAGGGCTGATGAAGAACGCGACGAAAGCGCGACAGGTCATCATGGAGCCGTATGAGGCCGTTTTCGCGCATCCGATATTGAAGACTAAGCTACCGATTAGGGAAATGATGAATATAGGGCGGCGCCCGAAACGCGTTGAAAGTGGACGCCAGAATAGAGGAGCTCCGCCGATGATTGCAATTTGGACAGACGTGAGATAGGATGTTCTTTGAAGGCTAACACCGAGATCTTCTGCAATATCCTCGTAGGCGGGAATGATGGATGCGGCCGTGAATGTGGCCATACAGGCGTGGAAGGCGACTAGAATGAGGTTTGCGATTTTCTAGAGCCATTCCTTAGCAATACGCTTGGTGAGATTACATAGCCAGAGGACTTGCCTTCCAGCTCGTCCAGTTATACAGATCGGCATCTCCCATAGTTGAGAGAAGATCCAAATCTAGCGTTCCATGTCGATTTAGAAGATATTGGCGATGCTCTTCTGAAAGCAACACTGCTTCATCCTTCTCGAAGTACGTAGCATGAGTTGCTGCATGCGCGAGATCTTCATTATGAACAGGGGGATTCAAATCGATGTCTTCTTTGCTCGCCATGATGAAATATAAGAACGCACAATTCGGTAGGGGCTGCAGGCAAAAGTGAAAATTTCAGACAAGTGATGAAATAGAAACGAGATGATCATGAAATGGACATGCCTAGGGATGAGAAAGACGCTTCTGAAGTAATGTTTGAAATAGTCTATTTTTGTACGAGACGGTACGAATTGGGGATGTGGAGCCCCGGATTGACGAGACGGGTTCTTGCAGGGATGAATTTCACCTTTCGTCACGATGTTGAGCAATCAGCGATTCCGCTCCAACCAACGGTGAGCGCGTCCCTCCTAGCTACAGCAGGATATACCCCGATGTACGAAAACACTAACGGCCATGATCAGCGTGCTGCTTAGCTGTCAAATTGCAGTCCGGAAACACGGGCGGGTGTTTGCAGCAGGAGATGGCATTTCAATCGGCTTCTGGGGGGGGAACGTCATCGTGATGAACCCTTCGTCCGGCGTATGACATCGGATGCTGTACTTCGGAGCGCTGTAGAGTCGTGTTCGAGGGAGTATCTTGTCGTAATTCTGATAGAGGTGAGGATAAGAGACGGCGACGCGCGTTAAGCTTTAAGGAGAAAGCTTGTGCACGACCCGATAGGCCGGGGCCGATCATCATGCTCACTTTGCGTACAACATTCAAGAGTCTGCGAATTGTTACTATACGGAATGATAGTAGTAGCTGACTTCATTGCGAGTTCATCACTGGGAAGCACCTAAATATGGAGAGTGAATGTTCAGATCACGTGGTAAGAGCACGGACCGCTGACAGGCTCTAGACCTTAGCTTTTGTACCTCTCTCAAGTCACCGCTATCATCGTCTATTATTCTTCTCATCCAACCGATAAAATCTAAACTACTTGCACTCTCAAAGAAACCCCGGAAATCAACAGGAAAATAACAAATAAAAAACACATACAAGAGCGAAATATTCGCTAGTGGTCACCCACCTAACTACTAATCCGCCGTTTACAGGCGTATAGGGGGAGCGCACCGAAGTCTGGATCCAGTGTGCGAGATGCAAGCACCCTTGTATAAGACGCAATGATCCCGCACCATTATATGAGATAGCCATGGGACTTTATATCCGGCGAAGCTGATATGTAGAATGTGTCCCAACTATCATTGGAATGGATCTCGTGAGAAATGCCCAACGGAACCTCTGGATCCAAGGATCGCTGACACCTTAACCACGGAGGATACTGTGCGTCGCAATCACCGATAGTTGAAGGGTTAGGGTGGGAAAGGAAGAGATTATTAGGCGTTATGCACTACTAGTAGTTGCATGCTCAAAATACAGTCTTCTGCTACATAGCGTGGAACATATAGGGGCCACACCAGACTTATCGCAAATTGAGGAAATTAACAAAGTATATTAGACTGCAGTATTAACGGGGCCTTCTCTTCTAGACTTCTAAATTTACATCTTTGACCCTAACTTATAATTCTTAACGTGGGCCCTGTAATGTTTCTACTTTTGAGTGGCCAAATGCCGTAGAGAGGGATTTTTTTCCAAAAAAAAAAAAAAGGAAAACGCGAGAATGACAAGAGTGGGATTCGAACCCACGCGGGCAAAGCCCATGAGAATCACTGCTAGTCTGCAGACTTAGCAAGCTTTCGCTTCTGTGAAGATTGTTAGAATATATGTGAAAAACGTGCCAAGGCATCTTACGAGTCACACGCCATAACCACCCCGGCCATCTTGTCAATATTGAAACAAATTCGAAATTAAAAGTTCTCGAGCTCCCACAGTTAACC
The DNA here is from genome assembly GCA_010093925.1 of Zopfia rhizophila CBS 207.26. Taxonomy (NCBI): domain Eukaryota; kingdom Fungi; phylum Ascomycota; class Dothideomycetes; family Zopfiaceae; genus Zopfia; species Zopfia rhizophila. The sequence continues at coordinate 2,833,167 of ML994617.1, forward strand.
ACGTTAAGAAAGGTCTCTACACGCTGCTTTAAGTAGCACTTTAGTTGCTGTTAGAAGCTAAGGCAGAAGCTGAAATCTATTCTTCCCGTTGCCTGTTACCTGTGATCAGTACTATTAGAGCAGGTTCATAGAAGTAAGTATACTAAAGAAGATCCTATAGGATATGGCGCATCAGACGGGACGGTAAGCTTTCCTGCACCTATGGTCGTATGTGGAAGAAAAGTTAAAGTTATTGAATTATTGTAATTGTTGCACCTCAGCATCAACTTCATTCCTGGTTCAACTGACGAGCACCAACAAGCCAAACAAACCTAGTCGTACGCGAGAGAAATGCGTAAAGATCTGGCGCAAAAAAATTTCTTCTTCTGCTCATTGCTTCCGTAAGTATCGCTCTAAGTCAAGACAGGACTATCTCAGCGCCAGGGCAGTCGGGTTCGATCTTTTCACCAATCCCTGCCCGTGAATCGTCATCCTCTTCTTTTTCACCGTCCCTCCTCTACTTTAACCACACTCTTTCTTATACACGCACCACAATCAACCCTCGACTGCACCCAATCTTCGATGCTCATTACGCTTAAGTATCATAAAACTCCGAGGCAAATGCAGCATCAGTCGGAGGCAGCAAGGTGGTTATTCATCCAATGATATTGACAACAAGCGCATGAGATGAGACGAAGGTGGGCGGAACTAATGGCATCGCAAGCAGAACAACGGGATGTTTAACATGTAACGCATGGCTTTTCTTCTTTAACCCCTTCCGCATGTTTCAAACCCTTCTCCTCGCACTATCTGGTCTATCTCCCAAACTCATCAGCTCTCTCATAACTTCTCTTCCGGCCTTCTAATAGCCTGTCCATAATCCCCCGCATTCGGCGTCCTAACAATCGTATGAGTGTGAAATTTCGCCGGCTCCGTATTGGACAAGAAAACTCCAGAGTGATGATCAAACTCTAGAATAACAACCGGGCTCTGGATGCGGAAGTAAAATGGATCGTCGTCGCCGTATTCGCCTATCCAGCTAAAATATGTCTCATCAAAATGCCTCTTTATCTGTTCTAGCCGGAGTTTGCGACTCTTTTCAGGGAGGTAGAGTAAGAATTCATGTGCGATGTCCAGGACGAGCGATTGCTGCTGCGGCGTCAGAGAAGAGACGGTGATACCTTCGTAGGGTACGATGCGATTGTCGCGGAATGCGCCGCAGAGATGGCGTTGGTCGTCTTTGTTCCAACGATCTGTTGTCAAATCTCCCGTCTGCTTCATCCCGGGATCCCTCAAAAGTTTATACGTCTGCGCCTTCTTCTGCTCCTCCGGCTTCAAGGATTGCATCAACTTCAATCCTAAATTCCCTTCCTTATGTAAGATTTCTGTGCCGGCCCACTCCCCCTCATCGATGATATTTGGCTCTGCGCCCGTGAAGGTGGGCGATATGACGATTTTCGCTCCCTTGAAGAATACGGAAAGGCAGAGATGGTGTCCGTATAGCAGCCAGCCCCAGGGCGAGTCAGAAGAGACAGAGGGTGTGCCAAAGAGAAGAAAGTTGTAGGAGTATTTGTTCATGATGCGCGGGAGCCCGACGAGCTGGCCGAGGAAATGGTTTATGCGCATTGCGGAGAGGGCCTTTTGATAGCCTTCCGGGGAGAGTGAGGATTGGATGAGGGAGAGGATAGATTGGGCGGTTGATTCGGATACTGGACCATCTCAGCAATATATTCAAAGGGGGTATGGGGAGGTGTGTTTATTGGCGGTACACACATTCCTCCAACCGGAGTCCAAAAGGTCTTAATAAAATTTCTGGATTACTCCACGCCCTCCACTCCCTCGCATTGATCGGGTATCTCAACTTCCTCTTCTCTTCCTCTCCCAATTCCCCCAGCAACTTCTCGGCTTCCTCCACAATCTTGTCTGTATCCAAATCCTCATCTTGAATGCCGAACAATCCCTCTCTTACAGTCCCATCAGTCGTGACGCCTTTAAAAGGCTCTTCGTATAGCTTCGCCCATGCTTCTGTTAAGTCGAACAACCACGGAGGCGCATGGTTGACGCGAAAGTACTCTGCGTACTGGTATACGTCCTGCTTTGCGGCTGTTGTGAAACGGGGAGTTGTGAGATTGGGAATGTGTGCTCTAAAGGCCGAGGCGGCGGACTGAAAGGATTTCGTTCGTTCCATGTTGTCGGCTCGAGAGGTATGCGGATGAATTGAAGGACGAGGATGAAACCTTTTTGGTGTTTGAAGGTCTGTGAAGGGTGGGATAAGTAGATATATTCAATGGAGCTCTGAGATGTAAAATGTATTTTCACTCACCAGTGCCCGAATATCTCCTGATCTCTACTCAGTTCAGTCGCGATACCGGCGGAAGGGACCGTATAGAATGAACACGCAAATAGCTTCACGACGGCACACAATTCGGCTTCAACTTTCTTGTACGAAGGTCAGCTCGATGTACAATTTTCAGACGAGAGGGATGCATGCGCATGGCGTCACGGATACCTCCGATGCCCCGCAGTACCGGGAATCCCTACCCCTCCAGCTCGGGGTTCAGATCTGGCTCCGAAGCCACGCAGTGCCGCTCGATACGGTTTCGGGTTCAGGACATGGCAAATGAACCCCAGACGTGAAAATTTTGGGCTGATGGGAGGTTGAAAACCCGGTTTACATGAGAGGTTTCACAGGCAGTCTTCTCATTTCCCCTCAACGGCGATCCATTCCCAGGATTCATCGACCCGGGCCACGGAGTACGCAGAACAGGATGCAGAATACACCGAAAGGACCGTATAAGCTCGTTACGCTAAACACGGCACCCGATAGAGCAAAGAGATTGATTGGACGTATGGTCGATGGGTTGAAGGATCGATATACTATAGAACATGTTGCAAATTGCGAGAGTATGTCCCCCTTTCCCTTGCCATTCGTTGCTTAAAGCTGATCGAGAATAGAGATGGAAGAAGTCGAACCGAAAGTGCGGGAATATCGACCCCATTTACTTGTAAGTGCTACGAAATCAATTCTTGAGAGTGGTAGGAGGAATGGAGATATTGGCAGATAATGTTGACAGTGTGTAGTTTTCAGCCTCAATGTGGAGCCCCGAGCAAGCAGAGAAGATAAAAGGGGTTGCGGAGGGGGAAAGACCGGGTATAGTGACACATGCGATACCGCAAGGTTTGCAAGTCGAGAAGGGCCCAGATGCTGTGGTTGAGTATTTGATGGAGAATGTGCCGCTGTTACTTGATAGTGTGGAGTTGTGAAAGCTACCTGTACTTATAGGATTCATGCCGGTCGATGGCATAGACGCGGTGTCAGAAGGAAGGGATAGAGTATATACATTAGATCTGGATTCTATAGATGTACTGAATTATTACGTTGGGGATATTAATACAGCAATGTACACTGCCAGCTGCTTGCACTGTTTGGATCTCCCGACCCGGTGTATCGTGCTTGTTTAGGATACATGCACAAAGGTCTCTGTCTCGAAACTTCCGCATGCACCTTCTCATCGGCATACTTCGTTGCTATTATAGCATCAGGCGCCGTTCCATTCTCCACCCACGCCATCATCGCCCTCAAAACATCATGTTCTTTATCCTCAAACCCAGGCGTTCCATGCACCGTAGCTCCTAACGCGTTCGCTTGCCCACTCCCCGCAAAATACCACGGCGCATTCATATTCGGATATGTGCCGGAGCAATGGCCCATGCCCGGTACGAAAAACATTCTAAAGAACTCGTTTACATCAATCCCTTTCGGTTTCAGCGTCCTATAAACCCGATTGTAAAAATACGATGTACTGCCCGCAGGGATCAAGCCGTCGGATAATCCGTGATAGGACAGAATTTTCCCGCCGCGGGAGTGAAAGGCTGAGAGATCGAATTGCACGGTTGCGTTTCCGGGGTTTCGTTCATCGGCGAGGCGTTGGATGGATTCGTTGAAGGAGTAAAAAGACCAGTCGGGACCGAGACCCAGGAAGTATTGGATGTAGTGTGTACCTAGATTGTTGGGTGCGTCGGAAGAAAAGAGAAGCCAGGAGGCTTCGCTGCCGAGTGAGACGTGCGGGAAAAAGAATGTTTGGTTTTCGCCCACGAAATCGGAGTAGATTTTGTAGAGCGTGTTGAGTTGCGGGTTTGTGAGACAGCTGGCGGAAGTGGAGTTCGTGACATTTGAGGCACAGAGAAGTTCTTCCGGACGGAAGTTGCAGCCATTAGGATCCGAGATAATATTGTCGACAAGCCCGTCTTGCGGATCGCATTGCTTCAACACCTCAGCACCGATAGCGGGGAATAAGGTGGGTGGGATGTGGTGTGGAGCGGTGGTCGGGAGGTTGTAAAGAGCGGCGTTTACGGTCCAGGGTTGCAGGTGTGAGGTCCACCATGCTGGAGCTCCAGCAACGACACCGTCGAAGTCTTCTGGGTATGCTTCTGCCTCTTTTAGGCCTTGACGACCACCGGTGGAGCAGCCGTTGTAGTAATGGAAGGATGGTTTCTGACCGTAGTAGCCTTCTGTGATGAGTTTCGCGGCGACAACGGAACCGTGCATTGCGAGGTGACCCCAATTAGCTACCTTTTCGGGTTGGTTGTAGGTCCAGGCGCCGTCGGCAGAGGAGCTGTTGTGGCCGGTGTCGGTGGACATGGTTGCGAATCCATATCGAGTTCCCGGGGCCTGATTTCGTTAGAGAGAAGCAGGTCAGAAAGGGAGGTGCTCAAAGTAAACCGACCATGTCGAGGTAATTGATGCCACCTGCGAAGCCTCCATTGCCGACAGCTCTAGTTTTTCATCAGCACGATTTCCCACCAAATTTCACTAAACTCACAGGAATCGGCCATTCCAGTCACTGGGCAGAAAGAGGCCAAATCCAAACGTCGTGTTCCCAATCGACTGCACTTGAACCGAAACTGCGCATAACGCTGGTAGTCCAATGGGGTTGGTGGGATATCCAGTGTCGCCTTTCGGGACTTGAAAGGTCGAGTTTGCTGGGAGCGAATACGCGAAATTGACGCTCGCGTTAGATGGGAGGATGGATTGGATGGCTGAAGGTGAGCAGTCCAGGGCACGGACGGCTCCGAAGAGGGTGCCGTAGCTGAGGAGGTTGTCCAACCGCATCGTCATGAACCAATTTGGATCCCTAGCAAGGTTCGTACAACATCTATCCTCAAGCACTTAAAATCGGGATGGAGATCTGAAGGCCGGGTAGGCAAAAGAGAAAGTTTGATGGCATCTCGAATCGGGCTCCTTTTAAGAATTAAATTCATCCTGGGGAGTCTTAGTCCGAGCTTTATTAATTAAACCTGCTAGGTGGCGGTATTCGCACGTTGCCTGAAGCTGCCAAACTCCCGTTGCTCTTTCCCGATCATGACGTTACTGGGTTCTCCTTTTCCCCCGGCGCGTCGGCACTTCGCGTCCTTCATCTTTTCACCAGTACTAAAGCGCGTGAATGGAATGTCGAATCGGGGGTCGAATCGAAGACCCTCACCTCAACCTCGCTTCTCGCGATGGCTCCGCAGCTTCCTCCGATGAGAGATGAGACGTTTGCTGAAGCTGACGTCGTGGTGTTGAGCGCTGCCAAGTCAGGTACCCGAGGCTCAGCCAGGATGAACGCTGGAGGTGGGGCGGCGGATGCGGGGCTTTGATTGTGGACCGGACGTGGGGATCGGCATCTGGAAAACAATTCACCTTCAGTCTCCGACATCTCCGCCACGCGTCAATGTCTGGGCTGGAAAACAGGTGCGTGGTCATATGCCAAATCTTGGAAGAGGTGATATTTTAGGATGCCGGGCCTGCTGCCGTGATCCAGGGTGTTGGTGCCGCTGACTTCAACCTTTTTGTACAACCCTTCCAGAACTGAATTCCGATACCGCTGGTGTGGACGACGGAACAACCGACGGCATTGCGAGGAGATTTTGGAAAAGCAGAGTGGGAGAGTTCGAGAAGTTTATATTCTTCTCATATTGATGTCCCTTTAACATTCAGGAGCAAACACAAGTTGGCGTCATCTTCAAATTGATACCGACATCCACCGTCTGATTCTCACACGATACTCACCTGCTCCATAACCCATTACCATGTCTAGAAATGGAGTCAATGAAACAAGCAATTGCCATGCGCCAATCAAGATATGCATAGTGGGCGCAGGTATGTTCCTTCCAAACCCTAATTCCAGCTCCAAGCTCCCGGTCCCAAATCCCAGATACCGGATCCCAAATTCCCCTTCGACTTCAATCTTCAGCACTTCAAACCGCAATGAAAGCTAATGTTCCCCAGGTATGGGCGGACTCGCCTGCGCCCTCGCCCTCGCAAAAGCCGACCACACCGACATCACAGTCTACGAAGTGGCCTCGAATCTCGGCTTCGTGGGCGCCGGAATTCAACTGGCCCCAAACATGGCCCGGATCCTCGACCGCTTGGGTTGCTGGAAACAAATCGCCGACGAAGCCGTCGAATGCGCAGAGACCAGCATACGGGAAGGCTCTACCGACAAGGAGCTCGGACACGTAAAACTAGGCTACATACACGAGACATACGGATATCCACACATGGTAGGCCATCGAGCAAGTCTAGCAGGAAGTCTCTACGATGGGTGTAAACGCGAACCAGCCATCACTTTCAAGTTCTCCAGCACGATATCAAACGTGACATTCGCCCCAAAGCCATCTTTTACCGTGACACCCAGAGAAGGACAGCCATACCAGGTCCACTGCGACATCCTCCTCGGCGCCGACGGCGTAAAATCCAACACTCGCGTCGCCATGCTCAAAAAACTTGGCGAAACCGCAGACGTGCAAGACACAGGCCAAGCCGCATACCGCATCATGCTTACGCGTGACCAAATGAAACACGACCCCGAGCTCCTTGCTCTCCTCGACGCAGACCGCGTGACGCGCTGGATAGGCGAAAAACGTCATATCATTGCCTACCCCATCGACAACAAAAATATCTACAACATCTCCACCGCACAGCCGGATGCCAATTTTGCGGCCGCGCCAAGTGCGACTTATACGACGAAAGGAAGCAAGAAAGAAATGATGGCCGTGTACGGCGATTACTGTCCCATGATTCACCGGATGTTGGACCTGGTGCCGGAGGGTGAGGTTTGTGAGTGGAAGTTGAGGGTTCATGCACCATTATCGACTTGGGTACACGGTTGCATAGCGCTAGTAGGCGATGCATGTCACCCTACGCTCCCGCATCTCGCCCAAGGAGCCGCCCAGGCCATCGAGGACGCAGCCGTTTTGGGCGTAACACTTGCTCCTGGACGAATCGCGGATCGAAAACCAGAAACAATAAATAAGGCGTTGAAAATTTACGAAAAAATACGAAAGGAAAGGGCGGAGGCACTAGTAGAGCTGGCTGCTGAGAATGGGAGGAATATGCATCTCGGAGAAGGCAAAGCGAAGGAGGAACGGGATAAAGTGTTTGCGGCACTGAAAACTGGCAAAGGACCAGTGCCAGATAAATGGGCGGATGCAGATGTGCAGAAGAGGATATACGGCTTCGACTGTGTAAAGGAGGCTGAGAAGGCATGCCAAGAAGAAGGGTTACCTGCTAGGGCATAGGGGGTTCAAGTGACTTTGTGGATCTCCGAGCTTTTCCCGGCCCTAGCCGTCTAGGCCTTGCGATTGGATGTGTGGGGACATGAGGTTTCGTGACGTTGAGATATTTTAAGTCTCAGTTGCGCGAGTGCAGACGCGAAAATATATATAGTAAAGGTTTTTACATATTTTTTTTTATTGAGATGCTGTTAACTGCATCGCTTTCAACACTCTAAGGCTGGCGCTACGCGGTATGTGATTATGGGTACAGGGATATTTGTGATGCTAGATGTAAGTGTCTGGATGGAAGGATTCTGGATTCGGCGCAAAATGTAGGGTGGAGTGTAGGTTGAAGTCTAAGAGCTATTCTTCGGCGTCCTAACTAATGGCCTTGTCAATTTTACTGGCATTCTAATCAATATTTCTCGGATATCATATTCGATCCCCAATTATAAAGGGTCCGCGAGAGCTCGCGAGAGCTCGCGAGATTCTTGGCTCTCGCGGGCCCCACCAATAGTCTCGGTTATACCGGGGCCATACTCCCCCAAATAATCCGTCCATATTCGAACCCCCCCGGCGGGCGGGGTCGCGATAGCATATGCGGTTATTCGTAAGTTATTCGGCTTGGTACGCCTGGCACATCTAGCACGTCCTACTTATTCTACAACGTCCATACACTGTTGCCCGACGGCGATAGAAATAGATGCATCTGCAGCCCCCCGAATCAAATGTCCCTTCCTGTTCCCACTACCGGCGCCGTGGAACTTCGTACGGCCCTCGACGTCGAGCTCTTTGCGCAGGGCGCGCGTGCGCTCGTGCAGGCTCGTGAGACCCGGCCTAAGAACACAAACAAGACGTACGGTCCTAAGCAGAGGGAATGGCAAGAATTCTGCGCCGAGAAAGGATTCAAAGACGGCGAGCCACTACACGAAAACAAGGGGATCTGGTTCCTTAATGACCGCGTTCTGCACCAGGAGCTTCGGAGCTCGCGATACAAGGAGAACCGTACGACGGCAGACAGCAAACCAGTCCAGTAGACGCTTGGGATTAGTGCCGTCAAGTCGTATATAGCTACTATTATCAACCTGTAGTCTTTTCAGAGGAGCAAAGGCGTAAACTTACATTTGACTCCGCACGGAAAGAGCCTAAACGGCTTGCTAAAGGCTCATACGCGCGGTAAGTACAAGCAGCGGCGGCTCAAATTTACAGATAAGGCTGCGGGGAGTCTGCAGAATGGCTACAGCAAAGCAAAGATAATGGAGGCTGTACGATTCTGTTGGCGAAACTAGAAAAAGTAGTAAAAGCGGTTAATAGAGTCATACTTACTATTAACTTTCTACTTACTTATAACATGCTACTACGGAGTGAGTCCTGTCTTAAAGTTAAATTCTTAGATTACGGAAGCGCCTATCAAAAGTTTCTGCCCGCGCTAAAAAAGCCACTTTTCTTGGCACACCTTGGCTTCGTCTTTTTGCAAATTTTCTCTCCATTCATCTCTTATTTATCTCATTATGGCTCCAAATACTGATATAGCAACGCGCGCGTTGGTAGTCGCTTTAAAATCACCTTTTAGAGACAAAACGACTCCCGAAATCGTTGAAAAAACCGGCCTCTCAAAGCGAACGATCAACGATATCTACGCCTGAGCAATCCAGCAGGGTTTTGACCCTAACCACATCCCACTTGTTATTAAAGACAAATACCTTCAAGATGCTCCCCGTTCTGGACGTCCAACGAAACAGACTGAGGACGTTAAGCAGGCAATTACTGCAAAAGTACGCCATAATCAATACGGATGAGAGAGGGCGTGTGCTGATCTTACTAGTGAGCTTAGCCAACAAGGTACTACCATCTCGCCTATGACGGTATGGCGATGTCTAAAGGCTCTCAGTTTCAACAAAACAAAACCGACGCGGAAGCCTGGACTGATGAACAAGATGAAGGAAGAGCAATTACAATAGTGTCTAGCGCATAAAGATTGGACGCTTAAAGACTAGAAGAATGTAATCTAGTCAGACGAAACGGCTATCGTGTTACTCCATCAGAGGGGAGGCTATCAGATATAGCGAACTTCAGACGAGGCTTTCGTCCGAAGCTGTATCCGTAAGCGTTGGAAAGGATACTCAGAGTTTATATTCTACAGCTGTTTTACGTACGATCGAAAAGGCCCTTATCATTATTAGTTGCCTGAGACAAAAAAAGAAAAAGATGAAGGAGAAAAAGTTCTAAAAGAGATGAATGAGACTCTTAAGCCGATAATGCGAGAGCAGTAAGAGCTAGAGACAGGAATAAGACAGCTAGATCTAAGAGCAAAAGGTAGTCGAAAGCCTATCTAGAGATGGAATTAAAAGAATGGAAAGCTAACTCATCGAACTGACAATAGAGTTGATTGGTATAGGTATCAGATAAAAGTGTTAATACCTAAGCTTATTCCCTTTACAAAAAAGTGTCTAAAGGATCGTCTAAATACGGTAGTTTAAGAGAATAAGGCACCTGCTTATGCTCACGTCGCTCAGCAAAAGATATATAGCCTATATCAGATTAAGTGGCTTCTTTAGTATAGTAACTCTCCAGACCTAAATGCTATCAAGCTATACTGGTACTAGATAAAAAGAGAGATAATAAAGAGGGGTGCCCCAAAAAATCGCGCAGAAGTGATCTAAGTCTAGGAAAAGTGCTGGAAAGAGCTTTCACAGGACAGAATTCAGATATAGATTAAGAGAATAATAAGGCATATCAAATTAATTATTAAGTTAGAAGGTAGGAACGAGTATAAGAAGGGAAGAGAACATATACGACGTATTTATTAGCCTAATCAGGTAATTAGACACGCTAAGTATTGTGGCTTTTTTTAGGCTTAGCGCGGGCAGAAACTTTTAATAGGCACTTCCGTACTTTACTATTCTACTATTAAACAAAAACATAATACTCTATTACCTAATAATTATAATTATAAATAACAACTTACTTTAAATAGTTTTTAGTATTTTTATTTAATAATAAATGTTAAGTTTTACTACTTTTATATTTAAATATTTTTAGTACTAATTATAAATATAAAACAAAAAAAAATAAGTTAATAATTTATAACTATTATACTATACAAAATCAAGTATTATTAATATTAGTAAAAGTTTTTTTTATTTTTATTTTATTTTAGTAACTAAATTATAAAATTATATATTTTAATAATAACTTTTAATTTTAACTTATATTTTTTTAATATTTTATAAAAAGTTGTAAAACCTTTTTAGTTCATATTTTTACAAGTAACTATTTCTAGATATTAGTTTTAGTATTAGTTTAATTAGTTTTAGTTATTAACTTATTATTTATATTAAATAAGTTATAATTTAAATAACGAATTTTTTAATTATTTTGTTATATTAATTTTATTAACTAAATAAATGTAATTTAAGTTACTAAAACTAGTTATATTTAGTAAAAACTAATTTTTAAAAATAAGTTTATATATAAATATTAACTTTAATTTAAAGTTAAGTATTTAATTTTAAATAAAATATTTAGTTAACTATTATAGTTGGTAATGAGTAAGAGTTTATTACAAGTAATAATTATATATAAAAGATAGTAAACTAATTAAAGAAAAATTACTAGCTATTAGTAAAAAAACACGCACAAGAACATAAGGCTAAAATAAAGATAGAATAAATACTTTAAAAAACTAAGTAAAAAACAAAGCTTTTAGTTAATATTATTAAAGTAATTAATAAAACTAATAATAAAAAAAACACATAACGTTTTACGTGTATAGTTATATAATAAATAAATATAATAAATAGTAATAAAAACTTAGCACACTTATTAGAACTTATTACTAAGTAAATTATAAGTAAAGAATTTACTATATAAAGGGCGTTTCCTTTAGCTTTTAAATAGTTTCTTTTATTATACTTATCTTCTTATTTTAAAGCAACTTTCTAAAATTTGTTATATAATAAATTAGTTAAACTATTACTTATTACATATTTATATTATTAAAATAATTATGTAAGTAAGTTACTATATAACTTTACGTAATTACTAAAGTATTTAACTTAGTATATACTTATACTTACTACATTAAAAAGACTTATATATTGTTTTTTTATAGTGTAATGATAAAGGCTATATAAAATTTTATTATATAAAAACTTTAAGTATATAAAAGCTATAAAATATTTTATAATACTATAAGTATTTATAAGTTACGTAACTTATATATAATAATAATAGATTTAAGTAATTTAGCTTTAGTACTAGTATTATTTATAGTTTAAATTATATAGTAATAATAGGCACAAATTATAAAGCTATAATAAATAGTTTTTAAACTTAAAAATTAAATAAATATATAAGTATATACATTAAGTACTAAGGTATAACTACTTAAGAAATTTAATAATATAAAAAAACATTTTAAGGAATTTTTTATAAAAATAGAAATATATACTTAATTTAATAAATCTACTTTCTTTAAAAAATAAGATAGAATTCTTGTAGTAAACATGAATATAAAAGGTAAAGCTATAAATTAGTTTAAGTTTTTAGCTAAGAATTACATAAAAAAAAGAAATACATTAGAAATATTAAATAAAACTAAAAAAGTATTTAAAAGTTATAATAACTTTATTTAATAAATTATAGTAGTTTTTAAAAAAATTAATAAAAAATGCTTTGTAGAATAAAAAATACAAAACCTTAAATAAATAAAATTAGTTTTAGTATATACTATAAAATTCTAATAACTATAGTTATAAATTAACTAAAATAATATGCCATTAATAGTAGCTTATTATACTAGACTTAAAAATTAAGTTAAAAATAAACTAACTAAAAGAAATTAACTAAATAATTTTTAAGTCTTTATAGAATTTATTATATACATAAAAAATTAGTAGTATAAGCAAGAACTAAAATATAAAAAATATTAAATAATAAATTAAAAAAAAAGAAAACATTAACATAATAAAGTTAGACTTATAATAAAATAAATATTAATAAAGTTTAGACTAAAAAGCTGTAATAAAAAAAGAGCTAAAAAAGTAGCTTATAACTTAAAAATATAGAAAACAACTTAATAAAAAAAAATATATTTAAAATATAGTAATATTAAACACTTTATAGAGAAATGTCTAAATAAAAAATAAAAAATTATAATAATTAAAATAAAACCTAAGCCTATAGAATAAAACTAGTAGTAAAAAAAACCTATTAATTAAAGTTATTAAAAAAAGACTTAATAATAATTAATAGTAAATCTATAAATCTATAAAATATTATAAAGAAAATTATAAAAAATAGTATTAAAAAACAAAGCACAAACTTATAAGCAGCTAGTAAAAATTAAGAAAAGTATTATAAAAAGTAGTCAAAAAATAGCACTATATAATAAGTATAAAAATAGAGAATTTTATACTTTAAGAAATTAATAAGAAATAACAGCTATTTTAGGAAATTTAATTTTTAATATATAAAGCTTTTAGAATTATAATAATAACTTGTTATGAGTTGCCTTAACTTAATAGTACGTTTTACGTTAGCAACTCTACCCTAACTAATTACTTAATAAGTTCTCAGCTCTTTCTATATCTGGAATAGATAGTTTTAGGTTTAATAGAATAGAGTTTGGTCTTATCGCAAGGTAGGAAGAGGGTGTATAATAGATTTAATAAGATAGTATCAAACTATTTCACTCAAGGTCAAGTCTCAACTTAGAGAGAAGATCTCGATTTTAGAGTAACTATGAAGAATCTAAAATATCTCGGAGCTAGTCCACGCCTCATATTTATAGGAAATTCTTTATGCGTACATTGTATACCTTTCTGCAGTATATTGGATACTGCTAGAGGGTGCTAGAGGGTGCTAGAGCTTGAGTGAGCTCGCTTAACCTCTATTTTCCTCACTTGTCTTCTGCTTGCCAAGCCTCTGCTCGTCACGTGCGTGACTGCTTCTAATCTACTGGCATGGTTCTGTATCTCTATCCTCGCTTCTTGGCCTGTACCTTGGCCTGTGCCAATGCATCTCATGCCCGCTTGCAGTTCTTCTTTTCCAGCTCGAACATACGTTTCCACTCTAAAGCTTTATTAGCTGTTGTTGCTAGTTCCCTCAGCTCTTCAGGTGCAGCTGCCTTGTTGTTACCGTCCGTAACATTATCCCCCTCTTCTAAGTCTTCGTCCTGGAAGATAGTTTCTTTCTTCTATAAGTAGTATAAAGGCAGCAGGTCTTCTGCTCGGTGTTCTAAACTATAAGACCCTTAACTTCCTTTCCTTCCTGCTTAGCTTCCTGATGATGATATGTCCTTCATTATCTCTAATACGTGCGCGCCGTTTAGCTTCTCGGATCTGTAACAAACCCCATCATATGCTAACACCCTGCTTGAACTGTTCCTGTCGAGGCGATGACTGCCTTATAAACCTAAGTTCTGGTCATTGCTCAGCCTGTGCTGGTTGCAATGTAAAGTGTGATCTAGTCATGTCACAACTTAAGTAGGATCGTATTGATTGCGATAAGGAAAAACTTCGTCGCTAGCTCGATTCTCTTGAAGATCAGCGTTCTGAATTTCGTGCTCGCGAGTTGCGACTTCGTCGTGAGTTAGTAAAAGTAGATTCCAAAGAGAAAGAGATGTTTGATCGAGAGATGGCCTCAATTCGTGAAGTTCAGGCTCTCGAGGAGGAAGAAGCTTGTTCTTGTGGTCGAGAAGTTCACACACCGCAACCTGCAGTGTCTGGTGCCGCTTCACCTTCCTTCTCTGGTTTTGAGTGGAATGTTCTATATTCCTCTTATGTTTTGGACCTAGCTCTAGAGCAAGCCTTTGTCGCTCCCTCTGGTGATACTAGTCAATCAGCTCCGAACTATTCTTCAAGTTCCTAATTAGTTCCCAAGTGTCGTCTTTAGGTCTGTATTCTTTCTATCTAACCAGGTACTTCCACTAACGCCCAAACCGTTAGTAGTCCAAAATCTGCTAGACTTCATACTCGGTATGATCTTCCTTGAGTTTAAGTCTTATTTACAACCTAGCATCCCGTGGTGCTGGTTCTAATTTGGAGATATAAAAGACTAGATAAATTCTTGTGTCTTTAGGTAATTGTAGTTCGTAATTCACAGGTCCTGTTTATCGTTTAATCTTGAATGGTCCTAATTTGACGTGATCCAATTTCCGTGATGGTTGCTTTATTTCTAAATTTTCCTTTTTTAAGAAAACCTTATCCCCCTCCTTAAAGGTTGGTCCCTTAACTTTAGATTTGTCTTTAATTTATTTGCTAAGATTACCTTTATGGGTGATTTTCTGTGCGATTTCTTTATACAGCGTCTATAAGTCTTTAACTTTTCTTCTTACTAACTCTAATACTTTGTCTAATGTTTGTGGTTCTCGATAAGCCGTAGGCTTATAACCGTAATTCGCATAGAATAGTGATTTTCCTGTTGTTAATGACTTTGTAGAGTTGTATACAAACTCAGCTATTAGCAGTAGGTCAATCCAATTGTCTTATAGTTTATTAACATACATTTATAAGTATTATTCTAATGTTTGATTTGTCCATTCTGTTTGTCTATTTATCTATAGGTGAAATGCTATTAAGAGGTGATGCTCAGCCCCTAGCCATTCTATAAACGTTTTCTAAAATATTGACGTGAATAACTTGTCTCGGTCTATAATAAATTCTTATAGCATCCTATGTCGTGTAATTAGTATTTTAATTAGTAATAACGCCAGTTTATCTGCCTTTATTTCCGTATAGGTTAGTTCAAAGTAAGCGTACTTTATTAGTCTGTTAATAATAACCAGTATCATGTCATACTATTAACCTGTTAAGGTAGTAATTATTAGTATTCCTATAATAAAGTCCATTATGACTAATTTCTATGGTCTGTTTAGTAAAGGTATTAGTTATATGAGTCTATACTCCTTATGTCTTAATACTTTATTCTTTTTACATTTAATGTATTCTAAAAGAATATTTCTAACCTTACTCTAAATTCCTGGAATTTAGAAGTGTCTGTTAATCCGTTCTATAGTCTTCTCAACTCCTTAATATCTATGTATTTTGGCTGAATGTTAGTTCTTGATTAGCTCTGCCTATAATTCATTTAGTACATAGATTATTTCTTAGTCCAGATTCTAGAGTAGTCGTCTATTATTAAATTTCCTTATTCATTTTTCTTAAGTGTTTTCGATAATGATTACTGATTTAACATCTATTTATAAGCTTCCTAGAGATCCGTCTCGTCTTTACTTAAGTATTATATTATATATCTCTGGTATGTCTCTTATATAGTCTGCTTATTAACTAAGTATATCAGCCGCAGTATTTTCTTTTCCTAATTTATAAAGTATTTAGAAATTAAAAGTTGATAGTAATTCCTATTATCTAACTTATCATTAATTTAACTTCTTTATTATTGTAAATGCTGTTAGATTCTTGTGATTTGAATATACAACAATCTAATACTTAGCTCCTTTTAAGTAATGTTTCTATTTTTCAAATACTTAAACTATTACTAATAATTTCTTATTATAAATATCGTAGTTTAACTCAGCAGTTGTAAGTTTATAAGATAAAAAATCTACTAGGTGTTTTTATTTATTGTCTTATGTTTATAAGAGAATAGCTTTTATAGCTCTGTCTAATGCGTCTATATATATTTCTATTTAAAGTCCTAGATTAAATATTTTTAATATTAGTAGTTCTTTAAATCTTTACTTTAACTTTATAAAAGCTATATCTTCTTTATTTGTCTACTTAAATTATTAATTTTTTTTTAAGCAATTCTGTTAAGGGTACTGTAATTCTTAAATAGCCCTTAATAAATTACCTACAGAATCCCGTGAATCTGAGGAAAGAATAAACTTCTTTTGTATTTATTAATATTAGCTATAATAGAATATCCTTAGCTTTATCTAGATTAACTGCTATCCTATTTCTAGATATAATATATTCTAGAAACTTAATTTTCTTCCTATGGAACACATATTTTCCTGTTTAAATATATAAATTATGTTTCTTAAGCTTTTATAGTATTTTCTTAGTATACTTAATATATTCTTCTAGTGTCCTGTTTATGTATACTAAGATATTATTAAAATATGCCAGTATAAAGACATCTAGATATTCTCTTAGAATATGGTTAATAATGGCTTGGAATGTTACTAGTGCATTAGTAAGTCCTATAAGCATAACTATATATTCATATAATTTATAGCTTATTTTAAAAGCTGTTAGCCATTCGTGCCTGTTCACTATTTATATTTAATAGTATCTATCTTTAATATTAAATAAACTGAACTATTTGGCCCCTCTGAGTTTATATATAAGTTCTAATATTAAGGGTATTGGATAGCAGTTCTTGACTATTACTTTATTTAATTATTAATAGTCTATATAGAGTTATAGTTTCCTGTTTTTCTTTGGTATAAATAATGCTAGTAACGTAATCTCGTTTTTACTTTCTTATAGATATCTCTTCTTAATATTATTATTCAGATATTGTCGTAACTCTTCTTATTATTTAATAGATATTTGATATAATAGTGCTGGTTTCGGTTTTTCTTTTTTCTTAAGTATAATCTTATAGTCCTAATCCTTATATTCTGGTATTTAGTTTTCTTGTTCTTTTATAAACTATTTTCTGAATTCCTTCTGGTATTCGTTTAGCATAATAAACGTGGTATTATAAAAAGTTACTTTTCTTATCTATATTATAACTTTTATTTATCTATAATAGTTCTTCCTAATTCCTATAGACTTTATTTTCTAATTAATTACTAGATTCTATTATGCTAGCTAGTTTTATCCTAATATAAAATCTTTACTACCTAGATCTATAATCTTAATATAATAGTTATTTATATAACCTGCTGCCTTAATAGTTATATTCTCTATTTTAAGATTAATTAGACCTTTTCTAAATGTTGCTGGATTATTATCTATGCATACTACTCTTATAGGTTCCTTTAAAACTCTAGTTAAGGTATAGTATTTCTATATCTATTTATTTAATATAAGTGTTTTACTAGCTCTGTTATCTATAAGTGCTTGCGTCTAAAAGCTATTAATATATACATTTATATATAACTTATTTTCGTGTTTTTATTTTAGTTGTGTATAGTTGAGTGCTAATTTCTATATTTTAATCTTAAATTAGCTCTCTAACAGCATAATTATTACTTACTAGCTTTTTAGTTTTTTATTAGTTATTAACTCTTAAGTAGTAGTTATTTCCTTAGTGTTTCTTCTTTAGGTTTATGAATAGAATATTATTAGAGTTAATATTATTCTTATAGTAGTATCTTATACTCTTTCTTTGTTTTTTCTCTATAATTTTAGTACTTTTATTTTAAGAAACATTTCTTAGTTATTAATTTAGCATGTAATTCTGTAGCTAACTATTTATTTTAGTAGTATTTAGTTTAGTGATATTAGTATTCTAGTTAGTACTTATCCTAGTCTAACTGTTTATGTTTCTCTGTCTTTGAATCCTGAAGTTCTTCTTTAGAATTCGTGTAGATTAGTTCTTACTATGTGTTAAGTTCTTATTTCTATACTATCTATTTTAGTACTTATCTTATTATTAGTTTTTTAACTCGTATAGTATAAGCTGCCTATTTATATTTTTATTCTATATACGTTTTTTCTTTATATATCTAGTACTTCTTTTATATAGATCTTTCAGCAGTATTATTATCCTATATCTATAATATTAATAGAGTAAGTTTCTTATTAAATTTTCTATTTTAATTCTATTCTAGTTTAGAGTGTCCTACAGGGTGATTGTAAGTTACATAAGTTATAACTAATATAAATTCTTATCTATAAATCTTATTTATTTATGTAGTTAGTTTTTGTTTACTGAGTTTTTTATATTGCTTATTATTAGCTACCTATAGTACCTATTAGCACTTATATATCCTATCTCTTAAGATAACTTTCTAGTGCTTAGTAACATAATATTCCTCTTTATAATATTCTAATCTATAAATTTAGTAATATCTCTAGTTTACTTATTATCTAATTATTATAGATATTAGCTCTTTACTTTTTATTATCTCTTAATCTTATCTTTATCTGAATTTCTAATCTCCTGCTTTAAAGGGTCCTCCCTTTTATTAAATTATCTTATAAAATTAGTTAGCTTCTTTTAAGAAGTTAGCTTAATATTATCTAATAGTAGCTCTTTATATAGTAGTAATTATATTACTAGCTAATATCACTAGATAATTCTTAACTTACTAATATAGTACTTTATATTCTTATTTAAGATATATATAGCTCCCATAAATCCAGCATTATTCTTTCTAAATTTGTTGTATTATGATTTCTATTATTATTTAGTTTTTAGCTAGTTCCACTTAAATTATAGCAACCTTAATTTCTGTTAGTGCTTTAGTTTAGATATAAGCTTTTTTAACATCTACTATTTATTATTTATATTCTTTAATAAAGTGTTTTTATTTTCTGTATCTAAGGTATACCTTATGCGCATATTAGTTTATTTATTCTCTAATATATTTATCTTATTTCTTCTTATTAATCCATACGTTCTTAACTAATACATGATTAATTTTTATTATATTATAAATTTAAATATTTTTTCTATTTCTTTGTAGTGTATGGATTACTGGCCTAGTATTATTTTTCTTTTTTTATTTTTTTTAGTACTAATAGTTATTAATAGTCACTACTTGTTTAATAATTCCTAGAAGTATACTAAGTCGTTTTTCTTATAAAATTTTATCCTTAATTCTATTCTTTAGTCCTGTATAGTATATTATAACTAATAGTTAATCTACTTAATTAAGTTATAATTAGATTTACTTAAACTCTACTATATAGTTAGCTGTTAATGTTTATTACTTAAGTTATTAAAGCTTTTAGATTACCTCTGTTTCTTTATTAATTTTACTAAAGACTATAATTAATTCCTTCTTAAAGCTTTTATAATTTTCGAAGGTTTTTTTAATATCGTTATTACAGTTCGTAAGTCCCGCTAATCCTAGGTTAGAATCTTTTTTTATTAGATAGTTTTTTATAAGCGGCTTAAACTATTTTATGGCTTTTCCTATTATGTTTATACTAGCTACCAGAATCCGATCTTAATTAGTCGTGAATAAAGATTAATTAAACTAATAGTATAGGTCTATTATGGCTATAAACGTCTTAAGATCATCCTAATTTCCGTTGAATTTAGAAAGTAGTTAGATCTTTATAGTCTTTTCTCTCTTATTTTTTACTGCTTTAACCTGTTACTATATACTAATTATAGTATCACATAACTTTATAATAGCTATTTCTTATTTCTAGATAATCTATTATATACTCTTAGTTTCTTTTAATATACTTCTAGTAGTAGATAAAGGTCCTGCTATGACTTCTTCTTCGCTACTACTATTACTTAATAAGTAAAGTTCTTATTTATCTTTATAATAAGTTATTATAAACCGTAATTAGAAATTTATTATTAGAATCAATCTAACGTCCTTTCTTATACTTTAAAAGGGTAGTTATAATATTATGAGTTGCCTTAACTTAATAGTACGTTTTATATTAGTAACTTTACTTTAATTAATTACTTAATAAGTTTTTAGTTCTTTCTGTATTTGGAATAGATAGCCTTAGGTTTAACAGAATAGAGTTTAGTCTTATCACAAGGTAGGAAAAGAGTGTATAATAAATTTAATAAAATAGTATTAAACTATTTCACTCAAGGTCAAGTCTTAACTTAGAGAGAAAATCTCGATTTTAGAGTAACTATAAAGAATTCAAAATATCTTAGAGCTAGTTTATGTCTTATATTTATAGAAAATTCTTCATGCATATATTATATATCTTTCTATAGTATATTAAATACTACTAAAGAGTACTAGAGAGTACTAGAGCTTAAGTAAGCTTATTTAATCTCTATTTTTTTTACTTATTCTTTGCTTGCTAAGTCTTTGCTTGTTATATACATAACTACTTCTAATTTACTAGTATAGTTTTATATCTTTATTTTTACTTCTTAGCCTGTATCTTAGCTTATGCTAATATATCTTATACCTACTTATAGTTTTTCTTTTCTAGCTTAAATATATGTTTTTACTCTAAAGCTTTATTAGCTATTATTATTAGTTCTCTTAGCTTTTTAGGTATAGCTATTTTGTTATTACCGTCTGTAACATAACTATTTAATAGTAGCTAAATAGAAATAAATACTAAATCTATAAATTAAACTAATATTTTAGATTTAGGTATAAAACTAAGTATTAAAAAATAATACTAAAAAAAAAGTTCTATAAATTAAAAAACTAAATTACTAAAGTAGTATTTTTGTGGTATAATAGTCTTATAAAAAAAAATAGTATCTTAGTTTTTTATATAAGTCTAATAAGGAAAACTATATACTTTTTAAAACAAAAAAAATCAACCTAATAATAAGAAATTAAACTAAAAAGTAAAAATAATAAATATAATAAAGTAAAAATATTTTTATTTACTATATAAATTAAAGACACTAATATCTTTTAATAATTGAAAAATTAAGAATATTAAATTTATAAGTTAGTTAACTATATAAAAAAAACATACACATAGGTAATATATTTAATTTAAATAAGAAAACCAAAAAAACAAGAAGCATATAAAAAGGTAGTAAGAAAATAAAAACTAAATAAATAAGTTTTAAAAACTCTAAATACTATAGTTAACACAGAAAATAAGAACAGTTAATAAAATTATTAATATAAATAATAATATTAAAAGAAATATATACTTAAATGTAAATACTATAAAAATAAAATAAAAAATAAGCTAGTACTAAAACAACTTTTATCACTATAAACTTTCTTATAAAAAATATTTCTTAAAATAAAAATATTTTATATATAAAAACAAAGCAAAAAAAGAATATAGTAGGCTATTATATTTAGTATGCTATTATAATTATTATATTATACATATTAAAAGAAAGCACTTTAACTTAAAAGATAGAAATTAAAAGTATAGTATATATAATTTTATATTAAAAAACTAGATAGCTACTAGTAAAAAGCTTAAGCTAGTAATATAACTATTAAGACTTTTAGATTATAATAAGCGTAATAAAAACTATGCCTTTACTTTAATATAAAAGTAAACAGAAAATTTCTAAAAATACTAGTAAATAATAAAGTAAATAGAACATTTATTTTAAATTAATAAATTAAATAAAATAACGTATTATATTAAGAAAAAGCATGTCTAGTAAGAGTAAAATAAGTAAATAATAGTATAGTAACTTTTAAAAAGAGTTTAATTAACCTAGAAACTATAGTAATAGAATTAAAAATAATAGGCTATAGAAATATTTACTATATTAATATTCTAAATATTAAAAAGCTTAATATAATTTTAGAGTAGAATTAGCTCTTATTATATAATCTAATAATAAGTTAGTAATAAAAAACTATTTAATAATATAATTTAGTAAAAAAAGTAGTATAAATATAGAAATTAAAAGTAATAAAGAAACGCTCTAAAATAGAAAAAAACTTATATAAAGTTATATAACAATTACAGAAAAAACAACTATAGAATATTAAAGTAGTATAAATCTAGAAATAAGCTTTAAATACTATAAAAGCCTAAATACTTTAGAAATATTAGGAATTTGCATACCTATTTAGTAAAAATAAAAAGAATATACTTTTAAAGTATTAACCTTAAAACCATAAAATATTAGTTAAAAATAAGAAAAAGCTTAAACTAAAACTAATATATTCTTTATTACAAGTACAACAGAAATAATTAAAATAGTATATTAAAAAAAACTTTAAAAAGAAATATATATAACTAAATAAGAGTTTAATAGTTTTATTAATATTATTTATACTCAAGAAAAATAAAAAACTACAGTTATATATAGATTTTAAATGATTAAATTAAGCTATAATAAAGAATTAATATTTATTGCTATTAATTTAAAAGCTAATAAATAAACTTTAAAAAGCTTAATAATTTAGTTTATTTAATATCCACAAGAAATACTACAGAATTTAAATTAAAAAGAGATATAAATAATTAATAGTATTTAAAATAAGATATAAACTCTTTAAGTACTATATTATACTATTTAAATTAATAAATATACTAGTAACTATTTAGGTAGTTATTAATTATATACTTTATAAATACTTAAATGTATTTATAATAGCATATTTAGATAATATACTAGTATATATAAGTAAAATACTTAAAAAGTATAAAGTATATATAAAAAAGATTTTAAAGAGGCTTTAAGAATATAACCTTTTTATTTATTTAGAAAAATGTAAATTCCACGTTATAGAAATAGAATTTCTAAAATTTATTATTTCAAGAAAAGAAATTTTAGTAGATTTAAAGAAGTTAGTAGAAATATAAAACTTAGCTAATACTAATAATAGTAAAAAAAATATAGTTCTTTTTAAAATTTGTGAATTTTTATAAAAAGTTTATAAAAAGGTATTCAAAAATTACAACACTGTTAATAGAGTTAACTAAAAATAATAATAAATTTAGTTAAAGATAAAAATAGTAGTAAGTATTTAAAAAACTTAAAAATAAATTCACTTAAGTACTAATATTAAAAATATTCAATTTAAAATTACTAATTATACTAAAAACAAATGTATTTAATTATGTAATAAAAGTAATTTATAGTTAATAACATAGTAATAAACGTTTTTATTTTATAAACTATTTATTAAAAAAACTTATAAGAGCTAAGTTAAATTATAATATTTATAATAAAAAACTACTAGTAATAGTAGTAATATTTAAGAAATAGTAAATTTACTTTAAAAAAGCTAAGTATTAAGTAAAAGTTTTTTTAAATTATAAGAACTTAATAAGCTTTACTACTATGAAGAAATTAAACTAAAATTAGATATACTAGCTAAAAGTACTAGTTATTTATAATTTTAAGATATTCTACTAAAAAGAATTAGAAAATAAAGTAGTAAATATCCTTAGCTAATAACTAAACTACGTAAAATAATACAAGCTAATACTAAATACTATATTATTAATAGAATTAAATAAATCTATAAGTTATAATTACTTAAAAATTATAATAGTTATAAAAATTAAAAACTACTAAATAGTAAGAATATAGAATTTTAAGTAATAAAACTTTTAAGATCTAGAATTAAAACTTATTTATATAAATAAACTTATTTATGTACTAAAAGGTTTATATAAGAAATTAATTAAAGAAAATTATAGAGCTATTACACATGAATACTAAAAAATAAAAAAAAACTATAAAGCAAATCTCTAGAAAATTCTACATTAAAAAATTAAAATAAAAAGTAAAGAAAGTAGTTAAAACTTACCTAAAATAAAAAATAAATAAATTAGTATAATATAAGCTTTATTGTGACGGTGCTGCTTGCTCTGCTTGCTGCAGGCCACATGATATCGCGACTAGCTACGCTAGCTACGACCTAGCACAAAGCTCAGAGCATGGCTAGCTCACGCTTAAGCCATACACCACCCTATTTAGGGGCGAGCCCCCTTTATACCTCTTCTCTTCTTATCTTAGTGTAGCTAAAATAGAGCCAACTTATTCTATCAACCTGCATCCATGCAACAACGCGTGAAGACTGAGCCCATTATCACATTACACTAAGATCTATCTAACTCGGCCGGATGACGGCGACACAATATCGAGGTCAACCCGCGCGATTAACCTGAGCGTTTGATTCGTCAACAACCGCACCTAGAGAATCAATTACATGACTACGCCGAGTCATTAGTTTGTTAACCATATGATCTCCACCAGAAAGCCCTACAGCAGTAGGCAATTGAAACCCTAAGTGATAGCCTGTATAAGCCCTGCAGCAGCAGACCTTAAGAGCGACTCGGCAGGTAACCGGAAGACCTACAGCAGTAGGCAACGTACCCATTAGGTTAGAAGAGAGCTATAAGAGCTCTAGTAAACCCCCCCCCCCCCCTTCATTATCTTCTCTCTGCTAGAGAAACCGACCCCTGCGAGCACCACTAGCTCACCTTCTCCCTGCTAGAGAAACCAACTCCTGTGAGCACTACCAACTCGCCTTCTCTACGCCAGAGAATCAGCCAATCGCTTCACCCTACTAGGGGCCAGAAGCTCTATACACATACAAGAATAGATAGGTTAGGACTATGGGAAAGCTCTCGACGCTAGAGATGAGGGTTAATCCCAAGACAACAGCCACTAGCAATAACTACACGCCTATCCCTAAGTCGCTTAGGTGTGCCGCTACGTACTACTCTGACAATATGATTAGAGAAGACTACACCATCAAGAAGCTCCGCATCTAGGCACGACACGACAAGAAACCCTTCATGGCTACTACTAAGAGCACTACCTGGGGAACCGACACCTACGAGCCTTAGGAGATAGAGGTTACGCTTCCTACCCTGATAACCCTTAATTAAGCGATAATCGCTAGCGAGCTAGAGCGTAGCCATCTCAAAGTACTCACACATCACGACCATGCTAATACGCTAGGAAAAGCGCTTAACATGTCTGAAACTAAGCTTAACGAGGCTAGAGATAAGCTTGCTAAGCTTTATCAGCTACTAAACAACACACTTAAGCGCGTAGCAGATTAAGAGAACAAGATCAAAATACTAAAGGTATAGATAAAAAAACTCATGTATAATATATACTTCTTCCTCTCTGCAAAGGCCAGCCTAGCGCTATCGTTAATACTAGTAAAAAAAACACACTTTATAGCTCTACTATAGACTCTTTAGAACTAGGCTAGCTATATAGCTGTAGGACCTAACGATGGTTCTAATATAAGAGATTTTAGTAACTAAACTTCTTAAGTATTACTTTATATACCAGCCACTTTACTAGCTACGCTTACTGTAGGTAGCTATTAAGGCAACAGTTACTTAGCCTAATTTCCTAATTTACTAATACTTAAGAACAGTAAGAATATTATCTTTAATTAATAGAGAGATGTTCTAGAGGATAAGGTACATACTAACTAAAACTAGTTTACTAGAGCTAGTAAGTAAGCTATTTAAAAGAATATTATCTCTTATATGCGTACGTGTACGGAAGGTTCTGTTAATTAGTATCTCTTAATACTAATATATATAATAAAAGAGAGTAAGCAGCTAGTTAGCTATTAGTATATAATAAATCACCTAAAAAGAATATATAGTAACTTATATAAAAGACTTAATACTTACTATAATTTCTAGAAGCTCTACCTTAAAGACTCTACTAACTTTATTATATTCTAGGGTGATTTCTTTTACCTAGCTTAAGAACACAACTTACTTATAAACTAATAAGTAGAAGAATTTTATAAGAAGCTTTCAGACACTTTACATACATAAATAGATATCTATTAATAGTAGTATTATAACTAGTATAATAAGTATATAGATTTAGCTTAAGACTTTACTAGAGAGCTAGCTCTTAGCGCCAGGAAAGCTACTAAATAGATTAATAAAAAAATTAAAAGAACTTAACTACTATTAATTTAGTAGTTTTATTTAAAAACTAAGCGTCTAACTTGCGTAGTAATTACTATTATTCTACTAATACCTATCCTTAAGCTAGCTAGTTACTATAATTATAGGAAATTTAGTTACTTTATAAAAGACTACTAACTATCTATTTAAGCTATAGCTAAAGTAATTAAGCTTATAAATACTAATAAAAAGCTTTATACGTCTTAGGATACTAGCAATAATAAGGAGTTTTAGCTTACTATAAAGAAACTATTAGAAGAAAACTTATTTTAAGGGAAGTTTTTTTCTTAGGGTTACTTTTTAAAGCTACTAGCTAATTTAACTTTTACTAACTACTATTTAGTAAACTTACTTTTACTTTATTCTACTATATCTCTACTAATAGACTAGCTATTAAGCTAAGTAGCTTTTTTAATACTAAAGCTAGTAGTTTTATTTTAGTATACTTAAAGTATATACACGCTATTAAGAAAGAGCTTAAGGTAAAAACTTACTAAATAAAATCTATTCCCCTAGCTAGCTATAATAATAGACTAAATAAATAAGTAGATAAGTACTTTTAGGTAAATCTAGTATTAAATAACTACCGCCTACTAATTTATTTTATTTTTTATAATACTAGCTATTATAACCTTATAATTAGCTGTAAGCTTTTTAAAGATATAGGTGCTTTAATTAACTATAAAAAGTAAGCACTTAAATAACTAGATAATAAGCTAATTAACTATAAGCGTAATATTATTATTTTAATGTAAAATTTATTAACTAAAATTAATTTCTTATACTAAGCTAATACTAACTAACGTGATGAGCTAATAAATATAGTGATTTTATAGTATATCTATAAGCCACCTTAGCGCTCACCTCAGCGTATAGTATAGTAAAAAAACTTTAAAAAAATAAAAAAGTAGCTTTATTTATAATAGTAGCTAGAGCTAAGTAAGTAAATCTTTTATTTTTAATTTATCTTATATAAAGACCTCTTTAAAGTAAGCTTTAAGATTAATACTATAAAAGCTATTACCTTTATAATATACGCACAGCAGAAGGAAACTGTACTAAAGTATACTAGTATCTATAAAGTAGATAAGCTTATTTAGGACTATAGAGATAAGCTTAACCTACTAGACCTAAAGCTTTCTTTCTAAAACTTTAAAAACCCTTTAGTAAAGGCTTTGCTAGAAGGGCTCTATTAATTAAATAAGAATTTTATAAAAAAAAAAAAACTTTAGTAGCTTATTAAATAAAAGCTATTTTACTTTAGCTACGCTAGTATAATTTAAGTCTATTTTTTAAAAAAGAACTCAGACATACTACCCCTGTATTATGAAGATATTAATTATAATATTAAACTAATAGTTAAGAATACGCTAATATTAAGTTTATTATATAATATATCTTTTAAGTAGCTATAGTTTATTAAGACCTATCTAAATAACTATTTTTAATAAGGGGTCATTACTTATAGTAATGCTTTATATACTTCTTTAGTACTATTTATTAAGAAGTTTAGAGAAAAATAGTACTTCTACATTAACTACTATAAGCTTAATACTATTATAAAGAAAGACGTTTATTTAATTCTATTAATTTAGGAGACTCTTACCTGGCTAGCGCGTATAAAAGTATTTACTAAGCTTAATATATAACAGGCCTTCTATTATATACGTTTAAATAAGAATATAGAGAATTTAACTACATTCTGTACTTAGTATAGGAACTATAAGTACTATATACTATTATTTAGTTTCTATAATAACCTTACTATATTCTAGTGCTATATTAATAAGGTGTTTTATAACCTACTTAATAACTTTTATACTACCTACTTTAATAATATCCTAATCTATTCTAAAGATCTGTTGTAGTATGAGGAGTATATTACTTAAGTGCTAAAATATCTCTAGAATACTAGTCTCTAAATAGACATTAAGAAGAGCGAGTTTACTATTACTAGAATAAAGTTCCTAGGCCTTATTATTAGTATAGAAGGGATCTAAAAGGACCTTAAGAAAGTTACTACTATATAGAAATAGCCAGTACCTATATTAGTTAAAAGCCTATAATCCTTTCTAAAATTCTGTAACTTCTATAGAGCTTTTCTAAAAAACTATAGATATATTATCTAATTACTTACTAAGCTACTTAAGAAGAGTATATAACACGCTTTTAATAAATATAAGTTAATAATCTTCTAGTAAGCTAAGAATTTAATGCTATTAGATAATATTTTAGTTTACTACTCACCCTATCATCAGACGCGCATAGAGATAGATATAAGTAATAGAGTTATTATAAGAGTATTATTATAGCTCTAAGAGAATAGTCTTTAGTAACCTATAGCTTTCTATTCTAAGACTATAAGTAAGCTCTAGATAAACTATAATATACATAATAAAAAGATATTAGCTATAATCTATGGCCTTTAAGAATAGTGTTTATAGCTTATAGGCTTATAGACTATTAAGTTATTTAATACTCTAACTAACTATTACGTGCTAGAGTACTTCTTTATAAAGTGAGAACTTACTTTCTACTAAATATACTAAGTAATAAGTATAGTAAACTATTATCTAATATTTATTTATTATTTTAGTATAGTTAACATAATAGCTGACACGCTCTCACGTAAGTAAGAGAAACTAAAGACTTAAAAAAATAAAAACAAAACAGCCCGAATACGTGTCTTTCTTTTAGTAGAGTAAATTAATATTAGCTTTATTAAAGCTATAAGTAATAACCTAGCTACGCTGTTAATAAGAGATATGCTAGCTACTAATATAATTAAAATAGCTACTACTAATACTTTTATAGTCTTATTACTTTTAAATAACCCTTACTTATTAATCAATTGTATTATTAAAGTGAACTGTAGTTATAAAAGTCTATAGCTATTCTAAAAGCACGCTCTTTTTAGTAACTATCTAGTATAAAAACTTAGCTAAAGCCTTTTTATGTACTATAATAAGCTAATAGTCTCTATTATACACTTCTTAAGAACTTATTTTATTTAAGCTATTTATACTACCCAGGTGACTACTTACTTAAGTAAGAGAAAAATAAATAAGTTATTTCATAACCGCTACTACTAAAGCTGTATAAGTAAAAATATAGATAATTATATAGCTATATATAAAGCTTATAAATAAAGCTATATATCTTATAATAAAACCCTAGGCTTACTTAAATTACTACTAATCTCTAAGTAAGTATAGTAAGATGTCTTTATAGACTTTAAGTTCTTCCCTCTAAATAAGAAAAAATATAATTATATCTTTATTATTATGGACTAGTTAAGTAAGTATTATTTCTTATTATCTTACTATAAAACCACTACAGCTACTTAGATAGCTAATATATACTATTATTATATCTAGTAAGTATTTAGTCTGCCTAGATTAATAGTCTCTAATTATAGTCCTTAGTTTATTTTAGTATTCATGAATGAGTTATATTAACTAATAGAAATTAAGTAAAAGCTCTTAACGTTATATTACCCCTAAACTAACAGGAATATTAAGGTTTTAAACTAGTATATTAACCAGCGCCTATACTTATTTGTTAATTATTATTAAAATAACTAGTTAGACTTACTATCTTATATAGACTAGACTTAAGTAATTCTATTATATAAGACTATAAGCTTATTACTCTATTAAATTAAGTTTAGCTACTAGCTAATCTATTACTAGGACTAGGAGGAACGTATAAAGGTATTTACTATAGTCTATAAATAAATATCACGTAAGGAAGTATAGAGCTATGCTAAAGCTTATTATAATATAATAAAGCTAGCTATAGAAATAGCTTAATAAGAAATTGCTTAAGTATAAGAGTAATAGACTTAATAGGCTAATAAGAAGCACTATAAGCTAGACTTCTTTATAGGAGATAAGATATACGTTATATCTAAAGACTTTACTACTAGCTAACCTAGCTAGAAGCTTAACTAGTAAATATATAGACCTTATCTTATTATAGGTATAAAAGGATATTTTTATTATCTTAAGCTACCGTCACACATGCGTATGCTTAATATCTTTTATATAAACTATCTATAAAAGACTTCTACTTACCTATTATTTAGCTAAATTAAATTTAAGGAACTGCCTATTAAGATTAATAGGTATCTTAAGTGGCTAGTATAGGAAATCCTTAATAGCTATCTATTCTATAGCTAACTATAGTATAAAGTATTCTAGCTAGCTTATAACCCAGATCCTACCTAGTATAACGCCTAAGACTTTATAGGCGCTTTATATAAGGTAAGAGATTATTATAAGGTCTATCTAGAGAAAGCAGAACTACTGGTATAACTAGACGCCTAGTTAAAAATATATAAAGTAGAAAAGAATCTGGACATAATAGAGAAGAATAATAAAGCAGCTTTAAAAATAAGAGTAGTATAGAGACTAGTAAGAAGAAGATTATAACCTAGAGACTTAAGAATAAGCCTTTTTTAGAAAGGGGGTAATATAACAGTACTGTTTACTTTACTTACTATAAGCTATATAATATTATAACTAGCTATATTAGCTATAACCTAGCATAGAGCTTAGAGTATGGCTAGCTTATACTTAGACTATATACCATCTTATTTAAAAACGAGCCCCCTTTATATCTCTTCTCTTCTTATCTTAGTATAGCTAAAATAGAGCTAACTTATTTTATTAACCTGTATTCATATAATAATGCGTGAAGACTAAGCCCATTATCATATTTATAGACTTTTATAACTATTAAAAGTATTAAAATAACTATAGTAGTTAGTTTTAATAAACTTTATTACAAGATTATTATTATTTAAGAAACTAGAAATAAATAAAGAATATAACACAATACTTATTATTATAAACAAAATAACTAAGTATGTATATTTTAATTTAATAGTTACGAATTTATTAGTAAAGAAACTAGTATATAGAATTTTAAAAACAGTAGTTTTAAGCTACAGATTACTTAAAAAGTTTATTATTAATTAAGATAAATTGTTTATATTATACTTTTAGAAAACTTTGTTAGCTAAGTTAAAGTTAAAAAACAAGCTTTTAATAAGCTTTTATTTTTAAATAAATAGGTAAACAAAGTACACAAATTAGACTCTAAAATAATACTTAAAAATATATATTAATTACTTTTAAGAAAATTAGGTTAAGTTATTACCTTTAGTATAGTTTACTTATAATAATATAAAGTTATTTATAACTAATATATTATAATTTTATACTAATTATAGGTATAAGCTAACTACTTATAGAAAACTACGTAATTTAAAAAGTAAATTTTATTAAACTTAAAATAAAGTTAAACAGCTATAGAATTTATATAATAATTTTAGTAAAATTATTATCTTAAAGAACTTATAAACTGTAGAAAGTACTAATAAGTTAAAAATTAGAAACCTAATTTTTAAGAAAAAAAAACAAAGTTTTCCTACTGTATAAAAATTTGAAAATTAAATAACTAAGTAAGAAACTAAATTACATTTGAATTAAACCATTTAAAATTAGTAAAAATTATTAAACTAGTTAACTATAAACTATAACTATTATAGAATATAAAAATTTATTTAGTTATTTATATATTATTACTTAAACTAGCACTACTAAATATACTAATAATAATAGACATAAACATAAAACTATACTAGCTAAAGTATAAAGTTAAAGAAATCTAAGAACTATAATAATTTAGACATTAGTAAAAATACCTAGTTAAATAAAAAAACTATAAACTAAAGAAAAATACCTCAAAACTTATTAAGAACTTAAAGTAATGTTCTAAAATAATTAACTAGTTTTACTTAAAAATTTAGTAATACTAAATTCTAAATAAAAGCTTATATAACTTTTTAATTAAAGGAAATTAATAAAAAAGAATTAATAAAAGCAATAAATAAAAACGTTATAAATTATAATAGTTTAGAAGTTTTTTATTTTTCTTTCTTTTCTAAATTCTATATTTTTTTTAATTAAAGTAAGCTTGTAAGTAAATAGTTTATATTTATAATTATTAGCTAAAGCAAGTTACTTTTAAAGCTGTTATTTATAGACTTTAGCTTTAAAAATAATATTTTTAGCTATCTCTAATTAATTATAAAGACACTAATACTTAGTAAGAAATCTATTAAACTTTTATTAAAAAACTACTAAGTTATTGCTGAGCGTAGCGAAGCTTCTTCTATTCAAAAGGAAGGGTTAGAGATTCAAAACTCTACCGAGGTTGCGCCGAAAACTCTCGCGTTCTTGTTGGTCAGGAAAATCACATCTTTTGCGTTCTTATTGGCTACAAAAATTCTATCTCTTGCGTTCTCATTGGCTACAAAAATCCATGTCACGTGATCGGATTCTAGTTATTCCGTGCCGAAGGAACACCAAAGTTTTGCTGAAACTTTTTATGCGACTAATACTTTAACGCCTTAACTAATACCTTTCTTACACAACTTCTTTCACGCAACTTATAGGTTGCCAGTATACCTACTAGAATTTACTAATAGATCTGCCTTCTTCTTGCCACTAATATAGGAACCCTAAAGATGCTGCTACTAAGCTATCTTCTAAAGTCCTACACCGAGCTGCCCCTAGAGCCCTACACTAAGCTGCCTCTAGAGCTATACATTAAATTCAAATCACGCTTCCTGTAGGGGAAAGGGGGGTCCAAGGGGGTCTCCCCCTTAATATACATTAAATTCAATTCAAATTGCGCTCCCCGCAGGGGAAAAGGGGGTTCAAGGGGGTCTCCCCCTTGATAGCCAAATCTAATTCAATGTAGGAGCCAAAATCTAATTCGATGTAGGAGCCAAATCTAATTCGATGTAGGAGCCAAATCTAATTCGATGTAGGAGCCAAATCTAAGTCGATGTAGGAGCCAAATCTAATTCGATGTAGGAGCCCAAATCTAATTCGATGTAGGAGCCAAATCTAATTCGATGTAGGAGCCAAATCTAATTCGATGTAGGAGCCAAATCTAATTCGATGTAGGAGCCAAATTAATTCGATGTAGGAGCCAATTCCAATTCGATGTAGGAAATTCCAATTCGATGTAGGAGGCCAATTCCAATTCGATGTAGGAGCCAATTCAGATTCGATGTAGGAGCCAAATCTAAGTCGATGTAGGAGCCAAATCTAATTCGATGTAGGAGCCAAATCTAATTCGATGTAGGAGCCAAATCTAATTCGATGTAGGAGCCAAATCTAATTCGATGTAGGAGCCAAATCTAATTCGATGTAGGAGCCAATTCCAATTCGATGTAGGAGCCAATTCCAATTCGATGTAGCCCAATTCGATGTAGGAGCCAATTCCAATTCGATGTAGAAGCCAATTCAGATTCAAAGTAGGAGCCAATTCAGATTCGATAGTCGCTTCTCTAACGTAATTTCTGTCACGCTGCTTCTCTTTTGATGCTGCTTTCTCTTTTGATGCTGCTTCTCTTTTGATGCTGCTTCTCTTTTGACCCTGCTTCTCACCTCACCCTGCTTCTCACCTCACCCTGCTTCTCACCTCACCCTGCTTCTCTCCCTCACCCTGCTTCTCTCCTCACCCTGCTTCTCTCCTCACCCTGCTTCTCTCCTCCACCCTGCTCTCTCACCCTGCTTCACTCCTCCCTGCTTCTCTCCTCACCCTGCTTCTCTCCTCACCTGCTTCTCTCCTCACCTGCTTCTCTCCTCACCCTGCTTCTCTCCCTCACCCTGCTTCTCTCCTCACCCTGCTTCTCTCCTCACCCTGCTTCTCTCCTCACCCTGCTTCTCTCCTCACCCTGCCTTTTCCAACCCTGCTTCTCTTACGCTACTTCTTTTACGCTGTCTTTCTTACGCTACTTCTTTTACGCTGTCTTTCTTACGCTACTTCTTTTACACTGCCTCTCAGGCTACTTCTCTATATCTACTCTTTCACGTAGCTTTTCTTACACTACTTGTTGCTAAGCGTGGCGAAGCCCTCTAACATTAATGTTAGCTTTAGTATTTTATTTATAGTTTCAGAAAATATATTTAAAGTAACAGCTAAATAAAAAATTCACAAGATAATAAAAATTCTTCTTTTTACATAAACTACATAGAATTAGCATAAAATAGTTATAATTCTAAATTAACTTTATAAGATAATAGTTGTAAACAGTTAACAACTTAACCTTAGATATTATTAGGAAAAAAAAAGAGGTCTTAAAAGTATGTATAATACTACTAAGGGAACTAACTCTTTTTATACTTAGAACTTAAAATAAAAAGAACTTTTAAGCCAAAAGTTTTTTAAAAAAAGTAAGTATTATAGTTAGTAATAAGTAAGAGTTTATTACAAGTAATCATTACATACAAAAAATAGTAAACTAACTATAAGGAAAATTACTAGCTATTAGTAAAAAAACACGTATAAGAATATAAGACTAGAATAAAAATAGAGTAAATGCTTTAAAAAACTAGGCAAAAAAACAAAGCTTTTATTTAATATTATTAAGATAATTAATAAGACTAATAGTAAAGAAATCACATCACATTTTACGTATATAGTTATATAATAAATAAATATAATAAGTAGTAATAAAAACTTAATATACTTATTAGAGCTTATTATTAAGCAAATTATAAATAAAAAATTTACTATATAAAAGGCATTTCCTTTAACTTTTAAATAGTTTCTTTTATTATACTTATCTTCTTATTTTAAAGCAACTTTCTAAAATTTATTATATAATAAATTAATTAGACTATTATTTGTTATATTTTTATATTATTAGAATAATTATGTAAGCAAGTTACTATATAACTTAAAATTTTAAAACTAATATATATTATATATTATTAAACTTTACTTTTAATATTTATATTAAACTTACTATTTTAATTATTAAAAAAACTATAATATAACTTTTATATTTAAAATTTAACTATAAAATTAAAAATCATAATAATTAAATTATAAAGTATACTTTTAATTAATATTTAATAATAGTTTAAAAATTATTATAGTTTTATAATTAATAGTAATTTAAAAGTAAATTAATTTTTTTTAAGTACTTTACTTTTTAATTTAAATAAAAAAGCTATATTATTATTAAATTTTTAAATTTTACTTATAAACTTTTAATTATATATAATAATTAAAATAACAATTAATAATAAAATAGTATATAAATTTTAAAAAAAGTTTAATTAAAACTAAATAGTAACTTTAAATAAAAAGTAAATATTAATAAAAAATACTTATTTTATTACATAAACTATAAACTTAAAGTATTATATTTAATTAGTTAACTAATTTTACTTTAAAAACCTAAAACTACTAAATTCTAAAAAAAATAATAATTAAGTTTTGTTATGGTGGTGCTATAAGTAGAGGGTTAAATACTTAATAAAAAGCATTAATTAATTACTAAGTATAGTACCAAATAATAAGTTCAGACATTACGTAAAGAAAGGAAGAATATAATAAGTTATAAGCTAAAATATTTAGGGTAAGGGCTTATACGCTAGCATAAGACTAAAGTATAAATATATAATATAAAAAAAAAAACTTATAAAAAGGCTTCTTTAAAAGACTTTTATATTATAAATAGTTATTATAATAATACCTCTTTTTTAGGTCTGAGCTTTTATAAAGAGTATTTATATTAAATATCAGATCTAAGTTAGTCTAGGTTTTTAAAATAGAATTTTTTTTATAGTAGCTATATCTTAGAGGTCGCTTATAAATTCCTATGTTAAGTTATTATATCTAGTTTATTTAACTAGATATTTATAACGTTTCTACCTATAATTTAGGTGTAGTTCTTTAATTTATTTAATATAGTATTCAGTTTCCCTATTAACTTTAACAGATTTAAGTGGCGGGTTTTGTTGACTTAAAAGATATTTAAATTCAAACATAATAAGCTAAAGTAATAATATATAGAAAACTAGGTATATATTTAAGAATTTAGAGAGTTCAAGTCAGTACGCGTATAGAGAAATTATTTAAGAAATATAGTATTTCCCTAAAGCCTTTAAGTCTAGCTTCTTAGAAGGTTATTTTATTTAGATATTTTATATATTAAGCTATACTATATCTTCTATCTGATAATTAGGTGCAGGTGATTGTTTTTAGTTTATATATTTTTTTTAAAAAGCTTAAGCCCAAATCATCTCTTTTTAAATTAATTATTAGATATTAGCTATTTTCTCTACTATGCAGTTAACTTCTAAGGCTTATAATACTTAGTAAGAACGTCTTTAAGTTCTTATAAAAAGTTTAAAACCTATTTAGAGATATTAGCCTATATTAGCCAGGAATAATAAAACTTTTATAAATTTAAATATAATATTATTAGCTTTAAACTATGCTAAAGGAAGCTAGTTTATTTAGTTATCTTATTAGTAGTTTATGTATATATATAGGACTTATTTTATTACACTATTAGCTCTTTCTATTTAGCTATTAGTTTCTAGGTAATATGTAGAAAATAGTTAGGATTTAATTTATAATTATTTACAGAATTCATTATAAAAAATAGAAACAAATTATATTTCTTAGTCTAATATAATTATTTTTAGAAGACTATAGTCTATTTATACGTGCTAATAGAAAAAATAAGTAACATCTACAACAATTATCTCACTATAAGAAATTAAGTATTTATATTTTATAAGATAATTAACTATAACCATAATATTAATATAATCTTTAAATTCTAAGAGATTAGTAATAAAGTCTATAGAAATATTCTTCTATCTCCTTTTAGGGATAAGGAGAGGTTTTAAAAGGCTATAGTATTTTTTACAAAAAGCCTTAAATCTTTAGTAGGTATAGTAATAAGATATATATTAACATATTATTTTAAATATCTAAGACTAGTAGTATTTGTGTTATTTTATGCTTTAGTAATAACTACTTTTAGTTATTAACTAATCACTTAAAGATTAACTAAAAATTAAAGCTGGAGATTTTTAATATAAAATATATATAAATAATCTAACAGAATTAAATCTATGACCTGTGGGCATTTTAATTAATAATTAAAGCTATTTAAATTAGTATAGAAAACTATTATGATTGATTTTATAGTATAATAGAGAGCTTTAAGCATGGGAGGTATTAAACTTTAATTATTTCTATACCTTATAAAAATACTCTCTCTAATAAGGCCCTTTTATAGACTTATATAAGGGTATTTTATATTATAAGTAGCTATAAGTAGTCTTTTTTAATCGCTCTTATAAATTCTACTTTTTTTAAAAGAGTTATTTTAGTAGTTACTATATACATTAGTTCTTATTTATATATACTAAGTAGATTCTTAAATACCTAAAGAGCTATACCTACTTATAGTTATTTACTTTTTAGTAACTAAGCTCTATTAATTAAAGACGCTTTAAAAACTACTATAGAGCTTAAATTAAGTTATCTTAAAGCTAATAAACTAACTCTAATAGGAAGTACCAGTAGCTAAAGAGCTTAATTCTAATAGAAAAAGTTAACAGCTTATAATAATTAACTAATATAATATTAAATAATAAGTAGAAAAGCGCCCTTTAGGTCTTTCTATAGCTCCAAAGGGTAGTATAATAGCTCTTTAATTAATTAAAGTAATTAATTAAGTTTATATAGTGGTTATAAAGGTCTATTAGTTTAGAAATAAGTAGCTTCTTTCTAATATAGTTTCTAAACATCCTATAGGTTTTTATTACGCTAGTTTGAGTCTTAGATAGCTGCTTACGTAATTAAATTACTATCTTTTATAAGTTATTAATAATTATAGTAAATAAGATAATATTATTATCTTTTTAAGTAAGCTAGCTTACTGTTTTCTATATATTTACTTTATAAAAAGTAGTCTCCTATTTAATAGAGTTATAGTAGTAGAGATGTATGTTAATAAGTTTTTCTAAAAATTACTTCTTAAAAGCGCTTAAGAGTAGCTCTTAAGTACTTTTTTAGCTACTTTTCTAGCTACTTTTCTAGCTACTTTTCTAGCTACTTTTCTAGCTACTTTTCTAGCTACTTTTCTAGCTGCTTTTTTGGCTACTTTTTTAGCTACTTTTCTAGCTGCTTTCCTAGCTGCTTTTCTGACTACTTTTTTAGCTACTTTTCTAGCTACTTTTCTAGCTACTTTCTTAGCTACTTTTCTAGCTGCTTTTCTGACTACTTTTCTAGCTACTTTTTTAGCTACTTTCCTAGCTATTTAACTTCAAGCTCTATTACCTATTTTGACTTTCTATTTTTAAGGTATTTTATAAGAACTTAGATAAATTACTCTTATACTTTCTACACCTACTTTTTTTTTATTTTCTTATAAGGTGTTTTTATAGTTTTTATAGTATCTATACCACAAATCCCGTCCTCACGTAATCACTTTAGAAGTTAAATAGTTATAAATAGGTTATTAAGTTAAATTATATACCTACCAGGCAGTAAAAGATATTACTTATTAATTAATTAATTTACTAAATAAAGTATAATAGCATAAGTTAGTAAGAAACTTTTTTTTTTAGTATTAAGAATTAATTTTATATAGCCTGCCTGTAAATTCTATACCCTTTAAGTATAATAACTAGTTTAAAATATACTCTTAATTCCTAAGTATTAATATTTTAT
The DNA here is from genome assembly GCA_010093925.1 of Zopfia rhizophila CBS 207.26. Lineage (NCBI taxonomy): Eukaryota > Fungi > Ascomycota > Dothideomycetes > Zopfiaceae > Zopfia > Zopfia rhizophila. Next base: position 2,871,722 of record ML994617.1, read on the forward strand.
AGCTAGTTAATACTATTTTATAGTTAATAATAGTAATTTCCCTAAAGCGTCCTATAAACTTCTATATAGATTTATTAACTATAAGATTATGCTTTAGTATTTAGTAGAGTTATGAGTAGTATTAGAGATACTTAAAAAGCTCCTATACATACTTAAACATACTAGTAAAAGAGAGATCTCTATTTTTATATAGTTTAATATAATAAAAGTAGTAGTTAATTTATTTAAAGCGCATACTAAAGATATACTCTTTTATAAAATATTTAATAATAAAATGTTTATAGAATCTCTAGTAGTTGCTTACACATAGTTCTTAGTAAATTCTTATATAAATTAGTGTTATAAAGTATGTATATATTTTCTCTTTATTAACTAAGTATTATAGCTAGTGCTGGTGTTTCTCTATTTTTTAAGCTATAGTATATATAAGTTCTATATTATTATTAATATAAATATATAGCTTATTAACTAAATTATTAGTAAAGAATAGCTTAAATAGCTTAATTAGTAATTCTTTATTAATACCTAAAAGCAGATTAGTAAAACCATATTAGTTTAGATTCTTAATATATAAAGAATCCTAAAAAAGTAATGGTGTAGTATTAGGGAGAGATAGTTTATTATACTTTTTTACAAAATTAACCTCATTAACCTTTTTAACTAAATTATTATTAATTTTATACTAATTAGTTATTACGTTATTAAATTATAGCGTGTTATTTATAAGTGTTTATATTTTTTTTTATAAAAACTAGTAGTTAAAATTATTCTTAGTAATTACTTTTTAAGTAACTAGTTAACTAAAGGCAGTTATTACTAGAGTATAAAATAAGATTTTAAGAGTTTTTTTATAACTAAAGTAGCCGCCAGCAGGAGAATCGTGCATAATTTAAAGAAATTTAATTTTAAGTTTATTATTATTTAGTATTACTAGCTAGTTGTGATAGTATAACTAGTTTTCTTAGTTTTTATATTTACTTAAAGAAAGCTTCTTAGAGCGTTAGGTTCTATTCTATATTAGTATTATAAATAATAATAAAATAACTAATAATTTAGTTAAGAAAATAACTATATTTAAAGAGCTAAGGGAACTAACAGTAATAGCTAATAAAGCTCTAAAATAAAAACATATATTTAAGCTTAAAAGAAAGAATTATAAGTAAATATAAGATATACTAGTATAGGCTAAAGCATAAGCTAAGAAGCGAGAATAGAAATACAAAACCATATAAAAAGATTTAGAGTATTTTGTTATGTAATAAGGAGAAGCTTAATAGATAGAAAAAAAATAAAGTAATAAAATCTCTAGTAGCTTTAATAGTCTTTAGTAGTATCTAATATATTTTTAATTAATATATAATATACGCACAGAGGATCTACTATAAGTATAAAATATTAAACAGTTTATAATTACTTTTAATTTTTTATAGTTACTCTAAAATTAAGATTCGCATCTTAAGTGAAATAGTTTAATACTATTTTATTAAATCTTAACTTACTATATTTGTTTTCTTTTATCTTTACTAAGTTAACTAACTTTTACTAAGTCTAATAAACTATTTAATCTAGGAGTAAAGGAACTAACTAAGGTGTTATATAATCAGTTAAATAGCTAGTTACTAATATAATTTATATTAGTAAGTTAGTAACCTGTAATATTATAATTACTATTTTAAAAAAATAAAAGAAGCAGTTAGATAGATTCTAATAACTAATTATTAAAAGTCTATAGTAATTTATTATAAAGACAAACAAGAACTTTACTCGTTAAAAGAAAGTAGTAGTAAAGAAGAAGTTATAATAAAATCTTTATTTATAACTAGAAGTATATTAGGAGGAACTAAGAGTATATAATAAATTATTTAAAAATAAAAAATAGCTATCATAAAGTTACGTAATACTCTAATAAACTTATAATAATAAATTAGAATAAATTAAAAAAAAGGAATAGCAAAGATACAGTCTCTTAAAAAATTTAATAGTAATTAGAATAAACTTAAAACCTTTATAGCAGTAATAGACCTATACTATTATTTTAATTAAAAATTCTTTTTAACTAATCAGGATTAGATTTTAGCGGCTGGAATAAATATAATAGATAAAGCTATATAATAGTTTAAATTACTAGTAAAAAACTACCTAGCTAACAGGAACCCTAATCTAAGAGTAATAGAATTAGTAAATTATAATAACAATATACAACAAACCTTTAAAAGTTATAAATATTTTAAATAAGAAATAATTATTATCTTTAGAGAAATTAATAAGAAGATTAAAGTAATTTAAAAGCTTTAATAGCTTAAGTAATAGACATTAACAGCTAACTATATAATAGAGTTTAAATAAATCTAATTATAACTTAATTAGGTAGACTAACTATTAGTTATAATATACTATAAAAAACTAAAAAATAGAATTAAAAATAAGATTTCTAGAGAAAAGCAGCTAAGTACCTTACTTAAGATTATTAAATAAATAGTAACTATTAATAATTATTAGTATTAATAAGAGTAGAAGAAGAAGGTATGTAGAAGACTAATAATTTATATACCTAAAAAAAAAACAGAAAAGACAACTAAACCTATAATAAAATAGATATTAATATTAAATAGATATTTATTAGAAAAGGGTAAGGAAAGTAAGTTAAGAAATAAATAAAACGCTACGCACATAAAGCCTGTTTAGAATATAAAAAACAGAGACACTTTATTAAAGACTATAAATAATAATAATTAGATATTAAGAAAGCTTATGTCTAGACTAAGGTACTAAAAGAAATTAAAATAGCTATAGTCTAAGTAAAACAGGTATAAGACATAATAACATAAAAAACTATTATATAATAAATCTAGAAAAAATAATACTAGATCTATAGGAGTTATATATATTTTAGATAAGAATATAAAATACTATATTAGCAAGTTAAAGATTATCTAGTAAGATAATTTAATAATATAATTATTATAATACAAGAAATAGCAGTTTGATAATATAATACTAAAACTAAAAAAAAAAATATAATAATTTTATGAGATTATAGAGCAGGAAGGTAGACTCTTCTAGAAAGAAAACTAGAAGTTCAGATAAAAAAGAAATTACAAGATAAAAAAAGGAAAAGAACTTATATCTATAATAATTATACAATAAGTATACTAAAGATACTATTAAATATATAAATTAAAGTACTACTAAAAAGAATACTATATCACTAAACACTAGGGAGTTATTTTAGGAGATGGAATATATAAATACTAATAAGCGCTATAGTTAGCAGGAAATAAGTAGTATAAAAAACTAAATAAACAAAAATTAGCTATATAAATAAACGAAATTTATAAATAGATATTTATACTAGTTATAATTAATACAACGTATTACCACCCCGTTAGATATCTAGAATTAGGATGGGATTAAAATAAGAAGAAGAAAGAAACTCTTTTATTAATATATAAATATAAGATAACAATACCGTAAATAGAACGATAAAAAAAGAATACTAGATATATATAGTATCTGATTATAGAGGAATAGATTATAAATAGAATAAACACGCCATACGTGTTAAAGGATTAAAGATAAGAAAAATATTATAATAACTAGTAAATAAAAAGAAATTTAGCTTATAACAAAAACTAGTTTATATAGACTTAGAAGATAAACTATAGAATCCAAAATCAGACTAGCATAAGTAATTATTATAGGATAAGTACTAAATAAAATATTAATTATATTAAACTAAACACTATTAAGAAAAATAGTTAGCTATAAAATCACATAAGAAACTTATATATTAAAAATGTTTCTTAGAATAGAAATACTAGAATTATAAAGAACAGGCTAAAGATGTATATAAAATACTTAATAAGAAAGTATACTAACTCTAGAAATATCTAATTTATAGACTTAAAAAAGAAACACTAAAGAAATAACTGCTACTTAGAAGTTAATATTATAAGTTACTAACTTACTAACGTAAATTATACTAGTAATAAGCCGTCTAATTAATTATTATAATAGTTAATTAGTTCCCTTACTTCTGGATTAGATAGCTTGTTAGACTTAGTAGAGATTAGTTAACTTAGTAGAAATAAAAAGAAACAATATAGTAAGTTAAAATTTAACAGAATAGTATTAAACTATTTCACTTAAGGTGTGAATCTTAATTTTAGAGTAACTATAAAGAATTAAAAGTAATCGTGAACTATCTGATGTCTTATACTTATAGTAGATCCTCCGTGCGTACATTGTATACTGGTTAATAGTATGTTAGATACTGCTAGAGGCTGCTAGAGCTGCTAGAGGTTCTGTTACCTCGCTTTACCTCTGTCTGCCAAGCCATACTTCATCACGTGGGTAGATGCTCCGGATCCGTTCACATGGTTTCGTATCTCTATCCTTGCTTCTTAGCTCGTGCCTTAGCCTGTGCCAATGCGTCTCGTGCCCGCTTGCAGTTCTTTCTCTCAAGCTCGAACATACGTTTCCATTCAAGAGCTTTATTAGCCGTCATTACCAGTTCCTTCAGCTCCTTAGATGTAGTTACCTTTTTGTTACTGTCCGTAACACTATCCCCCTCTTCTAAGTCTTCGTCTCGGAAGATAGTTTCTTTCTTCTATAAGCAGTATAAAGGCAGCAGGTCTTTTGCTCTGTGTTCCAGATTGTAAGACCCTTGACTTCCTTTCTTCCCTGCCCAGTTCCCTAATAATGATACGTTCTAAGTCGTTTCTAATACGTGCTCGCCGCCTAGCTTCTCAGATCTGTAACAAACCCTGTCACATGCTGACACCTTGCTTGAACTGTTCCCGCCGAGGCGATGACTACCTGATGAACTTAAGTTCCAGTTGTTATTCAGCTTACGCCAATCGCAACGTGAAGTGTGACCTAATCATGTTATAATCAGAATGGAATCATCTTAACCGCAATAAGGCAAAGCTTCGTTGTCAGCTCAATTCCATTAAGGATCAATGTTCCGAGCTTTGTGCTTATGAGTTACGACTTTATCGTAAACTCACGCAAGTAGATTCAAAAGAGAAGGAAATATTTAATTGGGAGATAGCTTTAATTCGTGAAGTCTAAGCTCTTAAAGAGGAGGAGGCTTGTTCTTAGGGTTAAGAAACTCACATACCATAATCTATAGTTCAAGTTTCCTCCCAGCCTGTCGCTTCGCCCTCCTTATCCTTTAGTTTTAATTGGGATGCACTGTATTTGTTCTATCCTTAGGGTATGACCTTAGAGCAAGCCCCTCCTGGCTCGTCTAATAGTACTAGTTAATTAGCTCTAAACTGCTCTTTAGGTTCCTGATTAGCTCTCATGTATTATCTTCTAGTCTGTAATTCTTTTATCTAACTAAATACTTCCACTAACGCCTAAACTGCTGGTAGTCCAAAATCCGTTAGACTTCATACTCAGTCGTATTTTCTTTAAGTTTGAGTCTTGTCTGTAGTTTAGCGCTTTATAGTGCTGGCTCTAATCTTAAAACATAAAAAACTAGGTAGATCCTTGTGTCCTTAGGTAGTTATAGTTCATAATTCACAAGTCCTATTTATCTTTTAACCTTAAATAGGCCTAATTTAATGTGATCCAGTTTTTTTAATAGTCGTTTTATTTCTAAATTTTTTTATAGTAGGAAAATCTTATCCCCCTTCTTAAAGATTAGTCCCTTAACTTTAGACTTATTCTTTTATTATTTGCTGAGGCTTTCTTTCCGGGTGATCTTTCTTATTATCTCTTAATAAAGCTATTATAACTCCTTTACTTTCATCCTTACTAATTCTAATATCTTATTTAGTTTTCGTGGTTCTTGATAAGCCGTAGGCTCATAACTATAATTCGTAAAGAATAGTAATTTTCCTATAGTTAATAACTTTACAGAGTTATATACAAACTTAGCTATTAGTAATAAGTTAATCTAATTATCTTATTATTTATTAACATATATCTGTAGATATTATTCTAATGTCTGGTTTATCTATTCTGTTTATCTATCTATTTATAGGTGAAATGCTGTTAAGAGATAATATTTAGCCCCTAGTTTCTCTATAAATATTTTCTAGAATGTTAATGTGAATAATTTGTCTCTATCCGTGATAAATTCCTGTAGTAATTTATATCATGTAATTAACAGTTTAATTAGCAATATTACTAATTCATTTGCTTTAATTTCTGTATGTGTTGGTTTAAAGTATACGTATTTTATAAGTTAATCTACTATAACTAGTATCATGTCATACCATTAGCCTTAAAAGGTAGTTATTATTAGTAATTTTGTAATAAAGTCTATTATAACTGCTTCCTATAGTAGGTCTGGTAAAAAAATTAGTTATATAAGTTTATATTTCTTATATCTTAATACTTTATTCTTTTTGTACTTAATATATTCTAAAAAAAAATAGCTCTAACCTTTTTCTATATTCTAGGAATCTAAAAATGCCTGTTAATCCGTTCTATAGTTTTTTTAATTCCTTAATATCCGTGCAATTTAGCTGAGTGTTAGTTTTTAATAAATTCAGTTTATAATACTTCTAGTATAAAAATAGTTTCTATTTTATGCTATTATAGTCGTCCATGGTTGTATTCTCTAATCCATTTTTATTATATATTTTTAATAATAACTATTATCTTAATATCTACTTATAAGCTTTCTAGAGATCTGTCTGGTCTTTACTTAAGTATTATATTATAGATTTTTAGTATGTTTTTTATATAGTTTGCTCTTTAACTAAGTATATTAGCCGCTATATTTTCTCTTCCTAATTTATAAAGTATTTAAAAGTTAAATATAGAAACTAATTCCTATTATCTAACTTATCGTTAATTTAATTTTTTCATTATTATAAAGGCCGTCAGATTCTTGTGATTTAAATATATAATAATTTAATATTTAGTTCCTTCTAAGTAATGTCTTTATTTCTTAAATACTTAAACTATTACTAGCAGTTTCTTATTATAAATATTATAATTTAACTTAGTAGTTATAAGTTTATGAGATAAGAAATCTACTAAATGTTTATACTTATTATTTTGTACTTATAATAGAATAGCTTTTATAGCTCTATCTAATACATTTATATATATCTCTATTTAAAGTCATAAATTAAACATTTTTAATATTAGTGGTTGTTAGAATATTCTTTTTAATATTATAAAAGCGTTCTCTTCGCGTTATTTCTACTTAAATTATTAAAATTTTTTTTAAGCAATTCTATTAAGGGTGCTGTGATTTTTAAGTAATTCTTAATAAATTATCAGCAAAAACCTATAAATCCGAGAAAAGAATAAACTTCTTTTATATTTATTAGTATAAGCTAAGATAGTATATCTTTTACTTTATTTAAGTTAACTGCTATTCTATCTTAGGATACTAAGTATTTTAAGAATTTAATTTCTATCCTATAGAATATACATTTTTTTGTCTGAATATATAGCTTATGTTTCTTAAGTTTTTGTAATATTTTTTTAGTATACTTAATATATTCTTTTAGCATTCCATTTATGTACATAAGCACGTTATTAAAATATATTATTATAAATACGTCTAGATATTCTCTTAGTATATAGTTAATAATTATTTAGAATATTATTAGTGTGTTAGTAAGTCCTATTAGTATAACTAAGTATTTAAATAATTTATATTTTATTTTAAATACTATTATCTATTTGTGTTTTTTAGTTATTTATATTTAATAGTATTTATTTTTAATATTAAAAAGGCTAAACTACTTAGCTCCTCTAAGTTTATCTATAAGTTCTAATATTAGTAATATTAGGTAATAATTTTTTATTATAGTTTTATTAAGGTGTTTGTAGTTAATATATAATTATAATTTACTATTTTTTTTTTATATAAAGAGTATTAGTAAAGTTATCTTGCTCTAGCTAGTTTATATATACCCTTTTCATTAATTTTCCTATAGAAATTTTCGTAATTCTTTTTATTAGTGAATGGGTACTTGGTATAGTGGTTCTAGTTTCAAATTTATTTCTTCCTTAAGCGTGATTTTATAGTCCTAATCTTAGTATTTTAGTAACTAGTTTTTAGCTTTCTTAAAGAACTATTCTCTAAATTCTTCTTAGTATTTATTCAGTATAATAAATGTGGTATCGTAAAGAGTTATTTTCTTTATTTATATTATAACTTTTATTTATTTATAGTAGTCTATTCTAATTCCTATAGACTTTATTTTCTAGTTAATTATTAAGTTCTATTATGCTAGCTAGTTTTATCCTAAGATAAAATCTTTACTACCTAGATTTATAATCTTAATATAGTAGTTATCTGTGTAACTTACTGCCTTAATAGTCATATTTCTTATTTTAAGATTAATTAGACTTTTTTTTAAATATTACTAAACTATTATCTACGCGTCTTACTTACACAGGTTATCTAAAACTCTAGTTAGTATCTAGTATCTTTATATCTATTTATTTAATATAAGTATTTTACTAGCTTTACTATCTATAAGTGCTAGTATCTAATTACTATTAATATATATATTTATATATAGCTTATTTTTATATTTCCTCTAGTTTAGTTATGTGTATATAATTAATATATTATTTCTAATCTTTAGTTCTTAGTCTTTTAGTGGCTTAGTTATAGTTTATTGGTTTTCTAGTTTTTTGTCTATAGCTAACTCCTAAGTAACAGTCGTTTCTTTAGTATTTTTTTTTTAGGTTTATGGATTAAGTATCTCTAGAGTTAGCATGCTTTTTTATTAAGTATTTTATATATATTTCTAGCTTATTCTCTATAATCCAGACATTTCTATCCTAAGAAATATTCCTAATATATGAGTTTTTTATGTAAGTCTGTAGCTAACTATTCTTTTTAGTAGTATTTAGTCTAGTATTATCAGCATCTTATCTAGTATTTATCTTATTTTATAATAGTTATTTATATTCGTCTGAGTTTGGGTTCTGTAGTTTATTTTTTAAATCTATATAAACTAATTCTTACTATAAGTTAAGTTTTTTTTTATTTACTAGTTATTATAATATTTTTTTTATCTTTAGTCCTTTAACATGTATGGCGTGTTTATTTTATTTATAGTTTTTTTCTATATAGTTAGAAGCTACATATATCCAGCATTTCTTTCTTATTATTCTATTTATAGTGTTATTATTCTGTATTTATAATATTAGTAAAGAGGGTTTTTCCTTCTTTTTATTCTAATCCTATCTTAATTCCAGATATCCGACGGGGTGATAGTATATTATATTAGTTATAACTAGTATAGATATCTATTTAAAGATTTTATTTATTTATATAGCTAGTTCCTATCCGCTTAGTCCTTTATACTATTTATTTTCTACTAATTATAATACTTATTAGTATTTATATATTCCGTCTTCTAGAGTGACTTCCTAGTGTTTGGTAATATAATATTTCTCTATATAGTATTTTAATTTATATATCCAATAGTATCCCTAGCGTATGTGCTGTATAATTATTATAAATATTAACTTCTTACCCTTTATTATCTCTTAATCTTTTTTTTATTTGAATTTCTGTTTTTTTTTATAAAATAGTCTACCTTCCTGTTCTATAATCTTATAGAATTTTTACATTTCTTTCTTAGTTTCTACGTTATATTATTAAATTATTGCTTCTTATATTATGGCTATTATATTACTAAGTTATCTTACTAGGTAATTCTTAACTTACTAGTATAAAACTTTATATTTTTATTTAAGATATATATAGCTTCCACATATCTAGTATTACTCTTTCTAAATTCTTTTTATAATTATTTCTTTTATTATGGTGTCTTTTGCTTATTTTATTTAAATTATAATAATCTTAATTTTCTTAGGCGCTTTAGTCTGAACATAAGCTTTCTTAATATCTAATTATTATTATTTATAATCTTTAATAAAGTGTTCTTATTTTTCATATCCTAAGTAGACTTTTTATGTATAGTATTTTATTTATTTTTTAGCTTGCTTTTCTTATCTCTTTCTAATAAATACTTACTTAACATTAATATTTATTTTATTATAAATCCGGTTGTTCTTTCTATTTTTTTTTAGTATATAAATTACTAATCTTTCTTATGTCTTTTTCTCTTGCTTTTGTTAGTACTAATAATTATTAATAATTACTACTTATTTAATAATTTTTAGTAAAATACTTAGTTATTTTTCTCTAAAAATCTTATCTTTAATTCTGTTTTTTAGTTTTTTGTAGTATATTATAACTAGTAGTTAGTCTACCTAATTAAGTTGTAATTAGATTTATTTAAACTCTATAATATAATTAGCTACTAATATTTATTACTTAAGCTATTAGAGCTTTTAAATTACTTCTATTTCTTTATTAATTTCTTTAAAGATAATAATTATCTCTTATTTAAAGCATTCATAACTTTTAAAGGCTTGTTATATATTATTATTATAGTTAACTAATTCTACTACTCTCTAGTTAAAATCTCTATTAGCTAGGTAGTTTTTTATTAGTAGTTTAAACTATTATATAGCTCTACCTATTATATTTATTTTAGCCACTAGAATTTAATTCTAATCTATTAGAAATAATTTTTAATTAAATCAGTAGTACAGATTTATTACTGCTATAAAGATTTTAAGTTTATTTTAATTACTATTAAATTTCTTAAAGGGCTGTATCTTTGCTATTTCTTTTTTTTAATTTATTTTAATTTATTATTATAAGTTTATTAGAGCGTCGCGTAGTTTCATGATAGCTATTTTTTATTTTTAAATAACTTACTATATACTCTTAGTTTCTTTAGATATATTTCTAGTCGTAAATAAAGATCCTACTATAACTTCTTCTTTATTACTACTTTTTTCTAATAAATAGAGTTCTCATTCATCCTTATAGTAGGTTATTATAAATATTTAATAATTAGTTATTAGAATCTATCTAATGGCTTCTCTTATTTTCTTGAGATAGTAATTATAATATTATAAGTTACTAACTTACTAACGTAAATTATACTAGTAATAAGCTATCTAACTAATTATTATAATAATTAATTAGTTTTCTTACTTCCGAATCGAATAGCTTATTAGACTTAGTAGAGATTAATTAACTTAATAAAAATAGAAAAAAGTAATATAGTAAGTTAAGATTTAATAAGATAGTATTAAACTATTTTACTTAAAATATAAATCTTAATTTTAAAGTAACTATAAAGAATTAAAAGTAATTATAAATTGTCTGATGTCTTATACTTATAGTAGATCCTCCATGCGTATATTATATACTAGTTAATAGTATATTAAATACTACTAAAAGCTACTAGAGCTACTAGAGATTTTATTATCTTACTTTATTTCTATTTACTAAGTTATACTTCATCACGTGGGTAGATGCTCTAGATTTATTTATATAATTTCATATTTCTATTCTTATTTCTTAGCTTGTGCTTTAGCTTATACTAATATATTCTATACCTACTTACAATTCTTTCTCTTAAACTTAAATATATATTTCTATTTTAGAGCTTTATTAGCTATTATTACTAGTTCCTTTAGCTTTTTAAATATAGTTATCTTTTTATTACCGTCCGTAATAGTTAACTATAAATAAAAAACTAAAAAGCTAGTAAACTATAACTAAGCTATTAGAAAGCTAAGAACTAAAAATTAGAAAAAATATAACATTTATATACATATAACTAAACTAAAGGAGATATGAGAATAAGCTATATATAAATATATATATTAATAATAATTAGATATTAGTATTTATAAACAGTAGGGCTAGCAAGACACTTATATTAAATAAATAAATATAAAGATACTAAACACTAACTAGAGTTTTAGATAAACTTATATAAGTAAAATATATAGATAATAATCTAACAGCATTTAAAAAAGATTTAATTAATTTTAAAATATAGAATATAACTATTTAGACAGCAGGTTACCGGGATAACTGTTATATTAAAATTATAAATTTAGATAATAAGAATTTTATCTTAGGATAAAACTAGCTAGTATAATAAAACCTAACTATTAATTAGAAAAGGAAAACTGTAGGAATTAGAAACAACTACTATAAATAGTAATAATAGGTAATAATATAAATAAAGAGAATAACACTTTATGATATTAAATTTATTATACTAAAAGAATACTAAGAGGAATTTAAAGAATAGTTCTTTAAAAAAGCTAAAGACTAGTTACTAGAATATTAGAACTAGGACTATAAAATCATGCTTAAAGAAGAAATAGATTTAAAACTAGGACTACTATACTAGCTATCTATTAATTAATAAAAAGAGTTATAATAGTATCTGAACGATAATTTAAAGAAAGAATATATTTAAATAAGTAAAATTAAAATAGCATTACTAATACTCTTTATATAAAAAAAAATAGTAAATTATAACTATATATTAATTACAGACATCTTAATAAAGCTATAGTAAAAAATTATTATCTTATATTACTAATATTAGAACTTATAGATAAACTTAAAGGAGCTAAATAGTTTAGTCTCTTTAATATTAAAAATAAATACTATTATATATAAATAACCAAAAAACATAAATAGATGACAGTATTTAAAATAAGATATAGATTATTTAAATATTTAGTTATACTATTTAAACTCACTAACGCACTAGTAATATTCTAGATAATTATTAACTATATACTAAGAGAATATCTAGACGTATTTATAATAATATATTTTAATAATATACTTGTATACACAAATGGAATGCTAGAGAAATATATTAAGTATACTAAAAAAGTACTAAGAAAGCTTAAGGAACACAAGCTATATATTTAAATAAAAAAAAATATATTCCACTAAACAGAAGTTAAGTTCTTAGGGTACTTAGTATTCTAAGATAGAATAGTAGTTAATTTAAATAAAGCTAAAAATATTCTATCTTAGCTAATACTAATAAATATAAAAGAAGTTTATTCTTTCCTTAGATTCATAAGTTTCTGCTGATAATTTATTAAGGACTACTTAAAATTATATTACCTTTAACGGAATTACTTAAGAAAGATTAATAATTTAAGTAGAAACAACACAAAAAAAATACTTTTAAAATATTAAAAAGAATATTCTAATAACCACTAATATTGAAGATATTTAATTTATAACTTTAAATAGAGATACATGTAAATGTATTAGATAGAGCTACAAAAGCTATCCTATTATAAATATAGAATAATAAATATAAATATCTAGTATACTTTTTATCTTATAAACTGATAACTACTAAGTTAAACTATAATATTCATAATAAAAAACTGTTAGTAATAGTTTAGGTATTTAAAAAATAGAAACATTACTTAGAAGAAGCTAAGTACTAAATTATTATATATTTAAACCACAAGAATCTAATAGCATTTATAATAATAAAGAAGTTAAATTAATAATAGGTTAGATAATAGAAACTAGTTTCTACCTTTAACTTTTAAATATTTTATAAATTAAGAAAAGAAAATATAGTGGTTAATGCACTTAGTTAATAAGCAAACCATATAAAGGATATACCAGAAATCCATAATATAATATTTAGATAAAGATTAGATAGATTTCTAGAAAGCTTATAGATAAATATTAAGATAGTAGTCATTATCAAAAACACCTAAGAAAAATAAATAAAGGATTTTAATAATAGATAACTGTAATAGAACCTAGACTAAGAAATAATCTATATACTAAATATATTATAAACTAAACTTATTAAGAATTAACACTTAGCTAAAATGCACGGATATTAAGGAATTAAGAAAACTATAAATTAAATTAACAGACATTTTTAGATTCCTGGAATATAGAAAAAGGTTAGAGCTATTCTTTTAGAGTATATTAAGTACAAAAAAAATAAAGTATTAAGATATAAAGAATATAGACTTATATAACTAATTCCTTTACTAGACTGACTATAGGAATTAGTTATAATAGACTTTATTACAGAAATACTAACAACAACCACCTTTTAAGGCTAATGGTATAATATAATACTAGTTATAATAAACTAATTTATAAAATACACATACTTTAAACTAACACACACGGAGGTTAAAGTAAATGAATTGGTAATATTACTAATTAAACTCTTAATAGCATGATATAGATTGCTATGAGAATTTATCATAAACAAAGATAAATTATTTATATTAATATTCTGAAAGATGTTTATAGGGAAGCTAGGGACTAAACACCGCCTTTTAATAGCATTTCACTTATAAACAAATAGATAAATAGAATAAACAAACCAAATATTAGAGTAATACCTATAAATGTATGTTAATAAATAGTAAGATAATTAGATTAACTTACTACTGATGGCTGAGTTTATATATAACTCTATAAAGTCATTAACTACAGGAAGATTATTATTCTTTGCGAATTATAGTTATAAGCCTACAGCTTATTAAGAACCACGAAAATTAGATAAGATATCAGAATCAGTAAGAATAAAAGTTAAGAAATTATAATAACTTTATTAAGAAATAGTAGGAAAGATTACCCAGAAAGGAGACCTTAGTAAATAATAGAAAGATAAACTTAAAGTTAAGGGACTAATCTTTAAGGAGGGGGATAAGGTTTTCCTACTATGAAAAAATCTAGAAATAAAACAACCATCAAAAAAACTAGATCACATTAAATTGGGACTATTTAAGGTTAAAAGATAAATAGGACCTATAAATTACGAACTATAACTACCTAAGGATATGAGAATTCACCTAGTTTTTTATATCTCAAGATTAGAACTAGCACTATAAAGCGCTAAACTATAGATAAGACTTAAACTTAAGGAAGACATGACTGAGTATGAAGTTTAATGAATTCTGAACCACCAGCAGTTTAGGCGTTAGTGGAAGTATTTAGTTAAATAGAAAGATTACAGACTTAAGGATAATACGTAGGAACTAATTAGGAACCTGAGGAATAGTTTAGAGCTAATTAACTAGTACCATCAGACAAGCTAGGAAAAGCTTACTCTAAGGTTACATCCTAAGAATAAGGCGACTGCAGGGCATTCCAATTAAGACTGAAGGACAAAGAAGGCGAAGCGGCAGGCAGAGAGGAAGCTTAAACTACAGATTATAGTGTACAAGTTTCTTGATTCTGAAGATGAGTCTCTTCCTCTTTAAGGGCTTAGACCTTATGAATTGAGGCTATCTCCTAATTAAATATTTCTTTCTCTTTTGAATCTACTTGCGTGAGCTTATGGCGAAGTCGTAGTTCACAAGCACAAAGTTCAGAACACTAATCTTTAATGGAATTAAGCTGACGACGAAGCTTTGTCTTGTCGCAGTTGAGACGATTTCATTTGGATTATGATACAATTAGATCACACTTTATATTGCGGTCGGCACAGGCTGAGTAATGACTAGAACTTAGGTTCATAAGGTAATTATCGTCTCAATGGGAACAGTTTGAGTAGGGTGTCAGCATGTGATGGGGTTTGCTACAGATCCGAGAAGCTAGGTGGTAAGCATGTATTAGAGACGACTTAGGACGTGTCATTGTTAGGAAGCTGGGCAGGAAAGAAAGGAAGTTAAGGGTCTTACAGCCTGGAACACAGGGCAGAAGACCTGCTGCCTTTATACTGCTTATAGAAAGAAGAAACTATCTTCCGAGATAAAGACTTAGAAGGAGGGGATAGTGTTACGAACGGTAATAGAGTGACTAATGATTCAGTCAGGAAAGCAACTACACCTGAAGAGCTAAGGGAACTAGCGGTAACGGCTAATAAAGTTCTAGAATAGAAATATATGTTTGAGCTTGAAAGAAAGAATTATAAGTAGGTATGAGACGCACTAGCACAGGCTAAGGCACAGGCCAAGAAGCGAGAACAGAGATACGGAACTATATGGGGAGATTCGGAGCATCCTGTTATGTGACAAGGAGAAGCTTGGTAGATAGAGGAGAAGTGAGGTAACAGAATCTCTAGCAGCTCTAGCAGCCTCTAGCAGTATCTAATATACTTCTAATTGGTATACAATGTACGCACGGAGGATCTACTATAAGTATGAGACATCAGACAATTCATAATTACTTTTAATTCTTTATAGTTACTCTAAAATTAAGATTCGTATCTTAAGTGAAATAGTTTAATACTATTCTGTTAAATCTTAACTTACTATATTTACTTTCTTTTATCTTTATTAAGTTAATTAATTTCTACTAAGTCTAATAAGCCACCTAATCTAGAAGTAAGAGAACTAACTAAGGTATTATATAATCAGTTAAACAGCTAGTTACTAGTATAATTTATATTAATAAGTTAGTAACTTATAATAATTAGTAATAGAATTTCCTAAATTAACTTATTATTTAGGTATTTATTATTAATAATCTATTAAATTAACCTATCTGTCTTGGTTAAGTTTAATTTTAGAATATTATTAAATAATTTAAGATAGAGAAGTATTTATTATTAAGCTCTTTAAACTTCTTCTTAAGCTAAAGTATTTTATATATAGTAAGTAAAAGTATCTAGTTTTCCATCCTACTTACCTAATTAGTACGTGATAGTAAATTTAAATTAGAATAGATATTTAACTTAATAAACTTATTAATAGCTAAGTTACTTTATTATAGTAAAGTATTAAAGGTTTTTATAATTACTTAGTACTTAAATTAGAAACACAGCACCTTCTAATTTAGGTCTCTATTATTTAAAGTAATGTATAATAGCTAGTAGTTTCTTATTATATATTTTATAATTATATTTAGCAGGATTTAGTCTCTTAGAAAAGTAGACTATAGGTCTTAGTTTATTTTATTTATTTTTCTAAAAAAGGACTCTAGTAGTTACATAGTCTAAAAAGTCAGCTTCTATAATAATTAGTAACTTAGAATTAAAGTGTTAGAGAATTAGGGTAGTTATAAATATATATTTTAAACATTCAAACACCTCTTAATAAGCGTTATTAAATTTAAATTAGATATTCTTCTTTATTAAGGCTATAAACAGGAACGTAATATGAAAAAAGTTATTAATAAATTATTAATAAAAGTTAGTAAATTCTAGGAATGCTCTTATATCCTTTATGTTCTTAAAAAATTTCTAGTTAAGAATATTTTTTATTTTATTTAGATCTATACTAATTCCTCTTGTTAAAATTATATACTTAAGATAAGTAACTTATTCTTAATAGAACTTATATTTATTAATATTAAGTTACAGGCTAGCTTTATTCAGGGCTTTTAAAACTTATTTTATATATTATTAGTATTTATATAAAGAATTACTATAGATTAGAATATCATTAAGGTAGGCTATATAAAATATATTAAGAAATAATTAAAGAATATTATTTATATAGTATTAGAATATACTTAGTGTATTAGCTAGTTTAAATAGCATAATAAGATATTTAAATAAACTATATTAAGTCTAGAAGGTAGTTAGCTATTTATTTTTTTCTATTACATAAAAATAGTTAAAAGCTAAAATTATATCTAGCTTTATAAAGTACTTTACCTTACTAAGGCAGGACAAGATTTCTTAGATTAATAAAATTAAATAATAGTTCTTAATAGTAATAGCGTTTAGAGCTTAATAGTCTATATAGAATTAAAAATCTCTATTAAGTTTCTTTATAAAAATAACTAGTATAGCTATAGAAAATAAACTTATTCTAATAAATCCTTTAGTAAGATAGTCGTTAAAATACTTTCTAAAAACTTTTAGTTTATTTTAGAATATTTTATAGAGAGGTCTAAATCCAGGTTGCTTTTCTTTTTTAAGAATAATCTTATAGTTATATAAATAATATTTATATAGTCTATTAGCTTCCTTACGTAAGAATATTTAAAAAGTGTTATAGTACTTCTTTAGAACCTTAGTAGCTAAATTAGTATAGGTTTTTAAAACTAAAGCTTTATTAATATCAGCTATTAAAATAGTAAAGATTTTATATTTATGTTTTTAAGCTATTTATATAAAGGGGGCTGCCCTAATTAGGTAGATATTTATACTTAATTTAGAATTCTTATAAAGGCCTTTTAGTAAAGCCTTTACTAAGAGGTTTTTAGAGCCTTAAGAGAAAGGCTTTCTTATAAGGTCTTTATTTAATTTAGTGTTAAATTTAGATATAAATTTAGATTCTAGGTAAAAGCTCTTTAGAGAACAGTTTACTAAAAAATCCTTTAAATAGATATTAAGTTCTTATAATTAATAGTTTATTTTAGCTAACCAGTTATCGCGTTAAGTTTAAGTAGTTAGTGATAATTTTAGAGAGCAAGTTTATAGGCACTATATATAAATAGTATTAAGATAAAAGTCTTTTAATAAAGAGTTTACTAAGAGATCCCTTAAGTAAATAGTATTTTCTCTTAAATAGGTAAGGGATTAAAATAAGTATAGATAATAAGCTTAATAATAAAAAGCATTAAAAAATAGCTTTTATAAGTTATAGTTAAAGTTAACCTTATATTTTCTTATTTAAGGTTAGCTAAAAATCAATTTATGGTTTTCTATAGCTATTATAAAGAGATAGATTTTCTTAATATAATTTATATAATAAAGAGTTATACTAGTAGTATATAAGATATAACCTTCTTTAAGACATTTACTATTAAAACTAGTAGAATATAAGACGTTTAGGAGTGATAAGAGATAGAGTTTCTAAATACTAACTAGAAATCTACTAATATAATCTATATTAGTTATTCTAGTATTAATTAAAGTAGTAACAGAGTAAGACGAGCTATCTTATTAAATAATATATAAAATATTTACTTAATAGTTCTAAGAGTCAGTTACTGGGTAAGAGGTCTAAAGGTTAATAGAAATCTAGTATTAAAAACATTCTAAAAAGTAACTTAACACTAAGATAAAGCTTTTAATAGGCTAGCTTAAAGAGTTTAGAAATATTCTCATTTATAAAAAAATTTAAATTTAGAAGAAGAACAGAAACGGGTTACTTATTAGAGTTAGAATAAACTTATAGATTAGAGTTCTAGTAAGAGAATAGAATAGTTTTAGAAAATATAACTATATTTATTACACTTAAAATATTAGCTATTATGTTTTTAGGCTTTTTATTTAGCTGACCTAATAAAAGTATAGTTAAAGGTATTAATTTTTATAGTATTAGAATCTCTTTATAATACAGGTTATAGCCTAGTAAGACGTAGTAAAAAAAGATACTAAAAATTATTATTATATAAAAATATCAGGTTAGTATAGTTATTTAATTTATTAGAGATTTTAATATCTATTATTACTTAGCAGAGATCTTTATTTAATAACCTTCTTAACTAAGTAATTAAACTAATTTCATTCAGTCTAGTGTCAGTAGCTAGTTTATAGAATTTAGTAAAATAAGTAATAAAACTTTTTTATCTTTAGTAAAATAAATTAAGCTTATTTAAGATAGTAAGTTTTCTATTTAGATCTCCGTATATAGCTTACAGAAAAGCGATTAATTATTCTACTAAGTATATATTCTTATTTATAAAAGAATCTATAAGTGTTACTAGGTCCTTCTTTAGCCTTAAATATATATATAGAAATTAAAAGTGTTTAGTAGAGTATTAGTTAGCGTTATCTTTAAGCTTATAATTAAGTTTCCTAATAAAGATATATAAGTTCTTTTGTTTTCTAGTAAACATTAGAGAGTTAGGTAGGTAATTAGATTTTGTTATTATTAATAGCATAATAAGTTCTAGCGTAATAATTAATCTTATATTTCTAATCATAGCTTAAGGAACTTAAAAATAGGTATTAATTATAGTTATAGATAGAGTTAGAATTATAGAACTTAAGCTATTTCTAGATAAACTAGTAACAAGAGCTGGACTTTTTTTAATAGAGGAGATAGTAATAGCAGAAGTTAAACTAATAGATATTTACTTTATCTTATTAAGCTTAGTATAAAGAGCTTTTATATTCTCTTTATATTAAATTTCTTACCTTACTAAAGTATTTATAAGTAATTTATTACTTATCTTTAGAGTTATAAGGTAAGAGATAAAGTCTCTAAGAATTTTAGTAAGATCTAGGTTATTTATTATAAGAAATTAGTAAAGACGTAATGTAATATTATGGTAGTACTATAAGTAGAGAGTTAAGTACTTAATAAAAAGTATTAATTAATTACTAAGTATAATACCAGATAATAAGTTAAGACATTACGTGAAAAAAGAAAGAATATAATAAGTTATAAGCTAAAATATTTAGGGTAAGGGCTTATGCACTAGCGCAAGGCCAAAGCATAAATATATAATATAAAAAAAAGACTTATAAAAAGGCTTTCTTAAAAGGCTCTTATGTCACAAATAGTTACCATAACAAGTTTTTTTTAATTTAGTAGTAAAAAAAAATTTTAAATAAAAAAATTTAATATAATAAAGTATTTAAAATTACTAAATTATAGTTTTGTAAACTTTTATTTTTAAGTTTTTTAATAAAAACTAATATTTTAGTTATTAAGTTATAAAACTTAAAATTTACTCAACAGAATTAATAATAAAAATATTAAGTATAAACATAAAATATAAATAAAAAGTATTTAGTTTTTTAAATTTAAGTTAATAAATACTAGTAATTTATTAAGTAATAGTTAAATTTGGTTTATAATATTAGTATTAAATAATTTTACTTACAAGTTATTTTTATAAAATAATAACAAAAAATAGTTAATAACTTATTTTTAGTTATTATTAGAAAAAAAATTATAAATTATAAAAAAAATTATATATTATAAAATATAATAACATATAAATAATTAAAAAACTAAAAACTTTAATAATAAGTTAATAAATTAAAAATAAAGTATTTAGTACTATATATAATAAATAGTTAATAAAAGTTTATATAAAATACTTAAAAAATAATATAATAAAATTATAAATAGTAATTAAGTTTGTAATATTACTAAATTTTAAAATACTACTTAAAAATAGTTAAAAATAAGTATTAAAATTTAAACCAGTAAAAAACTTATTAAAAAAAAGTAAAAGTAAAAGTATATAAAAATAATAAATTTTTTTTAAATTTATTACAAAAAAATTTTAAAATATAAATTTTAGAAATTTTAGTATAAATTACTAGAAAATAAATTTTAAATATAAAAAACTTTTTTTTAGTTTATTTAATTTTATTTTTTATAGTTACTTTTATACTTTAAGTTTACTAAAACATTTTATTTTATAATATAACTTGTTTAAATATTACTTAATTTACTAAAGTTTACATTTGTTTTTAAACTCTTTAAACTTTTTTTAAAAATTAAGTTTATAAAAACTTAGTTAAATGTCAAATTTATTAAGTACTTTTTAACTTAATATTATTAATTAAATAAAGTTATAATATACTAGTTATTTATATATATTAGTATTATAGCATTTTAATAAATATTACTTTTATTTATTTTATTAACTTTAAAATATTTTTAATTATATTTTTTTATACTATAATATTAGTTTTATTAATAACTATATTTTTTAAAATTAAATTAAGTTATAAGTTTTAATTAAATTAATAACATATACTATAAGTAAGTAAGTTACTTAAGTTAGTAACTATTTTCATAAGTGAGTGGGCACCTTAAGTGAGTGGGCACCTTAAAAACTTACTAAAAATTCAAGAATTCGCACCTCAATATCTTAACAACCACATTATAATAAATTCTAAAAATTTAATAGGCCATTTATAGTGCTTCTAAAAAGAGAGTATTAAACTCTTAAATGCTAGAAATTAGTAGTAAACTAGATATTTAAGAAAAGGTAAATATTTAACAATTTAGGGGCGAAAAACCTCCTATCTTAATAGCTATTAATTATTAGATCTTAAAAATTAAAAAACCTCTATTTCTAAGCACTATAAATAACCTATTAAATTTTTAGAATTTATTATAATGTGGTTGTTGAGATATTGAGGTGCAAATTCTTGAATTTTTAGTGAGTTTTTAAGATGCCCACTCGCTTAGGGTGCCCACTCACTTATAAAAATAGTTATATAAAAAATTAACTTTTTTTATTAACTTAATAAAATTTTAAATTTAGTTTTTTATATATTAAATACAGCTTTTATTAAATTTATATTAAAATACTTTTATATAATATTAAATTATTAAACTTTAAACTTAATATATTTTAAAAATAGTTTTTATAATAACGTTTTTTATAAGCAAGTAGGCTATATAAGTAAGTAGACTATATAAGTAAATAGACTACTTTTACTAATAATTACCTTTTCTTTCATAACTTTATAAAAACTTAATATTATTTAACAACATTTTAAAATTAGCTTTTTAAATATTAGTTACAATGACGATTAAATTTATATTATAATAGTATTACGTAATTATAAGTTATTAAGCTTAGAATTTACTTTGCTTTAAATTATTTTTTAGCTATTTATATTTATACTATTACTTAATAATAAATTATAAATTCTCAAATATAAAGTATTAAAGCTTAAATTTATAATATATTAGAATTTTAAAGCTATAGTATTAGTAGTTTTTAAGATATTAAAAAGTAGGGACTAAAACTTCTACTTACCTAAAGTTTTTAAAAACCTATATATTTTATTACTATAAAAGTATAATATAGTCTAAATTATATATAAAATAGCTTAAATTCAACTTCTATAGTTTTTTATTAAATAGTTATTAAAATATAATAGCTAAAAACTAAATTTTTTAAAAAGCAAATTCTAAGCTTAATAACTTATAATTACGTAAAACTATTATTATATAAATTTAATAGTTATTGTAACTAATATTTAAAAAGCTAATTTTAAATTTTTGTTAAATAATATTAAATTTTCGTAAAGTTATAAAAGAAAAGGTAATTATTGGTAAAAGTAGTTTACTTGCTTATATGGCCTACTTGCTTATAAAAAACGTTAGTAATAAAAACTAAATTTTCTTTTAATAAAAAATAGTAATAGTAAAAAGTAACTAAATAAATATAATATAATTTTATAATAATACTATAAATAAAAAGTCAACTATTTAAAAAAATATTAATTAATTATTAAGTATAGTACTAAGTAATAATTTAAAATATTACATAAAAAAATAATTTATAAATAGAAAATATTAAGTAAAATCTTATATACTAGTACAAAGTTAATATATAGACATGTAATATAAATAAAGGCTTAAAAAAGTTTTTATAAAATTATTATAAAGTATTATAAATAGTTATTATAATATACTAGTTTTTTACTAATTAAAAGTGTTAATTATAATAAAATTATTAATTTATAAAATATTTAAAGTTAGTAAAACTTTTTTAATTTTTTTATAATTACTTTTAAAATTTAAATAATAAGTAAATATGGTAAATATATATTTAAACTAAATAGTAATTAAAAATAATAATTAAAAATAGTATTTACTTTACTTTTTATTTATTAGAGTACATGATAGTATATTAGTAATTTAGTGTAATTTTATACTTTTAGTATTAGTTTTAAAATTTTTTTTTTTTAAAATAACCTATATTTTTATGGCTAATTCTAGGAATTAAATAAATTAGATAGTCTTTAGTTAGGGATTGCTCTAGTTGTTTTCGGTTCTTAATGCAACTTTATACCTAAACTTGTACTGCTTTCGTTCTAATTATGTAACCATAAATGAGGACAACGTATGAATGTGAGAACCTACTACACAACCATCATCAAGCAACTAAGCTGACCATATAACTTCAGGAGGGTAGTCCACTACCGCTTACCGGCCATGGTAATAATGACGTGCTGATGCTTAACTCCGTTGAGGCCCAAGATGAAAATATCCCTACAGCCATCTTAGCCAATAATGCCGGTTCTCAAGGGGCACCATCATTAACACAAAATAGAGCACACAAGTGCTGGCGACCCTTCAGGCAAAAGGCTACTACAATAATATAAGAAACCGCCAATAAGAACTCTCTTCCCACTTAACTAACTACACTGCATATCGTCCTGCGATGCCGGCCTATATACAAACTCAAAAAGTTCCTTATACGCCTTCTCGAGATCGTCATTGACAATGATCTTGCCGTGAACGCCTGCCGTGTCGGCATACTCCAGCTCGACTTTAGTCTAGGCTAGCCTCTTCTGGACATCTTTCTCGTTCTCGGTGCCGCGGCTACTAAGGCGCGCCTCAAGCATCTCGAAGCTCGGCGGCTTTACGGGGACGTAGCGCGCATTAATGCTGGAGTTCGCCCTTATCTGCTTAACGCCCTCCATCTCGACCTCTAGTACGACTACTAATCCCTTTGCTGTCTGGTCTGCAATGGTCTGTTTGCTAGTGCCGTAGTAGTTGCCACCGAAAACGTATGTTCCACGAAGTCGCCTTGGGAAACCAAGGAGGTGAAGGTCACCCTCGCCACCACCATCAGCAATCGCTTCTCCTTCCCTTAAAACCGTATCCTCATGCCTTAGAACATATATTAAATGGCCTCATCAACAACTCTCCACTATTAGCCTCGCCATAGCCGGGTATTACCAACCAGCACCCTCGGATTATAAAGACTGTATCGAATGTGCCTTTTGCGGCATACAGCTCAGTGGATGGGGCATTAAAAATTACCCAGACAACGTGCTGATATTATATCATGAACACGACTGCCTGTGGCCTGAGCTCCGAGCGGATATTATTAACAACAACCATGCAATCCGTACAACTTCCGAGACCCTCACACCTCACACACCAAAGAAGCCCTCGTCACACGCAATTCCCCAGGCACCAAAGAAACCTCCCCCAAGTCGCATACAGTCGCTTGCAAAACCGGCTTCACCTTTCGTGCACACAAAAGAGTCTTTGAGACCCTTGTTGCACTAGGATCCCCTTGCTATGTTCTAACCAATCATCTACTCTTAAGGCTTGAGAAGTCCCGAATTAGCTATTCCACAGAGTTCGAGCATATTTACACAGGCTTAGCGGGTGACTTTTCATACAATTCAATTCATTACGGTTGATTAATCGGTTTCTTGTCCATTTTCGGCCACACTTCCCCCAGCTGAGGCACTAGCGTCTGCCTGCTCTGCCTCCCATTTAGCTAAAGCCGTTAAAGAAGATATGGTGATCAACCCCTAGAATGCGTTGTCGAAGCCGTTCACATTCCCTCACTAGGCTTATAGCTTCTGCATCTCGGCCCTGTTCTTTCCACGTGAAGGCAAGATTGTTCATGCTGGTCAGCGCGTCTGGATGGTCCGCTCCGAGTTTCTTCTTGCTCGTCTCCATCACTTGTACCTCCAGCTCTTCGGCAGCATCCCATCGGCCTTGATTCCTGTACGTCGACGCCAGGTTAGCCATAATGGTCAGCATGTATGGATGGTCAGCTCCAAGTTTCTTCTTGCTCGTCCCCATTACTTGTACAAACATCTCTTCAGCAGCGTCCCATCGGCCTTGTTTTCTGTACGTCGACGCCAGGTTGGCGATGCTGGTCAGCGTGTCTGGATGATCCGCTCCAAGTTTCTTTTTGCAAGTCTCCATCACTTGTACAAACAGCTCTTCGGCAGCATCCCATCGACCTCCAAGGCTATATGCTAATCCCACCATTCCCATATACTACTTAGAGTGTCTTTGTGCTCTTGGCCTAATACTTTCCTCCGTGCTTTCATTGACTTTACAGCTACGCTCCCTTTTCTCCATGCATACCATGCTGCACGATAGAGCAGTGTAGCCCATCCTGCTAGCGAGGATTCCCCTTCTGGCTGCTGCGCCTCAGCCGATTTGCATGCGCGAAAAGTGTCTGACATCTTGCCCAGCTCTCGTACTCCTCCTGTCGGAAACTCTGCGCAAAGATTCCTGATGAACTGTTGCTTCCACTGCTCAAGCTTGCTGTTGGCTGACCTCTGCCAACGGGGCTTTTCAAAGGACCTGGGCTGAATACCAACCTCACCCTAGCCCGCGTGAGCCGGCGGCTGTACTACGACGCAAGGTCACTATTCCAAGCGGTATTGGCAGCGCTATTGACGCGATGGTTGAGCCTGAACAGCGCGCTGGTGGAGGCCCAGGTCAGCTTAACGAGTTTGACCGCTGGAAGAAGTATGAGCCCCGTACGCTCAAAGACGACTACTACTCTGCCCAGCCAATTGAGTACTGGTTATCCGTCAAAAGCAAGTGCCCGAACCTCGCTCGTCTCGCTATTGACGTCCTCTCAGCGCCAGCCCCGAGCTGTGATTGTGAGTGCGTGTTCTCCGAATTGGGCGACCTACTAGAGCCTCGAAGGCGCAAGATCTCGTCCCAGTTGCTGGCTGTAATATAGTGCGTACGAAGTTGGATTAAGGCTGGTTTTCGGAGGCCGTCAGAGGACGCAGATTCACTACTTACTGACGACGCGGTGGACGCGATCTACGACTTGTGCGAGTGGGATCCATCCGCTCAGTCATTTGTATATATCACAGATCCTGCTTACCCAATCAAGCTGCAAGTTTCAACCAATTTAGCAAATCCAATTAGCCTCATACAGCGATCAAGTCAAGTCAATCAAGGCTACGGACAATTTTTGGAGCAGTCAAACCAAGCCGGAGGCTGAAGCTTGACTGACTTAATTATTGCCAACTCTGTCAATCAGTCCTCTTTATTTCAAACTGCAGCTCACCAAGGCTGTCAGACCCCCTTTCCTTCGTCCCTCCTAATCCCTCTTCTCAAGTCACCATCCCCCTAAAATGAACCCACCGTCCCCACCAACTCGATCTGGTCCTCAAGATTCTTATATATGTTCTTGTCCGCCGCCGACGTATTTCGATTCCGCTTTTGGGCTGAACCCAAGACGGAACTAGTGTTTCCATTTGTCGAGCTCCGCAACGTCCCCGGCCGCCGTGGTGTTATGAGCCTTCTGAGGAACGGAATACATACGACGACGATCGCAATAGAAGCCTCAGCGAAACCCCACACCATCATCACCGAAGTATTTGCGATCAATTTGTTTAGGGGAAGATTACTCCGCTCTGCGCGCTCGACCATGATTATTCGGAATATGGCTGCAATAACGTCTCTGATGGCGGTGTCAATATCATTCAATTGGGGGAAATGTGGAGAAAGGGTGGATAGCTTACAGAATTCCGAGAGCGAACATTGTCAGTATGCCACACTTTCGGCCCCATCCCAAGCTTAGGTTTAGAACATGGGGTATTGGCAGTGCAAAAAGATACATGTCGCAGGCGATCCCCCATGTCACAATCAATTTATTTGCGGTCGCGGCGTTTATGCATCGCGTTGACGGTATTGATTTAAGATAGCCCTTCTCGTTGGCTATGTATGGGTGGCAGGCAAACGAGACGAGAATGACGTAGAATAGCGCTTGAATGGTGCAAAAGAAAATACCAATGAATACTGTATTATGGTTCTTGTAAGTGCTTTCCTCACACAGGGTTTAAGAGAAGAGGTTGAAAAGGACATGAAGCCTACCTGCTTTGCGGAATCGTTGCCCAACGACGCCAAATATGTACAGAAGGACGATACAGAGGGATATACGCGTGAGGCCCAAACATATGGCATTGGCATATTGCATAGCGAAGGTTGTCTACGAGTAAATATGTCTGATGCCTTTGAAGAGAAAGGATTTGGTACAGGGAGAGAGAAAGATAGCTTACCTTATTATACATAGCAAGCTGTGCAATAGGGTCTTTCAGCTCAGTTGGCCTATGCCCACCGCCGCCAAGGAAGATAGCTGTACACTATGAGTATGTGTGATGAAGGTATGGAGACCTTTACGCACAGATGAAGCCAAGGACGCACTGCACGATATAGGCCATCTATGACTTGTCAATTCCGGAGTAATATGGTTGTCGCGCGACAGCTCCTACGTACCAATGCACTTCCAATGAGGAAGTCATCCCACCCGATGTTCCTTACCATGTACTTGCCATACAGTCTCAATGTCACTGCTGCGACCGAAACAACTAGGAATACGAACTGCGAAGCGAAGAGGATGCGAGGCCAGTATGAGTCGAGCTCGGACGCCGCTGCTCGTGAATTGATACGCATGGCTCTGGTGTGGTTCTTTGTCTTAGTAGGCGGGAGGGGATAGTGTAGTCAGCGGTGGTTAAATCATGGCTTCCAAGATTATGTGAACATTTGAATGTAGCGCGAGGGTCAAGAGACAGAATCGGTCTTTGGATCCAACAAACATGGGATTAGGGAGAGATTAGCCGCCCCGCAGATCGAACCGCATGTGTTTCGAATAAAACTTTGTGCGGCATTTTCTTCCCTTTTGCTGTGCCTCTTTCCAACAGGCACAGCAATATTATTTTAAGAGTCAGCTACGTCTGCGCAAACAAGCGACGTCCTGTGCCTCTTTTCTTTTCTAACGAGCCAATTGATCCCTTTTTTCTATTCCTGGGCAACTCTACGCCTCCTTCACAATTGGTGGCGTGTCTCATCAATGTGAATGCCAAGGCGGAACACTACCCCAAGCTCTCATGGCCACGAAAACTCGGGAAATAAGCACTTCCTTCGCGTATGACAAAACAACGTATCTTACAGCCAAATAAACCAAAGTTAATAGCAAAGTTAATCCGTATTTTATCGCGCAGCCTTCAAAAGTATAAAGAACTGGTATAAATTAATATATTTACGCCTGGTGGAACGTGTTTGCGGCGCGAACAGTAAGCGCTTATTTCCCGAGATTTCTTAGCCCATGAGAGCCCGAGATCCCGGCATTAGCGATACCCGAAGAAGCAAGTTGCGTGTCTCGCTTCTTGACGAGTCAGTCCGATGCTGTGGGTTCCCCGCAGGTTAACGATAATAAGGTTTATTAGCTTCAACTCTCCAGCCAATTAGTTCCGTACCTCCCCCTCCATGAACAGATTGCTAGCGCGTGTCAGTGCGCTTCCATACAAGTTTCGTCTGTGCGGTGGCTCACGCTAGCAGTACTGGGATTCGTGGGACGTCGCGGATGTGGCTGACTATGAAATCCTTTTGTCTTGCGCACTAATCGTGTCAGAGGCACAGCACATAAGTACGATGCCAGCTGCCCTTCCCGATATCTGGAGCGACAAACACTTCTTCGTGAACTACTGCCATGGCGACACCCATTCGAGTAGGATTCATCGGTCTTTCGACACAGCCTTTCCCACAAGGATGGACATGCGCAACACATCTTCCATACTTAAAGGCGAATCCAGAGAAGTACCAAATCACAGCGGTCCTCAATTCAACTCTCCAATCCTCTCAAAAGGCTATCCAGCAATTTTCCCTCGACTCCGCGCAGCCACTCGCGGATCTCGAATCGTTTGTGTCATCCTCAGACATTGATCTTGTCGTTATAGGCGTAGAAGTGGCCCAGCATCACCGCTTCGCAAAAGCCGCTCTCGAACACGGGAAAGAGGTATTCTGCGAATGGCCTTTGACAAAGAACTCTGCCGAGATGAAAGAGCTCATCGCGATCGCCGAAGCGAAGGGTGTCAAGACATATACGTGTTTAGAGACGCCATTGTTGCCGGTTGTCTCAAAACTCCGGGAAGTCTTGTCAAGCGGCCGTATTGGAGAGGTCATCGCCACGAACCTTTATGCTTGCCTGCCGCCCACTGGACCCGCCTGGAATGAGCACGCTATATTTTATTTGGATATTCAGAGCGGCCAGAGCCCGCTGCATTGCCGCGTGGCGCATCCAATTGAGGCCTTTTGTCGTACGCTTGGGGAGTTCGAGAGTTTCAAGTCGATTCTGTCGACGCACCAGAGGTCGATTCGAGTGTATGACGTGCCTGTTGCAGAGCTCGGGGAGGTTATGAAGGACCCGGAAGCGAAGCCATATAGAATTGTTGAGCGGACTGCGCCAGACATGATTCTAGTGCAAGGCAAATTGGTTGGCGGTGTTGTTGCGGGGCTGCATTTCAGCACGGGTGCGGGCCAGACGGATGCAGACGGACGGAATTTGCGATGGATTATCTCAGGAACCGAGGGGGATATCCAAGTCACGCAAACCCAAGGGCCGCTTCTGAGAGACTTTTCGGTGGAGATCAAGGCTGTGAGAGGAGGGGAGACGGAGAAGTTTGCCGTCGACTGGGAGGAGAAAGGAGAGTACGGTATGTTTGGAGAGCACGTCATGCTTGCGACTCCCGGGAGACATTACAAGGCCATTGCAGAGGGAGCGCAAGACGGAATTGTGAGCTTCAAGGATGGGTTGAGGAGGCATGAGATGCTTGAGCAGATTGTTGCAGGTGGAAAGTAGCTGAATGTTACCCAGTCTTTTGCAGGCCAACAATTCACCCAATTTCAGTAGCTTCTTTCCGCTTAACCGCCACCCTCCACCACCTTATGCTTTTAATTGAACTATTTATATCGTTAAAGTGTCTAGAGCGTAGGTGGTGGAGAAACGGCCGATGTAAGCGTGCGTAGGTTATCTATTGAAATGCTTTTATTTAATATCACCCCTTCTATGCATTTTTTCTTTTCGCTACGCAGACAAGTTTGAATATTACTTAGCATAAACAACGGCTCCGAAGGACCTTTTGAATAAAGTAACAGTACAAAATTCTTCTACAAGCGCTGCAAATCACAGCATTGCGCTGAATCGTAAGCAAGTCGCACTGTTGAAGTTCTCAAGGTCTGTACTCACTAACTTGAAGCAACCAATCCTACTCAAAACTTAGTGTTATGGCAAAGTGCATTCTGGTCTGTTGTCGTCTGCGTGCTCACCGTAATGCAGCAAGATGTTGGCCGTGTTGGCTGAATGCATATCGGTAATGCCCCAGCTCTTCGATCTTTGCCGATTTGTTGTCTCGTCGACACAATACTCATACTAATTAAGTTTAATTGGATGTTAGTCATAGGATGCCCACAATGTTGTTCTCTTGACGGTAGAACTCAAAATCCATAGAATGGTGGCTCTCATGACCATCGAGCACCAACAGTCGATATGCACCCATAGTACGGTCCTTGGTGTGATTATTAAAGTGCTGGATCCATTCCATGCCGAGTTCGTTCATAGTCCATCCATTACTGCTTGTTGAGATAACCCAATCCTTAGGGAGGTCGCTGTTACGGTACCAATTCGCGAGATGGTACTGGCCCGAAACAATGATAAATGGCGGAATGGCCTAGCTCTGGGAATTAACTCCCTGGATCACCGTAGCTTATTCGCGATTGCTAGGCTGAGCTAATTTTGCCCTGCCACGCCCTTCCGAGGTCGTAGTTAACATAGTGGTGGAGATAACGCCCATCGAAAATACACGTGTCAGCATCTGCGATCCCATATTTAGCTTTGATATTCCGCACAAGCTAAAATTAGCCTTGAATAACTGTCAGATCTTCGCATTTTGCCCTCTAGTAGCCGTACTTCCGATTAAAACGCATCTCGAGTTCTGGGTGTCGCTTGACAACTTTTGGCGCGTCGCATTCGCGCAGCAGTTGATTGGCCATATCTTCAACACCAGATAGTCTAGGCGGAAGCGATCGTGAGGCTAGCTCGATCATTATCTGAACAATAGTCTTTTCCTCTAGATCTGTCAACTTTCGCGAACTGACAGTAGAATCGTGTCGAGCACGCTTGCCGTGGTATCGACCGTGTAACGTTGAAAACGGGGCTTCGTAGATCCGCGAGGCTTCAGTCCCTCCGATGTCTCCGAAATCGAACACTTTGTGGCGAGAGAGGACGAGCTTGCGGAAATATATAGGACACTTCGCGGCGACGGCAGCCGTCGCACGGTTGTTCTTCACGGTCTAGGAGGAGGGCAAAACCCAGCTTACTGTTGCGTACGCAAAGCGGCACAAGGACAACTACTCGGCCGTACTCTAGCTCAACATTAAGGATGGAGATTCTCTAAAGCAGAGCTTTACTAAGGTAATGAAGCAAATATTGCGGGAACACCCTTTAGCCAGCCGGCTAAGCAGTTTAAATATTAAAGAAGACCTGGACGAGGTGACTGATGCCGTCAACACTACGGTAGCCTATCCCCCTAATGTAGGGTCTATCTCCTAAATATATGGTGGCACATCACTCTAATTAGAGATATAGTGTCTCTATTTAGTAGAATAAACCATATATAGGGTGATAAATTTCTTTATATTAAAGATATAAACTTCATATAAAAAAGATTTATTACCTTATAATCAAATATAGACCTTATATTAAGAAAATATAAGTAAAATCTTTTTTATATAATTAAATACTTAACTTTATAAAGAAAATTAAATAGTATAATTATAGTATATATATTTTTTAATGTAATTAAATACTTAATTACAAAAGTAAGAGTAAATAAGTATAAAATAAGTATTAAATACTATTTATTTTTATTAAAGTTATATATTATTAAATAGTACTAATTAATACTATAGTTTATATTATTAATATTTATTATTATTTATACTAATTTTTTACTATTTTGTTATAAGTTGCTTTTATTTAATAGTATGTTTTACATAAGTAATTTTTACTCTAACTAAATATTATAATAGGTATATAGTCCTCTTACTTCTAGATTAAATAGCTTATTAAATTTAATAGAATAAGGTTATACTTTATTATAAGGTAGAAAGAGGTAGTATAATAGATTTAATAAAATAGTTATTAATTATTTTACTTAAGTTCAAATCTTAACATAGAGAAAAGATCTTAATTTTAGAGTAACTACAAAAAATCTAAATATTTCTAAGTTATTTTATGTTTTATATTTATAGAAAATCCTTCACGTGTATATTATACTCTAATAGAAAGTATATTAAATACTATTAGAGAAGATACTTAATAATAGCTTATTTATTTTCTTAATTATAATTTATTTATTAAGTCTTATTTTATGACTTTATCTAATTATTTATCTAGGTATTATTTTCTATAAAACTTAAATTTACTTTAGAGTAGGCCTATTTATAAGTTCTGTCTTCACTAGTTTACTTTTACTTTTTAGTATTATTTATATATTTTTTTTATACTATGTCTTTTATAGTAACACTTTTTTTTAGCTATTTCTACTTTTTTATTATAGTTTATAATACTATCCCTTTTCTCTAAGCCTTTAGCCTAAAGGTTATTCTATTCTTTTTTTTATAAATAGTATAAAAATAGCTGGTTTTTTATGTGAAAGGTAAGATTATTGTGATGGTGCTACTTACTCTACTTACTATAAACTACATAATATCGTGACTAGCTACGCTAGCTATAACCTAGCGTAGAGCTTAGAGTATGGCTAGCTTACGCTTAGGCTATACACCACTCTATTTAGAGGCGAGCCCCTTTTATACCTCTTTTCTCCTTATCTTAGTGTAGCTAAAATAGAGCTAACTTATTTTATTAATCTGCATCCATGTAATGACGCGTGAAGACTAAGCCTATTATTATATTACACTAAGATTAATCTAACTCGGCCGGATGACGGTAACATAATATCGAGGTCAACCTGCGTGATTAACTTGAGCATTTAATTCGTTAACAACTGCACCTAAAGAATTAATTGCATGACTACGCTGAGTTGTTAGTTTGTTAACTATATGATCTCCACCAGAAAGCCCTATAGTAATAGGCAATTGAAATTCTGAGTAATAGCCTATATAAGTCCTGCAGTAGCAGGCCTTAAGAGTGACTCAGCAGGTAACTGGAAGACCTACAGCAGTAGGCAATATACCTATTAGGTTAGAAAAGAGCTATAAGAGCTCTAGTAAACTCTCTCCCTCTTTTTATTATCTTCTTCCTGCTAGAGAAACTGACCTCTGTGAGCACCACTAGCTTATCTTCTTCCTACTAGAGAAACTAACCCCTATAAGCACTACCAGCTCGCTTTCTTCACGCTAGAGAATTAGCCAATTGCTTCACCCTGCTAGGGGCCAGAAGCTCTATACACATATAAGAATAGATAGGTTAGGACCATGGGAAAGCTCTTGACGCTAGAGATGAGAGTTAATCCCAAAGTAACAGCCACTAGTAACGACTACACGCCTATCCCTAAGTCACTTAGGTGTGCTGCCACGTACTACTCTAATAACATGATTAGAGAAGACTACACTATTAAGAAGCTCCGCATCCAGACACGACATGATAAGAAACCCTTTATGGCTACTACTAAGAGCACTACCTAAGGAACTGATACCTACAAGCCTTAGAAGATAGAGGTTACGCTTTCTACCCTAATAATTCTTAATTAAGCAATAATCGCTAGCGAGCTAGAGCGTAGCCATTTCAAAGTACTCACACATCATGACCATGCTAATACGCTAGGAAAAGCACTTAACACGTCCAAAACTAAGCTTAATGAGACTAGAGATGAGCTTACTAAGCTTTATTAGCTACTAAACAACACGCTCAAGCGCGTAGCAGATCAAGAGAACGAGATCAAGATACTAAAGGTATAGACAAAGAAATTTATATATAATATACACTTTTTCCTCTCTGTAAAGGCCAGCCTAGTGCTATCGTTAACACTAGTAAAGAAGACACGCTTCACAGCTCTACTATAGACCCCTTAAAACTAGACTAGCTATATAGCTATAGGACCTGATAATAGTTTTAATATAGGAGATTTTAGTAACTAAACTTCTTAAGTATTATCCTACGTACTAGCTACTCTACTAGCTACGCCTACTATAGATAGCTATTAAGGTAATAGCTACTTAGCCTAATTTCCTAATTTACTAATACTTAAGAACAGTAAAAACGTTACCTTTAATTAATAGAGGGATATTCTAGAGAACAAGGTACATATTAACTAAAACTAGTTTACTAGAGCTAGTAAGTAAGCTACTTAAGAGAATATTATCTCTTACATACGTATGCATATAGAGGGTTTTATTAACTAATATCTCTTAACACTAATATATATAATAAGAGAGAGTGAGTAGCTAGTTAGCTATTAATATATAATAAATTACCTAAAAAAAACGTATAGTAACTTATATAAGAGACTTAATACTTACCGTAATTTCTAAAAGCTCTACCTTAGAGATCTTACTAACTTTATTATATTCTAAAGTAATTTCTTTTACTTAGCTTAAGAACACAGCCTACCTGCAGACTAATAAGTAGAAGAATTCTATAAAAAGCTTTTAAATACTTTATATATATAAATAGGCATCTACTAATAGCAGTATTATAACTAGTATAATAAGTATATAAACTTAGTTTAAGATTTTACTAGAGAGCTAGCTCTCAGCACTAGAAAAGCTACTAAGTAAATTAATAAAAAAACTAAGAAAATTTAGCCGCTACTAATTTAGTAGTCTTACTTAGAAACTAAGTGCCTAACTTACGTAGTAATTACTGTTATTTTATTAATACCTATTCTTAAGCTAGCTAGTTACTATAATTACGGGAAATTTAGCTATTTTATAAAAAACTACTAACTATTTACTTAAGCTATAGTTAAAGTAATTAAGCTTATAGATACTAATAAAAAGCTCTATACGCCCTAGAATACTAGTAATAATAAAAAGTTTTAACTTACTATAAAGGAACTATTAGGGAAAGACTTACCCTAAAGGAAGTTTTCTTTCTAAAATTATTTTCTAAAGCTACTAGCTAATTTAATTCTTGCTAACTGCTATTTAGCAGATCTGTTCTTACCTTATTCTATTATATTTTTACTAGTAGACTAGCTATTAAGCTAAGTAGCTTTTTTAATACTAGAGTTAGTAGTTTTATTCTAGTACACCTAAAGCATATACACGTTATTAAGAAAGAGCTTAAGATAAAAACTTACTAAATAAAATCTATCCCCCTAGCTAGCTACGATAATAGACTAAATAAATAAGTAGATAAGTACTTTTAGGTAGATTTAATACTAAATAACTACCGCCTACTAATCTATTTCATTTTCTATAATATTAGTTACTATGACTTTATAATTAGCTGTAAGCTCTTTAAAGATATAGGTATTTTAATTAACTATAAGAAGTAAGCACTTAAATAGCTAGATAATAAGCTAATTAACTATAAGCGTGATATTATTATTCTAATATAAAGTTTATTAACTAAAATTAATCTCTTATACTAAGCTAATACTGACTAACGTGATGAGCTGATAAATATAGTAATTTTATAGTACACCTATAAGCTACTTTAGTGCTTACTCTAGCATATAGTATAATAAAAGAATCTTAGGAAAATAAAAGAGCAGTTTTACCTATAATAGTAGCTAGAGTTAAGTAAGTAAACTCTTTATTTTTAGCCTATCTCACGCGAAGACCTCTCTAAGGCAGGCCTTAAGATTAATACTATAAAAGCTATTACCTTTATAATACACGTATGGTAGAAGGAAACTGTGCTAGAGCATACTAGCATTTATAAAATAGATAAGCTTATTTAGGACTATAGAGATAAGCTTAGCCCACCAGACCTAAAGCTCTCTTTCTAAGACCCTAGGAACCCCTTAGTGAAGGCTTCGCTAGAAGGGCCCTATTAATCAAACAAGGACCTCACGGGAGAAAAGGAACTTCAGCAGCTTATTAAGCAGAAGCTACTCCACCTTAGCTACGCCGGCGCGACTCAGGCCTACTTCTTAAAAAAAGACTCAGACATGCTACCCTCGCATCGCGAAGGTATCAACCATAATATTAAACTAACAGCCGAGAACATGCTGACGTTAAGCCTACTATATAGCATGTCTCTTGAGCAGCTGCAGCTGGTTAAGACCTATCTGGACGACCACCTTTAACGAGGGATCATTACTCACAGCAACGCTTCGTATGCTTCCCCAGTACTGTTTGCTAAGAAGCCTGGAGGAGGGTGGCGCTTCTGCGTCGACTACCGCAAGCTTAATGCCATTACGAAGAAAGACGCCTATCTGATCCTGCTGATTCAGGAGACCCTCGCCCGGCTAGCGCGTACAAGGGTGTTCACTAAGCTTGACGTACGACAGGCCTTCTATCATATACGTCTGAACAAGGACATAGAGGATCTAACCATATTCCGTACTCAGTATGGGAACTACAAGTACCGCGTGCTACCATTTGGTTTCTGTAATGGCCCTGCTACATTCCAGCACTACATTAACAAGGTGCTTCATGGCCTACTTGACGACTTCTGCACTGCCTACCTTGACGATATCCTAATCTATTCTGAAGACCTGCTGCAGCATGAGGAGCATGTCGCTCAGGTGCTAAGACGTCTTCAGGACGCCGGCCTCTAGGCAGACATCAAGAAGAGCGAGTTCGCCGTCACTAGAACGAAGTTCCTAGGCCTCATCATCAGCACAGAAGGGATCCAAAAGGACCCTGAGAAGGTTGCTGCTGTACAGGAATGGCCAGTACCTACGTCAGTCAAAAGCCTGCAATCCTTCCTAGGATTCTGCAACTTCTACAGAGCTTTCCTGAGGGACTATGGACGCATCATCCGATCGCTCACTAAGCTGCTCAAGAAGGGCGCATGGCACGCCTTTGGTGAACGCGAGCTGGCAGCCTTCCAGCAAGCTAAGGATCTAATGCTGTCAGATAATGTCCTAGCTCACTACTCGCCCTATCGTCAGACGCGCATGGAGACAGACGCAAGTGATGGAGTCGTCACAGGGGTGCTATCGCAGCTCCAAGAGGATGGCCTCTGGCGACCTGTAGCCTTCTACTCTAAGACTATGAGCGAGCCCCAGATGAACTACGACATACATGACAAAGAGATGTTGGCTGTAATCTACGGCCTCTGAGAATGGCGCTCGCAGCTTATAGGCTTGCAGACCACTGAGTTATTCAGTGCCCTAACTAACTATCGCGCGCTAGAGTACTTCTCTATAAAGTGAGAACTTACTCCCCGCCAGATGCGCTGGGCAATGAGCGTAGTAGACTATCACCTAACGCTTACCTATTACTCTAGCATGGCTAACATAGTAGCCGACGCGCTCTCGCGCAAGTAAGAGGAACTAAAGACCTAGAAAGACAAGAACAAAGCAGCCCGAACACGCGTCTTCCTCTCAGTAGAGCAAATCAACGTTAGCTTCATTGAGGCCGTGAGCGATAACCTAGCTGTGCTATCAGCAAGAGGCATGCTAGCTACTAATGCAATTAAAGTAGCTACTGCTGATACTTTCATGGCCTCGCCGCCCCTAAATGACCCTTACTTACTAATCGATCGTATTATTGAGGCGAACTGTAGTCATGAGAGCTTATAGCTATTCTAAGAGCACGCTCTCTCTAGTAACTATCCAGCATAGAAACTTAGCTAGGGTCTTCTCATGCACCATGATAAGCTAGTAGTTCCTGCTATACACTTCTTAAGGACCTATCTCATTTAAGCTATTTATGCTACCTAAGTGACTGCTCACTCAGGTAAGAGAAAAACAGGCAAGCTACTTCACAACCACTACTACTAAAGTTGTATAGGCAAAGATGTAGACAACTATATAGCTATATATAAAGCTTATAGATAGAGCCACATACCTTATGATAAAACCCTAGGCTTACTTAAATCACTGCTAATCCCTAAGCGAGTATAGCGAGACGTCTCTATAGACTTTAAGTCCTTCCCTCTAGATAAGAAAGGATATGACTGTGTCTTTATTATTATGAACTAGCTAAGTAAGCGTTACTTCTTACTGCCTTACTATAAGACTACTATAGCTACTTAGGCAGCTGATATGTACTATCACTACATCTAGTAAGTATTTAGCCTGCCTAGATTAATAGTCTCTAATTGCGGTCCTTAGTTCATCTTAGCATTCATAAATAAGCTATACTAACTAATAGGAATTAAGTAAAAGCTCTCAACGCTATATTACCCCTAAACTAATAGGAATACTAAAGTTCTAAACTAGTACATTAACTAGCGCCTATGTCTATTCGTTAATTACTATTAGGACAACTAGTCAGACCTGCTACCTTATATAGACTAGGCCTAAGTAATTCTACTACATAAGACTATAAGCTTATTATCCTATTAAATTGAGTTTAGCTACTAGCTAATCTATCACTGGAACTAGGAGGAACGTATAAAGGCATCTACTATAGTCTGTAAACAAATGTCACGTGAGGAAGCACAGAGCTACGCTAAAGCTCGCCATAATATAATAAAGCTAGCTATAGAGATAGCTTAATAAGGGATCACTTAAGCATAAGAGTGATAGGCTTAATAGGCTAATAAGAAGCGCCGCAAGCTAGACTTCTCTACAGGAGATAAGGTATACGTTACACCTAAGGGCTTCACTACTAGCTGATCTAGCTAGAAGCTTGACCAGCAGATGTACGGACTCTATTCTATTATAGGCATGAAGGGACACTCCTATCGCCTTAAGCTGCTGTCGCACATGCGCATGCTTGACGTCTTCCACGCAGACCGCCTACAGAAGGCTTCTACTCGCCCACTGCCTGGCCAAATTGAACTTGAGGAACCGCCTATTGAGATCAACGGGCATCCCGAGTGGCTAGTGCAGGAAATCCTTGATAGCCGCCTATTCCATGGCCGACTACAGTACAAAGCATCCTGGCTAGCTCATGACCTAGATCCTACCTGGTACAACGCCCGAGGCTTTATAGGCGCCCCATACAAGGTAAGAGACTACCACGAGGCCTATCCAGAGAAAGCAGGACCGCCGGCACGACTAGACGCCTGGTTGAAAGCGTACGAAGCAGAGGAGGGTCTGGACGTAACAGAGGAGGACGACAAGGCAGCTTCAAAGACAAGAGTGGTACAGAGACCAGCAAGGAGGAGACTGTAACCTAGAGACTCGGGGACGAGCCTCCCTTAGAGGGGGGGTAATGTGACGGTGCTGCTTGCTCTGCTCGCTGCAGGCCACATGATATCGCGACTGGCTACGCTAGCCACGACCTAGCGCAGAGCTCGGAGCATGGCTAGCTCGCGCTCAGGCCATGCACCGCCCTATTTAGGGGCGAGCCCCCTTTGTACCTCTTCTCTCCTCATCTTAGTGTAGCTGAAATAGAGCCAACTTATTCTGTTAACCTGCATCCATGCAACGACGCGTGAAGACTGAGCCCGTCATCACAATTATAAGAATTTCTTATTTTTTTTTATTTTTCTAATTTCCTAAAAATGACTTGAGTAGAATCATTTTTAATATAAGCTTACTATCTAGTAAAAAAGGTTTAAAAGAATAGCTATTAAATACCGTCTCTGTACTCCTGTTACTAGAAAGGTAATTATATTTACTTAGTAAATCTATTTTTTAAATAATATTTTAAGTGTATTAGTTAAAACGTTTTATATAATTTTATAGTATTATAGTTCTTATGAAATCGTTTAGATTATAAGAAAAAAAAAACTTTATTAGAAGTTAAAGTAAGTATAAGATAAAGAGCTTAAAGTCTAAAACTATTAATATTACCTTTACTTTTAACTAGCCTAAATAGATTCTTAAAAGAAGAAAATATTTTAGTATGAACTTACCTTAATTAACGAAGTTTATATAAAAAAAAAAGCAAAACTGTTAGAGTTAATCTAGTATATTATAATTTATAATATCTAGTATTACTTTATCTTTTTTCTTAAGTTTTAAATAAAATATTTTATATTCTCTTTATTTCTTAGATACAGCCTTAAAGTAAGTGTTTATTAGTTTATTTAATAATACTAGTTAATTAGCTCTAAACTGTTTTTCAGATTTCTAACTAACTTCTATATATTATTTTTAGGTATATAATCTTTCTATCTAACTAAATACTTCTATTAATATCTAAACTATTAGTAGTCCAGAATTTAGTGAACTTTATACTTAGTAGTATTTTCTTTAAGTTTAAGTTTTATCTATACTTTAGTATTCTATAGTGCTAGTTCTAGTTTTAATATATAAAAAACTAAGTAAATTCTTATATTTTTAGGTAATTATAGTTTATAATTTATAAGTTTTATTTATTATTTAATTTTAAATAGTTCTAATTTAATGTAATCCAGTTTCTTCAATAGTTATTTAATTTCTAAATTTTTTTATAGTAGGAAAACTTTATCCTTTTTTTTAAAAATTAGTTTCTTAACTTTAAACTTATTTTTAATTTATTTACTAAAATTACCTTTATAAATAATTCTTTATGTAATTTTTTAGTAAAGTTATTATAGTTCTTTAATGTTATAATAACTACCCGTGATATTTTATAAAAGTCTTTTAAAAAAGTTTTCTCTATAAGCCTCTTTATTACACCACGTATTTATATATTAGTTTTATACTAGTATATAAGCTCTTATCTAAATACTTTATTTATAACCTATTTTTTTTTTACGTAACGTTTTGAATTATTACTTAGTACTATACGTAGTAATTAATTAAAACTTCTTTTTAAGTTCTTAACCTCCTGTATATAGTACTTTTATGATATTATATTATATTACTACTATTATTAGTAGAATGTTTAATTTTTTAAATATTTCTATTCTAACTACAGAACTTATGCAGTTGTTTAAGGAGTAAATAATTATAATATAAAACGTATTTACTAAAGCGCTAGAATAATAGTACGTATAGCTAAAATATTAGTAAATATAATAACAGAAATCTATTAACGCTCTCTAAAAAGAATTATAGAAAGTTTAAGAATAAACTATATTTATTTCTTTTTACTCTATTGTCTAAGTAACTACTGCTAAAGAAATTTTAATAGATATTACTAGTTTATCTAAAAATAGCTTAAGTCCTATAATTCTAACTCTAGTTATAACTATAATTAATATCTATCTCTAAGTTTTCTGAATTATAGTTAGGTAAGTAAAGTTAATCTCTACACTAAGTTCTATTACTCTATTAGTAATAACGAAATCCAATTACCTATCTAACTCTTTAATATTTACTAGAAAGTAAAGAGATCTATCTATTTTTATTAAGAAATTCTATTATAAACTTAAAGATAATGCTAATAAATATCCTACTAAATACTTCTAGCTTTTATATATATATTTAAGACTAGAGAAGAACCCAGTAACACTTATGGACTCTTTTATAAATTAGGATATATATATAATAAAGTACTTAATTACCTTTCTGCTAGCTATATATAGAGATCTAAATAAAAAACTTACTATTTTAAGTAAACTTAATTTATTCTACTAAGAGTAAAAGAGTTTTACTGTTTATTTTACTAAATTCCATAAACTAGCTACTAATACTAGATTAAACGAAATTAGTCTAATTATATAGTTAAGAAGATTATTAAATAATGAGCTTTATTAAGTAATAGTAGATATTAAAATCTCTAATACATTAAATAACTATATTAATTTAATATTCTTATATAATAATAATTTCTAGTATTTTTCTATGCTATACTACTATAGGCTGTAACCTATATTATAATAAGATTTTAATATTATAGAAATTAATATCTCTAACTATATTTTTTTTAAATCAGCTAAATGAGAAGCCTAAAGGCATAATAGCTAATATTTTAAGTATAATAAATATAGCTACATTTTCTAAAACTACTCTATTCTTATACTAGAACTTTAATTTATAAGTTTATTTAAATTCTAATAATTAGCCTGCTCCTATTCTTTCTTTAGATTTAAATTTTTTTATAGATAAGAATATTTTTAAATTTCTAAAGCTAGCCTACTAAAAGCTCTATTTTAAAGTTAAGTTACTTTTTAGAATATTTTTAATACTAGATTTCTATTAACATATAGACCTCCCACCTAATAACTAATTCTTAAGACTATTAAATAAATATTCTATATACTATTTAATAAGATAGCTCTTCCTATTTTATTACTATTTTAATTAATACTAAAGCTATTAGTATAGGTTATATTAGTAGATCTTTAGCTTATACTTAAAAACTCTATCTTTTATCTCTCCTAAACGTTTTTTATTCTACTGGTTTTAATAATAAACGTTTTAAAAAAGGTTATATCTTATATATTACTAGTATAACTCTTTATTATTTAAATTATATTAAAGATATCCGCCTCTTTAAGATAGCTACTAGAAATTATAAACTAATTTTTAGCTAATTATAAATAAAGAAGTATAAAGTTAATTTTAACTATAATTTATAAAAATTGCTTTTTAATATTTCCTATTACTAGGCTTACTGCCTACGCTTATTTTAATTTTTAATTTACTTAAAAGAATATACTACCTACTTAAAGGACTTCCTAGTAAACTTTTTATTAAAAGGTTTTTATCTTAACATTATTTATATATAGTATATTTAAAATTATTCTCTAAAGTTATTACTAACTACTTAATCCTAATATAACTACTAGTTAATTAAAATGAACTACTAGTTATAATAATTAAATACTTATTTAAAGATCTCTTTAGTAAACTATTCTCTAAAAGACTTTTATTTAGAGTCTAAATTTATATCTAAA
Organism: Zopfia rhizophila CBS 207.26; assembly: GCA_010093925.1. Lineage (NCBI taxonomy): Eukaryota > Fungi > Ascomycota > Dothideomycetes > Zopfiaceae > Zopfia > Zopfia rhizophila. Next base: position 2,914,785 of record ML994617.1, read on the forward strand.
TACGTATCTAAATTTAACACTAAATTAAATAAAGACCTTATAAGAAAGTTTTTTTCTTAAGATTTTAAAAACTTTTTAGTAAGAGCTTCGCTAGGAGGGCCTTATAAGAAATTTAAACTAAATATAAATATTTATCTAATTAGGGCAGCCCTCTTTATATAAATAGTCTAGAAACATAAACACGAAATCTTTACTATTTTAATAGCTAATATTAATAAAACTTTAGTTTTAAAAACTTATATAAATTTAGCTACTAAGGTCTTAGGGGATTATCATAACATTCTTAGAATATTTTTACGTAAGAAAATTAATAAACTACTTAGATATTATCTATATAACTATAAAATTATCCTTAAAGAAAGAAAGTAACCTGGATTTAGACCTCTCTATAAAATATCCTAAAATAAATTAAAAGTTCTTAGGAAATATCTTAATAACTATTTTATTAAAGAATTTATTAGGGTAAGTATGTCTCTTATAGCTGCACTAGTTATTTTTATAAAGAAACTTAATAGAGATTTTTAATTTTATATAGACTACTAAGCTCTAAATGCTATTACTATTAAAAACTATTATTCTATTTTATTAATCTAAAAAACCTTGTTTTGCTTTAGTAAGGTAAAGTACTTTATAAAGTTAAATATCATCTCAGCCTTTAACTACTTCTATGTAGTAAAAGAAAATAAGTAATTAACTATTTTTTAAACTTAATATAACTTATTTAAATATTTTATTATATTTTTTAGACTAGCTAACGCACTAAGCATATTCTAATACTATATAAATAATATTCTTTAATTATTTCTTAATATGTTTTGTATGGTTTATTTTAATAATATTTTAATCTACAGTAACTCTCTATATAAATATAGATAATATATAAAATAAGTTCTAAAAGTTCTAGAGAAAGCTAGTCTCTAACTTAATATTAAAAAATATAAGTTCTATTAAGAACAAGTTACCTATCTTAGGTATATAATTTTAATAAAAGGAATTAGTATAGATCTAAATAAAATAAAGAATATTTTTAATTAGGAATTCTCTAAAAATATAAAGAACATAAAAGTATTTCTAAAGTTTACTAATTTCTATTAATAATTTATTAATAACTTTTTTTTATATTACGTCTCTATTCACGGCTCTAATTAAAAAGGATACTTAATTTAAATTTAATAACGCCTACTAGATAGTGTTTAAATTTTTAAAGTATATATTTATAACTACTTTAATTCTCTAATACTTTAATCTAGAGTTACTAATTATTATGGAAACTAATTCCTTAGACTATATAACTACTAGAGTGTTTTTCTAGAAGAATAAATTAAATAAATTAAAATTTATTACTTACTTCTTAAAGAAGCTAAGTCCTACTAAAGGTAACTATAAAATTTATAATAAAAAGTTATTAGCTATTATATACTGTTTTAAATAATAAAAACCTAAGCTAAAAAGTACCACTTTTTTAATCTAGGTATTAAATAACTATAAGAATTTATAGTACTTTACTACTATAAAATAGCTAAGCTATTAATAGGCCTGTTAAGTTAAATACTTATTTTAATTTAATTTCATAATCACGTACTGGCTTGGTAGGTAGGGTGAGAAACTAAATATTCTTACTTATTATATATAAAATACTTTAGCTTAAAAAGAAGTTTGTAGAGTCTAATAATAAATACTTTTCCACTCTAAACTATTTAATAAAATACTAGAATTAAACTTAACTAAAATAGATAGATCTATTTAATAGATTATTAATAATAAGTATTCTAATAATAAGTTTATTTAGGAAATTCTGTTACTAAAATAGAATAGAATCCGACGCTCTAAAAAGCTTTCCTTAAGTAAATATAAAAACTAAAAAAGTTAATTATACTATTACAGCCAATTAGTAATACTAAATAATAATAAACTTAAAATTAAGATTTTTTAAATTATATATAATTCTCCTATTAGCGGCTACCCTAGTTATAGGAAGACTCTTAAAATCCTATAATATAAATACTACTAGCTTTAGATATTTAAGATAATATGTTAATATATTTTCTATTACTATACTTATTAAAGATATAAAATCTCTTATAAGAAGTATTACGGCCTCTTAAAGCCCCTATTTGTTTTTAAGAAAAGGTAAAAGAATATTTCCATAGACTTTATTACTAATCTTCTAGAATATAAAGACTATACTAATATTATAGTTATAGTAGACTATTTTATAAAATACTAATACTTAGTTTCTTATATTAATATAATTACTATAAATATAGCCTGTTTTTTTTATTAGCACGTATAAATAGATTATAGCCTTCTAAAAATAATTATATCAGACAAAGGAATATAATTTGTTTTTATTTTCTATAATAAACTCTATAAATAATTATAAATTAAATCCTAACTATCTTTTATATACTATCTAGAAACTAATAGCCAAATAGAAAGAGCTAATAGTATAATAAAATAAGTTTTATATATATATATATAAACTACTAGTAAAATAACTAAGTAAACTAGCTTTTCTTAGTATAATTTAAAGCTAATAATACTATATCTAAATTTATAAAAGTTTTATTATTCCTAGCTAATATAAGCTAACATCCTTAAATAGGTTTTAAATTTTTTATAAGAACTTAAAGATAGTCTTACTAGGTATTATAAGCCTTAGAAGTTAACCATATAATAGAGAAAATAGCTAATATTTAATAGCTAGTTTAAAAAGAAATGATCTAGGCCTAAGCCCTTTAAAAAAATATATATATAAATTAGAAATAATTACTTATACCTGACTACTAAATAGGAGATATAGTCTAGCTTAATATATAGAATAATAAAACTAAATAACTATTTAAAAAGCTAGACTTAAAAGTCTTAGAAAAATACTATATCTCTTACCTAGTTTCTTTATATACATACTAACTTAAACTTTCTAAATTCTTAAGTATATACTTAGTTTTTTATGTATTTTTACTTTAGCTAGCTGTGCCTGAATTTAAATATCTTTCAGATTAATAAAACCTATTACTAGAACCTATTAAAATTAATAGTAATACTAAATACTATATTAAGTAAATTAAGAAGCTGTGTTTTAATTATAGACAGAAACACTATAAATATCTTATTAAATAAGCTAAATATAATAACCTAATATAGTAATTTATAAATAATCTTTAAGATATAACTACTGTAGAAGAATTTTATCTCTAGAATCTAAATTAATTTACTATTTAAGATTTAATATAAACATCTATTACAGGAGCCTAGATTTAAAAGGGGGTTATTATTATAATAACTACTTATAATATTTTATAAGAACTTTCTAAAGAAGCCTTTTCTATAAGCTTTTTTATTATATTATATATTTATATATTAGCTTCACGCTAGTGTACGAGCCCTTATTTAAATACTTTATTTATAGTCTATTTTATTTCTTTCTTTCTTCACGCAACATTTTGAATTATTACTTGGTATTATATATAGTAATTAATTAATATTTTTTTTTAAGTTCTTAATCTCCTGCACGTAGCACTCTTGTAACATATTTATAATATTATTTCCTTTAGAATTTATTAGCTTTTTTTTTTGTTTTAAATAAAATATTTTTTAATTAATGTATTTAATAAGTGAGCTATATAGATAAGTAAGCTGCGTACCTTAAAACTTACTAAAAAATTAAAAATTCGCACATGAATATCTTAACGACTATTTAATAAATAATTCTAGAAATTTAATAGATAATTAATAGTACTTTGAAATAAATATTATTGAATTTTTAGAAGCTAGTAATTAATCCTTATTCAGATATTTAAGAAATATAAGAAAAAGTGAATTTTAGGGACTAAAATACTACAATATTAATAAAAATTAATTACTAGCTCCTAAAAATTTAATAGTATTCATTTCAAAGCACTATCAATTACCTGTTAAATTTCTAGAATTATTTATTAAATAGTTATTAAGATATTCATATGCGAATTCTTGATTTTTTAGTAAGTTTTAAAATATATAGCTTACTTATCCATGTAGCTTACTTATTAAAAACATTAATTAAAATATTAAAGTATTAATTATATAAGAATTTTTACTTAAATTTTAGTATTTTTCTAACGTAAAATAATTGTATCTTAAGTACTTAATATTAATTTTTTCTAGCTAATAAAAATATAAGAGTTTTTAGTATAACTTTAGTAAAGTTTTTAAACTAAAATTTCTTTTATTTAAATAAAAGAAGCTTTACTACACTTAGTAATTCTAAAAATACTATAAATAAAAAATTAAATACTTAAAAAAGCTTTTATTACTAAGTATAATATTAAATAATAAGTTAAAGTATTACAAAAAAATAAAATAAATTATAAGTAAAATATTTAAAGTTAAACTTTATATACTAGTATAAAGTTAATATATAAATATATAATATAAAAAAAGTGTATAAAAAAAACTTTTATAAAGTATTATAAATAGTTACTATAATATATAATAACTAGTTATAATATACTAAAAAGTTTTTCATAAAAGTTTTTATATAAACTTTTATTTATATTATATAATTATGTGTTAACTTTATACTAGTATATAAACTTTTATTTAAATTTTTTAATTCATAATTTATTTATAATTTATTTATAATTTATTTATAATTTATTTATAATTTATTTATAATTTATTTATATAATATTTTAAATTATTACTTAATATTATTATAGTAAAAAAATTTGCTACATTAATTAAAAATAGAGTTTACTTAATTTAAAAAGGTATTTAAAAAAAATAAAAAAAATAAGTAAAATTTATATAATATTTAAATTTATTTAATATTTAATAATATTTATATATTTTACTTTTTTATTTTACTTTACTTTATTTTACTATATAGAGCAACTAATTTTTACTTAAACTTTATAATAGTTTTAAGTCTTAAAATTTATTATAAATATTATAATAAAATTAGTTATAATAAAGTAATAATATAAATATTAATAAGTATTTATAATACAAAAATATATTAATATATATTAAAAAGATTATAATACTTCAAAAAATTACTAAAAATAGCCTAAAAAAAGTTTTGAATTATTAATAGTAAGTAACTTTAAAAATAACTTTATAAATTTAACTATATAATTACTAAAAAGTTTTAATATATTTTTAATTTATATACAAAAATAGACACTATTTAAAAGTTATTAAAAAACTAGAAATAGTTAAAAATATTATATAAATTAAAAAAATTAAATTTTTTTTAACTAAATTTAATTAAAAATTAAAAAAAAGTAAAAGTATAAAAATTAGCAAAAATACGAGTATTATTAAAATTAAAATTAAAATTAATACTTAATGCTTATAATAATAGTTATAAAATATTAAAATAATAAATAAATAGTACAAAATAACTAAATAGTATTTTTAATAGTATTAGTAGTATAAACTAAAGTTAATTTAATAATAGTTATTTAATACTTATAGTTAAATAACTTTGTATAATTTTTTTTAACTTAAAACTAATTTAATTAATAACTAATTTGAACTAAAAAAGCTTTTTAAAAAAATTAAATTAAAATACTAAACTTAAAGAAAAGTTTTTAAATAATATAAAATTTTTAAATAAAGTAAAATTTTTAGTTAGTAATATAAACTTTTATTAAAATACTAAAATAAAAGTTTTTAGAACTTAAATAATACTTTTATATTTTAAATATTAAAAATTATAAAATACTTTTAATAATAAGTTTAAATTAAAAGTAAAACTTAAAAACTAAATTTAAATACTAATACTTAGTTTATATGTTTTAAAAACTATTATAACTTAAAAATTAAAAATAGCTACTATTAAAAACTTTACTAATAAGTAGTACATTAAAATTATAAAACTAGTTATATTAGTTATATATAAATTATTTATTTATATTAAATTAAAATAAATACTAAAATGTTTAGTTACTATTATAACTATAAATAAAATATATATAAGTATTATTTAAGTACTAAAAAAATAGTAAGTTTATATATACCTATTAAAATCATATGTTAATTAATAAGTTAGTTTAAATAAAATAAGTATATTAAAATAATAACTATTTTATATTTAGTATTAAAATAAATTTATAAAATTAGATATTTAATTTACATTTATATAATAAGGTAATATAGTTATTTATAAAAATTATATAAAAGTAGTTTAAAGTTATAATTTTTTAAAACATTTATACTATAAATTAAAAGATTATATTTTTTGAGTATTTTCTATATTTTTCTTTTTTATTAATGTAAAATAATTCTTAATAGTTATATAATAAAAAGATTTTTTTATTTATAAATATTATTATAACTTTTTATTTACTACTAAATTTAATTTTTTTAATAAGTTTATATAAACTAATTTCTTACTATTTAAATAAATAAAAAACTTTTTAAAAAATTGTAAATAGTAATAGTTTAAATAGTATTTATATTATATTAATACTTTTTATATAAAAGTATTTAATTTTTTTTTTACTTTATTTATTAAGTTATTTTTACTATATTTATATATTGTTTTTATAAAGTTATATACATATTTTTAATTTTTTTTAAATTTTTTTTAAATTTTTTTTAAATTTTTTTTAAATTTTTTATATATAATTACTTTAATAAGTACTTATATTTTATTTAAAAGTATATAACTACTACAAAAAAAAATTATTAAAAAGTTAATAAAATATAACTAGATATTACTTTACTTTAAAGTTTAAACTAAAGTTCTTTTATTATAATTATAAATAATTAAAAAATATATTTAGTATTTTAAAAAGTTTTTAAAATTTTTATAATTAAATACTTAAAATACTAAATAATATTAAAATAAGAAATTACTTTTATTTATTATTTTAAAGTATAAATTATTTGTATATATTATATAATATAATATAAAAAGTTACTACAATTTTTTTCATTAATTTATAAAACTAAATGTATATATTAAAATGTAGTAATTATATTTTTAAAATTTTACTAAATTTTTTTTTTTGCTAAAAAAGTTTTATATTATTCTTATATTATTATACTAATGTTATATAACTATCTACATATTTTTATATTTAGTTTAATAGTTTATTAATATAATTTTAATAAAATATTATTAATAATTACTAAGTTTTAAACTTTATTACATAAAAGTATAAAAGTTTTATTTATAAATATTAATTTAAAAAAGTTGTTATAAAAAACAAAAAATTACTACTATAAGAAAAGTTTTGTTTTTTAAAAAGTATTTAAAAAAGTATAATTTTTATAATAATTTAATAAAACTAAGTTAATAAGTAAAAAAAGTATATGGTAAAAACATTTACTATATTAATTAAAAAAAAAGAAAAATTTATATAATATTAAAATTTATATAAATATTTTTAATAAAATAATTTAATTAACTATTTTATATTATTTACTTATATTAAGTAAATATTAAAATTATATAATTTATACTTTACTTTATTATATTATATATAATAATTAAATACTTTTATATATTAAGTAAAAATACAATTATAGTAAAGTACTTAAATAACTTAAATATTAAAAAATTAAATTATAAAAAAATTTATATACTTAAAGTTTATAACTTTAAACTATTGTAAATAATATAGTTTAAAATTAAACTTTTTACTTTAATATAAAAGATCGTTTTAAATTTAATAATGTTATTTATTAAATTTACTAATTATTTTATTTAATTAAGTAATTAAAGCAAATTTTTTTAACTAGTTTTAAATTCTAGTTAGATAGTTATATTATATTTAAATAAATAAGGCAAGTATGTAGAGTGTACTACTTATTGATATGTACTGCTTGCTTGTGGAGTATAGTTATAACAATAAAAGGCTGAGGGTGAATATCTCTACACGCGGCCTCTCCTTGAAGCCTTACGAAGCCTAAGCGGCAACCCAGCGCTCAGAATTTCAGGATAAAGGGCGGAGTCCCCATCTTCTAGCTCAGCAGAATTCAGCCATGTTCATACCATACAGTGTTGTTCACTGCTATATATGTTACTTCTATTACAACAGTATTGTAGCACTATATCTATAACAATCCTTCACAATAATAATACTAGTTTTAATAAGATTGCTAGAACTAGACTATACCATTAAACTACTTTTGCTAATAAATAATATATTGGCTTAGATAATAATAACTAAATGATCATTGTAGAGCTTATTTTCTCCGCCCAACGATTGGCCAAGAGCCCACCACTATTTACAGCCGCCGACAGCTTGCTTATGGCACTATTAAGAGCATTTGGATTAGTTTATCTGCATACTCAAACATAATGTGAAATAAATTAAGGCGTCTATCTACTCTATCTATGCAGCATGGGCAGTATCTATCTTCTTGCCTTTGACGGACAGCCATTGAAGCCAGACAACGCCGAAAACGGAGCAGCACGACAGGGCGACCCCAACGTAGAATGTCTGTGTCAAGGACTTGTTGTACGCAATGAGAACTGCGTCGTAGAACTCTTGGCCCACCTGGCTCTTGATCTGGGTTGCGCCGACGGTCAAGATAATACGCGGATCCATGGTTGAGACGTATGTGCTCATATTTTTCATCAGTTGATTGGTAAACACGTTCTGTGCGACTGACACCATGATCGCAGCAGTGAGGTTCTCCGAGAACATTATGGTAGCGGTGCCGATGGGTACATCTTGAAGTGACAGAGCCGTTTGTGGCGCGGTCAGCGCCGTTTGCAGGCCGAAACCGACACCGGCGCCGAATAGAACTTGGTAGCCGATCCACTCTGGGTAGCTAGAGTCAACTTCGAGAGTGGTGAGAAGGCCAGTACCGACGGCCATAAAGGCTACAGTCAGGTACGCGAACTGCACATAATGGCCGGTGACAGACGTGAGACTCCCACCCAGGAATGAGAAAATGACAAAGCTGAGAACCATGGGAAGATTCATGAGGCCAGACTTAATAGCGCTGGCTCCTTTAATGGCTTGGAACCAAATAGGGATCTAGAATTCCGCAGTCAGCAGTGGTTCACTAATTAGTGTTTAGACGGAAGGCCATACGTAGTACAACATGAGAAAGAAGCAACCAGTAACGCAAGCGCCAAACACGGCAGAGCCCCAGATGTTCCGGTTGCCAAACACGCGTGGTGGGACAGTTGCGCGTTCCCCACTGCGGATCTGGATGACAATAAACCCTATTAAGAGCACGCCCGCGAGGACTAAGAGGGTGATGATGCGTCCGTCCTTCCATTCATACTTTGTACCGCCCCATTGTAGAGCAAGCAGCAAGCAAATAACACCAGGTAACATAACAGTCGTTCCGGGAAGATCTATTTGCTTTAATTGGTCCATAAAGCTAACTGTGTTAGACTTATTGCCCCCAGGGGCGGGTGCAAACAATACAATAAAGATCGTGGTAACCAGACCAAGCGGCAAGTTAATATAGAAGCACCACCGCCAAGTTAGTTTCTCGTTATCGGTAAAGGCACCGCCCATAAGAGGACCAGCGATAGAGGCGAAGCCGTACATGCCCCCGATCATTCCAACAAGGGTAGGCCGTTGGCGTGGTGGTACTGAATAAGCGACTAAAAGAAAGGCTCCAGAACCGACGCCACTACTTCCGACCCCAGCAATGGCACGGCCAATTATAAGAGCAGTCGACGTAGGAGCGACCCCACAGATCAAAGACCCCAACTCAAAGATAAATAGAGCTACCAGGTAGGTCCATTTGATTGGGTAGAAAGTGAAGAGTTTGCCCCACATGAGTTGGAATGAGCAGGTGGTAAGCAGGTAGGAGCTAGCATACCAGCCCACGTCGTCTAGAGCATGGAACTGATCCGTTATTTTTGGGATGGCGGCAGAAAGAATGGTGTTGTCCAGACCAACGCAAAACATGGATATGTTTAAAGCAAAAACGACGAAGGCGAGCTTGAGTTTGTCGGGGTATTTAGATCCGTCTTCCTGCTCTTCTGGATTTTGAGGGCTTTCAGTGGCACCCTTGGAAACATCCTTCTCTGCGTTAGATTTGTCGGCATCGGCACCTTCCTGCCTCTCCGCAGGCGGACCTTCAAGATTGTCCATTATTGAGGTGTTGGCACTTTTAGAGAGGGAGTCGGTCGATATAGAGGTAGCGCTGCTGGGAGTAAAGGTAGTTTTCATAGTCGTAGGATGTGCATTCATTAAGGCAGCAGCACAGAGAGGTGATGTTGTGATGTGATGTTGCAATATGCAGGTACGGGGTAGGAAAGATCTCGGTGCAGAACGATGTGCAATGAGATCAGAATGGTCGGCAGTGGTGTTTTATAGAGCAATGAACACACAAATATTACGATCCCGGTCAGAGCGCGCTGTGACGAGTTTAGTGGAACAGGTCGTTGAGTCAATTCTCTGATTCACGGACGCAGCAAATCATGGTTAGTGCAGGCTTAGGGATCTCATTACCTGACGGCGGGCACGAAAGGCGTTAGCACAGAGCGCGGTGCATAACAATTTGAAATAACGTAAGAAACAATACTGCGGTGTTTTGACGGCCGGAGTGCTAGTCGCTTTAGGGCTATGGACGGGCCTGAACTATGGATAATTAGTTAGAATTTTATAAAAACCGCCGGTAACTGAGCTCGGTGGCCGCTAGGATTCTCCTTACTAAGCGTCCAAACCCTGCGCCAAGATATGAGTCATTTTGGCTCACAGTGAGAGTAAATGCGTATATTATGAGAACAGCGAGATATCCTATGAGAGAAAATATATCTTTTGCGAGAGGAATTAAATCAACCATGAGAAGAATTAAAGGTAGTGGAACTCACTCTGGTTAGTCGTCAGCGATAGCCTCACACGTTCGCTAGAACTGATATGTGGACTGCTTCACCGGGGTGACAACAATTACATCTTAATGCGTAGATTAATCGTATGTGTATCTCACTATTTGTACTATCGCTATTATAGGTTTCACTTTGTATGCCACGTTTTAACTGGATTGCTATCTGTATGGGCCACGCTATTTTCTTCGAGAAGTCTAATACCTGGCTAGCGAGATAAATGAGCCTCTCAAAACAGCAGCTTAAGCCTCCTAAAATCAGCTGCACCTTTACCAGCACCATTATTCGACCAGTAATTTTATACTTGTAGAAACCTCTATTCGCAAAAGTAGGACCGGGTCGCACGGGGAGTGTTCCTGGTAGTAATGCGATTCTGAGCAGTTGAATGAACATTCGCTTGTCATAGTTCAGATAGAACCCAAGGGGGCTGTTTCAGTACTCCTGACAAAGCCTATTGATTGATTGGTCAGCTAGCCGGACAAGCCTCGGTGTTCTAGTTCAGGGCGGAGCTTCCAGGTATAGTGGTGGAAACGTCCAAGAGAGCACCTTCACTACCATTAGCGACTGCAAATCAGCGCTACAAGCGATAGCTAATCCAACCAAAAGATTGCGACAGCAAATAGTCTTCCACCTCTACGATCTTCAAAACTATTAGAAAGTGAGCACTGACTTAGATTACACCTCCAGTGAGTACTCGGCCACGAAAGAGTCCGGGAACGCACGGTCAATCGACTAGTGAAGCCAACCGTTGGCGCACACAAAATCCACAAGTTCCGTAGTTGACGTTGATACCAAGTTTTAGAGTCGTCATGAGAATCTGGGTCGGAAGATGAGTTACCACGGCTATGCTTATCGCTTTCTCCAAGGGGTTACCGCAGGCCTCGAACACATTGCGATCTGCCGCTTCACGCCGCCTAAGGACATAGGTAGGAGTACCCTCATGCTACACAGTATAACTAGTATAATAAATTTAGTAGCTTTTAGTTTAACTTTACTATTTAATATAGGGTTAAAATACGTAAAAGAAGTTGAATTATTATTTAACACATAGTTTTTAATAAAGTTATTAATTTTTTAATTATAAATTAACTTTAAAATATTTTTAAAATACTTAAATATTAACTTATTTTATATTTTATTAGTTTAAGTATTATAAAAGTTTTAAAAGTAATAAGAATATTATATTAATATAACTTAGTATTTAATTAACTAGTATAATAAATAATATTAATTTATTTAACTTATTAATAAAATAAGTAATTATTTATAATAATAATATTATACTAATAAATAATTATATTTTTAGTTTAAAATAAATAGTTAATTACTTACTTTAAGCTAATATATTTACTTATATAATAATTGCATTTTTTTATAAAGTAATTTAATACTTTATAAAGTTATTAAAATAAATTTTATGTTATTAATAAAAATTATTTATAACATATTTTGTAAATAATTTTTTATTAAGTTTTTTAAATAATTTTTAAGTGAAGTTAGCTTAATACTTAAAAATATTTATTTATTAAATTTACTTTTACATTATATATAGTAGTTAATAAAACTAAATAAAACTTTTATATACTAGTAATATATATAGTTTAGGTAATCTTAAAGTCTACGGTGTTTTTACTCTAGCTTTAACTAAGTAAAAAGATAATTACTATATTAATAGATAAGAAATATTAGGAGAATAATAATACACAGAATAATAATTACTACCGTGCATAATTAAGGGTTTAAGAAACTATTATATAGTAGGAAATATCTAGAGTATTACTAGAAAATAACTTAAAAGAAATAGGAAAAGGGAGTTAAGAAAATGAAATAACATACCTATCCATAGAATTTAACATAATAGTTAAGTTTATGTTAATAATCTAGATATATTTTTAATATTAAAGTGTGAAATATAAAAAATTAGTTAATCTACCTCTAAGCTAATAAAAGCTTTAGGATTTAAGTAATTAAGGTAAGTTATTAACTTTTTAAAACTTACTTAGTAACTTTAACTTTTTTAATATAAAATAACTTTAACTTAACATTAACCTCTTAAAACACTATAAGTATATTTATTTACTATATATAGATAAATTACTATATAGAGAAGCTTCTTACTGGCTTATTATAAGCTTTAAAGCTTATTTACTTTCTAAAAGCGTAGGAGGTTACTATTATAATAATTATTAATAATATTATTTACTACTAGCTACGCTAGTTTTACTAGCGTTTTTAAGAAAGCGTTATAGCTAAAATTACTATTTAATAAAATATAATACACTTTAGCTTATTTTCTTAGTATATAAAGGCTTTATTATTATAAAGCTATATTATTATATTCTTATATTTATTTGCTGCTATAAGAAATATAGCTAATACTTTTAGTCTCTTATATACCTAGCTATATAGTACTAGCTATATAGTACTAGCTATATAGCTTATAAGATTTATAAGATAGTATCTAAAGTTTTTTCTATTACTATATAGCCTATAAAGCTGCTATACTAGCCGTTTACGGTATTTATAAAGGATTTTAAATGTTTTTAGATAGAGAGAAGGGCCTTAAGATGTTATAAAAACCCCAGGCTATTAGTAAAGCCTCTAATTAATTAATCTTTAATATAGAAAATAAAGAATCTATACATTTTATTAGCATCTGCTATAGTAACTTAATAATATTATTACTTTTACTTTAAGTTACTTTTATAAATATAGTTTTTACTAACTACTAAGTAAAGTTAAATTATTTATTATAGTATTTAGTTAACTTATAGGTCTTTAGTAGTTACTTTTATTTCTAGATATACTACTTTACTATCTTAAAATAATTCTAGAAAATATAAGTTATCTTTTCTATCTTATTTCTATCATCTTTCTATCTAGTAACTTTATTTTAGTAATTTAATATTTTTATAAAAGTATACTTAGTAAACCTATAATTAAACTAAGAACTTTAGTTTAAAAATAATTAAAATAATATATAGTTTTTAAGTTTAAAGCTATATCTTAATTAGTTTAAATATTATATTAAACATTAATCTTAGTTTTTAAGTAAGTAGAATTAGTTATTTATATAAAAATATAATATAAATTTATAATATATAAATAAGTAAAGTAAAAAAAGTACTTTTAGCTTTATTAAACTTACTATTTTATAGGACTTTAAAAGGCAGCTAAACTAATAATTAATAATATCTATATTATTTAATACTAAATTTATTATTATTATTTTTTGTTTACTATCTGATTCGGTTCCTCTAATAGGTTTATATAGGTTAATTTTATACTATCTAAGTAAATAAAAAATCTCTAGAGAAAACATAAGAGGTAATACTTTAAATAGTATTTTATTATAAGTTGTCTTAACTTAATAGTACGTTTTACGTTAGTAATTCTGCTCTAACTAATTACTAAATAAGTTCTTAGCTCTTTCCGTATTTAGAATAAATAGCCTTAGGTTTAACAGAATGGAGTTTAGTCTTTATCATAAGGTAAAAAGAGAATATATAATAGATTTAATAAGATAGTATTAAACTATTTCACTTAAGGTCAAGTCTTAACTTAGAGAGAAGATCTTAATTTTAGAGTAACTATAAAGAATCTAAAATATCCCTAAGCTATCTTATGTCTCATATTTATAGGAAACCCTTTATACGTATATTATATACTTATTGGCCGTATATTAGATACTGCTAGAAAAAATAAGAGTAATAAGTTTCTTATCTATTTTATTTATCTTATCTGCTAAGATCCTGTTCTAGTCACGTACATAACTACTTCTAATCTACTAGTATAATTCCGTATTTTATTTCTTATTTCTTGGCTCGTACTTTAGCCTGTGCTAAAGTATTCCGTATATACTTATAATTCTTCTTTTCTAGCTTAAATATACATTTCTATTCTAAAGCTTTATTAGCTATTGTTGCTAGTTTCTTTAGTTTCTTAAGTATAGTTATCTTACTATTACCGTCTGTAATACTATCCCTCTCTTTTAAGTCTTCGTCTCAGAAGATAGTTTCCTTCTTCTATAAATAGTATAAAGGTAATAGGTCTTTTAGCCTATACTCTAAACTATAAGACCCTTAACTTCTTTTTTATTCTACCTAACTTCTTAATAATAATATGTCTTAAGTTATTTCTAATACGTGCTTACTGTTTAGCTTTTTAGATCTATAATAAACCCTATTACATGCTATTACCGTATTCTTACTGTTATAATAATAGTTATTAATACTTAATAAACTTAGCTTCCAGCTGTTACTCTAAATACGTTAATTATAATATAAAGTACAATCTTATTATAACGCAATCTAAGTAGAATTATTTTAATTATAATAAGAAGAAATTACAGGAGTAACTTTGCTATGCCTAGAAAGAAATAATAGCTACTTATTTTTATAAGTTACGTCTTTATTAGTAGCTAGCCTAAATAGATTCTTAGAAGAAGAAAATATTCCAGCGTAAACTTACCTCAATTAACGAAGTTTATATAATAAAAAAAAAGAAGTAAAATTATTAGAATTAATTTAGTATACTACTACCTACAGCGTCTGGTGTTGCTTTATTTTTTTTCTTAAGTTTTAAATAAAACGTTCTCTATTCTTCTTACTTATTAGACTCTATTTTAAAATAAGTTTTTACTATTCTCTTTAATAGTACTAGTTAATTAGCTCTAAACTATTCCTTAAGTTTCTAATTAGTTCTTAGATATTGTTTTTAGGTCTGTATTTTTTCTATTTAACTAGGTACTTCTACTAACACCTAAATTATTAATAGTCTAAAATCTACTAGACCTTATACTTGGTATAATCTTCTTTAAGTTTAAGTTTTATCTAAAGTTTAGCGTTATGTGGTGCCGGTTCTAGCTTAGATACATAGAAAACTAAATAAATCCTAGTATTATTAGGTAATTATAGTTCGTAATTTACAGGTCCTATTTATTATTTAATCTTAAATAGTTCTAATTTTACGTGATCTAGTTTCCTTGATGGTCTCTTTATTTCTAAATTTTTCTTTTTTAAGAAAATTTTATCCCCCTTTTTAAAGGTTAGTCTCTTAACTCTAGTTTTATCTTTACTTTTCTTACTAAGATTGCCTTTATAAATAATTTTCTATGTAATTACTTAATAAAGTTATTATAGTTCCTTAACTTTTATTCTTACAGACTTTGATATTTTGTTTAGTGTCTTTAATTCTTGATAAGCCGTTAGCTCATAACTATAGTTTATATAGAATAGTAATTTTCCTGTTATTAATGATTTTACAGAGTTGTATATAAACTTAGCTATTAGTAGTAAGTTAATCTAGTTATCTTATAGCTTATTAATATACATTCGTAAGTATTATTCTAATGTCTGATTTATTCGTTCTATTTGTTTATCTATTTATAAGTGAAATGCTGTTAAGAGGCGATGTTCAGCCTCTAGCCGTTCTATAAATATTTTCCAGAATATTAACGTGAATAACTTGTCTTAGTCTGTAATGAATTCTCGTAGCATCTTATGTCATGTAATTAGTATTTTGATTAGTAATAACGCTAATTCATTTGCTTTTATTTTCATATAGGTTGGTTCAAAGTAAGCGTACTTTATTAGTTTATTAATAATAACTAGTATCATGTCATACCATTGACCTGTTAAGGTAGTAATTATTAGTATTCCTATAATAAAGTCTATTATAACTAATTTCTATGGTCTGTTTAGTGAAGGTATTAGTTATATGAATCCGTACTCCTTATATCTTAATGCTTTATTCTTTTTGCATTTAATGTATTCCAAAAGAATATTCCTAACCTTACTTTAAATTCCTAGAATTTAGAAGTGTCTGTTAATCCGTTCTATAGTCTTCTTAACTCCTTAATGTCTATACATTTTAGCTGAATGTTGGTTCTTAATTAGCTCTATTTATAATTCATCTAGTATATAAATTATTCTTTAGTCTAAATTCTAGAGTAGTCATCTATTATTAAATTCCCTTATTTATTTTTCCTAAGTGTTTTTGATAATGACTATTGATTTAATATCTATTTATAAGCTTCCTAGGAATCCGTCTTGTCTTTTCTTAAATATTATGTTATATATTTCCGGTATGTCCCTTATATAGTCTGCTTATTAACTAAGTACGTCAGCCACTGTGTTTTCTTTTCCTAATTTATAAAGTATTTAGAAATTAAAAGTTAATAGCAATTTCTATTATCTAATTTGTCATTAATTTAACTTCTTCATCGTTATAAATGCCGTCAGATTCTTGTAATCTAAATATATAATAACTTAATATTTAGCTTCTTTTAAGTAATGTTTCTATTTTTCAAACGCTTGAACTATTACCAATAATTCTTTATCATAAATATCATAGTTCAACTCGGTAGTTATAAGTTTATAAGATAAGAAATCTACTAGGTGTTTTTATTTATTGTTTTATATTTATAAGAGAATAGCTTCTGTAGCTCTGTTTAATATATCTGCATATATCTTTACTTAAAGTCCTAGATTAAATATTTTTAGTATTAGTAGTTCTTTGAATTTTTTCTTTAGCTTTGTGAATGCTATATTCTCTTTATTTATCTACTTAAATTATTAATCTTTTTTAAGTAATTCTGTTAAAGGTGTCGTAATTCTTAAATAGCCTTTAATAAATTACCTGTAGAATCTCGTAAATTTGAGGAAAGAATAAACTTCTTTCGTATTTATTAGTATTAGCTATGATAGAATATTCTTAGCTTTATCCAAGTTAACTGCTATTCTATTTCTAGATATAATATATTCTAGAAACTTAATTTCCTCTCTATAGAACACATATTTTCCTGTTTATATATATAAGTTGTGTTCCTTAAGCTTCTGTAGTATTTTTTTAGTATACTTAACATATTCATCTAGTATCCCGTTCGTGTATACTAATACATTATTAAAATATACTAGTATAAAAACATCTAGATATTCCCTCAGAACGTGATTAATAATGGCTTGGAATATTACTAGTGCGTTAGTAAGTCCTATAGGCATAACTATATATTTATATAATTTATAGCTTATCTTAAAAGCTGTCAGCCATTCGTATCTATTAACTATTTATATTTAGTAGTATCTATTTTTAATGTTAAATAGGCTGAACCATTTAGCCCCTCTGAGTTTATACATAAGTTCTGATATTAAGGGTATTAGGTAGTAATTCTTGACTATTGCCTTATTTAACTGTTAATAGTTTATACAGAGTCATAGTTTCCTGTTTTTCTTTAGTATAAATAATACTAGTAATATAATCTTGCTTTTACTTTCTTATAGATATCCCTTCTTAATATTATTATTCAGATATTGTCGTAACTCTTCTTATTATTTAATAAATATTTAATATAATAGTACTGGTTTCGGTTTCTCTTCTTTCTTAAGTATAATCTTATAGTTTTAATTCTTATATTCTAGTATTTAGTTCTCTCGTTCTTCTGTAAACTATTTCCTGAATTCCTTCTAATATTTATTTAGTATAATAAACGTGGTATCGTGAAGAGTTACTTTCTTTATCTATATTATAACTTTTATTTATTTATAGTAGTTCTTTCTGGTTCCTATAAACTTCGTTCTCTAGTTAATTAGTAGGTTCTATCGTGCTAGCTAGTCTTATCCTAATATAAAATCCTTACTACCTAGATTTATAATCTTAATGTGGCGGTTATCTGTGTATCTTGCTACTCTAATAGTTATATTCTCTATTTCAAAATTAATTAGATCTCTTCTAAATATTGCTAGATTATTATCTATGCGTACTACTCTTACAGATTCTTCTAAAACTCTAGTTAAGATATAGTATCTCTATATTTATTTATTTAATATAAGTATTTTACTAGCTCTATTGTTTATAAGTGCTTGTGTTTAAAAGCTATTAATATATACATTTATATATAGCTTGTTTTCGTGTTTTTATTTAAGTTATATATAGTTAAGTGTTAACTTCTTTATTTTAACCTTAAATTAGTCTTCCAGCGGCATGGTTGTTGCTTGCTGGCTTTTTAGTTTTTTATTAATTATTAACTCCTAATTAGTAGTCATTTCTTTAGTGTTTCTTCCTTAGGTCTGTAAATAAGGTATTATTAGAGTTAGTATTATTCTTATAATAGTATTTTATGCTTCTTTCTTACTTCTTCTCTATAATTTTAGTACTTTTATTTTAAGAAACATTCCTTCGTTGTTAATTTAGCATGTAATTTTATAGCTAACTATTTATCTTAGTAGCGTTCAGCCTAGTAATATTAGTATTCTAGTTAATACTTATTTTAGTCTAACTACTTATATTTCTCAGTCTTTAGGTCTTAAAGCTCTTTTTTAGAATCCATATAGATTAGTTCTTACTATGTGTTAAGTTTCTATTTCTATGCTATCTATTTTAGCACTTATTTTATTATTAGTTTTTTAACTTATATAGCATAAGCTGCCTATTTATATTCTTATCTAATATACGTTTTTTCTCTATATATCTAGTACTTTTTTCTTATAGATTTTTCGGCGGCATTGTTATTCTGTACTTATAGTATTAGTAGAGTAGATTTCTTATCAGATTTCTTATTCTAATTCTAGCCTAGTTTTAGGTGTCCTATAGGGTGGTAGTAAGTTATATAACTTATAAGTAGTATTAGTTCTTATCTATAAATCTTATTTATCTACATGGCTAATTTTTTTTTACTAAGTTCTTTATACTATTTATTACTAGCTGCCTATAGTACTTATTAGTACTTATATATCCCATCTTCTAAGGTAACTTCTTAGTGCTTGGTAATATAATATTCCCCTATATAGTATTCTAATCTGTAAATCTAGTAATATTCCTAGCTTATTTATTATCTAATTATTATAGATATTAGCTCTTTACCTTCTATTATCTCTTAATTCTGTTTTTATTTGAATTTCTGGTCTTCCTTCTTAAAGGGTCCTCTTTCTTGTTGGATAATCTTATAGAATTAATTAGCTTCTTTTATAAAGCTAGCCTGGTATTATCTGATAGTAGCTTTCTATATAGTAGTAATTATATTACTAGCTTATCCTGCTAAATAATTCTTGACCTGCTAATATAGTATTTTGTATTCTTACCTAAGATGTATATAACTCCTATAGATTTAATATTATTTTATCTGGATTTATTATGTAATAGCCTCCTTTATTATTTAGTCCTTAGCTTATTCTACTTAAACTATGGTAATCTTAACTGGTACCTTGGTTTAGGCATAAGCTTATTTAACGTCCACCGTTCGTTGTTTGTATTTTTTAATAAAATGTTCCTGTTTTCTGCATCTGAGGCATGCCTTGCGCGCATATTAGTCCATTTATTCTTTAATATATTTGTCT
Source organism: Zopfia rhizophila CBS 207.26 (assembly GCA_010093925.1). Lineage (NCBI taxonomy): Eukaryota > Fungi > Ascomycota > Dothideomycetes > Zopfiaceae > Zopfia > Zopfia rhizophila. Next base: position 2,934,909 of record ML994617.1, read on the forward strand.
TGTTTTCTTCTGTTAACCTATGTATTCTTGACTAATACTTAGTCAATTTCCATTGCATTGTAGGTTCGGGTATCTTTTTTATTCCTTTGTGGTACATAGATTACTAGCCTAGCATTATTCTTCTTTTCCTGTTCTCTCTGGTACTGATAGTTGTTAATAGTCACTGCTTATTCAATAATTCCCAGAAGTATGCTAGGTCGCTTTCCTCATGAAATCTTATCCTTTATTCTATCCTTTAGTCCTGCATAATATATTATGACCAATGGCTAGTCTGCCTAATTAAGTCGTAATTGGATTTGCTTGAATTCCGCTGTGTAATTAGCTGCTGATGTTCGTTGCTTAAGTTATTAAAGCTTCTAGATTACTTCCGTCTCTTCATTAATTTCGCCGAAGACTACAATCAGTTCCTTTTTGAAGCTTCTATAGTTTTCGAAGGTTCTCTTAACATCGTCATTACAGTTCGTGAGTCCCGCCGATCCTAGATTAGGGTCTCCTTTTACCAGATAGTTCTTTACTAGCGGCTCAAACCATTTCATGGCTCTTCCTGTCATGTTTATGCCAGCCGCCAGAATCCGATCCTGGTCAGTCGTGAATGAAGCTTGATTGAACCGACAGTACAAGTCCATTGCGGCCATGAATGTCTTGAGTTCATCCCAATTCCTGTTGAATTTAGAGGGTGGTTGGATCTTTGCAATCCCTCCTCTCTTGGTTTTTATTGCTTCGACTTGTTGTCGCATACTGATCATGGCATCACGTAACTCCATAATAGCTACTCCTTGTTCCTGGATGACCTACTGTGCACTCTTGGTTCCTCCTGATGTACTTCCAGTAGTGGATAAAGGTCCTGCCATGACTTCTTCTTCGCTGCTACTGTCGCTTGACGAGTAAAGTTCTTATTCATCCTTGTAATAGGTCGTTATAGACCGTAACCAGAAATTTATTATTGGAATCAATCCAACGTCCTCTCCTACACTTTAAAGTGGTAGTTACAATGTTACAAGTTGCCTTAACTTAATAGTACGTTTTGCGTTAGCAATTCTGCCCTAACTAATTACTAAATAAGTTCTCAGCCCTTTCTGTATCTGGAACAGATAGCCCTAGGTTTAACAGAATGGAGTTTAGTCTTTGTCGCAAGGTAGGAAGAGGGTGTATAATAGATTTAACAAGATAGTGTCAAACTATTTCACTCAAGGTCAAGTCTCAACTTAGAGAGAAGATCTCAATTTTAGAGTAACTATAAAGAATCCAAAATATCCCTGAGCCGTCCCATGTCTCATATTTATAGGAAACCCTTCGTGCGTACATTGTATACTTGTTAGCCGTATATTAGATACTGCTAGAGAAGATAAGAGTGATGAGTCCCTCATCTGCCTTATCTGCCTCATCTGCTAAGATCCCGTCCTAGTCACGTGCGTGACTGCTCCCAATCCACCGGTATGATTCCGTATTTCATTCCTTGTTTCTTGGCTCGTACTTTAGCCTGTGCCAAAGCGTCCCGTGCACGCTTACAGTTCTTCTTTTCTAGCTCGAACATACGTTTCCATTCTAGAGCTTCATTAGCCGTTATTGCCAGTTCCTTCAGTTCCTCAGGTGCAGTTGCCTTACTGTTACCGTCCGTAACATATTTATACTATATTAATAAAAGAAAAAATACTATTAGGTTGTGCTATATTAATACTTTCTAAAAGTATTTATACTTTTCTTATTTTATTTACTATTTAAGCTATTTTAGCTATGTCTGTGTGTTATTTTTATATAGTTATATATTTATCTCTAGCTCTTTCTAAGTCTCTTTTATGTATATATATAATTACCTTAATAACTGCTTATATTCTACTTAAAAGTATATAATTACTAAAGGAATTTTCTCTTCTATCTCTTAGTTAATAATAATAAAGTGTTCTTTAGTATTATTTTAGCCTTAAGATCTAAACCTAGGCCTTTTTATTATACTATAAATAATTAGAGAATATATTTAGTGCTTTATAGGGGTACCTAAAGTCCCTATAGCTAGATACTTAAACTATTAAATAATATTAGAATAGGAGGCTATTTCTGTTTATGGTTTTAAAATATAGATTACTTATATATCATGTATATATACTATATAATATAATATAATACAATACAGGAGAAAGGGGGTCATTAAAGGGATATTTTCTATTAATTTAAATAACTAAATATATATATTAAGATATAATAGTTGTGTTTTTAAACCTTTACTAAGGCTTACTCTTCTAGTAAAAAAAAATTATATTATTATTATACTATTATGCTAACGTTGTGTAGCTATATATATATCTTTATATTTACTCTAATAGTCTATTAATATAATTCTAATAGAATATTAATAGTAGCTACTAGGTTTCTGGGCTCTACTATATGGAAATATAGAGACTACTTTTTATAAAGCCCTATTAAATTTATTATAACTACTATTAAACCTATTTATAGTAGTAATAAAAGTAATAAAAGTAGTATAATAAGTATTTTATATACTATAGTAAAATAGTACTTTTTAGTAGGTATTTATTAACTAAGTAATTTTATAGAATTAGTTATTTTTATAACCAACTTTTAATAAGTATTATAACTATTTTACTTAGAATTAACTTAATTTTCTTAATACTTTACTCCAAATACTTAGTATACTTTCAAGTTATATTATCTAAAGTTTTATAAAGTAAAATTAAGTAATTTAATTAATACTAAATATAGTTAGTAGTAAAATTTTATTAAGTATTAATAAGTAGATTTTTTTAAACTATTTATTTTTTTTTAAAGTTATTATATACTTTATAAGTAAAAGTACTAAAAACTTTTTTACTTAATACTAATATTACTATTAAATGCTAATACCTATTTATAAGACTTTTTAATTAGCTTTAAAAATTTATATAGTAATAAAACTAAAGTAAATTAAGTATACTTAATTACTAAAGTATTAAATAAATATAATATTATTTATAAATTCTATTACTTTATTAGAAATAATACTAGTAATAACAACTTTAAGCTTATTTACTACTTAAATAAATATACAAATATAAATACTACTAATAGCTATTAAATATACTATATAAACTCATAATTAACTTTATTATTAAAGTAGTTATATATAGTAAGAAAGTAAGTAAATAAAAGTAAAAACTTACTTAAATAGTATTTAAAAAGTAGTTTAAGCTTTTTTAGTAGTATAGTATTATTAATAAGCTTTATAACTTTATTAATACTATTTTAGTATTTTAGAAATATTATAAAGCCTTTTAAACTATATAAAAGTAATTAGGTAAAAAGAATTTTTTTAAAAGTTTTAGTATACTAAATTTACTACTAAATAGTAGTATATACTAGTACTTAGTTTATTATATACTTTTTTACGACCTTAAATTTAAAGAATTAATTTAATACTTTATATATAAAAAAAGAACTTTAATTAGTATTACTAATAACTCTAATAATAATAAGTATAATTTTCTACTTAATAGTCTTACTAATAAAAAGTAGAATAAAGTTAAATATATAAAAAAAATACTTTAAGGCTATTTTATAAAATAACTAAATACCTTAAAAGTAATATTAATAACTTAGGTTTTAGCTTTTTATGGTAAATAATAGGTAATTTCTAGCTCTTTAATAATAAACTATATAAGTAAAAGTAGTTAACTATAAAATAAACTTACTAACTTTTATTTTAAAAATAGTATTAAGTATAGTATTACTAAACTTACTATATACTAGAAAATGTTAATTTTTAATCTAAACACCTTTTATTACTATATGATAATAATACTAAACTTATTTTTCTACTTTTTTTAGTTTAAAAATTACTAAAAGTACTACTTAACTTATTATAAAAAAGCTAAGTAGTTAATTAAATAGATATTTATATAGTATTTAAAAGTAAAAATTAAAGTAAAAAATAAAGTAAAAAATAAAGTAGAGTTACTTTTACTACTAAAGTAGAAAACTTTAAGTAGTAATTATTATAATAGGTAATATAAATAAACTTTTTTTATTAACTTTAGTTTCCTTATAAGTAATAAAAGCTGTAAAGAGAAGTATATAATTAATAAACTAAATTAATACTTTAAGTTAATTACACATAATATATATAAGGAAAATAAACTTTTTAATTACCTACTAATTTAGTAAATTAAATGTGGCTGGCTACTTTATTCTACTTTTTTTAAGATTACTCTTAATTTTCTTTTTATTTTAGCAACTTCTTACAAGTGTGAAAGGTCCTTCTTCTTTATAAAATGGACCATTATAATTAATAGGAACTGTTTTTTACTATCTACAATCAAAGCCCTGCAATTACAGAAGAACTAGCTACACAATAAGGTGGTGAGCAGCAAGTTAATTGAGCTTTTGCAGTATCTTAAAACAGTACAATCGATGGCAGGAAGCTCAAAGAGCAACGCCGACGGCATGTCCACCCCTGTTACCCCATCCGTTACGGAGTAAAAGATGCCGTACAGTCAGTACGCACGGCCTATCTCAACCGTTACGGCGTACGGTCAGTTGCCTGCCTTCTCCTCTCCCGTACAGTTAGTTAGTTTCTCCGTCAAGATCATTACAGTACCCGTACGGCCTCAAAATCAATCAGTTACTGTACGTTGAAAGCGTTGAACACAGCCTTTCCCCTTTCGTGGTAGTGCCAGATTAAAATCGTGTACTAGTTAGCAATTTCAGAACCTGTTCATTGCCATTTTCCGCCGCGGCTTCTACTGCAATCGATCCATCTTCATTCTGCTGATGCCAACTTACCCCCCGATTCAGAAGACATGGCACAAGAGAATGGTGTTATCATTTTGCAGCTACAAAGAGCTCCGTCTCTCCAAACTTAAGAGGCGTTCTACGAGTCCTGATACCCTTACTGGGCAGCTATTAGAGCAGTTGCACGTCGCCAACTTCTGCTGCAAGATGCAGCTCTTCCGTGCCATCTGCAGATAATACTGCGCTACTCTCCAGCGGTAGCCTCACCACAGACGCACTGCGAAAAAGTAGAGCATACCCCATCACAAATGTACCCATGTGAGGATCTGCCCTTCTATCCAGCAAGGGTTTTGCCAATACTTCATGTCCACCAATGGCTGCATACGTGAGGGCTGTACTGTTAGATACAGAATGAAGTTTACGTCATGCCCGTGCTCCAATAACGCGGTAACGACATTATATAGCCCGAATAGAAAAGCAATGGCAAGAGGAGTCGGTGGACCAGTTGGGTGTCGATTATATTTCTAGCGCACGTGGTGGCAAAGCTGAAGAATATTAGAGTTCGGCTTACAATTCTAAAGAACGGTGCAAAGAATCTCTGTGGGCTATTCGCAGCTTGCCAAGCGAAAGCGGCTGTCCCAGGAAAGACAGGAGTAATCAAGAACCGGGTGTCATCCACGGAGTGAAGACAGCCCCCGAAAACTTGCAGAATTCTCTTGCTAGCATATATGACGTGCGGATTCTTGCGAGGATCAAATTCGCTTGCCAGGCATCCAAGCTGTGATTCCAAGAGGTAACATTGAGGATGAAGCCTGGCTGGGCTGAACCAAGAATTCCTTTGCCGTTTGATGGACATGATATACTCTGGACCCTGAAATTGTGAGGAAAAGGCCGCAGAGCATTTGAAGCGTTCGCTCTACCTTAGGCTCCAATCGTGGCAATATATCGTCTTCGAAAACGTCACTATCCTGGACGGCCAATGCAATATTATGCCACCGAGTAATGCCTCGTCATGTCTTTACAATCAGGCCCCCATCACATGAGGCCCTTATCACATTAGGCCTCCAACACATTAGGCCCTCACTGCGTCAGCAGGTTGTACTCTCTTACGTACAATCCACCTCGATTGTGTATATAGATCGAGTCTTCCACTCATTCAATTCATTATGGGTTGCTACATTGATTCCCTGCACTCGGTTACATATTAAGCTCTCCTACCGACAATGGCCTAAGTGAACTCACGATGATTTATAGGATCTTCTTGACTTCGATACCTGGCTTGGAAGCACTCTCCGCAGGATCGTTTCATATATGTCGTCCAGGCCCTCGGGCAGCCGTTCATGAAGCTCGTTCAAAGCAGACTCGGATGCTTCTGCACTCCTCTCTAGCATCTGTAGCACTGGAGCTACCCATGGGAAGGTCTGCCCGTCTCCTTCAAGCAGTCTACTTTGGAGGTTTTCGACCACTGAAATTGGAAACCCAGCCCAAACCCCGGCGTTCCGCAGACAATCCTCCACCAGTAATGCAATGTCTTCGCAGACGTTCCCTGGTTCGTCTTCGACTTTGAGTCTTGCGTTCGGCACATTTTCTAAGATCTCGGAGATCTTGATCTCCGGTCGGCTTGTCATGAGGAACTTCATTACGTGACCATCCGGCTTCCGGTGGTTGACGGAGAAGTGCTTCCGGGCCATGTACAGGAAATAATTACGGCTGACCTCTTCGCATTCATCCAGTCCATCTATGATCACGATGACATTTTCGGATACTGGATCATTACAGTACTAGATGAAACATGTCCCATAGCGTGTGCAGTTCCTTTCCAGCCTGTTTGCCTTTTCGGCGTATATGATTACACAAGTTCAGAATGAGGATTGGTTTGAGAAATAGGAGTTGAAGAAGTGCCTGCAAGATTGACCCCGCTGTTTTTGAGCTTCGACCTTGTCGTTGCAGAACAAAAACTGTAGTGAGGCTAGGAGATGGGTTTTGGACGTTTGTTTTGGAGCATATCGATGAGGAGGGATGACAGTACGACTTCCCACATCATGAATCTCCCCAAACCCATAGGAGTCGTAAATAATTTGGGTCAAGCCAGTCGACACACTGGGGATGTGCCAGGGACCGCTTTGGTGATCGTATCCTTATGAGATTCGTAGCCGGAGGTGTAGAGGCTATGCGAGCATTCTACCTCTTTCCTACCTCATTTAACTTCTTTGCCTGCATGCACTATATAGTGATCTCCAAAGTGACTATACAGCACCCTTCTAGCTCCGGTGGGACACACCGGGGTACATCTTCAACATTACCCTGTACCCTACTCTACATTTCTAGCCGAGTCTAGAATATGTTTGTCTAGATGTCTAGATTTAGGTCTATAAACTGCGCCCCCCCGGGGAGTTATAACCACATGATACCTCTCTGACGGCGTTCTTAACCAATTCGGCAAGATTGTCTTCCATTTGTTCATACGCGTCGTCATGATTCACGAATTTGCATATGTGACTGTCGTCTGCATCCACTCCTCATTCTCGCACGTTCCAGCTGATCCAAGAGTAGCGGATCACTTGTCAACGACCCGGCAATATGAGCTAGATATTTGCTCCTAACATGGCATTTTAACCTACCAAGTCAAGATTCTCGAACGATCGGGTCTCGTATAAGCCTAGTATATGGTGCTCCTCGAACCGGTGTCGGAAATTTTGGACCAGGCTGTCGACGAAAAGCGAGTCCAGTTTAAGAGCTTTCATCAAGTTATTTTAAGGATTTCGAAATATACCACGAGTGATGGTGGAAGCGACATTCCCGAGTCGAGCATTATTTCCGCCCCAATGAGGTGTGCCGAAAAAAATGCGATTCCATATGTAGCGCCCCAGAGCCGTTGTTAGCTAACATCAAGTTTTGCAAATACCAATATCTATTTCACCATAATACTACTGAGGCTGTGACATATAAATATAAGAGGGCGGTCAGCAGCGTCCTAAATCACCTATTATTTCATTTTGGTAGTTTATTGCTGCATATTTACTGTCCGCTTAGGCCTTAATTTGTTTAAACGGTTCTTCGCATGGCCATATTCGCCCGCGGTGGATGACTTGAAGGCCACATTGGAATTATATCCGAATAGTATCACCCTGGCACCCGGGAGTGGTTGTGGAAGAAAATCCGGAAGCCAGAGCTTGTTACCAGCAGCCCATGTGGCTTCGGCATGGAAGCTTTTGTTGTCGGGATTCAAGCCTGTAACCGAGCAACGCCACTGATTCCCCTTTTTGTCGACCCCACTGTCGATCGTTATATAGCTTACAAATCCTCCTTCTAGTACATTCCATTCGTTATTTATATATAGGATAGCTCTACTTGTCAATCAACAGAGAGAGAGAGTTCCCTCCATCTTCTGGGGTCCCTCGAAGGTTGCTCGGTGACAAAGCCACGAACGGCGACCAAACTATTCGAGCCAGAAGGCGGCCATGGAGGTATAAGATGGAGAGCTTGCGTACTCGACCTTTGCTTCTTTAGGTTCCACTATCACCTTGAGGTTTAACGATGTTCCTGTTTCTGCCTACAAGCTGGTTCAGGATCGTAGAAACCATGAAATGGGTTGATCAGATGAGCGACGAACATTGATCGTTTCCTTCGGCGTTCGTTGGCCGGTATGAGATTAATCTGTTGCAGGATTTGGCGCCAGCCCGGGTAGAAGGTTGTGCTTCGACTTCATCGGTTGCAGCTTGAGGAATCGAATGAAGGCGCAGACTGAATTTGAGCTGAAGCACAGCCTCGTATTGTAGCCTCGTTGCCTTGGTCGTATGAATTGCGTCCATTCCGACCAGGTGTAGTGCGATGGCGTTCCAGCCGTGTCACATAGTCCATAATGAATGAAATCTTGGAACAATTTTGAAGCTAGAAGCATTGAAGTCATAAGGGATTAGATTCTCATGAACAGACACTTAAAAATAATCGTATATTAAGGTAAAGAAAGCACACGACAAGGCAGAACTCGCCTCCTACTCCCTTATTGGTAGACAATCCATAATCTAAATGATGTGAACAATGAACCTTTGACGTGTAGGAGAGTTGTGGTGTTAAGGTAGTTTGTGAGGCGGAACCTTAAGTATGAGGATCGTGGTGAATGGACTTGGTCAAACATGGTGGAGTTTTCTCCATCTAAAGGCCAGTAAAGCCGGCCCCAAGTTCACGGAACAGGAACAGAACTTGGGGAACCCCTTTATTTATCAAACCGTCGCTTTCAGTTAGTCTACAAGCTGCTTACCTAGATGGGACTAGGGAGGATTCAGGCGTCCCACAAACGATGACTCTGCGATGCTGAGTCCCGTGCTAACGCGACGCTGACATTGCTCGGCAGCTGATACATAAGCAGCCGTGCAGTTCCCTTGCGTTACATCCAAAAATCCATCGCATTTTGTCCTCAGAATTCCACTATAAATCAACCTTCGACTCGATATTCCAAACGAATTAAAAAAAAAAAAATTGCACAAAAACAATTTCGTTCAAACTCGTGCCGAACTCCTTCTGACCGCCGGCCAGCCATTGACCCCGCACAGCCGCCAAAAAAAAATCTTATGATGACCGCAAAACCCTACCTCCGCATCGCCGCCAGCGTCTTCGCGACAATCTGGTTATGTTTCGGCATCAATGGCATCTTACGACCCCGAAGCGCGCTGGAAGTCTTCGAATTCGACCCGCCAGCATCCACAGCTGATAAGAAGCTTGTCGATAATCTAATGGTGCTCTATGGGGCAAGAGATGTATTCATGGGTCTAGCCGTCTACGCAACGGCATTCTTCGGAAGCCGCAAGGCTTTAGGTATGATTTTGCTGGCTGGCAGTGGCGTGGCATTTGTGGATGGTGCTGTTTGTATCGCTCAGATCGGAACAGGGCAGTGGAATCATTGGGGTTACGCACCGGTTGTGGCGGCAGTTGGGGGTTTGTTGCTCATGTAAGAGAGCAAAGGGTGCGTGGGGCGGTTTTCTGCCGTTTCCAAAGTTGCCCGTTTCCATGCCAACGTAGAGTAACTCGAAAATTGTACCTTATATTCCTTTCGCGTAACGGTTAAGTAGAGTTTTCCTAGCATTCAGCTTTTATCCCATGCCCTGCCACCAACCGCCCTCGGTTAATTAGCCAATCGGATGATTGCTCGGGCCATATTCTCGATGGATTGCCCTCACCAAATTTGTATGAGAATTGTCCCAAAAACACTATGTATAGAGCAATTAGATGGCCAGTTCTTATGTGAGGCTATTAAAATATATGTAGGTTGCTATAGCGAACAGTTTCCAGGTAGAGTAGAGGACTATTCTACAAGTAGTTTAAGCTGCAGCTGCACCTGTTGGAGATGCTCCGCCCAACAGGGTCCTTGCTTTGGTTCACATAAGGGAATTCTACATTGGAAGCAGCCAAAGGTAGTCCTTTTAGATCGCGCCTTCTGTGAATTGAGCTCTGACGGAGATAGTTCTCCTAGCGGAAACCTTTTCGTAGTTGCCCGTCGGCCTTTAGCAGCACAGGCAGCACAGGGCCGGCTTGAATTGTACATCTTTTCCTACTGGTGATCACTCACAGGCTGAGGATTGACCCCTACTAACTGTGGGCGATTTACATGCTGCTTTGCCTGGCGTGTTGATAGGTTCTAGAGCTGACAAACTAGCTCAAGGAGAAAGGCCCTATAGCCAGATGCCTTAGTCTTGTAAGATAGCGTTGAAAGCTTGTAGCAATTCACTAAGGTTATGTCAAACAAGAGGTGGAAAAGCGCTCGCCATGTCTTCCTATGGCTCCGTAGGGTAGTGTAGTACGACTTTAATTAATCAAAGCAATCAACAGCGTTCATAAAATGGTTGTACAAATCAATAAGCTCTAGGATAGGTAAATCCTTAGAGATTGCATCTCCGAACACCTTCCTTGTTTTAACAGCGCCTGTACGAGTTTTGCTAGGTCTATTACGTTTTCGTATAACAGTTACTGCTAGATTGCCAATAGAGCTAGCAAAGAGAACTACGTTGTTATCCCGCCACGTAAACTAGCCTACAGTCTTATTTTTTAACGCTTTGTAGTACATAGTGCCCCATTCAATTAAGTCTTAATAATAGAGCCTCACATTTATAAGGTCTTCTGAGAACGTCTTAACAGGGTCCTCTACTGTCAAGTTACCTTAGGTGTGTCTATTAGGGTCTAGTGGTACCTGCTTAGCTCACCTTCTAAAGTAGGCTAGGTGTCCTGAAATAAAGTCTTTTTAGAATCCTTAGTAGCTTTTTTCTTAGCGTTCTCTACCTTTTTCTCCCGGGGTGTCTTTATCATTCGTACTATGCCAGCACCACTAATCCCCTCCTGCCGGAGTCTCTCTAGAACCCTAACAGACGTGAAAAGGTTATCAAGCCATATTATATGCTTGCCAGGCGGTAGGAGACGCTTATGCCTATAGTAATTACAGGCCATGTGGAGGACGACTGTAGCAGTTGCTGAAAACCCTTCCTCCTGCTACTGAGGGTCAATTTTATATGGCCCTGCCTCTTTTCCGGTACCTTTTAAATAGAACAGCTAGTTTAGAATGTACCCTAAGTCACTTAGCATCCATGTTTTAAACCCAGTAGAAGCAGTCTTGCATCCAATTGTAGTAATCTCTCGCGCTCTACCTGTAAATCACTGTATAAACTCATCAACTGCTAAATTCTTTCCAGGCGTCCAATATCTCTGTGAGCAACTACGTAGGTGCTCAGATAACTCCCACACACGCTCAAAGGTGTTTTGGAAAGGTAGATCTCAGCCATCTTCACGAGGTTTCGTACAATAAAAGTATTAATCAATTTGCTCGAACCTAACGCGTCCAATAAACTCTCCTACGCAGTGTTTAACGCCAAAACGCTCACTAGTCCTCTAGTAGTCGCTAACGCGTGGTTCTTGGTGTATCCCCATATGTATAAGCGTAGCAAAATACGTATACATCTCCTCCCTATTAACTGGATGCCACGGCTAATGCTGGTGCAGCTCCATCTCTTTAGCCGCTGCTCAAGCAATCTCCGCATTGCAATTCGTGTAAACACAAAGCTCATCCACTTTATTATCGGTAAAGAATAGCTTGAAGAGATCAATTGGGCTTTCCTTGTTAACGCCTGCAGGAAGGTTTGCATGACCGCGCTCGGTCACGTTGTGGATGGGCAGGGGGTCCCAGTTCGGCGGTTCTCTGGCGTCTGGCAGCGGCGGCTTGTACTTTTTTTTCACAGGATCGATAGTATCGTTCTTCTCAACGAGATCATTGTCTTCACGATAGCCTTTGGGCATTGCGCTGTTGAAAAATGTCGCGTTGAATTAGGATGTTGACATCTACTCGAGGGGCGTGTTGTCGCAGTTCATGCAGCCTTAGTAAGCAGCTCTGGTTGGCCAATTAACCGAGGGCGGTTGGTGGCAGGGCATGGGATAACCAACTTGGTGTCTATCCTTCACATCCCAGCGGCCAATGAAGCCGAACCCTCACGCTATCAGGTGATACGCTTACAAAGCTGTTGACGCATTGACGATCCCGAAGTCTCCACCATTTGCCCACAATCACTCCCTCACAATTCTATCACCCCCGGAAGCTCTATTGCTGAACTATCAGGTCCAGAAATTATGGGCACATTTAGGATATTTGCCCATCGCCAAGCAGGGTCGGCGAACTTAAAATTATGGAGTCGTAGGTGAAGAACAGCAAACTAAACATGCACACCTCAGGGAACATGCTTCTGTATTCTGCAGATACCCTATATGATGTGGTTGAAATCCTGCAGGGCTAAACATTGGTATGCTCCTAATGAAATTTTCCACGCCAGAAAGCTGATAGCCATTCAACTCTTTCATTGGCCTACAACCGGCCACACATGGTTACGCATTGTCGCGAAATTCTCCTCCAATTCAGAGACTCGTCAAAGGGAACGACATTTGACCCTCGTCAGAACTCAGCATGGCCTGGAGCCAGAAACTGTCATCAAGATCCAGAAAGTTGCCTAGGAATTCAAAGTCGAGACCATCTCTAGGAATAGTGGCTTCGCCCACCATTTCATCGTTCTCGATCGCTCGCAGCTTCCCGGCATACTATTTTTTCAGCTCCTTACACATCAGAGGAAGCCGGGTAAAGAAACTGGGAATTTGGATCGGCGGATCATGTTCGCTAGCTTGTTTCAAGGTCTGGTCGATGTCCCCGACTGTATTGTCAAAGATTTCCTTTAGGCCCAGCTCCTGCTCAACGATCTGTCCAGACCAGCCCTCACACCGAACAGAGATTAGCCGCATTGCTACGAATATGGAATGATTCGATTGCGAAAAAGTATGAGATGGGAGATTTATCAGCTGGGGAAGGATTGTGACCATTGGGCGATTCGTAGCATAGAGCGATTTTATCGAGTCCAAACAATTACGGAATACGTCGATTCGCTCGAAAGCCACCGAAAAGTGGGATTCTTCAAGACCAATTTCGTACAAGCAGACCCTGGCGTAATCATACTGCATGCACAATAAACCTATTTAATATCAGTACCGCGCATCTACCGAGTCGTTCGACCACTGTCACCTGTTTTTGCGCTGCTCGGGATGCTGTTCCAGAACCGAGCCAACTCTCCACTCCAATAGATATTGTCGGAGGCGAAACTCTCTGCTCGATTCGTCTGGCCGAACGAATTATAACTGAATGGAAATACGAGGCCCTCTGCTCGATGAGTCTGGGTAAAGGAACTATGAGCTGAGTCAATTCTTTCGACTATTTGCTGCAGCCGTATCATGTGGATCAGATCTTGATCGGAAGGCACCGGGCTCGCTCCCAGAATGCCGCAGCATTTTTCAGCGTACTCGGAAAAGTGCATTGGATCCATATTCATCGCGCATTTTGACACACTAGCTACTCATCAGCAACATGCAGTCAAGCTATCCCTAAGAAGCTATACACTGAAGACAAATAGAGACATCCAAGGAATGCGCGCCTCTCATCCAAAGTATGATCGGGAATACCGTCAATTTTCAACTCAAATCCATTCGCGGCATCTGAAGCTTTCATCAAACGGCTTCGAGTAAAGGGCGACTTGTTCAACCCGAGATCGACGACCAATGACATGGCGAGATGCATGAATGCTGTCCTCTGGTAGGACAGGTCGAACTGAAAGTGGTACCTGGGCAACTTCAGTCGCCGGTATTACCGGACACCATCACATGGACGTACCAATGGACCCACAACAGCAGACCTTGCAGGAGATCCAAGGTCTTCTCTGCCCTCTGAACCAAGTGAGTGGCTATATATTCTCTCCCTTGCAAAGTCAGAACGCGCTGCCTTGCAAGATCATGAGTGCATCCCAGCATGGTGATCGCCAACGATACGAAGGGCTTCTCTTTGATGAAATCACTCGATTGAGGATCCTGGGGAATAATGACGAATGGAAAGTATGACGCCATGTTCTTCTGATAGATACCGAAACTTCGTTCGAATTCGTTCGCTTTGACAACAGGATGAATCGCGGTTCCAGGTCTTGAACTTAGGTGCGGATACTGGCTAGCAGGGCCGTTGGGCTTTTGTTCCGCCTGCACCGCATTATCTGGCTGTCTTCGCTTCCGAGACGATGGTTCCCGCAGAAGACACTCCAGCCCGTTGCGAGTACACCTATGGTGAGTCAGCAACACGCGCAGTACCACCTTCAAGAAGTAACATACCTCTTGCACTTCGTGTAGCCAATCTCGGGCTCACATTTTACCTTTGCTGTCGCGCAGTTTCGGCAGGCCTTTGCCCTCGGGAGTGTGTACACTGGCGGCATCGGACTTGTTGTGCGGATAGAGAGTCAGGAACGATGAAGTGGAAAGTTTCGAGCTGAAATAAACCTCGGCAATATCTGTTTCACCGGCTTACTGACTGTACTAAATTACCATAACAGGAAACCGAAGGGATTCGTTACACGGCAATATTTAGGATGCCAATGTTTTATTTCAGGCTTCATTTTAGGGGATATAAAATTGCAACAACACAGCAGACACTCGAGAATGCGATTCATCTACTCCATCCACTCCTTCAGATCAAAATGTTCGGAAAGAATCGAAAATCTTCTCCCAAAACCGACCCCGACAAGGATTCTAAGTACCTCTCTCCTTTACCATTGACCATTTTATTCCTTGGACTATGTCTAACAGCGATTCTCATTGTACTGTATATGACAGTTATTGGCACGGTAAGCGGAATTCGTCTTGGCTGTTCAATTCCTTCAACTCACCCTTATTCCAGGCCATTCCTTCGATCACGACCTATTTTGGAACCGTTGAAGATGTTGACTGGTATGCCACTGCATACTTGCTGACCGTGTAAGTATCCTTCGATTATAAAATATCTTATTAATCTACCTTCTCCATGAACTTCCTCTCTCCACACTGACACGTCCTCTATTCTCAATTCATCGTACGCATTTACGATGACCAAGGGGAGCATTCAGCAGACGCATTGCGTCTGTATACTCTCACCATCCGTTCGATACTGTCCAGAAACTGCCTTCATTTTCCAAATACTCACTCGGTATGCATAAATGTTCTGACACTCCTACAGTTGCGCCATTCAACCCCTCACAGGCCAGATATACAATTATTTCCCAGTCAAAGTAGGATCCTTAGCCCCTCTTTTACGCTACCTCATCTAATCAGCCATGATATCTCAGGCCACATACATAACCTTCATATCCATCTTTGAACTCGGCACCCTAATATGCGCCCTCGCAAAATCCAGCAAAGCCTTCATCGTCGGTCGAGCCGTCGCTGGTATGGGCGGCGCAGGATTGTTCAACGGCAGCATGGTCATGATTACAGCTGCAGCCCCTCCAAAGGTCAGGCCACTGATGATCTCGATTTCGGTGGCTATGGTGGGCATTGGAGGTGTGATTGGGCCTGTTGTTGGCGGCGCCGTAACGGAACATTTGGGATGGCGGTGGTGTGAGTGAAATAGTATTCAAGATGTACATTTACTGATTTGGATTTCTAGGCTTGTGGATATTCATGCCTCCTGGCCTTGCTGTCGCCGCCATGTTCCTCTTCCAGCGCATTCCAGAGCAGGTCTCGAAGCCAACTGCGAGGTCCGTTGTGAGAAACCTACACCACAAGTTAGACTTGATCGGATTCGCTCTCTTCACGCCATCCTGTGTCATGTTTCTATTCGCTATGAGCTGGGGTGGAAGCAAATATGCCTGGAAATCTGCAATGATCATTGGTCTCTTCTGCGGCTCCGTCGGTATTGCCTGCATATTCGGCCTCTGGATCTGGCACCGCAAAGAGCGCGCCCTGATCCCACCATCACTCATCATGAAGCCTGTCGTCTTCTTCGGATGTCTAGTCTCATTTCTTCAAGGCGGCGCTTTTCTTATGATTGGATACTATCTCCCGCTATGGTTTCAGTCGGTTAAAGGAGCCAGTCCGGGGAAGAGCGGAGTGATGTTGCTGCCGACTTGTATTTCGCAGATCGTTGCTTCGATTGCGTGCAGTGCTTTACGTGAGTTACCATCATACGCCAGATCGAAGACTACGCTAATCTCCAACAGTTCGCCCAATCCCGTACGCCTCTCTTTGGGCGCTACTAGGCAACATTGTGACTGCGATTGGATCCGGTCTGATGACAACGTTCCAGCCGGACACGTCGTCTAGCCAATGGATAGGCTACCAGATTCTGGGTGGTGCTGGGCGTGGTATTGCTATGCAGATGGTGAGAAGTTCGTACATGGTTAGCCCGATTGCAGCTGACACCACTTTTCTGAAAGCCAATCCTCGCTGCACAAGAAGCCCTCCCGTCCTCCGAAGTTGCCATTGCAACAGCAAACCTCCTCTTCTTCCAATACTTTGGTGGATCCGTCCTCAATAGCGTAGCCAAGACAATCTTCTTAAATGGGCTCCAACCAGCCTTGAACGAGTACGCGCCAAGTGTCGATGCGGAGAAAGTGATTCATTCAGGCGTGACTGAGCTCCTCAAAAGTATTTCGCCAAAAGATATGGTTGGGGTGGTGAAGGCGTATAACAAGGCCCTTACCCTGACTTTCGTAAGTATCCATCTCCAAAGAGGATTGCAAATGATTCTGATCTGAAGTAGTGGCTTCCAACAGCAGCCGCATGTATCGGTTGCTTCCTCAGCCTTGGACTTGGGTGGCAAAAGATCGGTTTCAGAGAGAAAGTGAAGAACAACAAAGCTGCCTCGATCGTAAGTGACGGTGGCGAGATGCAAGAAGGTGAAACCCACCCGCCAGCAGACGACAGCAAGGAGAAGCGTGAGGGCTCCGCTCACGAATCCGAAGCAAAAGCTGAACTGTGAGAAAACATAGCCGGTGAATCTGCACAACTTTCATGGGGAATAGCGCCTTCGCTGCTGTGTCCATCACTCGTTACACATTTGTTGCACTTGTTCTAGCGGTGCTCGTATAAATTCTTGAAAGGCATTAGAACATTTTTCTCCACAGCATCATTACCCTTCCATATCCTTCCTATTTTCTCCAACCCCCTAGGCTGGAATTTACATCACTCTCATCCTTTGTATGCACTTGCTCTCGATGTATAAGTATCCATAGATAGCTTAGACACTAGAACCCACCTTCATCGTAACGGGAAGTTTCCTTCTTGAGTTCTACCTCGGTGCACCGCTGCTGAACGTTCCCGATTGGCGGCATACTTCACCCAGTGCCATACACAGCACACGTCGCAATAGTTCGTAATTATATACCCTTCCACATTCGGCAACCGACCGTTGTCAGACACCTCGCCTCACCCTTTATCAACCTTCACTTTCCCAAATCCTGGTTCGTGGCTGCCTACTTGTGCACAGGTGCTTACTCGGCTTTTTAATTTCTGCGGTTACCTACTTCTCCCTTTTTGAACTTTCATTTGCACAGTGACTTCTTTTCTCTCTGAGCTTGACGAATACAACACATACCGACACCATGAAACTTACACTCCTACCCCGCATAATCCAAGTCATGGACTTCAATATCTCAATATGGCTCCTCTTCGGCGCAAGCCTACAAGCTTTTTCCTCTTCCTCCTTCCCAAAACCCTCGTCTTCTTCTCCACAGTCATATTCCTCGCGTACCTTATCCTCCGCGCCTACTTCATCGCATCCGGCCACCTTCCAAGCCCACTTGGTAAATACGCCATTCACTCCCGTTAATCTGCGCGGATTCCCAACTCCGATGGAACCCTCAGTTCATGACGCAGCGACAAAGGCCTCGTCGTCCTCGTGCTCGCAGCAACCTGGAACCACCCCTACGGTCACTTCTCTCCTCGATCCAAGAAATTGGGCGACTATTTGAGGAATATGTGGAAGGGTGCTGAAGCTCATCGCGTTGAGTATGGGTAACTAGGTAATACGCCGCCACTCACCGCCGAGGGCAATGGGAATGTGAAGACTTTAGTGTACTTGACCTATTGGAAGAGCTTGGATGGGCTGCACCAGTTTACGCACAATGAGACTCCTATGAAAGGCTGGATGTGGTGGGATCGAGGTGCTACTTGCGAGTTGAAGCATGTTGAGGTTATGCACGAGGCGTATGTCGTCGAACCGGGCGACTGGGAGAACATCTTCCACAATTTCGGGCCTTTTACGATCAGTGAGTTGAAGACGCTGGACTTAATCGCGGAGCTTTTGCTGATTTGGTTAGGTAATACCAAGGTTGCCGTTGAGCACGAATGCCAGGAGGAAAGAAAGGAAGGGGAAGAAGAGAGTCAAGCTTGAGGGTGGATTCAGAGAGGTCAAGGGAAAGGAGTGGAAGACCCTGGAGAGTCGGGTCAGTAAGCCAGTGCGAAGTGTTGGGGTGAAGAGGGATAGTGAGTAATGGAGTGCTGGCCGGTCAGCAACGATAGATGTTGGTATGTCTATAGCTATGTACCAGGAGTGATGCTGCCACATCTATGGACACGTCTTTGGAAGCGGTGTCGGGTATGGAATTGCTTGACACTTTTCCCGCAAACAACCTCGGGTCTGGGATTTACGATAGAAGGTTCACTCACAGTGTACAGTATATAATTCCTCCTGATGCTTTCAACACTTTTTCTAACGAACATTATATTTACTCGGCATCTTATATATAACTACAGTTTTTATATACCCAAAAACTAAATCTAGCAACCTTGTCTTCTAAACCCCAACGTCAATACCTCCTCAAACCCCAATGCCTTTTTTCTATCCGCTACTCAACATGGCCATCACAATCTCCCCGAGCCTATCATGTATAATAGAATTGCCCCCAGGTGGCAATGCTGCAATTGTCAGCAGCTTCTTCGTCCTAAATATATGGACCACTAACTACTGGAAGGCGAAATCATATTATGGACCCATCAGGTCCCCCGCGTATACTCGGATTGTGAGCATGTGAGGTGCTGATATTGCAAGAACATATTTCGGAGGTAAATGGGTTTAGCAGGAATGGTGTGCCTGGGAGGTGTCTACTGGCGGACAAGGTAAATCATTTTAACGAAAGATATTAGTGAGTATTTATTGGGGCTCTTTGTATAATATTGACCTATCATAAATGGATCAAATTTAGTCATATAAATGTAGCATTAATCTAATTCCCGGCTGAGGTTATGGTTCCTATCCGTTTTGCCCATTTCAAAGTGGCTTTGTCTTCTAACTGACTTTTGTAGTCAGCCACGTAAGTCATCTGGGCCATGGCAGTACACGGTTCTCGTGACCCACAAGGTCCCAAAAATTCACAGTCAAAGTTTCCTCCAAAACGGATATAATAGAATAGGCCGCTGGGTGAATAAGATGTGTCGGTTAACACACTTCTTAAGTACAGATGGCTGGATTTGCGTCAGTCCAGCAACTGCCGCACTACTTAACACAACTTTATAAAAGTGTTAGACCTAACGTCCTGACAAGTTGTACATATGTCAGATCTGCCAGCTGGATGATGAGCTCATTTGTTCGTGAATGTAGGGGTATATAATCTCTACCGAAAGCCTGAAACATTCTATTCTCGATATCTAACTGGCAATATCCACAAGGTTATATGCATCAAAACCAAATTTTAACAGACCTAAATCAATCTTTTTAATATAGCCAAATGTCAGCCCTAAGCTCAACAACAAGCACCCTCTCCTTCCTATTACGTCTCCGTCATGGTTGTGACATGTCCCATCGAGCCTCTTATGAACAAGCTTCCCACTTATTGGGAATGCTGCGACTGTAAGTCACTCTACACGATAATTAGTTATTGGAAGGTAAGTAGTCACGAGAAGACGTGGAGTTAATCAGCTCCTTGGAATACATAAATCCATGCCCCCACTTTGGACATATCCAGTGTAGTAATCGCAAGGATTATTGACATCAAATTCGAATGATGAATCCCACGAAGGGAAATGTCTTGCCGGCGGACAAGATAATTACTCTTCACGAGAGGTTTTAAAATGAGAAATCCATGGGATACGTAGAACGAAGCGTTAGCTTGGTACACCATATTTATAGTAATTGCCAGGTAGCACCACTTCTCGTTCTAGTACAGAATATGTATTTGACTATTTGTGTGATTCTGTATTGGACACACCAGGATATAAGTAATGTTTCAGAAAAAGATTCCTGGGTCACCTTCAAAATTATGGTCATAGGAGTTGGCTTCCAATGGACTTAATTAAATTTATTTACAATCTTTTGAGAGTATATAAAGTCAGTTCCTCATAAAGAGTGGTTTCATTTGCAGCATAGAATAGCATATGCTACAATCCATATATTTAATCCAGGGGGTACGTAAATGTCTAATACCTGAGATGTAGTATATAGCTAGCTCCTCAGATTATATAGCATTATTGATTTTGACTACAAGACCAATGCTACTTCTCGAGAATTTGCCCCTCAAAGAACGTTTCCCAAAAGCAAGCAGCTCAAAGAAGATGCTACAGTACAAGTCAGAGAGTATACGCATAAAATGTGAATGTCGAAATGTGCCGGCAGGTAGCACGTAACAATAAACTGATGGACGAACTGATGGACGCTCGCAGGCTTCGGTCGTGGGGACCGAGTCAGACGTGTAGAGACTTACATAGCTTCGCGTACGTCTTCCAACACTTCTTCCTGATGACTGTTCGAAGTTTCGTACTCAATACGTTGTCTATGAGTGATCACCAATCTAACAACTGGATGATAGAATGGTTCATCAATGGTATAATGCACCGGATATTGTGAACACTGGTTTTTAACTTTCATAATATTTCCTCGGCGATTATAGCGATGTATCCACAATACATATATTTAGAACCACCTATATACCACTCGTCCCAAAATCCAATACAAACTGCCAAGCTAACTCCCACGAATGCTCTATTTCATACTCACTATTTCTATTACAAGAGTACAGCTCAAATGGGAATGCTGTTCATGTAAGTTCGTCCTTCTCCTACGCAAAGATAATTACTAACAACTAGAACGCGGGTGTGTAGTGTCTTACGTCTAGTTCACTTGCTATTATGGGCATATAAGGTGTGGGGAGTGCATAGATGTATATGGTTAGGTAATGATGATATGGCCGGGAGGGTTGATGGACAAGGGTTCTGGATTTAGGAAATTACAAAATTGGAGTTGAAGGGGGTACTAGAAACAGCGGAGATTTTTTTGATAATGTTTAATCAGGACATAATTTCTATACCTCTAACTACGAGAATCCCAAGACTCAGCGTATGCTGAAATCCAGTCACGTGAGTGTCTCGAATCTCCTGTCCAAGGAGAGATATTAGAGCCAGTATATGCTACGCTTATTTTCACTATATGATAAAATGATACATTTACTTCGCTACCGCGTAGAGTAGAGGATGAAAGCATAGGGTGGGAGATTGCTAATATGAAGAGAGAAGGTCAGATATGCGCTGGCAAGTAGCAAATAACGATACAACGATAATCGCATGGTTCAGTTGTGGAGGCTACGTCACATAATGAGAATTAACTTACATGTCTAGGGATGCTCGATATGTTGTCCATATGTATTCTTGCTTCCGCCAGCCGGATGACATTGGTCTGAACTTCGCTTTTAGTCAAAGACGGTATATAAACTTCATCTATTGCCTGAAACTCTCTCCCCTAATAACCATAACTTCTCCATAATATTTGTCGCGATAATACCAACCCAAACTAAGCCTACATACTCTATTCCTCTCACCTCGCCATGAGTAACACATATTCCCACGAACTCGCTACAGGAAAAAGGATCAGTCTTTGGGAATGTTGCCAAAGTAAGTTACGACTGCACTGGTCAAGCATTAGTATTAACAGCTCCCAGGTGCGAGGGTAAACTCTTGTTTTCATCACACGTACCAGGACCCGTATTGTGAACATAGAAGGTGTCCACGTTGCGCAGATGTGTACCGTTATTAGGTTATGGATGTGTAACGAGGGATTATTGACAGATGGCTTTTCTGGCTATGAGAGAGTTTCTGATAGAAAAAAGAGAAAGGGGCTGTAGCCGTTAGCACTAATAGAGATAGGCCCAGTGTATTTCTTACCAGTACCTTGTTGAGCATATGTCTAACCCACTAGAAAAGCCTAGAGTTCAGTCACATGAGTTCTGTAGTCTCCTAGGAGCTGATGGAATTAGAATCTCTCGACCAATTCCACTAAACAATCATGTGCTTCATGATCAATGCCCAAGAACAAGGCAAAAATCATGGGGGTGCCCAAATTGACTTGAAAGATTGGTCCCGGTGTGTTTCTGTGGACATAGACAATTCTATGAGGCCATCACGCGTATATGCATAGATTTAGTGATTGTGATAGCTGATGTTGCAAATGAAAGTGATTTTCCATGCCGAAACATGATCCTTCAGCAAATCCCGTCTTCCATGTGCATCCTCATGATGCTAAGTCTACCCCTCAGACTCCCAGAAACATGATAGATGTTGGCTCAGAAGCTCATTTTCAACCACCTCTTCCCAAAAGCCAGCCAATCGAGGAAGATGCCACAGCTCCGGCTTGGGCAGCAATTGCTGCGCTTGAAGCACCAAAGCCTCCCATGGCCGCGCTCTGCACGGTGGCATATAGACCTCCAGCGGGGACGGTGCCAAACCAGGACATAATTGCAGCCGCACTGCGTCCTAAAACGGGATTAACATCAATTTACTTAGGCTTAGCAGCAGGAGAGAAGTTCTGCATAATTACCTGCAGCAGGCCCGGCAGCAGTGAAGCCCAGCGTATTGAAGAATGGAACCGTTGCAGCTGCGGGGGTGCAAAAGATAACACCGTTTACAGCATGTAAGGCTGTCTGATATGGGTGGGCGATGACCCAGTCTCTCGCGACAAGTAGGTAGTATGCCATCGTAGAGACTGTTGATTCGATCGAGTGAATGAGATACGGCGTTGTGGCGTGGGGTAGCTTGTTCGTTGGGAATTCGATGGGAGAATAAATGTTGAAGATGGAAGTGTAGCCTGGTGAGCTGGCGAGATGAGGCGTTGTGTAACGCGAAATAATTGGCGGTGAATGAGGACTTGCCGCCCAGAGCGGCGAAGCGCAACAAATAGGTAGTCTTCCGCTCTCACTGGCTTGATAGCTACCGCCGTAATTCAAGAACTAAACACTGAACTTATTGCTTTTTGACTGGACAACAGGCCACGGCCATCAAGTAGCCGAAAAGTTACTTACCCGGCAGGTTCGGCAAGCCTTGTTTAAGCTTTCTCTAGGTAGAAGCACAGGACATTCCATTAAGAGCGTGAAAGCCACCGAATCTAAATCTGCTTATCATACTATATGCGTTCATAACCCAAGTTTGGTATTTCTCGTATACAACCTATCCGCCCAACAATTGGTCGGGAACGAGAGCGGTGAATTAGGAGCAAAATATGGCTAGCCTGCCATTGGAAAAGCCTGCCTTTAGGTAGTTGTGGCGGTGAGTTCAATACGAATGTGACGAGCGAGATGAACATGGATGAAGATGAGCATTATTGAGATGGTGTTGGTCGTATTCTGTTCCCAGTCTCGCTTCACCGATGTCCAATCCCATTTTGCGGCCCGTCAGTCTTATTGGCCGACTATGTCTTGCCTATATCTACCATCCCTTGTGGACATATGTGAACTCTACGCGGAGGTCTATAGCGGCCCAGTTTGAGACACCGGAAGTCCAAAACTGGGCCATTTTCAGAGGATAGGTCTCCCATAGAGTGTTGAATCTTTATAGATGCCGTATTCGGTCTCACATGCTATTTGATTTTGAGGCATCGAAATCCTGGCGATTTAATGTTTAGCGCTTAGGAATACCGATCATGGCCCTTGACATAGACATCTTTTGCGGGGTGATATCCAGGCCACCAGATGATGTCACCGAGTAGCGCTCTCGTCATCTCTCACGTCATCTCTCACGTCATCTCTCACATATGACCCTCATGGCGTCAGCTGATTACGTACCCCATCTTGAGTATATATACCACCTAGATAGCCCTCAATTCCACCACACGGTGGTTCCTACATCCATCCTCTGCATTCTGTTACAGATGATGATACGGCCTTATGCTTGAGGTGAGCTCTGATTGAGAAAGACTCGACTGTTCAATGTTCAGGCTCTTGGCTTTACTGATCGTTGACTACTACACGTGCGCCAGCAATCTGTCATCACTATTTTAGGAGCATTTGCAGTTTCTCCAACAAAGGTTATCATGGCGCTGCTAGACGTCGACCTGCTTAGCTTAAAAGGAGTAGGAGTCCTCATTAGCGTTCCGGTAGGCTTTAATCTTGAGGGACTTTCAGATAACGTATTCCACAAGCGAGTGGGTCACACAAGCGAGCGGGTCACCTCAAAACTCACCAAAAAATCAAGAATTCGCACTTGAATATCTCAACAACCACTTAATAATAAATTCTGAAATTTGAAATTTGAGCTTTTCTACATGCATTACAGCGTTTCTGAAGGTCGCATGAAAATTAGTTTAGTAGTTTCTGAGATATAGCAATTTGGGAGCTAAAACCATGCCATATTGCTATATCTTAAAAACTACTCAACCAATTTTCATGCGACCTTCAGAAACGCTGTAATGCTTGTAGAAAAGCTCAAATTTCAAATTTCAGAATTTATTATTAAGTGGTTGTTGAGATATTCAAGTGCGAATTCTTGATTTTTTGGTGAGTTTTGAGGTGACCCGCTCGCTTGTGTGACCCACTCGCTTATGGAATACGTTACATGTAGCTAATAACTATATGTTTCATTACTTCTACTATCTGGCCAGCACTCCACAACCTCTACCTACCCTCCTTAAAAAAAATTCCAGGGCATAGTATAGAGGTGCCTCTATTTCCCCAACTATAATAGTATCCGCGATGGTTCCGCCGGCCATAAAGTCAGGAAAAATACGGTAACATCGTCCGCATCGCTTCAAACCAGCTATCCTTCACATCCGGGGGGACCGCATTTGCAGACATCTATGACTACCACGCAGATAAAGAACGCGGCTATAAATACTGCGTCTTCGACATAATTATGGAACTCGTATTCGGCGAGATAATCGATCCTCTCTGAAGCGGTGGCCATGAGTTTGCAGATCTCTTCTTCAAGGGGATTAAGGCTACAGCGCTCAGCATAATCGTTCCTGCGTACCCGTTCCTTATACCAGTCGCTACAATCCTGCTCCGACAGAAGATTCTCGTTTTCAAGGGTTCATCCAGTGGATCGATGATAGCTTCAAGCAGCGACTGGCCCAAGGGGCACGGATAAACGAGACTTCATCAGTTTTATGCTAGGAGAACATGGAAATGGAAGGAAGGATACTGAAATGAGTAAAAAGGGAATGGATGCAAATGCTGTACTTTTAGTACAACCAGGAAGTGAGACGACGGCAACGACGTTAACGGCTCTAACGTACTCTCTCATCAAAGATCCTGAAGTCGTGGCCAAACTCGAGGTAGAAGTCAGGGGCGCATTCAAGAGTAACGAAAATATCAAGATCGAAGAGGTCAGCAATCTGTCCTATGTCGAGGCGTGCTTTAAGGAGTGGCTGCGATACTTTCCTGCCGTACCTACAGGGCTGCCTAGGAGAGTTTGCGGATGGTGAGACAGATTCACTCCTTCATTACGTCCACTTCAGTACTCTTATTCTTATCCAGATATCCCTCGACATCTCCCAATTCCCCGCTAACTGTTCGGCCCGCAACTCCCACCCGCCGAACTCTTTCATTCCCGAGCGCTGGCTGACTACCAATCTCAATTCATCCAACCCCCATTGACCTTAAATTCAAAGACGACGACTGCATCTCGCACTAGCTCTTCAGCTGTGGTCCCAGGAACTGTATTCGATAAAAACTTGGCTTGTCTTGAGATGCGGTTCACCCTTGCAAAGATGGTCTGGAACTTCGATTGGGAGTTGATGCCCGAGAGTGAAAACTGGGTCAAGGATTGTAAGCTGTATATGATTTGGGAGAAACCGCCGCTTATGGTGAGACTAAGCCGGTCAATGGAGCAGCGAGTTGAGGTGGAAGTGGTGGTGAAGATTGGGAGACAACGATTATAATTATATGGAATGATAGTCGGCTATGCAAGGGTGAACATGCTTATGTGGCAGTACACTCCATTCATTCTTTTTACCTGGTCTCCGTGTCAAGTTTGTGCTTTAGATATGAGACTGCTTGGACGACATCCCGACTTCTACGGTTTTGTTGAGCTTCTGTCGTCTCAGTCCCATCAATCAACCAAGCTGTCCGCGCTATGTTCATTTGTCCATGACGTCTAGTGCGTATAGATTTAAAGAACTTCCAGAGGAAAGCGCAAGATGCACCCCATCACAATAGAGCTCTCTCACAAAGGCCCACTAAGCACGATTCTCCATCGATCTATCTAAACACCAGATCGAATGCTCATTTCTGCATCTCCATCGCCAGGTAACACTGGCAGTCTAGAAGGATTGAAAATACCACATACCGAGTCTGGATTCTTCTCCTTTGCAACGTAACCTCAA
Source organism: Zopfia rhizophila CBS 207.26 (assembly GCA_010093925.1). Taxonomy (NCBI): domain Eukaryota; kingdom Fungi; phylum Ascomycota; class Dothideomycetes; family Zopfiaceae; genus Zopfia; species Zopfia rhizophila. The sequence continues at coordinate 2,961,523 of ML994617.1, forward strand.
TAAGGAACGCCATGCTATTAGAAAATTGCATGTGGAGACATGAAGGTGGAGGTGTGGGGCACCATGGACAAGATGCTAGATGAGATAACAAGGTCCGGAGGGTCGCGAAGATTTCGCGTAGGCTTATATTTGGAGCGCCTGATTGCATATAGCATGATGAGCCTATTTCAGGATCTAGAAACGTGCTCAATGAAGTCATGATGCTAACACCACCTTCCCTTTCCAGCGGGTCTGCCACCCGAACCAGGAACTCCATCACAAAGGTCGAGCAATCGACAAATGAATTTTCATTCCATGCTCATTATCATTTGACATAGATCTGTGAGGCTGACTATTTCTCGCTATGGTTGACCTGGTTGTGGTTTGACCATATCCTTTACTCATCTAAATCCTGGATTTTACCGGATGAAGCTGGCCAATCCCTCCCTCCCAGCACAAATAACCGGCGGTCGCCCAGCCATAGAATCTTCCACAGCCCCTTGCAGCTACTATGTACCCACTCTATCGCCTTTCTAAATTGCTCTCTCAATAATTAAAAATGGTAGGATTGTCGTTGGTGCTGCCTCATATACTGGTCTCTGGGAGTGGTAGCTCTCTGTTAAATCCAAGGGCTTCCGCCCAATATTCTAGAAACCGACAAGAACGTGTACCCTCTTTTTGTAAATTTTTCTTGTGCTAAGGCTCAAGATGAGGATCTTCAAGATGCTGGCGAGCGTCTCCGCGCTCTGCACTACAGGTTTGCTCCCTCTTTAAATCCCATCCCATCTTCCTTTACCACCAGCAATCCACCCCATCCGTTCTCGTATCTCCTCATCCATCTTCTTCAACCCTACCATTCCTACCCCAACTTCAACCAACTAACCCCCTCCAGCAACATCCCAATATACCGCCACCAAATTCTACGACCGAGCATCCGGCATAACCTGGTCACACATCACGCACTCGAACGGCGTAACGTACCGCGTCGCACTTCCCCTAACCTCCAACAGCTCAGACGCGATCCTACAAGTCATAGTGCCGAACAAGTTCGCATGGTGTGGTTTAGCATGGGGTGGACACATGACCAACAACCCGCTATCCGTGCATTGGAATACGAATGCTACGACTGGGTTGAAGGCGCTTGTCAGTAGTCGGATGGCTTTGTGAGTGTGATTTTTGACTTTGTATGGGCTATGGGAATGGAGGCTAGCGAAAGAGATGGGGGCAGAGTGTGCGCTCGAGTCAAGTTGAGAGAGATGAGCAATGTATATTTGATGGGGCACGAAGGGTGAATGCTGACGAAAATGCTCAACAGTGGCTACTACGCAACCCCGCAACCCTACGACGGCGCCGAATACACCTACCTCAAAGGCACAACCTCCAACAGCACACACTGGCAAGTAACATCTCGATGCCAGGGCTGCACACGTTGGAGCTCCTCTGACGGCGACTACGCCATCGACAGCCAAGACGAGACACAGTTAGCCTACGCATGCTCATCCGTACCTCCCGACAAGCCAACATCAAACACTAGCACCTTCAATGTGCACGAGCAGTTTGGGACCTGGATACATGATTTGAAAATCGCAAAGAACGCCAGCTTTGCGAATCATATTAAGAACAATCCGTATAAGGGGAATCTAAGGAGGAATGAAGGGGAGGTGATGGAGGGGATGGAGGAGGTGGAGATGATGCCGAGGGAGTGGAGGGCGTAAGAACAATTGTGTATGATGAACGCAATTTTGAGAACGGGGAATTTGGGATACTTTCGTCATGCGAATACTCTGAAATAGAAGCGACGAACCTGTACCTATTTGTTGGACTCATGAAGCGCTGATTTGCGGGCCGACACTGTGAATATGATTAATCTAAGCTGTGCAACGATGTCGACCGTGGGCTTTGCATCGCCTGCAATTGATGAGATTGGGAGTTTAGGGTGTGAAATTAAGGTTAAATGGCCCCACATCCTATACCCCTGGCACGCTTCCTCGTATAATATGTCAGAGCAATTTCCCCCCTCCTCATTGGTCATCGGTAAATCACCTCGTGCCGGGAATTTATCGCATGGTCAATGTCGACGCAGATGCATATTGCTGTGGCGGAGACGACTTTGAGGCTACCGAACCAATTGTGATGAAGGTATTTGACGAATTAAGGATTCATGTTTAGGGTGAGCCACCGATCGGCCACATACAAACAGGACAATGATCTTCGAATTCTCCAAGAAATGAGCTAAGTATGTCATTTGGATGATTGACGGAAAGTGAGCCGGAAGTTGAGAACAGGCGAAGCCGAGTTGCGAGGAAGCCACCACGTGCCGGAGCCTTGGTCTTCGAGAACGCGTGGCCGTCAATATGGTCTGACGGTGCCTAGATCTGGATTGGGAAGGCTGTGTGAGGGCCGTGAGAAGTACTGTAGGGCTGGCGGGACGTTGGTTTTGCGGTTCGAGAGATGCGGATGGTGGTGGGCTTGATCTGATGGCGTCTTTGACGTTGACTTTACTGCATCCCGAGGAGCCCGAATAGAGGTTGTGATAGGGATACCCACATTTCATACATGATAGGGTAATGGCGAAAGGTCATCGAATCGGCATACGCGATCCTTGTGCTCGGTTGACTCAGAGAAGTCGGGTGGATGAGTGGTGAGAAACTGTTCCCAGAACCAACTTCCATGCTATACATAGCATCCAATAAGAATTTGCTCAGTGTGTAAAGAAAAGAGATACCTAGTGTGGCCTTAAGCTCTAGATATGTGACTCGAGAATCAACGAATAGAAATGAAAATAGGAAACGGACAAAGAACCAATGAATAGTGCAATGAGAATCGAAAATGATCGAGACCAACTTTGGAAAGTTTTGAGAGACCACATAAGGAGATATCTTAGGGCAGAGGCAAGTGCTCTTACTGTACGTCTCGCAAGTTTGCGCTGCTCGATCGTACCGGCATACGCCCATCAGGAAAACAAAAGGCAGTCCTATGATGATTGCTGTGGTATGATTGCTTCCGAGAGACTCCAGGATGAGGTACCACATCGGTGCAAGTGACTCCATCGTGCTGACCATATATTGGAGTGCGGTGACACATTTCTCCTACGCCGGAAATGAGCTGCGATTCTCTGCGCAGAGCGTCTATCAGCTCGCGACATGGCTTCTTCACCCAATTCTCCTTTTCCACCTGATGAGGGGGTCATGCATCCATCTGCACGATCCCCTGCTCGGTCTACGCTCGTTCGATGAGTATCTTAATCCAATCCATGAAGCTTTGACCAAATTAGATTCGCGGTGACGCTTGGTCGCAGTTGATTGGCTCTTGGGTTCACAAGAGAATGGCAGATGCTAGAGACGTGACACTACGCCCAAAAAGAATGGGTTTACATCACGATAAGTTGTTTTGTGAACAGCTAAGAGCAAAAGAAGAGAAAAGCGAGGAGCAATGAAAGACCAAACGTGAATTGCGCCGACCAATGGGAATCATACCTCGGCAATTCATTTGCCAAGCCCCCGATTCGACAAAGATTGCGAAATCCAACCTGAAAACGTGATTTCGCGCAGAAGGATGCGGGCTGGGGATATGGATTAGTCCGAACGTAGCTATAAGGATGCGTGTCACTCTCCGTTGAAAATGGCGCGAGTTGAGGCCGAGAAATCTTCGACACTCACCCGTCATCATGGCAGATCCCATTACACGTCCCATCATTACCGAACCTCTTTCCGAATTCCAGAAAATCGGATACAATACATACTTCTGGACATCTGAATCCTTCGATGCTACATCCCCACTAATTCTCCTCTTTGCCTGGAATGCTGCAGCCGCAAAACACATTGCCAAATATACGGTCGCATACCGAAAACTGTTTCCCTCCTCTCGAATCCTGCTGATACGATGCAACACGCCCGACATGCTTCGCGCAGAAAAATCCTACAGGAAACTACTATCTCCGGCGTTTGAGATAGTCCGAGGACATGTGAAGAGTGGTGGAGAGGTGCTTGTGCATAGCTTTAGCAACGGTGGCGCAAACCAACTGGTACAATTCGCCAAGTTGTGGAGAAGAACAGAAGGAAGTCTTTTGCCTGTGAGAGCACAGGTGCTGGATTCTAGTCCAGGAAAGGGAGCCTGGAAGAGGAGTCATTCCGCAATTAAGCTGTCCTTGCCACGAGCCATCTTCTTCCGCATCTTTGGCTCGTTGTTGGCCCACCTCCTCCTCGTTGCTATATTTGTTGTGGATAGGGTGATGCGAAGGGAGCACATGATAGTGGTGATGTGCAGGCTGTTGAATGATCCTAGCTTGTTCCAGACAAAGGCGCCAAGGGTATATCTGTATAGCAAAGCGGATGCCATGGTTGGCGATGACGAAGTCGAGGAGCATGCAGACGAAGCTGCATCGAAAGGTTGGGAGGTCGAGAAGGTTAAGTTTGAGAAGAGCCCACATGCCGGTCATATTAGAGAGGACAAGGGCAAGTACTGGAAGGCTGTTATGGCAGCTTGGGAGAGAGGTGGGTGATGGTGAGGGTTAGAGCCGTGCTGCGACAAGGCTCAGATATATATTCCAAATCAACCCACAGCAAGAAAGGAAGACGATGCGACGCTCGACAGGGCAGTAGGTGGTGCTGAAAAAGTTTGCGATGGGCCAGACTTTGTACGAGTCGAAGATGATTTTGAACGTTTCCTGTCAAACCGATCAGTTTTTACCCGAGAGCATCGAGGCAGCAGATATAGACTTACCGTCTTCATATCCTCCACGATTTTGCGTGAGGTCTTTCCCTTCATGACACCCATGATCACCAAAAACATTGTCGTGTTGAGTAACGCGCCCATGGTGATACAATCTGTGAACCACTTCCTGAAGATGTTCCACCAATTCCTGACTCTGACTTCTTCTTCTGCTTGAAAGCCATTCTCCCCATCTTGCTCTACTAGAAAGACTGCTTTTCCTTCAGTATCCAAAACTGTCTGTTGTGTCCCTCCGTTTGACCATCTTCCACCCCGGAAATGCTCTCTCTAGCCAGGCCTGCCAATGGAAGTTTACAGGTGCCGTAATTATGACCATGATCATGAATTGGACGAAGAGGACGCAATCGAAGACGAACGGAACGTTGTTTTTTCAGGCTTTGAGGCGCTGGGCTATGATGTTGGAGCAGCAGTCGATGCCAACGGCGAGGAGGCATGAGGATACGATGGGTGGGAGTTTCATCCTTCGTGCGGCTTAAGGAGGGTTGATGTGTGAGCGATGGAGGTGCGGATGGAAAGGAGAGGTGAAGACAGACATGGTGAATTGTGATGGGCGGTGAATCCACAATTTCTGCGACGGTGAAACACGTCGGGTTGGGATGAGATCATGGGTGCAGCGGGAATGACTAAGCATGTGTACTTATTCACTCTGTCTTTCATCCTTCACCCTCATTACCATCACTCTCGTGCGAGAAGCTTACCCTCCTTCGGCTTTGCAGGTGGGTACTTCTCTTCTATTGTTCGACCCACATCCCGTTGGCCTATCGCCATCCGCTCCAGACCTTCGCTTCTGCACTCATCCAGTCATCTCCAAATCCTCTCTGCAATACATGCCTAGGTAGGAAGTCCGCCGACCTTGTCATCCATTGACCGTTGGGTTTTGAAGCCCGGTGATAACAAAAGATACCCACAAAATAAATTGGATGGCGTGTTGTCTGCCCGAGATTCGCTATCGCCCCGCCTTGTTTGCATACCGCAATGTGCGACATTCACCACACCAGCCCTATCGCCACGGCGGTAGCCGCTTTTGGCTGAATTTCGCTGACGTTCACTCAACTTCGCATTAGCGTGGCCCAGCAATAGTGTCAGCGGACCACCTCCTCTGGTCCACGTTGACCCTCATACAAACGCCACCGCTGTCCATTATCATTCATACCCACTTTCATCTCTTCGCATCTCTTATATCGTCTTCTCGAGCAAACACATCAGAAAAAGACAACTAGGAATTATCATTTATCAATCTATACAACAACCAGAGTACTAGATCCACACCCAAACTGGTTATCCTGGCAATGTCATTAAAGTCTTAGACCGAAGCCTCCAACAAAAAGCAAAACGAACCTCCTATTCTTAACCGAGCCGCAGATGCCATCTCAAGCCATGATTGCCTTCACTTGAGCGCCTCGACTTTCTTCCACCCTTCGTACGCCAATATCTCTGGCCACATATATTTGTCCGTATAGGTCAGTTACCTGAATGAAAAGCTTCAGTTTCTCCATCACATTCCTCTCCAAGGTTTCCTCCAACTCTCCAACGACTCGGTTCAAACAGCGACGCTCATATTCGGCAATGAGGAGAAGGTCCCTCTTCCTCAGCTCATTCAACTCCTTCGTACTGAGCTCTTCGCTTTTCTGTGCGCAAGTATCGAACTCGGGGAAGTTGACACTGTTCAGGTTCTTCTCGTCCTGGTCGCGAACGACGGAGCCAAAGTCATTGTATTGCCGACACATCGTAGCGAGATGATGGCAGGCATCTTCGAGAGCATATCGTTGATGCATGTTGGCGATGAGGTTCCGACCACTTTCCCCGATGAGGCACAGGAAGAAGACGAACGAGTACGGGCAGCTTGTGTGGTCAGCCGATGTTGTGCGGACCCAGTTGAAGAACGTCGTTCGTGGTTTACCCCACGTTAGTGGTCCACTCAAAGTGTCAGACGACTCCGGCAGCTCGGCACAGTCCTCCATATGGGTAATGTGAGCTAGGAGGAAGGTCTGCATTTCATGTGCTAACCATGCCCGGAGCGCCGGTGGGCTCTGCAGGACCTTTGGGTGCTGAAGGGCGTGGTTGACGAACCTGGTAAGTATCTCTTCGACGTTTGCTACGGCCTCTTCAGGGGCCTTGACTGGGCCGCCTTCTAGGCCTCGTATCAGCCGCTTGACAGGTCTTGTCTGCGGTCTTTGCTGGTATTCTTCGTTCACTGCTTTTACGGCACCATCTTCCTGGTTCTGTACTGCATATTTCTTTTCGCTTCCATTCTGTACCGAGTTCTCCCTTCCGTTCACATGCTCAGTCCCATTCCCGATCATGCTATTAGTACCGTTAGCCACCACCCCATTCGTCTCCCCATTGTGAACTCCGTTGAGCACACTGTTGGATGCTCCGTTGGCCTTTCCGTTCAATGCTGCATTGATACCTTTGTTCGACATGCCATTGGAAGCTCCGTTGGTCACTCCGTTGGAGACGCCATTTGATGTTCCATTCGACGTTCCGTTCGACAGTCCGTTATGTACCCCATTGGGACCAAGGACCTTCTTCGGTATGCCACCAATATCGCCTTCCCTACTGCGCTTGCGCTGCTGTGGGTTTCCGGAGCACAGTCCCTGGATGAAGGCTTTCAATGCTGGAAGTCTGTCTCGGTAGTAGTCCCATACAACTGTTTCCATGTATGCGTCGACCTGGAAATTGAACATGGATACTAACATCATCTCCCAAAGGCTCTCTGCGGATATGGGCGTTGAAAGGTAGTCCCTGCATCCAATCCATGTGAATGGGATATACTCCTGATATTTTTCATCACTAGCCTTCGCAATGGGCGGGAAGATTCTATAGCGCGCCTCTTTGAGCGCGGTAGCATACTGTGCACTTTGGAGCAAGGACAACTGAAGCTTCCACTTCGGCGCATGGGAAAATGGAATGACATGGGAGAAGAAACCGCTCATCTTCGCCATCTTCTTGCTCAACTGAGCAGGGAAAAGCTCGACCACCTTCTGCGGTATAAGCGAAGTTGCGACAACAATCTTCGATGCTGCAAGGCAGTATGCCTGTGATAGATTACTGGATGAGTATGCAGTCTTCTCGATCCAGAGGATCTCAGCCTGCCTCCAAAGGTGTCGATTATCTTCGAGATATGCCTTACCGCGGTACATGCAAGCGATACCCTCTGGTTTCAAGAAATCGATCCATGGAAGGCTCAGTAGCGGCGCTAGAGTAAGGATCGCATATGCAGTGACCTCCCTCTTCGACTCCCATGAACCATCGGCTTGCTGCAATCTCATTGTTCTGGCAAGAATATCGAGCAGCGTCCTGGGTATATCTTGGTGGATGAGCTTAGCCGGAACGGCATCCATGTCGAGCCCCTTCTCCCCCCAACGTTTCAGGAAGAGCATGAATGTTTGTGCAACCAACATCATTGGATACTGCACCGACGTATGCTTCATATCCGACATCAGCTCACACTTAACCGCTTTTTGTCATAGTGCGTTTACTTACCCATTTGTCGGGACCATTATTCGCCATCCAATTCTTGCTTAGGAAATTTGCGCACTTCACCATCTCCTTGGTATACTTCGCGGGCTCAGCAGTCCGAAGGAGACATGAGAGGATGTTGCAGTTTGCACTGCTGCTGGCGTTCCTCTCGCCACGATACGTGATGAACGACGAGTCGGCCTCGAACGCCTTGAGCATTGGCTCCACGCTGTGCTCCCAGCCCAACAACCTCAAGGCGGAGATCGTCTTAGCTGTATCATCGGCGTCAGGGAGTGAGGAAGGAGCTAATCCTTTATCAGCGAGTGGCGTGATCACTGGGGAGCACTAATCATACCAAATCCGACGATGCCTTTCTGCCCCTTTAAGTTCGTTTCCAACAGGACTGTGAGCTTGCGGATGTCCGCGAGCAAGAAATCCTCACGATCGAATCCAGATTCTAGAAGGATGTCCAGGACCTGAACATGTCAGCATTCAGCTTTTTGATTGCATAACATCATCCTAGTCACATACCCAAGATATCTCAAAGATTGTACTCGGAAATGCTGAAGGGAATCCTCCTTTCTGTCCAACATTTGCCTGCTCTTCGAAGACCATCCGAAGGTACGCCTCTGCTTCGTCATCCCAGGTACTCGCATTCATTAAATATGCGGCCGTCGAGGAAGGGGATGCAAGCATTGAGCCATTCGGCATCTGATGGTGCTTGACTTTATCGAAGTCCAGAGTACCAACGAATGCCTCCAGAGTATGAATCAGCGTTGTCTGGACTGGACTTGTGAGGATCGGACCAAGCCTTGCTAACTTTGCAGCATTCAAAGCCATCAAAGGTTTTCTTGATGGGAAGTCAAACTGGACCCCTTCGGCCTCAAGTAGCTTGAGGAGATTTGGCACCAACACCTCCATCCCAACCCTGTCTGAAGCTTCGAGGTCCCATTGGCTCAACATGCGGCGCAAAGATGCCTCTGCTGCTCCACACCGTCTCTCGTTATCCGCCATTGCGGCTTCGTATTGACGCACCTGACGTTTTAAGGCGAGGAGAGCGGCGAGTGTGTTGATAATGCCGTCGGCGTCTGAAGTTTCGGCTGCCCAGGATCCATCGTCTGCCTGTGTTGCCTTGAGATATTCATAGGCTTCCGGAAACAGTGGCACTGATCTTCCGTCTGATCCCTTCTTTTCTGTCATGGCGACCCAAGCTGTGTCGTAGGCCGCGGGTGACATGGTGCCGATGCCATGGGAAGAAGAGCATTGTGAGGCGATGGAGTGGATTAGGCCCCATGCTTCGTCGTTAATAGTTTGGTACATTTTTGTCAGGAAGCTTCGAAAAATGATGCGATGGCCCAAGAAGCTTCAAAGAAAGCTAGGGATGACAGCCAAATTTGAGGGTCCGGCCAAGAGACGGTGGGCGGGAAAGATAGGTGGAAGAAGAAGAGCAGGGCAGTCGGTATACACTAACAATTAACTACAGACTCAAACGCGCTGCAATTCGAGGTCTGTAGAGCTTGGAGAGCTCTAGAAAATGGAAACGCTTGGGATGAAGACCACATCAAGGTTCAACCAAGCTAAGACCACCACGACCCGGCAAGATAATAACTAGAGAAGCAGCCCAAGGAAGCTCCATCGGTCATCTTTGTCAGAGCTTTCTAATTTCTGCGCTTCGATACTGTCGCGGTTGGATGTCTTGGGAATCCTAAGCGTCTGCATTGCCGACGAAGCGCCATTGGCCAATGGATCCGCCGATTGAGTGGACCCTGTCCCGCCAGGGTTCTGCCACGTACAAAGCTCAGTCCCACTGCCTCCGGATCAGCACCTATGCAGAGGTGTTTTCTGGTACTAATACCATGGAAGGACCGAAATCCGAATAGCGAATAGGATCCGCGTTATACTCCCGTATCCTTCTGCATATATTCCAAATGGTTGTCAAATTGGGTCCGAGCTAGTGCTGCACGCAAGCTGCAGGTGTGAGGTGAAAGGACTTGGTTACTAACTTAGCTGAGACTGGGGATCATAAGTGGGGTAGGTGACGGAGTCGGGCGTAGAGTTGGCATTCATTTACTTGAAATTCCCGCAGGTTCATTCGGGATACACAGTCGCTAGTCAGAGCGGAGGAGCGCTGGAGTGAAGACGAAGGACGTGAACCGGCTAGCGCAGCACGGAAGCTGCAAGCCTAAGCCGAGAGACTTACTGATTAGCTGGTACATGCACTCTGCAGCTCAAAGTTACCCTAACCGACGACTCCCGCCCCAATCATCAGACCATCAATTCCGCGCGCCTCACAGTGCATATGGAAGCCATGCAGCTTGAGCAATGTGATGTGAAAGACAACGTCTTCCGATATAGTGGGGTTGCCATCCTTCCACTCCCTCTAATTTCTAAGTTTGAGCTGCAATTTCTCTGTACCACTCAGAATGGCGACCCTCAACTTCTTTCCTAAGAACAGTTCGGTCTTGTCTCATTTTTCGCACCTCAATATATCACAGTTCAATATCTCACATTTCAACCCGCATTTCAACTTGAACCAGTCACACATCCACTTTCCTAAACACTTCCCCAAGCAGGAACAACTCATCCCAATCAAAACTCTCGTCACCGACTTCCTCGACTCACTCACCTACTCTCAGTTTGCTGTCATACTACTTGGCTTCTGCTGGATACTCTCCAGTCTCCTCCAGAAGCGACCGAAGGTTCTCAACGCACCCTTCCATGGTTATCGATCTTGGCTTGAGCCCACTTTCTTCGTCCAGACAAGATATGTCACCAGCGCTCGGAAAATTATCACCAGCGGGTACCAGAAGGTAACACTATCCCTGATCACGTCTTCCACCGCTCACTCTCCTGTAGTACAAAGACAAACCTTTTGTGGTCAGACGATATGATGTCGACATCTCTGTGCTCCCGAATAAGTATCTGAATGAGCTTCGTCTGTACCCCAACACTAAACTAAGCGGCGTGAAAGCGCAAGTCAGGGTACCTATCCTAAACATCCGGCGACTGCTCCTACGTATGGCTAACTGTGTACCTAGAATCTCGTTGACAAATGGACATACACGACTCTAATGATCGAGAGCAATCTGCATATCCGCGTGCTACAGAATAAGCTTACTGCGGAGCTAACAAAGTACCTCGACATCGCGAAGACCGAGTTGGAGTATGGGTGGCCGCTTGATATTCCACAACCGGAAGGAAAGCTACTCAGACTCCCTTTTTGTTCCTAACTAATATCCCGTAGACTGGGTTGAAGTCGATATTCAACAAATGATGCGCATGCTCGTCGCCCGCATGTCCGCCAAAATCTTCCTCGGCTACCCAGCGTGTCGAAATATGGAATGGCTAAAACTCAGCATCGACTTCTCAATCGATATGTTTACAGCTGCATTTATGCTCCGCATGTTTCCGCCCTGGACACATCCTATTACCGCGCACCTGATCCCTGCTCGCTACAAAGTCAAGAAGAATTTACGAACTGCGGAAAAGATTATTGGACCGCTTATGGAAAAACATCGACAAGCGCTCGCGGCGAAGGAGAAGGGAGATGATGTGCAAGAAGATGATACGCTACTGAATTGGATGATGGATAATGGGAATGAGAAAGAAAACCAACTGTTCGAAATGGCAACACGTCAATCCATTCTGACCTTGGCGTCAATTCATACGACTAGTATGGGTGTAGCGAATATGTTGTTTGATCTCTGCGCGCATCCAGAGTGGTTCGACGTCTTGAGGGAGGAAATTGTGGAAGTGCTCGCGGAAACGAAAGGAGAAGTCAAAGCTAAAGAATGGTTACCTCGGCTGGAGAAAATGGATTCCTTTTTTGTCGAGAGCCAGAGATATAATCCGCCGATTCTGCGTGAGTTCAATTCGACCCTACTTTCAAACCCTCGAGCATGCTGAGGGTGGATACTGATGGGAAACGCAGTTGCGCCTCAGAGATTGGCAGTTGTACCAATTACTTTGAAAGACGGCACCCACATCCCCGCAGGAACTCGCATCGCATGCGCAAACCACAACATTCTGAATGATCCCCTCACTACGCCGAACCCGGATCAATTCGACCCCATGCGCTCCTACCGCAAGCGTCATGAATCAGGAGAATTGAACAAGCATCTAGCTGGACAGACTGACAAAGACAATCTATCGTTCGGCCATGGCAAACAAGCATGTCCCGGAAGGTACTTTGCTGTGGGTGAAATCAAGATGATACTTGCGCGATTGCTTCTGGAGTTCGAATTCAAGTACCCGGAAGGCAAGAGCAGGCCAAGGAACTTCTATGCGGACGAGAATGTCTTCCCGGACCCCTGGGCGAGATTGATGATGAGGAAGAGGAGAACGTAAGTGGACAGCGACGCAGCACAGATGGATCAGGACGTTTTTCCAGGTCTGAGCGCGATACTGAGCACGGCCGTGCGCATTGATGAATGAAATAACGCAGTAATGGCAGGGAAGGTTTACGGGAGACGGCCTATCACGGAGCTCCAGATTGCGCATGATGACAATGTCTAAGTTCGTCGCAAGAATTATTGGGCAATGGATCAGGGTCTCAAATAGCATGGAATGCTAATGCAAGTTCGTCACAACTGTTATTTGCTTGTCTCGTGTGTCACCGGAAACCTAAACCTGTACACTGGATACCTCCTGTGAGCTAAGAGTTTGCTGGGTATAGTAGCGGATAGAGCATATGCCGGGAGCTTGGGATAAGCGCTGCTGCGCTCGGAAGTTCGAGAGTCATGTTTAAGAAGTCAATTTGACGACCACTAAAAACTACGCGTAGCAGTACGAATTCCTGCTACTGTGCGGCGCAGTGCAGGTGAGCTGAAGTTTTGTTACTCTCATTAACTTGTTAAAGGATATGATCCGGGAATGAGAAGCCTAAACCCTACTTATAACCTAGCTGAAAACGGACAAAGAGCGACAAGAGTTGCCACATGATCTCTGCGCCGAACGACGGAGACTAGGGACGCGTAGAGGAACGTACCCTGCCGTAACGGGCCCTAGAATGACGCAAGCAAGCCGGATTCATAGACTTTGTATGGAAACACGACAGCGCCGGGAGAGCGTGTCCGAGCTAGAAATGCATGTGTAGACGGGTCAGGGATCCATTCTGCGTATACCTGTGTCGTCGGATTGATGGCGTGTCCGGCGCCGGAGCGCATAGCCGTAGGTGAGTCGTGGCGATGATTCGGTATTTCGTGCAGCGGGCCAGCTACTCCTCTTCAACGACGTTACAGAAAGTATTGACGATTGGGTTTATTATGTGAAGAATTGCCGCGGTTGGGCGACAAATGACGGTGGATGGCGGATGGGAGTGTTAGAATTCACGATAATTCCCTGGAGTTGATGTGCGACGCTCGGTACCCTAACCAATTGGATGCTAGCTCCCGGTTTCACAGTGTGTGGTGTAGTGCCGTGTAACTTCACGTCAAACAACCTTCTTTACACCTCAACCATCATGCTCAGAGGAGGGTGAGCGTTTTTCTCAGCGCTCACACCGTCTTTCATGTTTCAGTCGGCAGGTCAAAGTGTTGGAGTGCGAATGGCTTTCATTGCGAAGTCTGAGTCGAGGCTCCCACCATGCAGACGCCTGCATATGCAGGATTCGGCCACATTGTTGTCTGAAGCATGCGGGGTAGGACTGCGCTGATGGCACCGTCCAGACCCAAAAGCACATCTGATCAAAATTCAAAGAGCAATTCGACACCAGACGATCCAGGTCTCACCGCTTCGCGGGCCGTATCATCACGTCTCAATACGCGGAGCGTAACTTTCGCAGGGCGGGCTGTCCCAATACTCGACGCTGTGCCCGCAATCTGTAGACGCCACCTGGTTAAATGCGCTTGCATCGCTAGCAAATCTTCGTCAGCCAGTGCTTTCACAACATGCGTCTCTTAAGAATGCAAGCATCTATGATATAACTGGGCGGGCGCAAATCGAGTTCATCAACACACCACTTCTCAAAATCATTACGTTAACCCTCTCGTCTAGGAAAATTTCCCGCACCTGTCTTCGTTATGGCGTCCACGTCGTCAAGCGCTGAGTTGCACTTCCCGTATAGTGAGCGAATAAGAGGTGGTGTGTTGGGTCACCTACGCCCCATCAGACGTTACCGGCATGAAGCATAGCACGCGAGCCGCGTATGTTCGGGTGCAGTACTCCGTGGAACGCACGCTGCACCCGCCTTGCATCCGAATTGTCGCCGATCGTGCCTATCAGCAGTAAAGTCTCAATCTTTCGACCACGGCACACAGCATCTCACAGCCTGTGAACTCGCAGCCTAAGCAAACATGCGTGAACATGAATCGCTCAATGGTCTCGCGAATTCCTGCCGCTCGTCTCGTCATCGCAGAAATTCTCCGCGCGTTCGAAGGTCGGGCCAATTGCGTTTTAAATATACCGGTTTGATCATTCGTGAGGTTTGAGGTTAGGGAGAGGTATATGTACGTTGGAGGGCGCTTCGCCATTCTGCGTTCCGTGCCGCATGTCGCTTGTTAGTATTATGCGCGGGGAGGCAGAAGAAAGACTAGGCAAGATATTGCAGCACAGTGCATGGTAATTCTTTTCCCCAATCGTCTGCTCTGTTCCTGATGCGCTTTTGATAAGTGTGGGTGGTTTGCTCAAAGGGAGGTACGCTTTACATGGTACGCTACAAAAATGGCTCCAATCTCATTAGCCTTCCTTTTCCTCGCGCCCTTTTTAGCAATCCTTCCCTCCGTTTCGGGAAGACCGGTTGCGGATCCCGGTGAGAAGCTCACACCTCATGCGAGAGAATTACTTTCTCAGGACCTTGTTGCGACGCTGAGGAGTGGATTGAGAGACACAGATGATGCTGCGTATGCCTTGCAACAACATATTTCCAAGACATCAGACGTTATTGATGAGCTTGCCGCGCTTGACGAGTCACAGGTTTCGAAGCGGGCGGCAGCGGCCTGCAGGATTGCGGATGTGGTGTTCCCTGGGCAAGTGTTTGCATCGAAGAACCCAGAGTATCAATTAGAGCAGGACTTTAATTGGTATGTAGTTTTATTTTCTCATTGGAGGGTGCATGTTGTCTGACGGACGCTGATAGGCCGCAGGTCTCAGACGTGCTGGCTCCCCGCTGCCTGCTTCATCCGCCTCAGGAATACCCACGACGTTGCTGCCGCGCTGAAAGTCATACAGCACGTGGGTACGAAGTTCGCTGTTCGCAGCGGCGGACATAACCCCAACGCCGGATTCGGAAGTATTGATGGCTCTGGTGTTCTGCTCGACCTCCACGGCCTGGACGCGCTCGAACTGGATGATGATGGCATTCTCCATGCAGGACCGGGAAATACATGGGGAAAGGTGTACGACTTTCTAGATCCCCATGGTGTCAGTGCAATAGGAGGCCGCCATTATACAGTCGGTTTACCAGGTTTCTTACTCGGAGGTATGTATCTTCATCCTCGTGACTATTAATCTGTCTTTGCGAGCTCACTAGTTTGTGTAGGTGGGATGACGTTCTTCCCAAACCAATACGGCTTAGGAACAGATAGCGTTGTGAACTACGAGGTCAGCTCCTTCCCTCTCCCCTCCCAATCTCATTTCTACCATCCCCTTTCGGTCGGTTCTCTAACCGGTTCAAGGTCGTCATCCCAAACTCATCAGTAGTCAACGCAAACGCAAATGAGAATGCAGACCTCTTCCGCGCCCTGAAGGGTGGGGGTCCGAACTTTGGTAATCCCCCTCTCTCTTACGAATCACTCAATCACGACTCAGGAACCGATAGGCATAGTAACTCGCTTCGACATCCAAACGCACCCCCTGCACCATGTGCAATATGCGCTCCACCTGTACGATCCTTCGGACTACGTCAACATCTTGAACGCCACTGTTTCCGTCCAACATGCCATGGAGAAAGACCCTAAGATTGGCTTCTTCCTCAACGTCAACCCCACTGTGATAATTGCGGGATTGCTTTATGCTGACTGGCCCGCAAATCCACCCGACGCGTTCACTCCATTCGCCAACTTGAAAAGTTTCTGGGGACCTTTCATACCAACCACCAATGGAACCATTGCCTCACTCACTAGCGCTATCAACATCGGTGACTTCCCCGCCAAGTAAGAGGACCCCCTCACGTCCACTCCGTCATTGGTTCATACTTCCTATCCTTTTTGAGTCATGAATTATTTTATTTATCACTTCTAAAACCCTTAAAAGTATGCTAAGCCACATAGACGCGAACCGTACGCCGCTAGCACGAAAGTAGACCATGAGCTCTACGTCAAGGTTCATGAACACTATCTACAACTCCTGAAAACAGATATGCCATCAGCGAACCTATCATACACCATCCAACCAGTCTCTCCATCAACCGTGCAAGCGGGTCAAGAAAGAGGCGGAAACTCCCTCGGCCTAAAGACAGTTTCGCAATCTTGTAAGTATCATTCTTCACGCTTTGACTTTGCATTGGGATTGGCTTGAGCTTATGAATACAGGGTGGGCACCACTAGTTGAATGGTTCGATGATGAAGATGATGCTGCTGCGCATAAGGCGTTGATTGATCTTGGGCATTCTGTGGGGAAATATTCTCGGGAAAGAGGCAAGGCGCTAGAGTATCAGTTCATGAATGACGCGAGCTACACCCAGACCATCCTCGACAGTTACGGCGGCGATAGTCTTGATGGGCTGAAGGAGGTTGCAAAGCGCTATGATGAAGAGGGGTTGCTCCAGAGACTGCAGAATGGCGGCTTCTTGTTGCGACGGCTGTAAGGCAGACGTGATAGATGAGTGAGGAGGGGAGTTGGAGGAGAGGACGCTCAAAACGGAGGGATTTCGGGCCTGAGGATTGGGGATAGTAATGAAAGTGGAGTAATTGCCGACGTGAGATCGTGATGCGAGCTAATGCGGTGAGAAAATGAATATGAGATTGGAAGAGAGCACGAATTAAGATGAATTCAATTTGAGACTTTGCTGCCTGGTGAGTGCATCATGGCTTCTACGAAGTAGTGGTACATTGGATGTCCCTGTCGCGTGATTTACATTCTTCCCTCGAAGCCATAGCTTGTTAGAGGTAAGAGGACTAATTGAGGAGCAAGATGAAGCTAATTGCCGACGTACGATCATGATGTGAGAGTATGGGAGATAGAATGGGAGGGTATTGGAGAAGAGGATGATGTGAGATGTAGAAGCGATACTTGCTAGTCACCTCTGGAGGTTCTACAGCAGGTATCATGATGCGAGATAACGGAAGGAAGACCATGAAACGGTATTGGAGGAACAGTCATAAGCCGGAATTTGACTCGGCGCGTTCCAGTTCCTAGTTGACACACGTTGAAGCTTTCAAAGCAAGTAGCGTGGGTGGGTGGCTTGGGAGTATGCGGATCGGTTGTCATGAATGCCGAGGTCAGTATCTGGGGTGAGAGGTGGTACAAGATCCGGGTGCGAGGTTGGAGGGTGAATATTTCGATAGCGTTGGAGCAATCTTTCTCAGGGGCTCGAAACATTGTAGCTCGATACTAAATTCGGACTAACGCGTCGAACGCGTCGAGAAGTTTGTAGAATTCCATAAATTGAGAAACTTGATAGGGCCGTATAGCGGTCATATTCTCTCAGATACCGAGGGTCGAGACCGTCTTCAAGAATGCGATTCGACACATTGCATCGAATATTTGCGATGGTGGTCAGCAGTCACTTCAGATTCGCTGCATTGATCTATAGCTGCATCTCAATTGATATCCGGTGAAGACGAAGTTGAAGGTATGAAGTGAGGTTAGCCTTCCTGGCTATCTAATACGGTCGCGATTCATTGACCCTGTCCCCGGCCGTGCCAGCATCCCGCGCCTCCGGTTGGACAGCCCAGGGCTCAACTCCCGTACAAGGACTAGGTCGCAACCGGATGGCAGGTGATCCAATTCCCTCGTCCGTCAAACTAGGCTCGGCCGGCCGTCCACCTCAGCTCTCCAGACATGATCTAAATCTGCATACGCCCCGAAAGTTAATCGCACGGCCAACGCCCCGTCAACATGGCATCCGCAGCGGCTAAATGCCCCTAAAAAGAAATGTTTGTTCACGAAGTGATAGGCCGATAAGTGGGGGATACCGGTACCCAAAGCGCTTCGAGCCGTGCCGCGGGGAATCACAGGGCGCGAGGCGGAATCGGCAGATAGGGTGCCAGGGCATTGGAAGGAAAGCGCTAAGTTGACACAAAGGTTGAAGTTTGTTTTGACGCCTTGCCGATGCGACGACGATGCCACGTAGGTTGTGGATTGTGAATGCAGGGACAAGGTTGTATGTACCTGTAAGTATATCGGTATGTAAGGCGGCGCGGGGTGGATCGATGATATGTATGTGGGCCTGATCGGGGTAGCGGAGAGAATTTAGCGTCATGCAAGAGACCCTGGTTCATGCAGATTGTTTTTGGCACACCTTTTCAAATTCATTTTGGGAGGTGATCTGGAAGGAGGGAAATATGGACGAAAATTTTGGAAAGGAAGAGATGGTAGGGAAGGAGAAATGGAAGTTAAATGACAATGTAAACGTGAAAAGAGCTCTTCCGAGTATTGAAGAATCGCATATATGAGAACACAAAAAAAAAAAAAGAATGAGTGAACGTAATCAAAGGTTGCGAGATAATTGTCCTCTTCACAACCGCTCACATTCAGAGTAAATTCGATCACCCAAATCTCCTGAACGTTGATATTCTCAGTTCCACCGCTCCATTCCACCTCTAGTGAGATGCTACAGACCACAAGACCCCTAACACCTTTGCTCTGCCTACCCTACCAGTAATTATAGTTACAGGAAGATTTACGGGCCGAGATTTAGGTACCCAGCAAGAAGAATATCGAATTGGGCTGGAAATTTTGCATAGGATGCATGTTAATGATTAAGATGCCTCTTGCTGGAGCTGAAAGGGTGCTGTATTCGTTCTCAGAAAATGAGCATATGGTTTCTCTTTTCTTCTATTGTTTTCGCATCAACGATTAAATGACTGCGAGCTAAATTGATGGTATTTTCTGTGTAAATTTTCAAGACTAGTGAGTTCTTCATGTCAACACAAACTCTCAACACAAGAGGACAAGAGAAATAATTAAAGTGGGCGTTCTTCAAACGCATCCTTGAACTTTTCAAGCCCTATCTAATATCTGCAATGAGATCTCATGCAATTTGAGATCCTTATATTCGTTGGCTCAATTGAAGTCCCATCTAGCCTTTTGCGATCATCATTCTAAACGTCTAGTGATTTTTCGCTACGTAGAACCTTGCGTCAACTGTATATGTATTGGGTTATTTCGACTTACGCCCATTAAAACTGAATGACAGAAGTATAATTCGAACTGTCGAGTCTCATAGTCGTTTTGCTTAATTAAAATTGAGGGGCACCGAACTGAAACTTTGAATTCTCGATAGTTGTCTCGCTTCGCATGACCATTTTCTATGAAGATATCTTAGACGTGCTCTGATGTGAACTGCTAGGTAAGCGTCCACATTTTCTTCTTAGGCCCTATGGTGACGGATTAGATGAGTTTTGAATATTTAAGGAGTATAGGGAAGAAAGTATTTGGGAATGGAAATGAGGTCCGGTATCGACACCTACGTATGAGAGCCTGTTTCAAAGAGATATGAGGAGCTCGAAGCATTAAAGGTCGAAAATGCGATGTAGAGAGTTCAATGGGAGGAAATTATGCAGTCTATGAAACTCTCTGGGTAAATACTAAAGGCAAGCCTGATTCGAGGGATGCGACGTGAAGAAAAAGAAAACGGAAAGACAATCAAGAGTTAGATATGAAAGACAATACGCCAGTTTTGCTATTGCCGTAGCATTCTGTAATTTTGATCTTACTGGGATGCTGGAAACCTCGTGAAGATATTCAAAGAAAATTGACGGCTTAGAGTTTAAGTATACGAGGATTATCAGGCCGACAAGTAATATCTCTATATTTCTTTGTGCGTATATTCCGCAAGTTACTGCGCTTTGGCAATGGATGCCAGTGCGGTAGTGTCATGCAAGGTTGTCCCGACGTAGCGTAGTCCTCGCGTAGCGTAGGACGAACATCAAAAGGTGAATATGCCCCGACATATGTCGACAAAAAAAAAAAAATAAGAGGAGCGAGGTAACCAGTGGATGACATCCTGAAAGTTCTTTAGCCTCATCGTCAACAGTTCGCATTGCATAAGCACAGAGAAAGTATTCCAGGCGTGTAAGTAAGCAGATTGCTTCTTACTTAAGATTTATTTCCTTAGGTAAGTTATTAGGACATTAGTTCCTTACACATTCCGTTTTCTGACAATCCAGTACAAGGGAAGCACCCAATACCAAACTTCATTGATATTGTAAAATGACACCACCCAAAATTCTCATCGGGTCTGCCACATGGGGCATCACCATGTCCAAGGACGAGATCAACGAACTAGCTGGAGCCTTGGAAGAGCTGGGTATCAGAGAAGTTGACACTGCAGCTCTATATCCCCCCACGAATCCGGGCGGCTCAGAGAAATTTCTCGGCGAGTGTGGATATGCAGAGAAGGGGTTTCTCATCAACACCAAGATCATGTACTTCGGCGATGGGAAAGGAACTTTGACGGCATCGGCGATTCAGAAGTCTCTTGACCAAAGTTTGGCATCGGTGGAAACTGATAAGGTAGGCTTGCAAGAGGAAGAAAGTCGGATTAAAACTAATACTGAAATTAGCTAAATGTGCTGTACTGCCATGGTCCCGACAAAGGGACTCCAATCGCTGAGCAAGCAGCTGCCATGGACGCAGAATATCGTAAAGGCAAGTTCGTAAAACTCGGCGTTAGCAATTTCCAGCCCGAGATGCTTGAGGAATGGCTGCAAGTCGCTGAAGAGAAGGGATACGTGAAACCATCCGTCTTTCAAGGCCAGTACAACTTGCTTTGCCGTACTTACGAACCTAATCTTTTTCCCTTGCTACGAAAGCACGACATCGCATTCATAGGATTCAGTCCGCTTGCAGGTGGATACCTGACTGGAAAGCTCACCTTTTCGACTGGACCCGAAGATCTCAAGGGAACTCGATTCGAGGTTTCGGATACCAATTTCTTGGGCATGGCCTTCAGACATTGGTATGATAAACCTTCGATGCATGGTGCAATCCGTAAGGTGGAGGAGTTGTGTAAGGTTCATGTTGTCGAGATGAGCGATGCAGCTTGTCGATGGCTGTTGCACCATTCCATCCTTGATGGAGAAAAAGGAGACGGTGTGATCATTGGACCTAGCAGTCTGGCTCAGCTGGCTCGGTTCGCTGAGACGTACAAGCAAGGTCCGTTGCCGGATGAACTTGCTAAAGAATTGAATGATTTGTGGGATGCCGTGAAGGATGACGCTGCCTCTATCATTGTCTATTAGGCACTCGAAATAAACTGATCTGACGAATTGGAAGTAATAATGTCTACTGATTGGATCTGACATCCTATGGAGGAGTACATGTAACGAAGGTGGCACGGATGAGGCGCAGGCGGCGGAACATACGTCAACCTTATTCTGATATCCTCTATGGGTCCAATAGTGTTAAAACAATTGGCTTCTAACTGTCTGTTCTCTCCATTCTTCAATTCTTGATCTTTTGCTTGCGGCGATGGCCTCTTCAACTCGGACCCGCTTTTCAACGCTGCCTTACAGACGTGGCGACCAATTCTTGGTCTTTAAAAAGAATGTATCTTGTGTACTTCTAACGAAGCAAAGGAGGCGGGAGAATACATTATTTTATTTATGGAGTACCGCCCATCCCATCTCTGGTAGGACACTACAAATTACATCTCCTCCAACACCCTTCCACTAGATCTAAGAATCTCGATATAAGGATTCCAGATTTAGCTCAAATACAGGCTCCGGCACAAGTTAAATTCTAAGATGTATTCTTTCATACATGAAGTCCTGTACTTCCCGGCATACCTTGGATGGGGCACCATTTCAGTACTCCGTAAACGAAAACTTTTAATTGACTCAATTGCTACTTTAATATCTGCATTCCCTAACCTGGCAATGCAAGCATGCTAAGCATTCAAGCAGAGCCAGTCTTTCTATTCCAAGCCTCCCGCTTCAAAATCGCAGTTGAATTCGGAGTCGGACACTTCATAGTCAAACAAGCCGTCATAGTATGCACATTTTTCCTACTTCCAACCTAAACATATGACTATCAGGTAGTCCCGCAAAATTCATCATCACCTGCACTGTTCCATACTCCTCATCAATAATATACTGCTTATCAACCAACCGCGTCACATTCGATGCCGTCGGAATACCCAGCACACACGTGTTGGCCATAGTGCTATTCGCGCTCCTGCAAGTCGTTGCTCCACCCCTCGACCCTGCAGCAAGGAGTGCCGAATGGCGGCTTTGCGCTACTGTCACTAAACATATCCGCATATGCGTCTGCTGCTTTCTTCAGGGTTTCCTGCGTATCCTGTTTCTCTTTCGGTATCGGATCCCACTTCTCCTTCTGAAAATACTTATTCGTCGCATTCGCATTGAAAACCCAATCTCCTGTCGTCACAATGGAATCCATCTTGATAATGTACTCCCCATTCTCATCAAATTGCATTCGCATCCCCGTGACGTACGGCTTTTTTGGCTTCGTCGCGACGAGCTCGGTCCATGTGGCGCAGGTGGTGGTGTCATAGTAAGTGAGGTTCCAGTCGAGGATCATGTTCACGCCAATGATTGACCATATGAAATCCATTTTGGTGAGATTCTGGGTGTAGGGGACCCTGTCGATGACGGGGAGGACACAGATTTGGCCTTGGATCTGCGCAAAGACTTAGAGGTCGAGGCCGTAGGACATTGCTTCGCGGTGCATTTTGCGGCGGAGGATGTCGCGAGCGCGAGGACACCTATTGGCGCCAGAATAGAGCGTAGCGTCATGGCAGATTGGAAATTAGATTCCTTGAAGACAACGAGAATTTCTTGGGCGCGTGGGAGGTGCAAACAACATTATATCCATAATTTGGGCTGGGGTCCCCACCCATTATTACCGAAAGTCCATAATCAACAAGTAATATAAATCTACGGTTTATGATTTGGTCAAGCTAAACATGAAAGGTGGAGGAAAGGGCTTATTGAGGCGGTTAACAAGATGAAGTTTGGGTATTGGATGTGGAGACTGTGCATCGGGCCGCAGTTAAAAGTACCGGTGATGGTTTATTTGATCGACCGAAAATCAATCAAAATCTGCTCGCGACTCTAGAAAAATATATATAAGGATGAAATTATAGAAGGACAGAAATAAGTCATAGACATGGATGATGAGACTTGGGCAGTTCCAAGGGTTTCCCTCAAGGCTTTGATACTGGGATAGAAACAGTACTCCTGGGAAACAAGAAAGAGAGAAAATAATACTGAACCGAGCTCCTTTTGGTGCGGTATGATGGGAAACTGAGCTTGCGCCTTGCCCATCCTACTTTCCGTGGTTCCCATTTCAAAGTGCTGCTATCATTCACATGGACCAGCATCTATCCAGCCTCCGATGCTCCGCCTTGACTGCCGCCTCATATTTTTGCAACGGAGAAGTTGAGCGTTGAGGGTACTTATCGTGATGGAATGAGGATCAATGAGAGGGTGAATGAGAAGGAAGAACTTTTCAAGATAAGGGTAATCCCTTCCCAAACAGCGTGGCCAACAGTCCGTAGGACTGTCCGTACGCTACGTTTCGTACGTTTTGTGTCCACAATACTATCGTAGCTCGTTAGGTTGCCGTAAGTAGCGTACATCTCTTGCAATCGTATACGGCGTATACGGACAGCTTGTCGATGCCCTTGGTGGTGAGGGGAGCCTATTTTCATCCGATTTTCGAGGCCATTGTCGAGGAGCTTGCGCAGAGGCGTTGACGCGTTGTTTTGATGGCCAATCGACGCAGTGTAACAGTGGCTTCGACGGTGTAACAAACAGAGCTTTTCGCGCACAATTGCACCTACTTTTCCTCCTCATCTTCATCAGCATGAGTCCGTCAGCAATAAAGAAGTTCGTACGTACATCTTAGCGTGTTTCCGCCTCTCAAGCTTCAAGCAGCAGCAAGGGAAAGGAGCCCTAGCAGCCGTATCACTCTGCTGCTTCCAAACCGCTTACTCGCGCTCAAGTAGCAACTCCGGGCGCGTCACCTTTATCACCAGCTAAGAGCCCACAAGGCTTGCCCTGCACATTCTTCTCTCATGAGTATCCTGATGATGGCTTATTTAACTCTTGCATTACATTCAAGATTAATTGAGAGTATATCTAGTACAGCAGCACTAAGAGGCTAGCGTCTTATCAGCTTAGATATTAGGTGAAATATAAGAGTTAGCTTTAAGGTAGCCGTGAAGCCTTAGTAATCTAAAAGTATGACGCAGAGCTATAGTATCTTAAGGTAAATAATAAGAGCTTATAGATTTGGCTTTGTAAAGCTTAGTACCTATAAAAAATTAAAGGAGATACTAAAGTGTATAATAGTATTTACTATATTATAGAGCACTTAAAGAACGTCTATTAAATTGCTATTAATAGTAGCTTAGTAGTGAATCTTCTAAGACCTTTAGTAAACTTATAAGAAATTATAAAAGACGTAGCTAGAGCCAATTAAGCTTTCTTAAAGTAGCTATAAACTAAGAAAGCTTTAAAAAGTACTTTAGTTAACTAGATAATTTTAAAGAATATAAGCTTTTATAATACTATCTTAATAGCTACTAAACTATTACTTATTTAGAATTAACTTAAGCTTTTTATTATGCTACTATTTAGTAAAATAACGCTTTCTAGTTATATTAAGGCAATTCTTAAGAACTATAGAAAGAAAATTAAGGTGTTATTATAAAGCTTTTATAATAAAGTATTTATAAGTATTAATATTTAGTTATTTAGTAATTATTTATTATTTATAACTATTATTGTATACTTTATAAGTAAGTTTAATCCTTTAACTATTTTAAATTTAGTACTTTCTTTAATTAGTTTAAAGATACTAATTTTAAGTATAATGTACTAACTTTAAATTTCTAATAAACTTTAAGTATTAATAGTATAATTTACTTATTTTTTTTTTTACTAGATTTTTAGCAACTACTCTACAGCTACCTAAGCTTATATTATTATTACTATACTTTAAAAATACTCTATTATCTACTAATTTTATGCCTTTGTTAAAAATAATATGTTAAATAATAAAAATAAGCTTATTACTAAGTTAAATAAAGCTCTAAAACTTAACTTATTAATACTAGCATAAATTTACTATATAGACTATATTATTAACCTTATTATTAAAGGCTTTTTGTATAGTAAAAAATTAAGTAAATTTAAGCAAAAGCTTACTTAAGTAGCTTTTTATAAGTAATTTAAGTTCTATTAAAAGTATAAAGTTATTAAAAAGCTTTATAACTTTATTAACTTAGTTTTAGTATTTAATAAATACTATAAGCTCTTTTTATTTATATAAAAAGAGCTTATTAATAAGAATTTTTTTTTTTTTTGCTTTAGTACCTTTAATCTACAGTAAGATAGTAATATATACTAGTACTTTATTTATTTAATACTTTTTTGCTATTAAGAGCTTGAAAAGCTTATTAATAGGTTTATTATAAGCTTTATAGTAACTATGTATATAATAAAAAAGAAGGTAATAGTTATAATTTTCTATAAAATACTATTAATAAAAGTAAATAGAATAAGGTTTTTAAGCTCTACTAATACCTAGAAATATTCTATAAAATAACCTTGTACCTAGAAGGTAATATTTTAAAATCTAAATATAGCTCTCTCTAGTAGATAATTATTAGCTTATAGCTACTTAAGGAATAGCTATATAAAAAGGTTAAGGTATATACTACTTACTCTAATAAGTGCTACCTCTGTAGCTACGTGGCATATAATTAAACTATTCTTACAACGTACTAGGGCAAGCTAATTCTCAAACCTAAAGTTAGTTCTTATATTATGGCAACTATCCTTTATTTAAAGCTTTGTTTTTTGTGGTTTAAGGACTACTAGCAAAAGCACCCTACTTGGCACAAGAAGGCTGAGCTCTCCATAAGAGAGATCTTTCGTTAATACCTGGATGCCGAGGATGAGGCTCGCGAGCCTTGAGATGAGCTTCTTTTATAGCCGCTACGCCAAAGGCTTCCTGCTGATACCCACGACGATTGCTAGGTGAAAACAATGGATATCGATCTCTCTCTACTCACCGGCCACAAGGGCCACAAGCGTGCGAGGAAGGTCAACGAGCTCGAGCTGTACTACGCCGTCTTAGCTGAAGACCTTGCTGCTATCGATCCGCGGGAGAAGGATCCTCTGATTAACTATCCGCTACTTTGGTGGCGTTAGGTTGGCTGTAAGGAGTATCCTACGCTCTTCAAGATTGCCCTCGATTATCTCTCGATACCTTGCACCTCATGCGACTGTGAGAGAGCCTTCAGCACTGCTAAGAGGACCATCACCGACGACAGGAACCAGCTAGGGGCATCAACGATCGAGGCACTACAGCTACAGAAGAATTGGCTGCGCAATGAGGTCGTCAACAGCCATCTCCGCGATCTCGAAGCTGTGATCAAAGGCCTTGAGAAACCAGCTCCAGTTCTTCTCGAGATTGATTAAAAATAGGTACAGTATACGGTCTCCTACGGTGTACGTATTACGCTGCGTAGCGTACGATTCTCGTCTTTGTACAATAGTATCGTAGCTCTAATACCGACCGTATTCATCTCTCGAATGCATCCGTAATTACGCTCTACGGACTGTTGGCCACGCTGTTCCCAAACTAGCGCCCGATGATCGGAGCCTTAATTTTCCGAATCCAACTTCTGCCACTCCTCCAACCATAACGTCACTATTTCCTGTATCATGTGATGAACTGAATTGAGTCTACGTTGCCTCATTTTTCGGTCCTCAGAACTGTCATGTTAGTGTGTTGCCGCGTCTGTCGGTACCGGCTAGTCACCGCCCAGGGAGCTTCTCGGTTCACGTTGGGACTTGAACCCTTGAGCGTCTCATGTGCAATTTGGATAACGAGCGTGGAACGGAGAAATTCAGTTCGTTCTCCTATATCGCAAGCTTGGAAGCCTGCATCCGCCAACCATTGTCGTTCCATGCCATCACTTCGATCGAACAGCCTCTGACCCGCAATAGTATATTCAGATGTCTGGCTAATCAGCCTATAGGAGCGCAAGTTTTGGAAAGAGAGGTGAATTTGCGGAGATGGAACACTTGTGTTGCCCATGCTGCGAAATCTTGGGCGAGGATGCGGAATATTTCGTACTTTGTTCTTTGAATGGAACGCAAGGACAACAGCAGATCACTCAACGCTAGACCAAGAACATTGTAGAGTCGAGGGAATCCGACCTAGAACATATGGGTACCATCCCCAACGCCCTTGACCAATTTTTTTTTTCATACCCCGTCCCAGTAATGGATACTAGTAGTCAAGATCAGCCTAGTCTCAGCTGTGCAGAGGTGTTATCCCATCCTAGCCAAAGGAGGCTATGAAATTTATGGAAGAGCCATTCGTCCTATGCCGTTCAGATCATCCGCTCTGCCACGAGTGCAGTCATCAACGCCAAGCGACTATTGGAGATGTGGTGTGAGACAGTGTGATCTGCTGTGCTGACTGAAGTTCTTACAGCCCATAATCGGCACGCTCGATGGGAGGTAGGTTGGCATCACGTCGACCCTCGGTCTTCGAAGTGAGACTTTCAGGTGAGGCAAAGGAAGCACATTGTTTCATGAAATCGGGGAAACAAAATTTTAGAAGCAGTCACGGATATATAACCGTTCGCCTGCCCACACTCCTTCGGGCACATATGAGGTGGGGATTGGACCTAGCCTTTATGTACCGGAGTTGCTCCTGCTCCGAGCCAATGGATCTTCAACTCAACTGAGCGACATAAACGCACCGGGTTGATTTCCCGCGGATCCGGATTGAGTATGATAGCGCCCAAGCGCGCGAGACTGAGGGTTGCATCTTTATAATGCCATACTAGATCGAACATACCGGACCGAAGCATCATCCACCAGCCGTCTAAGCGCAGGTTCGGTCGTTCCGAGCAGACCCGCTAACAAGCAATCAATCAATCCAAATCGCCTCCCACTTGATTGATTACTTGATTGCTGGAGCTTACTAATACATATATTTTGCTACCCTACGCAGTAGAGTAGCATTCATCGCCCGAATCTTCATCCCATATGTAGTTGTCGATGTGTGTAGCTACCGTAAGGTTTTCGACGATGGCTCCTTCTAGTGTAATGGTCAATTTGGCTGCGAATTTGTCAGTAAATACACCACGTACGCATATAATTACATACCTGCTTGCTGGCCCAATGGCTTCTTCATCTACACCTTACTACATATAATAGCAACTATTAACTAGAGCTTCATCCGCATTCTTCTCACCTCCAAAAGATCGCCAAGCTTACTAAACATATGCTTGCAATTAGCGCTTAATGCAGGTATTGTAAGAATATCAAGGACCATCTTTAATAGGCGCGGAAACTTTAAAGCCTAACTTAACTAGTACAAAATTAGGTTTCTAGCGTATAGGTGTTGCGCATTAATAGGCTTCAACTCTGTCTACTTTTCGTACTTATTATCTTTATCGTTGCCCTAATCTACCTCATTTTGGAGCAGTGTATTTTATAATAACCTCTAAGATCTTGTCATTAACTCCCTCGCACTTCTTTAAGGGTAAAGAGCATTAATTAACTTTGTTGTTGTGATAAGAAGCCCACAAGACTTCGAATACTCTATTAAGCTTTTGTAGCCACTTAGGCCTACTCTTCCACGCGTTCTTATGGTACAGCTTGTACAAATAATGTGAAAGCTCGGCTGCGTAGTAAGTTAGTAAATTGTTAAGCTTCTTATAATACTTATATAGCTTACTCTACTCTAACTATATATTAATTTTGTAGTAGGTTTTTAGTAAAACTTATTATAATTTACTTTAATAAGTTAATTTTTTTTTTAGTTTTATATTGTGGTGGAGTGGAATGGGAATCACATTACTCCGATGTTTGCTCGATGCAGGTGGATGGAATAGAATGGTTGATTAAACTATTAAAGAAGATTGAATGAATGAATGAGTGTTGTTGAATGTTCGATGTATGTTTCTCCTTTTTCTCCAAAACCCTCTCGGACTAACTAAACTCTGTTTCCAATTGATGTGGCGGATTCCTCCACCACAATCTAATTCAAAAAAAGAGTTAAAAATAAATATAACATTTTAGATTATACTATATTAACTAAATTTACTTTTTTTTAAAGCTAATTTATTACATTCTTAAAAGACTTAAGAAATTTAATATATTAATTAATAATCTATTAATTATAAAATATACACTTATAATTATTTACTTAATAAAATATATTTAACTTTTTATTTTTTTATTTAGTATGTCAAGTTGTTACTTTTGTATAATATTAAGTAATATAATAGTTAATATAAGTATTAAAAATATTTTGTATTTTAATTTTATAGTAAAAAAAATTAAATAAAGTTTTAGTATATTTTAACAAGTTTTTTAATTAATTTTAGCTTAGTATTAAAGTATAAAGTTTTTTTTTAAATTTTTAAATTTTTATATACTATTATAATATTTTAATATAGTTAATAATATAGCAAAAAAAATATAATATTATAAAATCTTAATATTATATTAATGTTAATTATTTCTATTAGTTATAAAAATGTGACGACCTGTTACATGCTATGATTATATAAAGTATTTTACATATAAGTTACTTATTACGCTTATAAGTTACGTGCTATACTTTTATATATATTTTAAAAGTACTCTATAAAAACCTTACTTTTCTCTCTTTTTCTATTCTTTTTTTTTATTTTTTTTATACTAGAGTAGCTCTAATATAGTGTCTTATTATTTATAACTACTTATAATTACATACAGGTTTATACTAGCCGTGATAAAAAGTAAGTAAATTTTTTTTCTAACTAATCTAATTACGTAATACCATACTATTACGTAACATTATATTAAGTTATTTTTATATATAATACTTTAGGTCTATACTTGTAATAAATAATATAAAGAAAATATATTTAAAAATCTTTTTTTAGTACTAGTTTTTTATAAGCCTTTTTTTATTTTAAAAACATTTTTATTAATATTAAATATAGTATATAACAAAGTTAATAAAATTTAGTAAAAAAGTTATATACTATTACAAGTTACTTTATAGTAGTGTTATTATTAAAAGTATTATTAAGTATAAAGTAGTTACTTTACTTTATGTAAACATTAGAAGCTTTACACGTTAACTATACAATTTTAGCAATTTTTTTACTTAAGTAAGTACTAGAAAGTTAAGAAAGCGCAACTAAGTACTTATTAATGTAGCTACCTTATAAGAGATAATATAGAAAGATTTTTATAAATACGTTTTTGCTACCTTGTGTTGTCTTATCATTAAGGTTATGTGTGTAGGTAATAGCAAATTAGCAAGGTTCTAGTATACAACAAGTACTAAGGCTTTATAGTAGAGAAGAACGAATCGTGTTATTAATTAGTGATTTACCTAGAAAGAGGATTTAGCAAGAGGGTTAATAAAAGCCATCAACTCACGAAAGACGGAAAAGTTAAATTTGGTAAGTAGGTAATTATTCGCGAGCAGCTAGTGTACAGCCAGCGAACGAAAGGCCTGTACGTCAAATCCCTTTATTTTATTAACAACCTCTTAAGTTACGTCAATCCCCCTACACTATAGATGTTAAAATAATGATTGTTAGCCGTTGCGCTACTAAGGAACTATCTTACCCTATTTATTAAAGCCGTGGCCAGCTTTCATCTGCATAAAATATGCAGCAGCCGAAAAAGTTAACAACATAGTGTTATATCTACCTAGGCGCCCCTAATTAATTAGCTTCTTATAATAACAGAACCTACAAATAAAAAAGAATTAATTAGGGTTCTTTCAACTCTAATAGTAATATCCATAGCGGTATATTCAGCTCGGGGTCGTCAGCAGCAAGAGCGCGCAATTTTATAGGTCTAGCAGCCGTTTCCAGTTGATCCCGTCGTAATTGAGGCAATCTGGCTCATCTTTATCTTGTGTTAAGGTGTCATCAGTGTTGGGCTCGGTGGGTGCGACGGCTTGTGCGGAGGGAGCTGTAGAGGCTGCAGGAGACCCCGACAGCTGTCGAAGACCTAATTCAAATGCTTCAGTACACTCACCCAACATATTTCGAAGCAACTCCGAGATAAATTGGGTAGATGGTTTGAGAAGATATTAATTTTCAAGTAATTGGCTAACCATGAGGTGCAGGAGCTGGGAAGCGAGAGAGCGAGCTAGCCTAGTTGGGTAATTAGATGTTACCCATCGACTTGCTCCAACTTGCTCCTCCAGAAAACATCGCCGGCTTGCTCCTACATACATCTGAATAGCCTCACCCTACAATCAATCAAACAATCGAGGCTCTCTTTAATTGATTGATTGCATAGAAGCGCGGCTCGAGGATTGATTGATTGATTGATTGCTAACATAAGCAATCAAGGAATCAAGCAAACAATTCTTGGCAGTCCGACTGATTGTTAGCGAGTCTGCTTCCGAGTAGCCCAACCTTGTCCACGCCAAGTGACCACAACAGTGTTCGTCTGGTTAGGTGGTAACTGTCTAGAGATCGTGCCAGTTTCCTTTCAACTTGAAGAAGGGAAAGGCATAATGATCTCATAGTCCTATCAAAACTAAGCTAGGGAGGTGGTCCAGGGGGAGAGGTTGGGGGTACTGCTGTCAGAGCCATTGGTTCGCGGACAACTCCACACAGCATCAACACCTGACGCTCCGTGGGTCCATTCCAAAAGCAAACACTTTGTCTGCTTATCTTGTTGCAGACCCAAAGTACGCTTCGAAGCCTGAACCTCACTAGGCTGACCAGTTGTGATGTAACCGAGTGCTGGCCTCTCAGGTAACTCCATTGCTTGTATACTGAGTTCTCCTGTTGATCCACCTGATGATCCTCTCCTGACGATCTTCTCCTGACGATCGTCTCCTGTCGATCGTCTCCTGTCGATCCCCCCTATTCTCATCTACAAAGCACATATTTAAGTAGGATAGCCATCCATAGTTATCAATTCATGAGGTTGCTTTACATCTTTACCCTGCGTCCGGTCAGATGTGACATACATCATTTGATAACTTTCGACCCGACGGAAGCTAATATAAGTCGGTATTTCGACGGTACAATTATCTTTTACTACTGGCCATGAATGCCTTCACAGCCTGCTAGCAGGTTTCGATTCCTGGTTCAGCCTTGTCTTACTCGGCTGTCTTCGCCAAAAACAGCGTACCCAACAACGGTAAACCGGCATGAAGATAACTCAGCCTTCCTGTCAAGTCGATATTCTTGGAAAATTGAAGCCACAGTTATACAGCCTGAGAGAGATTTTTTTTTCTTGCACCGCAGTTTAGGCCAGTCATTGGCCGCCTTTTGGATTTATCTTGCCTTTTATTTCATCCTGTCCTTTGCCTACATACCTGCATCCCTATGTCCACGAGGGCCATTTCTACCTTCTTTTTTTGTTGCCCATTGACTATTCAATGACGACTCTTTTGAGATATTGCGTTTCAAATCGATCAGATTTCGTATTGTTCTGCACCTTTCTCCGGTGTTGTTCCGTTGCAGGAGCCCCGCCCGATTACAATCTTCAACCTGGGATGTTTTGGCTTATCTACATGAGTTTGCTAACATTTATCACCCCTAATAATCTTTCCTCGCTATGAATTGTAAAGAATGGGGCATTTCGTAATATAGAGAAAGCAACTTTTCACCCCGCTTAGTGATCAGACAATGACACATGACAGGCAAGCCTTGTCAGGCCTGCCCAAGCGGAATGTCCGCCAATTTTGCATTTCCATCATTGGCCCGGAATCGTAACTTTGGCATCTCTCAATCACATACATTCGGCACATAGGTCATCTAGCCAAAATTAGAAGGTAGGGTCGTTACAAGCCCTTAATGGAAAAGTGTGGATCGGACATCTAACTTTGCCAATGGCATTAAACTATCTATTCAAGAAGAAGGTACAAGTGCATTCCTTGGAATTAAGGGAGAATTCATAAAACCTTGTTCAGATGACTATACGATACTCATACACTATAGGTCTTCAGTGACCCCGGTAGTCCCTTAGTACTGCAACCACTGAATCATCTCCGGCGAGTTGATATAGGCACACCTCTCTCTCAACCTCTGGCTCTTAATCTCCGGATGCGATTTCGGCCCATCATACGTCGACAATCCCTCATGTGGACCCCCAATCACATATATCGCCGTATTATTCGGCACCGAAAAAGCCTCGTCGAAGCCTTGAACAGTATCCTTTCCATTCTCCGACGGATGGCCCAGAGCCGCGAACGTAGACCAGGTCCGTGAAGCCCGCCGAGCCGAAGCGTAGTCCTCGGGCGTAGGGTTGAAGGGGTAGTTGGAAACGTTGTAGTGTGAGAGGTTCCCGAAGATGTAAGCGAATTCAGAAGTATGGACTGCGCCGAAACCGGAGACGTTGGCTATGGAGGCGAGGATGGGGTCTAAGATTGTTTGGTTGAAGTCGTAGAGATAGACATCATTACCTTTCTTGTGCATGTGCTCGGCCAAGAAAATAGGCTGGCATGTCATGATAATATCCCGGAATACCCTGGCCGTACGGTAGAACTCCGCTGTAAGGGTTGTGCCTGGCGGAGGCGAGAATTCGGATGCTGGGTACAGGGAGAGGAGATGCTGGACAGCGGAACTCGGCATGGTGGGGAGATAGCCTTGGATGAAGTTGAAGGTATCGTTTGGAGTGGCAATGGAATGGTCGGTGAAGTAATTTACATCGTCCTCCATCCAACCGATCATATACGTAGAATCTCCGAATCTTCCTTCGATCGCAAGTTGACTTGGCGGAGCGGGAAGGAAGTCGCCGTCGACGACGGGCAGCCAGATATCTCCGATGTTGTGGCTGATGTCGGAGATGTAAGTTGCAGCTGCAGCACTATAGAGGGTGTCGGTGTCGAAGCGACGCAGGCAAGAGATGGTTTCGGGAGAGTGGACGGAGGTAGCGTTGCACCCGATGTAGTTTACGAGCCGAGTCATGGCATCGATGGTGAAGTTGCCGGTGATGCCGGGCTCGAGGGCTTGCGATTGGCATATCCCGCGTTGGAAGGGTAGGGGTTTGGTGCCGCCGTATGCCATGAGTTGCATGCCGACTGCAAGGCCGCCGGACGATTGACCGTGGATGGTGATGCGGGATGGATCGCCACCAAAGTGCGCAATGTTGTCGCGCACCCATTCAATTGCAAGGCGTTGATCGCGTAGACCCGCATTCTCGGAGCCTTCTTTCTGGAGCGCGTCTGATTGCGCGAAGCCGAAGACTAGATAGGGTAAGTGATGCCTGTGCACTTATGGAGGCCTAACTCACGTCCAAGGCGGTAGTTCATTGCAACATGAATGACAGGTAAGCCATTCTTGACAGACTCCAGCACAAGCCCATCTGGCTCCGTTGTGGGCTCCGTATTTGAGCCAGTCCAGAAACTACCTGTCGTGACGTTAGCTGCGGCTTAAACGACGCTAGTTCGTGTACTACGTGCCTCCGTGAATCCAAACCATGACGGGAAGTTTTGCGTCTTTGTGACAATCTTTCGGACGCACGAGATTGAGGTTAAGGCAGTCCTCCGAAATATCCGTGGTGTTGCCCAACATGAGAGGCGGTAGCCATTGGCCGAGCTGTTGTGGGCAGGGATGGCCAGGTTTGGTCGCGTCGTATGTTGTGCCTGGCGTGCGGGCAAACAGCTTTGGAGGCTTGAATCTGTTTGCGCCGCCAGTGTCCTGGCCGTACTGGATGTTGAGGAAGACCTCGACGCCGTTCCGCTCAAAGCCTACGTATTTGACATCGTCCTCTACGTTTGCGACAAGCGACTTCGAAGCGATGGCAGGGACCAAAGAGGTCGCTGCGAGCAACAGCGACAATTGCATCATGCAATTGAACTCATAATACACTCTTGCAGGAGATAATTCGAGGGGTGAGGTGAACTTATGAAGTTGGAGATGAGGGACCTAAGATCGATTGGGTGACCTAGCAGCTGACACCACATGCTCGCCCGATTAGGCAGGCCATCTCGGCAGATCCATGTCCGAACCCTTCGAGGGGCAAAAACCAGTCCGTTACCACACGCCTAGCCTCTGAAGCGCAACACGTTCTCGTTTTTGCCGTAATTGAAATCTTGAGGACGAGAAATGGACTAAGCCAAGGTTGGGCATCCAAGTCCGACTCTTGGCATTGTCCGTGCTTGATGCAATCGCGAAGAGAAGAAGTGTTGCGCAATGCAAAGCTGACTGAAACGCCCGTAAAGCATCCCCGTATATGCATTTCTAGGATAAAAATGTTGTACGAGCGGCGGCTTGCCAGGTTGGATACTCGCCTCCCCATCTACGCAGGGCTCGTATTTAAGTTCCCACGCGAGCAGCTCGGGCCATCTCACCACGCGGCAACAATGTTTACTACTGAAAAACAATCTAATGTAATTTAACAACGCAACACATTATGCCTAAAATAACTCGTCGAAAATAATTTCAATATCATCCCACCGGGCGGCGGGAAAATAGGACTGATCGGAAAGTGTTGGACCCTGGATCTCGCGCATTTATTACAGGAGCTGTTATATAAGGTGGGTGCACCCTTGGAGACATAGTTGAAATTACGAATTTCGAGAAAAGCACTATCTCCAGGACTATTAACCGTGCGAAAAATCGACCTAAGGCAGCTGGAGTACCAATTTGGGACGCGTATTGTTACGAGACTGAGCTTGGAAGAGGCAGGCCAGAGGCCAGAGCGCCTGTCGAAGGAAGCAAAGGATGAGATTGTGCGGCGCGTTACCCGGAATCCGGAAAACCGCGGGACGGGGACCTGGCAGCTTATTAAGGACGAATATATCAAGGGCCTGCCTAAGTTTAATAAAGCGACGCTAGAGAACGTGTTCAACAAGGGTCCCCCATGAGCAGGCTGACAGGGGTCAGTGCGTCGAAACACCTCAAGGTATCGAATGTTCGGGAATCTAGTACAAAATAGGTATAAATTTCAAACGTTTCCCCATCACCAAGATGCTGTATCATACCACCACTTACATGCTTCCCAAAACACCCCTTCGCTACCATACCCACACGGAACTTGCCAAGATCCACACATTGTTCCATCAAGTTAGATGGTCTAAGGCTAAGATCTCGAGAGAGACTGGAATACTAAGGTCTACAGTTATCCTCTGCCTTCAATCATAAAATGTCCCCCCACCGAAGCTGGAAGGGCGGCGTCTCATGCTAAATACCCCCGTTCGTCAACGTCTTGTTCAACATACAACTCTCGACCGTATACAACGAAAGAAGCCCTTTACACAGATAGCTCATGAGCTTGAAATTCAAGCCTGCGAAAGGACTCTTCTAAAAGCCTTTACAAAGAAGGATACTATCAAAGGAAGGCTATAGAAAAGCCTCTTCTCACTCCAAAGCACATAAATAATCGACTCTTTTGGGCTCAACTCCATCTAAATCTTGATTGGGTCTAGGACCGTGTTATATGGACAGATGAAGTTTCCTTTCGCTATAGAGGAGATTAAGTATAGGTACAAGGAGTGCTGAAGAGAAGTATTTCTTTAAGTGCTGTGTACCCAAGTTCAAAGGATATTTGTGTATTATGGTTTAAGCATGTATCGCCTCAAAGAGAAAGGGGTCATTAATTATATGGGACAGAGAAGAGGTGGGTAACTTCAACTTAGAGTCGTACATCCAACGGATCATTCCAAAGATCAATGAATTCAAAGAGGAGCACGAGCCTTTTGGGGTTGGATCGGGCAACACAATTCTTATGGAGGATGGAGCCTCAACTCATACAGCGAAGGCTACAAGAGTTGCCCATGCAGAGGCTGGTACACTGCTTATGTGGTGGCGAGCTAATTCACCAGATCTCAACCCCATAGAGAATGTGTGGAGGCTCTTAAAATACCAGGTTGGATTAAGATTTCCTACGACAAAGGGAGACTTTGTTAAGGCGATTGAGGGGCAATGGGCGAGAATTACAATAGAGGATATACAGAAGTATACGGGGACTACGAAGGAGAAATGTGACGCTGTACTTGCTGCGGGCGGTGGACATACACTATACTAGATGGGCTGTAACATACATAGACGAGAAATTCCATACAAAACTAGTCAGTTTTGTTAGCGATTATCCGGCTTTCGATGCACGGATCATTGCACTGACCACTGTCAGCCCGCTCATGGGGGACCCTTGTACGAGAGAGGCTACGTATGTAGGAGGCAAGGTAATAAGCCAGAGTTGTTGCTAGAAGAAATTGAAGAGCGCTACTACTGAGCCCTCGATCACAATCCAGATCTCTATGAGGTGGAAGATAACAAAGGTTTTGATTTCCTTAAGGTAGTCTACTCCTACGAGACACTAATAAGCAAAGACGGATCCATCGTGCATGGATTCTGCCTGAGGAGAAGTATGAAAAGGACATTGAGAAGTCACAAGTCAAAAAGTACCCAGGGATACAGTTCTACGGCTGTTTTACGTACGATGCAAAAGGCCCTTGCTAAGGAGAACAAGCAGAACAAGAAGTGGGCCTACAGTCTTTACGATACGGCTAGAAGAACTCTTCGAGAGATAGGAGAGCAAAAGCTCAACTCTCGCAAGCAGCCTTGGACAAAGGAGTAGGCCTATACGCGTGGAAATCGTACACAAGGAGGCGTTGACGGTTGGCGACATCATGAGGAAGTCCTCAAGCCTCTTGCGAAGTCTTTTACTCTCTTAAGGCGCAAGGCAGTGATGTACTACTTCTAGGGGACAGTGTACCGGCTCACACCTCAATATTCGACAAGGACTCCCTCGCAGTCAACAAGATCAAGAAGATGTGTTGGCCTGGTGTGAATGCTTTCTACGGCAGGAAGCTTACGGAGCCAAAAGGGGGGTACAGGATAGACTGAAAGACGAATACTTGAGGAGTACTCAGGAATCGGAGGAAAGCTAGATGCGTGCTGACACGTGACCCGTAGGAGGAGCGAGGCTAGGCCGTAGGGCAGCCGAGAGCTCTCCGGGTGGCTGGTTGCCGGAAGTACCGTGACACTTGGCTATTCGCCGGATATCAACGCTGAAGCGCACGCCTGGCCCTAGATTCAAC
This sequence comes from Zopfia rhizophila CBS 207.26, assembly GCA_010093925.1. Taxonomy (NCBI): domain Eukaryota; kingdom Fungi; phylum Ascomycota; class Dothideomycetes; family Zopfiaceae; genus Zopfia; species Zopfia rhizophila. The sequence continues at coordinate 2,999,806 of ML994617.1, forward strand.
GACATATAACTAAGGACTTCGAGCTTTCAAGAACTGAAGAAGAATGCATCGCGTATTAGGAGTATGAGTGGGAGAAGCTACTACAAGAAACAATCAACAAGTGGATTGACAGGGTTCCAGATATTGTTCGTCAAATTATTAAATGCAGAGGTGGCAATTACTTCTATAATGGGGGATAGTGGGCCTAGAGAAGAAGTACATGATTCGGCCCTACCCAACGTCGCGAGCCATTGTTACACCTAAAAGTCGACTAGGATAGTTTTGTACAATGCGAATGATTTCAATTCAAGATTTATTGTAAACACCAACTAGGTTTATTGTTGCATATAGATAGGATGACGAAACGTAAGGGCGGGGAACGAGCTCGATAACTTGGCGGGGTGCCAAAGCTGTTGCAACAATATTATAAATACGAGCGCCTTCGTATCCCCAGCCAGGGGCAGGAGCTCCATGCCAATTCGGCTTAGCACTACGCCACATCATCTGGAATCCTAGCACGCAAAACTCAACAACCTCGTTTATTTTGGGAAACCTTAGCATGCGTTAATGAATCTGGTACAAGGCGTCTCGTTTCAGTCCGGAACGTGGTGAGGGCTGGGCTAGCAGTCGACAGATAAGTTTGGTCAAGGAATCGAGACAATGGAGAAAAAAGGGCGTCGGAGCAGCAATTATGGTGGAACTGCAGATGCTAAGGAAGAATGAAGGAGGAAGGAGGCATGAAGCCTGAAAAGGCTGAGTGGGAGAAATTTGCATGACACTTACGGGCTGCATTATCAGCGGAAAGCAAACATCCTCTCAACTCTCTTCTCTGGCTCTACTAGGCATGCAATAATGACTACAAGAAGCTTTTCGAGGTAGACCTAGGCGTATAGATGGAACATGGTAAGGTTCAAGTGAGAGAGTGTAAGGTGAGGCCCAAATTTGCTTTTTGGCACACCCACTTTTCCTCCGCTATGCCGTTAACGTCGCACCACCGGCCAGCTCCGACGCATCCTCCAGCCTTCCCTCTTACATGATAGAAAAAGGATTGCAGCAGAAAAGTCAAGCCCCTTATTGAGAATACAGAAGATGTTTTCAATATGAAAGGATTGTCTAATATTACTTCCCAGAAACCCCTTTCCTTCTATCACACTTTCCTCTCGCCTCCAGTTCTAGTAGCATCCATATGATCTACTTGAAGGATAGTACCATTCGCCAAAAAAAGGGGAAGCATGTTTATCTTACAAGTGATATCGGCTGGAGGCATGTGCCCATCAGGATAGGATTGCGTATACTTTGTGAGTGCAGTTGGACGAGATTGTTAGTCGACGCATGCTGTGTCATATCAGCCTCCTCACGCGCATTGACCTGGAATGGTTGAAAAAGCTTACTCTAACGGCGTTCACGGTCAGCAGGATAGGTTCCGGAAAGAGTGCTGATACTTTGTGCGCACTAGTGATTGGTGAGTTGAGTGAGATACTGGGAGAGTGCTTGGAGTCTGACCTTAATTTTCGATAGGTATGACGTTGTCAACTGCGTTTCCTGATGAACATGATAGGGAAATCCGTTTTCCCTCCACATTTTCCGGTGGGATGTTAGCCACGCTTCCATTCATTTGCATGCCTGGCGCAACGGCAAAAATGCAGACTTATCATCAGACTGCTGGCTCGGCGGAAATTGAAATCCCACTCTCTACACGCTAGCGCAGTGCCCGCCTACCAATCGCCCGCATACGCACTCAGACTCCTCGTCTTATCGAAATGTTCCTTCCACACTTCCATTGGCGAGATATTCCATTCTAGCGCATCGTTGCAGCGGGGTCACAAACATCGCCATAAATGGCTTATAAATCATTGGCTTTCCCTCACATTCGTAGCATTCCTGTGGGCTGTTTAACGCTAATGATGTGCCATTCTTCTGCTCCAGATCCATTAGAATCCGCGCTGCCTCTGGAAACTGAATGATTGGCATATACGTCCTACCAGGGATCATATGTCACCAACGTGGGTATCCGAGAGAGAGACCTGTCCGAGATTGAGGTGGGATTGTCTTTCATATTCAGCACCACTTTTCGATTTCCTCTTCGCTTGACATATGAAATGGACACCTCTCTGGTCTGGCAAGGTGACAGAATTGGAACAAGGCTTTCACCGCATTGGCAATGCGAGGAAGGCTGGAGAGTAACGTGCTGATCCGATAATCATCCGGATCCGCAACACCACCCAATACAGGGCTGCCAACACGCTCTAGAAATAGCGTCGCAAACGTCGAGCTAAGTATTGCACCATAGCTCATCCATAATACTACACCCCAGCATCTTCCTTCTCCCATGCTGTACCACTAACTCCTCGGTAAAACGGCAATATTTCCCTTGTCACTGCCGGTATGTTCGCACATTCCGCCGTTTCGTTCAACTGGGCGCTAAAATATTTGCCGAACGCGCCTGCGAGCCGAAATTTCGAGGCTAGAGCTGAAGACGAGACGTCCGGGGTTAGCACCGTGAATTAGTCAATGAAATTCTTGCAGAGAGCAAGGTAGCCGGCAAAGTAGTCGATGACTGGACTGCTGTGCTGTACGCCGCGTGGATCGACGCCGATGATATTGCAGCAGGGGCCGGAACATGTCTTGGGATGGTTCCGTTTCGGCAACGAGTTTGAGGAAGGCGATGGCTGTTGTCCCGGCAGAAGGGTCGATGTCTTCCAAGGGCACCTAAATCAGATATAAGGAAATGTGGAAACGAATATTGCGTTGGTGAAAACCTGTAGTCTGGGCGGAAACAGCTTAAGAACTGGCGTGAGGGTAAATGCGAAGGAGAGCGTGGAGGACAAGGTCGAAGTACGTATTAGAGAGTAAACTTATGTCGAATCGGATGCATGTAAAACTCTCATAACACTGTGTCCAGGTAAGAACTAGTAATATTAACAAGTCAACTTTATTTGTCGTTGAGGTTAAATATTTTTGCTTGTAAATAACCGTGAAATAGATCAATTAATAATAGGAAAAAAGTCGTAGTTAATGTTGCAGCATGAGGTAATTACAAAATAGCTCTAAAATTTTAGAATATATCACCGCCAATTATTAAAAATATTGTAAGTATATTGTAGTAACGGATAATTTAATGCAATTAATGAAATCCGTTCACAGTCCGTAATATAAACCATTATTGTTTCGAGAAGGCGTCAATAGGAACCAATTTGAAACATTGATCGTTATCGAACTGTTTTGCGAAGCGACTACTCTTGAAAGATAGCGCCAAAATGCCGACTAGCACTGGTACTGACATTGAATACCTCATGTCGCGACTCGATCGATATAAGACAACTCACAAACGCAGAAAGGGGGAACAAAAACTCGAAAATGATAAGACTGGAAACTAACTAAAAATCAGGGGCATCGATAACCATAGAAATGAGGTTGTTAAATTGCGGTGCTTCTCAACTGCAGACTTTCCTCAACCTTAAGTACCACCTCTGGATCTATACCCCTGACGACAGCTATTAGATGGGGCTGTGTTTGTGAAGTTGGGGAAATTACCTTATGTGACGACGACCTGCAAGGCCAAGGTGTTTTCCGAAGTTCGGGAATAAGCTGGACATCGCCCGCGCAAGCATCCGCAAACGTCTCCTATAAAGAGTTATGGCGACGATGGCAAAGTGACTTGATGGCTGATGCCAGCTACTTCGGCTTCATGGAGGAGGTCATGCATTGACGGCTGGAAGTACTCGTAAACATTGTCTAGAACATTATGGATTGATTCTTGCTTGAAGGTAATGACGGGGTTAAGTACATAATAATCAAATGGCGGTAATGACAGTATGACGGCATCAATGATGCTGTAGTAGCGTCTGTACATTGGGTTCTGTCCACCTTAACGCAAGATAGCAAGGTTGCCTACCGCGGTTATGCCAAAACGTCTTGCACATCTTGGCGCACAAATCACTAGACTTTGGTGTCATTATTAGGGCATTAGGAAGTGCCCTTGTATGCGCAATTTGCGAAAATCGCCAGCCTCGGAACGGCAAAGTTATCAGCCATCACGACTCATGGAGATATTAAGTAGCCTCGAGCAGGCGGTGGGTTAGGTATTGGTGTTACTCTTGGGGAAAAGTCGGGGCCGTGATGGATGAATAATTGGCCGTCATGTTCTGCGTACCTTTCATCACATAGCACGTGACGCTTACTAATTAACCAACGTAAACCTTCCTGGGCTTCCCTCACGCTGATACATTCAACTTTTTACTCTCCCTCGTCAAGAAATCTCCTTTGAATCGCCTGCAGAATCGGCAAAAATTCTATTATTGAGTCGAAATTACTGTGAAGCCATCGTTTTAGCTGCCGCCACTCACAGCGAGCACTCGGCGGTCTTAACCGAAAATTTTCTCGAATTATCCTTTTCCTCATGCACGAACGCAGTAAGACGTTATGAACTTCAAGGATCTCTGTAGAAGAAGAAAGAATATGTCAATCAACTCATATTTCCATACACATGTCCCCGCTCACACTCCAGGTTAAACTACGCAGAGGTATCCGGGTATTAGATTCAATGAAAGCGACTTCAACAAATTGCCACCTATGAGGTTCGACGGCTTATTACCACCGCGAAAATGTTATCGGCTCACCAACCTCTTATGCTACATCCAATGTGATTTCTTTCCGTTTCGCATGGACCTCGTCCAACATCCGGCCAACCGCGTTAGGAGAAAGAGCTGGTTTCGCCGTTCGTTGCGCCGTCGTTTATGAGGATGGAATTGCCGATTTAGGCATGACGTCAGGGAAGCTCGAAATGACCGAATGACAATCAAAATCCCATCCAGCTCTCATGTTTCCCCATGTTTTTAATACTCGAGCCCCATCTCACCTACTTAAGACTGCGGAGTCGCCTATAAATCGCTGTCGCACAGGGATATTATGTTGTGGTTACTATTCGTCGGATAAAAGTTGCCAAGTGATGGCTTCAATCAGGGGAGTGGCGTCTCGGTAAAAAATAGCTGACATTTAGGAGTCACCGTCAGGTTTCATCATCATGATCAGTATACCTCAGGAAAGCAAGATGTCGGCCGTGTCAAGTTGTTTCTGAGAATACTGGATGTCAATTATCGCAATAGCTGAATGCATTCGCCAGGCTGCCAATTCTCCGACGGCAAATGTGAAACACGTTTGACTTCTCCCAATTCCAGAGGCTCCTTTTCTGTGCCTGCATCTACCCCAGACTCTGCAAGTTCGTTTACTGATCACAATCTTTAGATGAATACAAGTTGTGGCCAGTAATGTCTCCGATGGCGAATTCCAACGACGAATGGCTCCAACAGCTTTTCGCATGCAATCAACCGGATCGACATACTCAAATCTGCCCAATGGTAGGAAGAGCAAGGTTCCTCTCTCAACGAATTGTTGTAATTCTTCAATATGGAACCCTGTCAAGACCTAGAACGAGTCCCGCATATTCTAGACGTTGGACATTTTGTTGTAATTGCTTTTCGTACTTGCTTTATCCTATTTTTTCAACTACGCTAGGGAAATTGGGTTTCCTGGCCTTCGACGGCAATGGGAAACACTATTTAGGCCAGCACCCTTCATCCACATCTTCTAGTCAAGTTCTATCTGCAGTTCAGTTCGGCTGCTTGAAGGCTGTGGATTCTGGTGAACTTCTCCTCTCCCTTTCATTTGCATTTGGTTTTACCGTCACAACTTCACAATGCTTTTCAAAAGAGAATACGTTCCTATAGTTGGGGCTGTGGGGGTGGTGTCTGCCCGTGAGTCAAGAGCTACCCAGGAAGAGCGCGAATCTAGCTAAATTTTAACTGCTTCAGAACTCTCCTCAACCAGCATAACTGCAATCTTTTCCTTACCTACGACTATACCGGTGCTTCCCATTCCGCCTTCTACACTTCCAAATGGCAGCGTAGTGGCTCCTTCTTTGGCCACGACTTTTCCTAGCACTTTCGTGCCATTGACTAGCACCCTTATTCCTCATCCCTTGACCACATCGAACATCAGCGTGCAGGTTCCACCCGTGCAGACTCCACCCGTCAGCTTGCCGCCTGTGGGCCCGCCATCTATTCCATCAGGCCCAATCCCGACTCCTCCCGTGGGCCCTCCACCTTTCCCCACTAGAAGTTTCAGCTTTCCCCAACCCACGGGTAGCTTTAGCTTCCCCTTCCCAAGCGGTCACCGCTCAACCGGTGGATTCAGTTTTCCTCCCTTTTCAATTCCTTCAGGCTTTACTGGTAGCATTCCTCGACCAACTGGTCCACGTCCGACTGGAGGGTTCAGTTTCACGTACAGCTTCCCACGACCGACTTTGTTCTCAACCTTCCCGATCCCCTCCGGGCCGAGACCAACACCTCCAGTTATCCCGCCATCGCCTCCAACTCCACCTGTCAGCCCTCCATCACCTCCATCTGGTCCTCCACCTTTCCCGCTTCCTCCAACAGTTCCAACCCGTTCCGTGCCTGCCCCGCCTCCATTGATCTCAACAATCAGTGCTAGCCTATCTCTTCCTCCACGCGCTATCGAAGCCAGAGACACCATAATCGTGAAAGATCGCGCCGAGCATTTAGCACCTGAGGTATGTGAAGCGAAGCGCAATGCCATCCGCAGGGCGCTCGACAGTTGGCACGCTTGGGTAAGGACACAAGAGGCGGGTGGTGAGATTGGAAGACGGCTGAGGGTTGGTGATAGGATGTAATGTTCGCGAAGTTGCTACACTTACTATTGCGCACCGTCACGCTCAGGTCGCGCCGCAAACCATTTCGTGATATGGATGAATTGGAGTAGCGCAACAGAGAAAGTGAGTTTTGGAGTCTTTGAGGGGATAGTACATCTGCTTCTTTTTTTTCATGCTGGAAATTTGTTGGTATATAGGTATAATTTTTCTACGGTCTAATTCAATACATTCATTTCTGGAACTTTGTAATGTTCACCGCGCGACGATCATGGTAGCGTAGGGCCGCATAACCTTGTGTTCTAAGTACCTTATACATAAATATGTACCCTTGCCAATAACTACAACACAGTTCCAGGTCCGGCGGGACACTCCGACACTACAAACTACATCACCTCCAGTACACTTCCTTTACCTCTACGCTATCTCTAATTGTGGCTACAGGAAGTTTTACAGTTGTAGATTCAGATACCTAGACAAGATAATTTTGGGTTTAGGACAAAATATAGAGTGCAGTGCAAGTTAAAGTCCAAAATGTATTCTTATGTGTCCCACCAGAGCTGGAATGGTGCAGTATATGATGATAATCCAGCCCACTCCAATGTCACTAGCACAAATTCATGCGTAGGACAACGTGCAATCACAGACACTCACACAGCAGTGAGAACAAGAAGCCGGTTATCAATAAATCCTTTCGATTCGCAATGCTAAATGGATATCAAATCCAAACTTCCACTAAAGATCCCCCAGACCCATCTCCACCAATATCCGGATTTCAACAATCTACGAACTAACAACAGGATCCTGAAACGCAATCACCCTCAACTTCTCCAGTACCTGAAACTTGGCCATATCCCCACCCAGCTTGGCTTGGATCTCGGGCTCTCCATACTTCTGCTGGAACTTCTGAGCCGCGGGCTCGTCGGCAAAGGTCATGATGGAGACTACGTCGTAGTCGAAGTCGGCAGCGCTGCCGCCAAAGACGAGGGGCGTGAGGCCAGAGGGATCGCTTTTGGCGCGGCGCACGTAGTAGCGCGTGATGGACTCGGGGAAAGCATCGCCGACGAGAGATTTTAAGAGCGGGATGTGTGTTTCGTCGTAGTGGGTGGCAAAGTCGGTGGGGGAGACCTCGGGCTTGCGGGTAATGAAAGCTGCGATTGTGAAGGGCATTTTTGTGGGTTGGGTTTGGGTTTGAGCTTCGTGTATATCGAAAGCAATATTTTGGGAAGTTGTTATTGGAGGTAGATTAATGTGATTATTTGGATTGGAGGTTCTCGGTGGTCTGAATGAAGACTGAAAAATGACAGACGAAGCTCTATTTATCTTATTCTGGTGTACTTGATATCACAGGTATCATTCCGAATGTCTGACTCCGGCGGTGACGGACGTGCCTTTCTTTGACCTATGATATTTTTTCATGCAATTAGGGTTGACGGGGTTGTGGGACTATGACGGTGTGTGACTGATGATTCCGAAGATTAATTCGGGGAACATAGAAAGGCATCCTCACGTAAGCGCTACCCTGTTCCGTAACACCTGGCAGCAAGATGAGAAGAATCATGGAGCTGAAAATACTCGACATTACCCGAAACCAGAACTGATAAGGCGCTATTGGTAGTGTTTGAAGGTGTGTGTTTCTCTTCTGTCCCATCTGGTAGTTGGACAGAATAATGAGGATAACGATGGAGTGAACTAGACATCGTGTTGAAATTTACGCCTACTGTGCTGAGTTGCACGCCAAGTTCCGAAAGCCAAAAAGCATTCCGATTCCCGACCTGTGTTTCGAGAACCAACGTTCTTCCAGCTACAGCTTACCCCAAGCATAAAATTTAATTTCCAACAAGTTCTAGGTGCTCACATTTCACCTTAAGCCACAGTTCAAACCCCGGATCTCGTAAGTTTTCTGCACGGACCTTCACCGCCACATCTTCAGCGGCCTTAAATAGGTTAGAGTTCTCATCTAAAACGGGAGCTAAACACAGATTAGCTGCTTCACTGGTACCTTTATTCACGTCCAACGACAAGGATCTGCACAGCTTTGGTCGACGAGATCGAAGTCGGTATGCTTTGCTGCCCTATGCCTCAACGGGGTGATTTTTGTTGGACAAGTTGAAACATATATAGCTGTGCAAAGCCAGGCTGCCCCGCCAACACCGCTACTTGGTTGGGTATGCAAAGTTGTTGTTTGGGTAAGATTGACGATTTCCTGAACATTCGATCCTAATTTCACAAATGAAGCTGAAACACAAAAGGAAAAAGGTAGCCGACCGCGAATTCGGATAGAACGGCAGCCCAAGCCGTGTCCGAATGGTCGTTGGTTGGCGCCATTCAAATGCGATCGCAACTATCTGAAGTGAAAATGGAAAAGCACAAATAATACCCATGCATGAGACCGTAACTCTACATCACTGATATCTGCTTAACGACTTGTGCAGCGTAGTTGATCTCTAGTGAATGGACATTCTTAAACCGAGGCGACTTTGTTAAGGCTGGTAGCTTCGTGAACAGAATCGTCTCGGAATACTCCTGGAAGATTGAAACTTTTCGTGATGCCCATTTCCCCCAATAATTGACTTGCGTAAATGGCCATTTAATGATTTAACTCTCTAATATCCGCTGCAATTAGCTGCGATAGATCAGTACATATCTTCCACACCTGCCTTAATCCCATTACTCCGTATTCTCAAAGGCGCCGACCAATATCTGGTTAATAGATCATCTGGGTGTAGCGATAGTTTAGAAGACCATATTCGTGGAATTTATCTAGCGTCTGAATGTGTTGTGGTGTGGGCAATGCTAATATGTCATTCTTCCAACCCTCGCGGATTTAGAGTTGCCTCAGACTGAGACCATTCCTTGGAATTAAGCAATAAACAGTTTTAGTTCCCAGTCGAATCCATTCTTACTCGATCCAGAAACCCAGGTCCAGCTCTGTAAAGCTTCTGAAGTCATATTACATGGGAGAGAAAGCTAAACTAATGGTAATGGAGGCAGTGTATTCTGCCATATGCAGTCAGAAGTGAACTGAAGTAGTATATTTTTACATCCACGCCCGCGTATATCTCAGGATGGGTGCCCAAGAATGAAAGAAATTAGAATACGATGCGAATCACGTGATCCTATCCTGCCTCGAAGCCCTGGAGAATGTGCATTGAGAATTGACCGGAGCTTCGAAAAAAAAAGTGCGTAAAGAAAGAACGCAGTGAACAAATTCAAAGTTGTTCCAGCCAACGTGAACTATCAATAATTAGGTCTTTAGGGATGCTACCTAGCTACCTAAAGAGTGACCGAGGGACCTTCGTACTCCGATTAACAAAACACGCATAGTTGTCGGAGAAATAGCGCGCAATAACTTCTTCACCCAGAATTTTATAGACAATACTTCAAGCTCCGCCCTGCTAAAAACGACCTCGTCTCCTTATATCTAATCCAGCAATAATTGCCCGCGCCCGCTTACATCTACCCCAACCATGCCAGCAAATCCAACCCCTACCTTCCGCAAACCATATTCATTCCTTCCGCTCCCGGCAGATATCCGCATTTAAATATTGCACTCCATCGCACCGAACGCCGTCCTGATCCTTGAACCTCTGGCCAGCTATGCCGGCCACAGCCTATCCTGCAAACAGATAAGGAAAGAAATGGAGCATGAACATCTCCAAGATCTACTCCCATACCCCAGGTCCTTAAAGCCGACGCCAAGCATAATTACGGCATAGATATCCACATCCAACCTCTCACCCTTTTCCACAACCTAGGGAATATCACGATTGGACTTCTAGGGATAATACTACGGCGGCGCATTGATCGTATGTTGGAGGATTTCGCTCCGTTGTTGTTTAGCTAACTCATAATTGTGCTTGAGAACGATCCGGTGGCGGTCGATTTGAGGGTTACGCCTGCCATTCTTAGAGAGCACGCAATTTCTGATAAGGGGAGCGTGTTCTGGGTTTGCTGAACGGAGCCTGTCCACTGGGAGCTTTCTGTCTCCTGGAAGTTTGCCTTCCTCGGCGCTTGAATAGCTAGTGTTTGGTGTTTAAGTGGGGAAATGTTTTTCGGGGTCGGGACGAACAGATTACGGCTGATGTGTTTGAAGAGCAGGTTCAGAAGGGTGTATATAAGGGGTGGCGAAAGGCTGAATGGATTATGGAGGATGGAAGAGTTATTAGCGTGGTTTGCAAGTTGAGTTTGTCGAGAAGATCGAGACTACGGAGGATGAGATCTTGATGATGGGTCAGGATGGCTCCAGCTTGGACTTTAACTTGTATACAGCCCTATATTTCCAATCAAATTCGAAATCCCCCCCCACGGGAACTTAGATCTGGCTCTACAACGCTTCCTGTAGCCACAATCACAGGCATCGTGGAACTCGAGTACAGGTCTTGGGGGGGCGATGAAGTTTGTAGTTGGCAAATCCCGCCGAGCTTAAATATACAGCAATGTACATGGACCAATCACCAATATACACACAATCTTTTCAACCTATTTCCGTATCTTCACGTCTTTGCCTTCTTGCCTTTCGTGGGCTTCTTGGCCCCCTCCTTCTCACCACCCGCCCCGTTCACCTCATCCTTCTTCCCTTTCTTCCCCTTCACCACTTTCTTTCCGTCATTCTCTCCCGCCTCCTCGTCAACCTTATGCCCCACTTTTTCCTAGTTTTCATCCCCCTTCCCCTCAGCCAACCCAATAATAAAATCCCACTCCTCCCTCGTCACCCTCGAAACACTCAGCCTACTATTCGTCACAAGCTGCATCTTCTCCAACGGCCCCCCACTCTTCGCAGAGCTCTTAATCTCATGCAAATCCACCACATCATCAAACTTCCTCACAAAACCAACATGCACATGAAACCACTTCGGATTCTCCCGATCCGACTTAGAATCATAGTATGGATCTTTTGGATCAAACGCTGACTCGTCCACCGTTGCTTCTTTAACCACTTTCATTATTCCGACGATACCGCTGGGTTTCGCATTGCTATGGTAGAAAAATGCTAGATCGCCTTCTCGCATAGCGAGCATGTTGTTCTTAGCTTGGTGGTTGCGGACACCTGTCCAGGGTTCTGGTTCTGTACACTTTTGTAGGTCGTCGATCGAGAATGCTACGTTTACTCCGTTCTCATACCGTGGGAGGGGTTCAGCTTTGAGCAGCCAGAATGTTTCTTGCTGGCCATCGGGAGTGCGGTTCGAAGGGTTGGTCTTGGACGTTTGTGCGGGTTTGGGGCGAGAAGAGGCTGATTTGGGAGATTTGGCTTGTTTCTTCGGTGGAGGAGGATTCCTGGAGAGATATCGATGTTAACAGAGATTCTGTAGTTCAATTTGGCAGACACACGCATCCTTCACATCCTCATCTACGTCTCGAACGCGCTTCTGACGCGTCGATTTGGGTGTTCTTGTCTTTTTGGTTGGAACTTGTTCAGATTCTGAAGTGGCTTCAGTGTATACTGGAACCTTGATGAGGGAATTACGAGTAGATTTCCGCGTGCCGGCCATGGTTGTGGTTGAATGTGGGGAAATTGAGGAGGCCGGGAATGAAGTGAATCGCCGAGCGGAGCGGATATGCTTGGCATTATTCTTAGTCAGCATACCCCTTCCTCAGCCTTCACCAGCGCCTTGTACCTTCTACTAAGTTGAACATTTCGAGTCAGTGAAAATACTTCCGGAATGTATCTTGTTAGACATTTCAGAAAGAAGAGGCCTCGTTCTGGTACTCCAGCGGACAACAGGGTACAATATCCCGATGCGGAGGACAGGCACCACCGTTCATCGCAGCCTCGTCCACAGCCAGTTACTCCAACATCATCTAGTAATATGGCACAGCAGATGTATTGCCCTCTTTTCAGCAAACTGTCTGCGGAGCTTCGATTACTGGTCTACAAAGCGAGTCTAGGTGATCTCAGCAGACCGACGCATATCTTGGTCATGACCAAGGGTTTCAGCTTCACCAGATGTCTTGAACCCGATCCCGAAAAACCTGGATTGGACCATAAATGCGGGTTTCCATTCTACTTTGCACCTTCTCCGGGAAATGATGGATTTCGTGAATACCGTATGGAGCCACCATATATTCCTACACGTGAACGTCTCGTATCTCTCCTCTTGACCTGTCGACGAATGTGAGTTGCCACCTCATGTGATCATGTTCGGTTTTGTTAACGAATTTGTCTTCATAGTTATTACGAAAGTGTTGACATTCTCTATACCCACAATATATTTCACATAAAATTACTTGGCACACTTCAGCTGTTCTCAAAGTGTCTGATGCCCCATCGATTTCAATCCATACGTATACTGCATCTGTCCGTCGTGCTTCAGAAAAAGCTGCGCCGTTGGGATGATAACATTTTCTACCCACCGGAGGACGAGGCAGAATGGGATAATTCCTGTGCCGTTCTCGCAAGCATGATAGGACTTCGAGAGTTGAAGATCGAGCTGAGACACTCGTTCTGGCTGGAAAGGAATCCGGGAGAACTTATGAATGATGAATGGCTGCTGCGAGCTCTGAAACCGCTGTCGACTATACAACTCGAAGTTCCTATTTTCGAGGTACAGATTCCGTTTCAGCTCACCGGGAATGTTAAAAGTAGGCTTGGGCAAATCCGGTTTGAGATCATTTACGGTGAACCACTTTGGTGATGGACAATCACCCCATAGTATAGCGTTCACAAAATATCTCTTTTTTCTTTCGGGTGTTTTTGGACGTTGTCCCATCCCAAACGTCGGTCGGACGTTCGCACTTCCACTCCTTCATCTCTTCGGCCCTTGAACAATCCATCTAGCCGCAACTCAGGGCCATTAAGAAGCCCCGTAGGACAGGGACGAGATTGCTCTAAGCCAATTTTTATTGTTTCCTTATACCTGTCTCGCTATCCAGAATTGCTGCCATCTGTCGCCGCAACATGTAGATTACCTAATTCTGGCCCGCTCCCATAGATGACGATTCCAAGACACATAAATAATGTCCTACTTTTTTTCCTTAATTTCGCAGAGGATCTCTTTTGTTTCCTAGCAATCCTTCCGAAAATCTCATTCGCAATAAAGTCGTTCTGCGTTTCCTTTCCATCTTTGTGCAAGGGTAGAATAGGTGCCCGAACGGGGAACAAGGGCAAGAACAATAGAGATAAGAACCAGTTTGTATACTCACGCATCAAGTATTCGCATTCACCTATCTGCAATCAACGCCAATCACCAGATTTCAGCGTCCTGCCTGCAGAACTACGGCTCCTCATCTGCCAACACTGCCTCGCCGATCTAGAAAGACGTTACTCATATTGTTCTGATGAAGAGGAACCGGATTCGGCATATCCGATGTTTTGAAGACGACATTCCTCGATCCGGTTGGGACCACCAGTGTTGGGGCAGTCTAGCGTGCTAGGGACGTAATCCGTATTGCGAATTCCTCCGCGCATTCTGCCAGAGCTAGAATCTTGCTATAAGCCAGCTATACATTTGGCTCAAAGGCCGGGTGTATAAAGCAAGAAAGTTATGGACTTAGATAGCGGGAGCTTCGATAGCCGATATCAAAAGGTGCTAATCTCCATACACATGCTTCCACCATCGTTGCATTTCTCAAAGCCAATACAGCCCATTTCTCCTCTCCCTTCCCATATTTCCAGCTTACACTCACCCTTCCTTCATCAACCCGAACCCTATCCTTTTCCACCCTACCGTCCCTTTTCCCCAGGCAGTCCCGTTCCCAAACCCAAATACTCCTCCGTTTTCTTCCCATCCGCATATTCCTCTGGACACACCCTCTCCGATCACGGCACGTTAAATCAACACCTAATATCCCGCTCAAACCCTGCACTACTCCTCCCCTGCGCGCCCTGGGCTTCGCTTTCACGAAAATTTGGCTTATCATCTTTATAATTGATATTTGGGATTTGTGTTGATACCCTTTCTCTGCGCTGCCAGTTGAAAGCCCTGTGTCGGCAAACTTGCTCACTTAGCCGAATTGGATGATCGTTATGTCCTTGTTCGTAGGAGCTATGACGACGATGTTGAGGTTGTATGAACCACATTTGACGCGCTTCTTACGAGGGGGACGGGATATGTGGTGCGTGTTGTGGGGCCCGTAGAGGTACCATCTGTGGGAGGTTAGTTCGGGACAGCAACATCGACCGGGTGGGATGAAAATGGCGGGAAAGGAGGGAGGCATACTCAACAAATGAGTTCGCATACTCCATCTCCTGCTGTACCCGGAGTTCATATCTTGTATCCTTGAAGGGCGCAGTGGGCTGTGGTGGCAGCGACGGCAGTGATGAAGACGATGGGATCTGCACCTTCTCATCTCGAACGATGCGGTGCCACATTTCATGTCGACTTTGCCAGAAGTTGCCATACTATGAGAGTCCAGCCGACGTGCGTTTTTGATGAGCGGCGCATAAATATCGAAGAGTGAGGTCCTTACATAAAGTAGTACCGTCGAATCGACTAATAACTTGGCCGCAAATAAAATCGCAATCGGCTTTCCGATCCCAAAGGAAAGTAAATTTGAAGCCAGGGCGTTCGCCTTTCTCGGGACTCCTTTCGCAAAAGGCACTCACCTCTCTGTAGCAATAGCGTGAGTGAGCAGACTTCTCTGAGGTTGCTAGGGTAATGAATATACTTATTCCACCGCTCAACTTCACGATTGAGGCCCTCCTTTTCGCTGCAAACCGCTTTTATTGAAGAAAGAGTGGGATACTGTGCCTCGCTGATCATTTTGTCCAACATCTCGGCATACGCGAGCTAGGCCCTCGGGTGGTATCCACAGGAATTAGGTGAAACCAATGGACGCACCGACAGCCTCTATATTCCCCCTTTTGTCATCTTTAATATGAAGCTAATGATAGAATATCGGAACACATACCTCTGTACACACGCTATCATTGTTACCAACGCAATCCTGGTCTCCACAGACCGGCGAGTTCGGGTTTAGCTCTGCCTCCGGATCCGCACATTGCTTCTTTTCCTGCTTCTCCCCTCCTTCCCAGAACTCTTCCCGCGAGAGTGCCATATTTCGAAGATCCGCTACCGGTTCACCAGCTCGCAGATACTGCCACCAGTTGTAGTGAAAATAAAGGATGGCCGCCATGCCCAACCCAGCCAATGCATTGTCGAATCAGTACTAAACTCCCTCAAACTAGGAAACTCCACAACCATGTCCGAAATTGTGTCAACAGGCTTCTCGATGGCTGGATTTGTATACTGCAGAGATAAACACATAACATCCATGCATCTTGGATTAATAGGCTTGTGTCCCACCGTTCCTGCATTGATCCCTGGTTGGACTCAGGTCTCGCTACGAAGACCGGTCTGTGTAAGGAAAATTTGCCAAGTATTTCGCATTGTCTTCAGGAATCTGAATGAGAACGTTGCCTCGCTTGTGTTCATCGGGATCTGTCGTAAAAGTACTCATGACCGGATAAGCACTGGAATGGGAGTTAGAACGGAGATATAAACGATATAATTCGGCTTGATGGGGTCATTTGAGAATGGGAAACATACGTCGCGATCGGTGGTGCACTGGTTGACTGTTGTGATAGCGATTTTGTGCGGGTCATCGATGGCTGTTTCGATCAGCACACTAGACACTGCGGTTAAAGAGACCAATTGTGATATCAGAAAGTTGGTAACGCATGTGAGTCCGTAATATGGGTTGAGGTTCGCCTTTTTCCACCCGAAGTCGCCAGGAAATAGCTGTGACAATGAAGCTAAAGACCCAGCCTCCAATGCCTTTGATGACCTGCATAGGCGAAAATGCTGCAAGCCATGGCTCCAAGTTTCGTGATGGCTCTGCAAGACCCTTATGAGACTCATCTGACAGTCCTCCGTCATTGAATCCTTACGCTTCCCCATTAGCACCGCATTGATATCTTTCATAATATCGGGCCCAAACACGACGTCAACTCCGTTCTCAGGGATTTCATTGAATATTCCTGTGGGATAGAGGCGAATATCCCTACCAGTTGGCAGCGGAGATATTCCAATAAAGAATGATTAATCCTTTGTGAGTACTATGAATTGAGTGACTTAGATTGGTGGGAAAGTACTGGGTGACAGGCACCGCGTGGAAAGTCGGAAGAGGACTTCTCGAAATGATCAATGTCTCTGGAGTAACCTGCATCGCTGTTGACGCTAGATTTTCGAAAGGGATAATGAGAGAGAAGTATATCACCGAGATGAATGAACATTTTAGGTAAGTGAAAGAGAGATCTCGAAAAGGGCTTCAGGTCAAAATCCATTTGCAGATTGTTCCTGGTCCCGGCGACTTTATGGACCTGACAATATCCTGACAACAGATCGTTTTCCTTGGGCCAAGGATACCAGGAAACTTAGCTATCGTATCACTGCTGTCCAGTTGCCGTGTGAGCTCCAATGGTGTTCCCCCCGCCATTATCAGTATAAGTATATTAACAAACCAAACATTCAGAAGTATAGCTCGTACTAGTTTCCACAATCGAGTCGTACTGCATTTTCAGTGGCCATTCGTAATACAATTCCTCAACAAATGGCTCATTGTGCTACCGTTGCATCGTCCGAACAGAGGGCACAACTGAGAACAGATTCCGACATGAGAAAAGGCAGCTCAACTTCGAACGCAGGGATTTGATGTTCAAGTCTAGCCAGAGACCCCAGCATTGCGAGGAGCCATTCGTCATTTATGTATTCCGCTGGGTTGAATTAGCGAGTTAGTGTGTGTAGTCGGAGCTGTACCTTCAGCTTGTGAAGCCCTTCTATGCTTTCAATGACCTTGCAACAATCTACTCAGTATGTCCGGTAATCAGAAGGAAAACGCTTCCGGTGGCAAGATCATGCGTGTAAGGCTTCACTGAGTATGACGGACATATGCAGTTGACGAATATGTTGGAAACGTTTCGGCAGAATGCCTTGATGAAGAAGATGAAGCGTGTGGATTAATCTCACGTGAAAGATGTTGCGCGTACAGAGTATGCCGATAGCCTCTTGGTATCTGCTGGAAACATCTCGATTAGTCAAAATCTTGGAATGGAAGGGAGGTGGGACCAACCCACATTCGCCGACGAGTCAGTGGCAACGAAATCACGTGCTCGGCCGACCAAGGTGTTTGTGGAGGACAGTAGCACGCTCCATTCCCCAAGACGCCACAGCTGGGGTCCCGCCAAATGTAGGGCCACGAACTGGGCCAGAATCTTTCTCGAAGCACCCAACATAGCAAACCTCTTGTCCACCAAAAGTATATGTGCGAGCCTGGATAGCTCGCCCATTGCGTCCTCGTAAATTTGAATCCTGATCTCAGGAGAAAGCTTGCTGAATAGTGGGGACTGTGCCTAATTGCCCATTGGGAGGGGATGATCATGAAAATATCGATAGTGCGCGAGGGCGTTGGGCTAGTAGTGGAGCTGGCAAGCCATTTCTCACATGCTCTTCTTCACTCTCTCTAAATATTCTCCGCCACTCGCGTTCTCGGTAACCGGCTGCTTGGTGGAAAGAAGTTGAAGTGAAGGAATATCTGGTGAGAGCCTCGCATCTTCCCAGCTTTCACGAGGAACTAAAAGGTCCAAGCAATACAAGATGAAGGGCGAAAAAATAGGTAAGTCTGGAAAAACCCAGAACAAAAAACCCCAAACCAGCAACATGCTTGATGGCTCGTCGAGAGGACAAGGGAAAAAGTGAAATCACATAAGTTATACAGCGAACACAGTACAATTGATACGAGGTCGGGCGGCATCGGACGTGAGAGAGTGAGCGAAGGTGATGTGGAGGTGTGAGTGAGGGAGGGCAAGTGGAAGGGGTAGACATGTATTCGGTAGCCGTAGCTCCGGTTCCGGTCTGGCACCTGCGATTGGTTGTCCTATACAGATACCTGATTTGATCGATACTGCCTCGTTCCTCAAGTGCTTCCTGACTCTTATCATTCAAGTCCTCAGTCTCACCTCACTTCCCGGTGGCCGCCTCACACGCCTTCAGGCTGCCCACAACCGCAAAACATATCAGCGGGGTAATCGCGTACGAAATCTACATACACCAATTAGCAAGACTCTGCATCTTCCGTCAGACATTATCAGCGTTCCGTACCGTCAAGAACTTAGCAATAGCCATCTTCTCGATTTCCGGGCTCCCACTCACATCTGCGAGTGCAGCCAAGATCATGGCTGGTGGGCCAGTGGGCATGAGCATCATAGCAAACCAAAGCATCGGGTCTGCGTCTAGAACACCGGTCTTCGTCGCCAGCACCCAGATTAATGGAATGCTGATCCTATCCACTATTCAGCACAGGTTAAGTTGGAAAGAAGACGGCAATCCTACGCAGGCCAAAGGAAAATGCGCGTAAAAGTAACAGCTACCATACTTGTCCACGGTACATTCCCACTCTCCTCCCCATTCTTCATCTTCCGAAGACTCTGACTCAATTTCACACCCACGACAATAATCTGCGTTGATGCAAACAGATCCCCAACATTCTTGATGCTAGAAGTAAGCCACGCATTCAGATACCCACCCTCGTTCTGCTCATTGAAAAACCATCTATGCAGCGGCGGTGTGAGTCCGATAATGGCCCCAATCATCGCCCCAATCAACGGCGCATTCAAAAAAGCATACAGGATGTCGAGCGCATCTTGGCTCCAAGGTGGCAAACGGTCCCAGTATTTTCCGCCTTTTTGGTACACTACGCGTTCGGCGCGATTGCTCCTGCGGACGATGCGACGGGGAAGTAGCGATGTCTCTTCGTCGATCAAGGGTTCGTGGGTTAGGTCCTCACTCTGCTGTCCGCTCTCCACGTTGTCCTCTTGCTGGTTGCCATCCCCCTCATTTTGTCCTGAGTCGTCCTTGTCGTCTTCGTCATCGGACGCGTCTTCCTCGCCTGGTCGAAGCAAGCGCGGGCCGAGTGCGAAGGTCAGTGAGTTGCTGACCATGGCATTGACCAAGAAGTAGCTCTCTGCGCGATCAATTGCCGAGCTCGATGTGTCTCCATCCAATATGATCGCATCGAGTATACCGGTCACACTGAGAGATTGGATAAGGAGGAGGGGGAGCGAGGTGGTGTTGTTGAAGGTGAAAGCGGGTGTGACCCAAGAGGGCAGTTTGAAGGCGCGTGTCGCGAGAGTGCCGATTCCCATCGAGATGAGGCTATACACTATCGCCCAGACTATCAAACATTAATTTTTCGCTATTGAGTTTGAATATGGAGGGCAGTACTGAGGATGGGCACGTATCGGATCGCGGTGCCTTGATGCAATTCCGACCCAACCTTGTAAATCAGCAGCGCGGGCTGAAACATGCGCACCGTCATCTTCGACACTTCTTTCGCGGCTTTGTTCGATAGGAGGCCATATTGGGCGGTCAGGACGCCGAAGAGGATGGTTATGAGGACCGAGATCGAAGCTTGGAGGGCTCCAAGGAAGGGAATCACAAGCTCCGATGATTTCATGCCCATCTTTCTGAATGGGCGGAGGATTAATTTGGTGGGCGAGGAGGAAAGTGAAGGGATGCACCTGCTGTGGATGGCATTGTGCAGGATATATAGGATTTGGCATGGGAAAGTGGAAGTTGGTGATACGGGCCATGGGCTTTTATGGGGCGTTTCACCATGATCGACGAAATCTACGTCATGCTGCAGGAACGCGGCTGATGTTGCGTGAGCAGCGGAATTGAAGGGGATTGGCTTCACTGGCCGCCGGTTAAGGTATTCCCTTCACTGCAGTCTCTATGCCAAGAGGTGAATGTACGCCTTTCTCATCTGAAACCCTAAGTCTGCCCCACAGTCACGTGCACGACGTTCATTTCTTAGCCACCACTGCGGTTTGCCCTTCATAAGTCGCAATTCTTATCCCCCACCTATAACATCCTCCTCCATCTTCGCTAAATCGGCATACCACCTCCCAACTTCCCTAACGCACTCTTCAAACCCCTTAAACCCCTTCCCCTCCTCAAACAACAACCTCTCCGTCAACTTACTATCCACCCTAAACGGCATATTAACCGGCACATTATCCCTCCCAACAACGAACACGCCCCTCTCGACCTCGTCCCTAAACTCCCTCTCCACCATATCCCCCGCCTCTCTCCAAACTTCCCCCCCGCTCAATCCCTCCTTTGTTGACGCCGCCGCAATGAACCAATCCGGGATACTCTCATCCGGGACTTTCGTCTCGTCTAAGGCTTCTACATGAACCCGCGCACAGTCCTCGAGTTGCACGAATCCGAAGGCGTAGCGAGGGGTGACGTCGTTGAAGAGTAAAGCCTTGGACATGCGGTCCATGTACTCGAATGCTTCTTTCGAGGAGGATATGAGGTTTGAAGGGCCAATGGCGGTGCCGGGTATGACTTGAACAATTGAGAAGGGGAGATTACTAGTTTTTAAGGAGCGGAGATACGACATGCAGTATGCTTTTGCGGCGCTGTAGGCGCGATGGGGTGATGCGAGGGGTGGGCGGAGGGTTGCTGAGTGGGGGTTGACCTTGATAAATTCTGAAGAGTATGTTAGGCTAGGGGAGGGATGGGAGTGAGAGGCGAGGGGAAAGATACCGTTAAGAACTTCATTCATTCTGGTTCCTAAAGTGTCTCCGTCTTGCGGACTAACAAGACCAGCGCCAGCCTGCGTGAACACGATCCGACGAACCGTTCCTGATTTCTCGGCTGCGCGCAACACGTTCTCCATACTCTTTACGAAAGGGTAGTATATCTCATTGTCAGGATGATAGTGCTACAATTCACGATTAGCAAGATCCACTCCATTCTACCAATCTGGTTCAATTTCCTAGATTGACGCACGGGTTTCGGCCACACGCCGGCGATGTGGACTACATATTTCGCCCCGGTAATTGCCTCATCGTATGCGCCAGGAATGGTGTTTTCGGGTACGAGCGCATATTCGACTTGAGAGGAATACTCTCGCAGTGGTGGCCAGCTTTTGATCGTCGAGACGGCGTCCTCTCGTCGGACAATGCAACGGACGCGGTATCCGATGCGAAGCGCATAAAGAGTTGAGTGATATCCGATGGTTCCGTTTGCACCGGTTATCTATGGCAATGTTATTGGTATGAAGAGTGACATCGGAGGGGGGGTTGTACAGCTATGAGACCTCGGCTCTCAGAACAGTCGGTGGTCTGGGCCCGAACGGGTCTCTCTCGACGATGAAAGTGGTGAGGAATCATTAAGGTATTGGAAGAACTTACCTCTGATGGTGAATTATGATTATTTATTAAGCTTCTTTCGCATGTTGGAGAGTCTTCGTCAAAGGAAAGTTGAATTGGTGTCTTATCGATAAGCTCACCCCACCTGTTCTCACTACCTTCTTCACCATCCCCACAATATGTGGTATTCCCAACTTCAACACTACACTTCAAAGGAACGGCAAAGCACGACAACGATTCCATCTAACCTGTCACAAGCGTTGGAGCTTCAATGTGAGAATCTGCAAGCTACAGAGTTAATCTCTCGGCCTAATGACAGGAAGTCACGCTTTCTGTCAGGTACCAGTGTCTCCTTAAAAGGCGCCCGGACCGGTGTTTTCCTACCGGTTGGCCATGTGGGAGTGTGAAAGCTGTTGTTATCGTGTGATTGCAGCGTTGTGTGATAGGTGCTAACTAAGCGATGATTAAGCTCAGCTAAGCCCATCTAAGAAACAGAAGCGGATAGAGAGCTGTCTAATGCCCGGGGCTCCAACAAATGGGCAAATTCCGCCTCGAATAACAGGGGGAAATATTGTTAGCTCGGCGCTAAGCACGGACTTTAAGCTATACCAAAGAACACAAAAAATAACACTTTTCCCGAACATTCGACGCTGCAAGCCTTACTTGACTCAGCTCACCTTCGCTCTTACCAGTTTTTAATGCTTTGTATGGTTTAGCGCAACCATTTGTGCTTAGTGCCGAACTAACAATATTTTCCTCCGATACCACAGTACAGTACAGTATAATCAAGTGGCGTTCCTCAGAGACTGGCTCAGTATGGCTGATTCAGCGGCTTAGCGCCAAGCCCCGTACCAGGATTGCCCGTGCCCTTAGCACATTCAAAAAACCCATTTTCTCTCACAGTTCCACTAAATTCAGCACATCTCGACAAAGGTACGGCCGGTGCGGGTCGGCCACCATACATCAATTAATTGTCGTTATATGTCACTTGTAACCATGCTTAAGCAGCTGGACTCGTTCAGCCAGAACTTTCACTCAACCTCATGATGCCATCACCCATCCAGTCTCTCGCCGTGGACCATTTATCCATGTCTCGAAGTGTGTGGATTCAAACGCGCTCTGTGTGTGTAAGCTGGCGTAGATGAGTGAAGTCTCATCTGAAGTTAGCCGGGGCAGCCCATCCGGGTTCGGGACAAGAAGCAAACGGCTGTTAAGAGCTGTGGCAAATGCCTATGTGCAGTACACTGGTTCTCGAAACGCGAAAGGGAGTCATCGTTTCTGCATCACGATGTCCATATACAAGTTCCAATGATTCCAACAAGAATCGTGACTCCCTTCATCCACCAGCTCGGTACTCCAAGCGCCCCCTGGATATCCTTCAGGATTCCCCACAGCATCCCGAACAACAGGCTGGGAGGAAAGAATCCAATGGCGAGAACCCACCAGATCTTGACCCCATCCCAGTCTTCCTTGTAATAGATCTCCCACGGATTAAATTGGAATACGAACCTAACACTACTTCATCCTCTGAATCCTTCCAAGATGGTTGCTTCCAACACGTGAAAAAGGACAGCACCGTGAGAGACACATACCAGTCAAGCTGCCAAGGTGTTACCCATTCAAGACTGTAACCGAGCAACGCCACTGATTCCCCTTTTTTGTCGACCCCACTGTCGATCGTTACAATGCTTACAAATCCTCCTTCTAGTACATTCCACTCATTATTTATATATAGGATAGCTCTACTCAGTTGTCAATCAATAGAGTTCTCTCCATCTTCTTGCGTCCCTCGAAGGTTGCTCGGTGACAAAGACTATCATGATGTCCAATATGCCCCACCGATGCCAAATTCTCCCTGGAAATAAAATGCATCACTATGTCGCCCACGCCAAAAAGTAGTCCTATCCCCGTTGCCAACATGACCAAGCCAGGAAATTCGTTTCGATCAAATATTTCGTTAGGCATCATCACAAGAACCTAGACACGGAAAGAAGTCTGTGGCAGACCGTTAGCATCTGTTACGTGCGCTATTTGCATATACGGGCCACCCGTACCTTGCAATCTTCTTGTCTTCACGCTCACACGCTCTATCTGCAAACTCGTATCATACATATTGTGAACGTCGCCTGCCGATTGCATATTCGTCAAAATATAATCCTGCAGCTCTGGAACAGGCTGTAGCAGGTATGGCACGTTCTGGTACTGCTGGATGTCGCGAATGACTTCAGCAGTCTTCGCGCGCTTTGCAAAATTGACAAGGTTTGTCTTCTTGATGAAGGATGGGATACCGTCCTCAATGTATGTAAGATTCGCAAGGTATACACCTTGTTTATGTTGGCTTGTATAGAGGCTTATTGTATACTAGCGAACTTACCGAAAAATGGTATGCAAGGTGGGTTGGCCTTGCGTAAAGTGTCCCGATATACTGCAAAGCCCTTTCTGTTGCCTATTACCTTCCGCATATTCTCCAAGGTAGCCATCGACTGGGCGTTCACAGCACTCCATGTTCTGTTCAGACGATAGATAGGCGCAGTCTCTAATGCGGACATGATCATGTTAGGCGTCGAAAAGTTGTTCAGCAGTCGGCATTTCTGTGCAAGTTAGCTTGGAAACTCGTCTCTAATTGAAGGATACATACGTCTGCAACGTTAACGAAATGTTTAATAACGATTACTCTTCGTTTAACATCTTGTTGTGTGAGGATCATTTGGGCAACCCAATTCGTCAACTGATTTAAGTAAAGTATCAGCGCTTTGACATTCGCGGCTGGATCAGGTTCGCCTGGAGCTAGCTTTTTCTGCCAGGCCTTGTTCAGGCACTCTGTAGGCCCGATCTTCCCGTAAAGCCTTGATTCAATAATGGTCAGCTGACGGGCGAGCTCTGTGGGATCAATATTGAGGAACTTTAGTTTCTTCATGCGCTTAGGAAGAATCGGTTGTGGCATCTGTGTATTCAGGGTAAGGGTAAGGCGCTTGGTTGGCATGTCTGAACCGCGGGAGCGTTGCTCGACTAAGATCATCAATGGAGCAGCACCAGGAGTACTGGTCGTGGCTACGCGACCCTTCACGAAGTTATACACCCTTTGTATCAGAATCCTAGTATCATCGTCATTGCCCTCAATCCAATAATTGTCGAGCCAGCTCTTGAGGATATTTACGACACGGAATCTGATAGGCTTTTTCTTCCTGTCGACCCAAGTCCGATAATCCTCCTTAGCTAGTCTGTACGGCGGCTGGATACTCCATCTCTTTACAAGCATCTCGAAAAGTTCCGAGGCGGTGGTAAAAGTCTTGTATGTGAGGAGGAAAATATTGTCGAAAGCCGGATCAAGGCGATCATGCCGTGTGAGTTGTTCGACAAGACCGGTAAGAGTTCCTCCTCGAAGCTGTGGCGGAGTAAGCTTGTGGTCGTAGGATATTTCGCATTCATGATCAAGCATGAGAAATTCAGGGACCTCCTCGACGGTTGCTTGTGGTATTACGGGAACCGATCCAATATCAGTTGAAATCGGAGAAGTTGCGGATCCTGTGAATTCCTCCATGATATTTGTGTTGGTGGTTCGGAGCGGAGAATTAGCTGAGACACGATCATCCTCATATTCTATAGGATGCCAATATTCATTTCGCTCGAAAATCAAAATGCAGAGTTCAGTAAACACTTAATGATAAGTATGGAAGGAATAGATTTTCAGCTCGGACAATTCTACGGAACTTACCTGGAGCCTGGCATGCAGGAATGTGGAGCTTGACCCCACCAAGCTCAGATCTCCCGATCCCGATGTTATGGAGCGGTCCATCACTCCGCCATCTCTTTCATCCCGTATACAGTAACCAAAAAACATGGCTTCGGACACCTGCCTCACGTCGACACATCTTCTCAAATCCAACTGAGACCTCTTTGACATGTCACAAGACGCAAGCAGCACCCCCAATAGCACCAATGGCACCAGCAAGAAACTCGACATCGTCATTGTACGCTCACCCTCTGCACCAGCCTGTATCTTCAATACTAATAAATGTTTTAGGTCGGCGGCTCTCTGGGCGGCCTCTGCACCGGCCTCGCCCTCAAATCTCTTGGCTACACCATAACAATCCTCGAACGTAACCCCACACCCCTCCTCCACAATCAAGGCGCCGGCATCGTCACCGGCGGCGATACCCTCGGCTTCTTCAAGAAATATGATCGCTGCGGCAGACAAATCGCAGTTTCCTCCCAACGTCGGCAGTATCTGGACAAGGATGGGAATATCGTCCATCGTGAAGATATGGTGCAGAATATGACGAGTTGGGATCTGGTGTATTATATTTTACGCGCTAATTTTGATGGGGTAGAGAGTGCGTATTGTAGAGTACCGGAGAAGAGAGATGGGGATGGGGACGTGAGACATTGGCATGGGTGTAGGGTTACCGGTGTTAAACATAAGAGGGAGAGGGTTGAGGTGCTGTATACGACGAAAGGGGGCAAGGAAGAGAGTCTGGTGGCAGATTTGGTGGTCGGGGCTGATGGGCCTAGTTCTACGATTCGGAGTGTGCTGCAGCCGGATGTTGAGAGGACATATGCGGGATACGTCGCTCTGAGAGGCACTGTTCCTGAAGAAGCTGTATCGGATCATACGCGCGAAGCGTTCAGTGAACGATTCACTTTTTCTTATACGAAAGGTGTGCAGATCCTGGCATACCTTATTCCTGGGGAGAATGGGACTCTGGAACCAGGGAAACGACTCATCAATTTCGTTTACTACACCAATTTTCCGTCCAAGTCTCTGGATGAGCCATCGCCCGAGCTTGCGGAGCTGATGACGGATGTCGATGGAGTCAGACACCGCATCACGATGCGACCAGGAAAGACCAATCCCAAAGCATGGGAAAAGCAGCGTCAAATCGCGAAGGAAAGGCTCCCGCCACAGTTCGCGGAAATCGTGCGTGCGACGAAGAAGCCATTCGTGCAAGCCATCACAGACGTCATCTGTCCGCAGAATGAATTTCTAGGCGGAAAAGTTGTGCTCATAGGAGATGCATTGGCGGGTTTCAGACCGCACACCGTTGCAAGTACAAGCCAAGCTGCCTTTGATGCCATGCTTCTGGCAGACATGGTTGAGGGAAAGGTACCAAGGGAGGAGTGGAAGAGAGAGACGATGGCTTATGCGAGGATGATTCAGAAGAGGGGTGTGGATATGGGGAATCGGAGTCAACATGAGGATTTACCGTTGAAGGAGCATATTCATGATAGGAACCTAGCGAGTAAGCCGAGGGAGGAGGAGATATGGCCGGAGTGGGTGACGAGGGATGTTTGAGCATTCCATTCATAGATTTTGGTTCAAGGTACTTTTTATATTCACATCTTAATCAACCAACTCCGATATTGGAGTGGTGACCGTCATGTGTTCTAGAACTACCCCGCACTCTGTATACCCCATGATCTTAATGAAAGTTATCAGATCTTCTTATTACTTAGCATCGCAACATTCACTTCCATTTTTTCACTGCACTGCATTCCATTGACAGTTATCCATTCAATAACACCTTAATCAATCCTCAATAACCTAGAAAGTCGTAACATATAATGACAGATACAACCCCATCATCCCGCTTCCTTACCCTCCCTGCAGAGCTCCGCCTCGCCATCCTCGACTTTGCTCTCTCTTCCCAAAACAACGGCGATGGTTTTTGCAACCGCAGCCCCGTCTGGCCTGGTGGTCTGTACCTGGACGAAAACTACTCCTCCTCCTCCTCGAACCTCGGCATCCTACTCACCTGCCGTCAATTCCGGCACGACTTCACCGTACTCGCATTCTCACGCATCCCCTTCGTGATCACCGACATCTACTCCTCTCTCCTCACGCGCCTCAATATCCTGCAATCCCATCAGATCTCTGCGATCCGGCACCTGACATTTGTCGCTGGCGCGCGACAATTTAGAGAGATGGTGCATTGGCACAGATATCCATTTAATGTGGAAGCTTTGAGGTTGGATAGCTTGAAGGTTGTCTTACATCGCAGCGCACACTGGCATTATCCGTCGGATTTCACTTCCGATATGGTATCCCTGCTCCGTCGTCTCCAACACGTGCAATCTCTCTCTTTCTTCCGGAACGGGGCGAACGTCAAGGGCTTTTTCAAGACTTGGTATAATAGATTGATAGGATTGGTTTTAAAGGAAGATCATTATCAGCGATATGATGCGCCCAGTGCGCCGAATGTAGAGGATACGTGGTGGGATTGGGGATTTGATGATAGCGGTGAGTGGTTTGAGTTGCAAGCGAGAGAAAAAAGGGCGTTGCTGGCAGAGGAGGAGTATTTGGAGGGGATGAGGCCGATGGTGGAGCGATTAATGAGGGAGATGGAGAGGGAGGAGGTGGATCCGGATCCGAGGGCTAGGAATGGGTGGGCATGAAAACTGCCCAATAAACTGAGATATAGAGTGATATAGGGGGGTGTTGAAAATTGCGGTCACTCCAGACATGACCTCAAGGGCGCACCTCGTAAATTTTTGGAAAGAGACTTGAGCGCATTTGAGCGACCGCTGCGACCGACTATTACCGACTTTAGGATTTCATGATGTCTTTAGATGTAGATCTTGGTACGTAATCGAGACGATTGGTCTAAGTCAAATTCATATAATCCATCCTCATGAATTAGCTACCTCTCGACATTCGATTACTGAAACGAAAGACAGCTTGTGATAATTGTGATTGATGGCGGCTGCAGCGGCCAACAGTCCGACAGGAGACTTTGTCAGCATTCATTATTTATCTGAATAATTCTCATCGGAACCACGGCGGTGGGAAGCTACTATAGTGCCATCAAGGACAATACGGTACAACAATCGACCGGCGGAAGGGTTAAAGGAGGTGAATAGGTATTAGGGTTTACGCTCACGTGGGTCTTACGTACGTAAGATAGCTTTAATCCTCTCTTAACCTCATCTCATGTCCAGATTGAATTTGGAAAGCATAGCATTCAAAATGTATGGAATTGCTATTGATTACTATCCTATGTATCCTGCGAACTACCGACTTTAGGCCTAATCAGATAACGCACATTTTCTGGTCTCCCCTCCGCTCCCCTCCCACGGCTTTATATTTAGGCAGCATTGCATCAGCAGTGAAACTTCATCGCCGTGTCACGACTTAGAAACAACCCTTGCGCTAATAAAACTTACAAATATCTTGTGCTTCACCGACTTCAATCATTAACTAAATATTTAACTTGCTATCCCATGCACTGCCGGATACGCTACTAGTGAGAAAAACCACGCCAAGAGCTAATACAACTAATCAGAGACAGTAGATCTGTACCATGTCGGCATCTAAGAAAATTAAAACGTTGCGAACCCGAATGTTTACATTTGAGATTAATCCGAATTGCGCCACCGCAACTTTGAGATATGCTATCCAGAAAGCCCAAAAAGCAAGGGAATGATGAAGATTGTGTCTAGCCAACTCCTTATCCAAAGGTAACTGAAAACACCTTGTCCCAGAGCTTCCAAATGACCGATTCCTGCCCGAATTTGACCCCCTTTCCTATTAACAACGATTGCCCTCATGGGAAGCCAAATCTACGCTCGGGATTAGACAATTCGGATGCATTTGATAATTTCAAGATATTCTTTATAAACGAATTAATATATCTACTTATCTATTACAGTAGGTACAAAAATGTATGTAAAAGACTCTAAAAAAGATTAAAAAAAACTTTAATAACTATTAAAGGCCCTGTAAAACGTAAGTACGTTTATTAACTTAATTTAAAGTAACTCCAGAATAAATTAGATAGGTAGTTAATAAGATATTAATGCTAAAGTATTTAGCTAATTATTGTGTAGGCATGTACAGTTTAGTTTAGTATTTACCAAGTTCCATCTTTTAAAAGTTAGTAAGCTAAAGCTTGGACGTTTTCTCTAAAATATCTAGTTAGCTATTTCTAGATTTAATAGTATTATACTTAAACTGTTACGGTGCGGTCCTATGGGAACTGTTACTTTTGAGCCTGTCCGGATTAAGTACCGTACAGAGCCTCCGCACAGGCCGTGCGGGCCCCCTCATCTCCGGAACCTTATATATATTCTGTCCGTAGCCTCTGTACGTAGCTCCGTAAGCTACGTCTTATAATCCACTTTATACTATATACTGTTGTTATAGTTACTAACCTTGTTTATACTCTGTCGCCTCCTGATATTATGTAGCTTTACCCCTACATGTTAGCTCCGTAACCCCCGTTAGTCCCGCAGAATAAAGATGAATTCCTGCGATCCACATAGGAATAATCGTAAGAATGGCTAGACTATATTATAGTCCTTTATGGTATCTATGAAGGCCAACTACAGCGACTTGCTGCTACCGCGGCGGAGATAGCAGACCTTCACAAGCAAGTTACAATACTTAAGGGAGTTTGTAGCTACCAGAAGAAGAAGCTACAGGAAGCTTAAGAGCAGATTACAGACCTACGCGTACAGCTACGGTCTGGGAGCCTAACACCTACTGCCTCTACTGTCTCTACTGCCTCTACTGTCTCTGCTGCCTTTACTACCTCTACTCCCGTCTCTATCCCTATCCCTACTGCTGTCCCGACCGAAACTGAACTGCCTGTAACTATCCTATCTCTGTCTACCCTCATTCCGTCCCTGACCCGCACCCTCTCTGAATGCCTACCTAACCCTAATAGGTTTAGTAGTAACTGAAATGACCTTAGATACTTTACAGCACAGATCCACACGAAGATAACTATAAATTAAGACCGCTTCCCTACCGCCGAATCCTGCATGGCCTATGTAAATAGATGACTTGAAGATACGCTATATAAGCAAGTCCTCCCGTATATTACTAACGGTGTCTGCCGCCTACTGGACTATCCTGTAATACTAGAAATCCTAGAGCGAGCCTACGGAGACCTAAATTAAGCTTATAATGCCCAACAGGATCTGTTTAAACTCCGCTAGAAGAACCAAGAATTTGGTGCTTTCCTAGCGGAATTTTAATAGTTAGCTCTTGAATCTAGCCTGTCTGAAGACTCCCTGCCGACCCTCCTAGAGAATGCCGTCTCTAAGGAATTATGGGACATGCTGCTCTATAATCCGCTGCTAAACTACTAGTACTATTTACTAGCCTACTACCTGCAAGACCTTGAGAACCGCCGCCGCTACTATGACTTAGCTGCTTCTGTGAATAGCTATAAGACCCGTAACCCCTAGCTTATAACCTAGAAGCATATTACTTCTCTATCAACAGCCGTCCCTACCGCCCCTACTGCTGAACCTATGGATCTGAGCCGCCACCACTAACTGAACTCCTTAAGCTAGGGCCGTAAGAAACGCCGCGAGTGCTACTGCTGCAGCTTAAAAAGCTATTTTATTACTCACTACCCTTACTCTAATACCTGCTAGTTTTAAAGTACCTTTACCCGTACGCTGTCTAGTTTGCTACCTCTGTCTCCTGTCCGCCCCTCTGCCTGCTCCTGTACCCTGCTGTATTCTCCACTGTATAGCCTAGTAAAAGCCCTAAGCTGTAGCTAAGTTGCGTTCCGGCTTTAGAACTACGCTCCCATAAGATCTCCGCCATCGCCGTCTGTAAGATGTTAATTAAGAAAGAGCTTAATTTATAGTCCTGTGCCCTTATACTGCCTGCTAAACTAACTCCTGCTACTACCAAATACCTGATGCAGCCTACTAGCTATACTGCTACTGTTTATAGCCTTATTAATAGCAGAGCCGAAGGAGACTTCGTTGACTAAGATTAGGCTATTTCTATAGGCTTCTAGCTAGAACAGCTGAAGAGGCTATTCCGCCTTCACATTATAAATGGAACTAAGTTCTGCGGTGGACCTGTTGCCTCATATATTACTACAAGACTCTATATTAACAACTATACTAAAATAATCTGCCTGTTTACGACTATTTTAGGGTCGTACTCTATCATGCTAAGAGTGTACTAGCTGTAGTGCTATAACCCTTAGATTAACTAGGCCACAAATACTCTTACATTTAATAGCTCATTCTGCTGTAACTATTACGGAATCCCGTTTGCCCTAGCGCGGACCTATAGGGTTATCTTTGTCTTATGAAAATTAACTCCTAAATCCTGCCGCAACTAAGAGGACTGTAGGAAGCTAAATGTCTATTTTATATTCCTAAAAGCCTACGCTGTGTACACTCGTTATGGTAGCTACTATCTATTTACTATCTTTATAAAGGATATTAAATAAGCTCTCGCCGTAACTAAAAGTATAGACCTATAAAAGAAGCTCCTGCCTGATACCCGGAAATTTCTATCCTAGTTTTATTA
Organism: Zopfia rhizophila CBS 207.26; assembly: GCA_010093925.1. NCBI lineage: Eukaryota > Fungi > Ascomycota > Dothideomycetes > Zopfiaceae > Zopfia > Zopfia rhizophila. The sequence continues at coordinate 3,031,825 of ML994617.1, forward strand.
GTTCTTTTTTCTAGAAGAAACTGAAAACTTACTGCTGCACTGCCTGTATAACTATAATATCCAGCTAATAGAAGGAAAAACCCCGTCTTTTAGCTATCTATACCTAATATCCTATATAGAGCTATAAGTGCTTTAGAAATAGCTTAATAAAAACCTCTAAAAAGGATTTATCTACTCTAGTAGCTTCCTAACTATATTTCTAGTCCTATTTATAAAAAAGACAGATAGAGGACTCTGATTCTGCGTTAACTACTATATACTAAATAAAATTATAGTAAAAAACCGTTACCCACTACCGCTAACTAAGAAACTACTAAATAATTTAAAGGGGATATAATACTTTTCTAAGATTAATATCTTATAGGCCTTTAATAATCTCTATATTAAAGCTAGCTAAGAGTAGCTTACGGTATTCTAAACCTATTTTAGCTTATATAAGACACTAGTAATACCGTTTAGGTTAATAGGTACCCCCGTAACCTTCTAGCGGTATATAAATAATATTTTATAGGAATACCTAAACCGCTTTTATATTATCTATATAGATAATATTCTAGTCTATAGCTGTATTTATACTAAATATAAAGAATACCTTTATTTAATACTAAAAAGCCTATAAGAGACAGGCCTACACGCAAAAGCAGAAAAGTATAAATTCTTTATAACTAAAATCTAATTTCTAGGCCTGATTATAGGCCGTAATAGTATCCGTATAGACTTAAAGAAAATTAAGATAGTAGCTAGCTAAATAACACTAATCTATATTATAAATATATAGATGTTTATTAGCTTCGTAAACTTTTACTACTACTTTATATAAGAATTTTCTTATATTACTGCTTTACTAGTCCGCCTAATATAAAAAAATATATTATTTAACTAGAATTATAGTTATAAGGAAGTTTTTTAGAAACTAAAAATAGTATTTACTACAGCACCTATTCTAGCGCTATTTGACTAGGAAAAAGAAGTTATTATTAAAATAAACATCTCTAACTACATCTCTATAGGAATACTATTATAATATAGAGATAATAGTATTTTATAGTTTATTATATTCTTCTTAAAAAAGCACTTAATAACAGAGTGTAATTATAGGATCTATAATAAAAAACTACTAATAATTATTTACTATTTTAAAAAATAGTGGCTAGAACTTAAGGAATACGTCTTACTAATTATAGTAATTATAGACTACTATAATCTAGAGTATTTTATAATAATAAAGTTACTAAACTACTATTAAGTCTACTAGTCTGAATTTCTATTCTGCTTTAACTTTAAGATTATATACTATTCTAGAAAGTAAGGTATAAAGTTAGACTTTTTAACTAGAAAATTAGCTAACTTACTATAAGAGAGGGATAAAAGGCTTTATTACTAAAACTAAACTATTTTAAAATAAGAAAATCTAAAATTACTTCTAGTTACTACTTTACCTGCTATAACTAACTATAAGAAAAAATTAATTTACTTTTCTAATTTATTAGAGACTTTTATTTATAGAATTATTATAATAATTTATAACCAGCTCCGCTAACGCGCTGCTAAACTATTATTATTTATTAAATTATTTCTATTTTTACTTTTATTACTATTACTACTAGACTTACTACTATTTTAAAATTTAAATAAATTAAAAACCTACTACTGCTAAGAATTTAGACTCTATTCTAAAAAGGCTACTATACTAATCTTATAATTAATTTTATACTAACTAACTTATAGAATAGAAACTATAAGAATAAATACCTAACACTAGCTAAGTATACTAAGATAGATAGATATTTATAATATAGAGAAAAGTTCTATATATTTAATATAAATAAGCTAAAAGCTAAACTACTCTATTCCTACTATAAAAGCTTTATTACTAGTTATATAGGCTATAATAAGATATATAAATTACTATCCCGTAAATACTACTAGCCCTGTATATATAACTTTATTATCTATTAACTTTATAACTACTATACCTACTATTGTGCTATTCTGTTAAAAGAAGTTTATTAAGAAATTCTAAAACCACTACCTATTCCAGACTATACTTAGAAGAATATATTTATAGACTTTATTATTTATTTACTACTAAGTAGCTGTTATGACGCTGTAATAACTATAACCTATTATTTAATAAAAATAAAGTACTTAATTTTCTGTTAAATATACTATAATACTAAAGATACTACTTATTTATTTCTAATATATATATAAAAGCTTTACAGCTTACTAAGTACTATTCTTTCTAACTATAAACTTTAGTTTATTTCTAAATTCTGAAAGTATTTAAACTGCTAGCTAAAGATTATAATTCTATTATTAACTACATACTATCCTAAGACTAATAGCTAGTTAGAATAAACTAATATAGTTCTTAAATAATACCTATAGTTATATATTAGCTATTTATAAAATAACTAATTTAAATAACTACTACTAGTTATGTTTGCTTTAAACTTTATTTACTTAGAAAATACTATTATCTCCCTATTCTTTGCGAATTATGGCTTTTATTTAAGAATTAAATTTAAACCGTTAGCTACTACCTACTTTATATAAAACTAAGACTTTAAGAAGCTTATAATTAAGATATAAGAGATTATAAACTACCTATATACTAAACTATTAACTATATAAGCTTATTATAAAAATTAAGTAAATATATACTACTACTCTACTTATCTATTTTATATAGGAGATTTATATAACTAGATATCTAAAATATTAAAACCCTACGCCCTGTAAAGAAACTAGATTAGAAAAATCTAGGTTTATTTTAAGTTATAGAGGCTGTATTATTATACGCCTACTATTTTAAATTACTAAATAAATTCTACTATTATAATATATTCTATATTAGTTTATTTTATTTTATAATAATTAATTTATTATTTTACTAGCAGATATTACCCCCTCTGCTAATAGAGATTAACAGTAAGTAGAAATAGTTTATTAAAGAAATTATTAACTTCTATTAGAACCACTATAGCTATAATAGCATCTTATAACTAAAGTATATAGTTAAATAGATTAGATATAATAAGTTAACTAAGACTCTTACCCACTAGATAGAGAATATTATAAACGTAATTTAAGTATTCTACTAGTAGTATTTTAAAAAGTCTAGTCTTTAAGGTAACTATAAAAACTATAGCTATAAGAAAAAAAGTACTATTATAATACAGTTCTATAAAAACTGTTATCTCTAAGTTTATTTAAATTAAGTATTATATAGAGTTTCTACATAGGCCGTACAGGCCCTCTTATTTTTAAAATCTTATATATATTCTATCTATAGTTTCTATACGTAGCTTTGTAAGCTACGTCTTATAATTTACTTTATACTATATACTATTATTATAGTTATTAATCTTATCTATACTCTGCTATTTCCTGATATAAACTTAAATCTATACTTTATTAGAAATACGTTTTTAATATAAATTTACGTAATTTATTACTTATAATTAAATCTACTATGTTAAATTACTTTATTAGTAGTATTATACTATTTTCTAGTAATAGTTTTAATTTTTTAATTAATACTATTAATACTATTAAAATTCTACTTTTTAAGCTACTATTACAAATAGTAACAAAATAATAACTTTAAATACAAAAGTATTTTTATAAAAACAATAGTATAAGAAAATGTATTTAAAGTATAAAAGAGTTAAAACTAATTAAAAATATATTAAACTATATATAAAAATACTTTAAATAATATTTAAAATATATAATAAATAATATTTAAAGTATATAACTAGTTGTAAAATAAAAGTTTAGTAAGTAAAACAAAATTAAAAATAAGTATAACTATTTTTAATTAGTTTCTTTAATAGTATTTAATATACTAAATATAAATATTTATTATATACATAAAGAACTTATTATAAGTATAAAATATTAAATAGTTTACAATTACTTTTAATTTTTATAGTTACTTTAAAATTAAAAAGTTACTTTTTAAACTAAAATAACTATTAAGTAATATAGCTTAATACTATTTTATTAATTACTTTTTTATTACTTTTACTTATTAAATTTAATAAGCTTAATTATATATTAGTAAGTAAAAAAACTAACTAATTATATACTAATTAGTTAAAAAGGTAATTATAATAAAACTAGAATTAATAACTAAATACTATATAATATTATAACTATTTAATAAATTAAAAACTAATTTTAAATTAATTTTAACTAAAACTACGAATTACAAGTTTATAATAACTTAATTTAAAAAAAAAATAAAAACTTTATTTTAATAGCTAGTTAAGTAATAGTAGTAGTAATAAAAAGTAATAAAACTATTATTTATTATAAAAAGTATATTAAAAGTTAAAATAAGTTAATAAATTATTATAAAATAAACGTAAATTATAATAAAACTATAATAAGTATAAGTAGTTAAAAGTATTACTATAAAAATATACTTACTAGTAAAATTTAATAAAAGTAAAAAAAACTTAAAACCATTTATAGTAGTAATAAATTTATACTATTAATTTAATTAATTTTTATTTATAATAAACTGGACATAATTTTAATAGTAGAAATAAATATAATAAAAAAAGCTATATAATAGTTTAAACTACTAGTAAAAAACTATTTTAATAATAAAAAACTAAACTAAAAAGTATAAAGTTTAATTAATTATAACTTAAATATTAAGTAAATTTTTAAAAACTATAAAAAGTTTAAATAAAAAATAACTATAATAAAAAATAAAAAATAAAAAATAAAAAATAAAAAATAAAAAATAAAAAATAAAAAAAAAAAAATAAAAAATAAAAAATAAAAAATAAAAAATAAAAAATAAAAAATAAAAAATAAAAAATAAAAAATTTAATATAATTTAATTTAATTTAAAATTTAAAACTTTTTAAATAATAAAATTAGCTATTAAATATATAATAAAGTTTAAATAACTTTAATTATAATTAAGTTAAAATATTTAACTACTAATTATAATATATAAAATGAACTTAAAAAATTAGGTTAAAAATAAGCTTATAAAAAAAATAACTTAGTATACTATTAAAAATTATTAAAAAAGTAGTAATTACTAATAATTACTAATACTAGTATAAATAAATAAAAAGTAAATTTTAAACAATTATTAAAGTACTATAAAAAAATCTATAATTTAATAAACTTAAATAAAATATTTTTTAATAAGAAATTTAGAAAACATATTAAGTAAAGTACTACACAAAAAAAGATTACTTAAAGTATAAAATAGAAAAATACTTTATAAAAAACTATAAATAATAACTTAATATTAAAGTAATTTATATTTAAATTAAAATACTTAAGAAAATAATTGTAGCCATAATTTAAATAAAAAAAGCAAGTTATATAAAAGTAAATTATATAATAAATATAGTAAAATAAGTATTAAATTTATAAAAATATATTCTATTTTAAATAAAAATATAAAATACTATACTAGTATTAATAATAAAACTAAATATATATAATATAGTAATTTAATAACATAATATAAATATAAAAAAGAAATTTTAGTAATTTTATAAAATTGTAACATAGAAAAGTAAATTTTTTATATAATAAAATTAAAAGTTTAAAAAAATTAATAGTTAAAACTAATATAAAAAAAACTTATATTTACTATTATAAAATATCAAGTATTAAAAAAATACTATTAAATTTATAGCTTAAAATACTATATAAAATAAAACTATATAATAAAGTATTAAAAAGTTATTTTAAAAAATAGAATATATAAATATTAATAAGTACTATAAAAAGTAAATAGTATATAGTATAAAAAACTTAAAAAAGTCTTTTTAAAAAATAAATAAAATTTAAATAAAAAAGTTTAAAAAAAATTAAAATTATACTATATAACTAACTAGTAAAAATATATAAACTAAGCTAAAACTAAAAATAGAAAAAAATAATACTACTAGTAGTATATTTTATAAGTAAGTAAGCTACTTAAGTAAGTAAACTACTTTTACTAAAAAAAGCTAATTTTTTAATAGCTTTTTTAAAGCTTTATAATACTTTATAATAATTTATATATATATTTTTATATATTTAAATTTGCTATAATTAAATTTTACTAAAATATAATTACGTAATACTAAGTTATTAAGTTATAAAATTAATTTTTAAAATATATAAATTTAGGTTATTAATAGCTTAATAATTACTAAATAATAAATAATAATAATAGTTAAATATAAACTATTTTATATATAGTAAAAACTATATTAAACTTTAATAGTAACAAAATAAGTGGTTTTTTTAAATACTTTATGTAAAAAAGTTTTTAAAATCTATTATTTAATATTTTAAAAATTACTAATTTAATAGCTTTTAAATTTTAATATATTATTACTTTATATGTAAATGGTATATATTTTAATTTTTATAAATTTTATTATAATAATTATAAATATATGTATTATAAAATATATACTTAAAGTATACTACATTTAAAACTTAATAACTTTGTATTAAGTAATTATGTTTTAATATAAATTTAATATAAACTATATTTAATATATATAATACTAAAAAAAAAATTTTGTTAAATAATACTATATTTTTATTAAGTTAATAAAAAAAATGATAATTTTTAGCTAAAGTAGTCTACTTACTCAAGTAGCTTACTTGTTTATAAAATACGTTATTATAAGTTTAAAATAAGAATATAGTAAAATAAAGTATAAATAAAAAATACTAAGTATATAAGTTAAAATGTTATAAAAAATAATTATAAATAAATAAAATATTTAGTATAAGTTAAGAATTTTAAAACATAATAAGTATTAACTTAACTAAAAAAATAAATAAGAAAATTAATAAAAATATAAAATTAATTTTTATAAGCTTAAGAAAAAAAGCTTAAAACTTAAATATAAATACTTATAAAAAACTAATATAAAATAAATACTAGCTTAAATATAAATATTATAAAGTAAAATATTATTAAAATAAATAACTAGTAATAAAATTATATAAAAAGCTTATAGTTTTAAAATATTTTCTAAAATAAAAATACTCAACTTATAAAAAGCAAGTATAAATAAAATATAAGTTATTATTAATAAAAAAATGCTAATTAAATAAATGTTTTATATATATATTATATATAAAAAAAGTTATTACTTGTTAAAACTAAAAATAAATAAAATATAAGTAAATTAGCAAATTAAAACTAAACTATTTAATAATTAATAAAAAGTTAATAATATAATTTTATAATAAGTATAACTAAAGAATAACAAGTTATATATAAATACATATATTAATAACTAAAATATTTTAGTACTTTTAAATAGTAAAGTTAACAAATTAGTAGTATTAAATAAATAAATTAAAAACTATAGTATATTATATAAAGTTTTGAACAAACTTATTTAAATATAATATATTAATAATAGTTTAATAATATTTAGTAAAAAAGTAATTAACTTTAAAATAAAAAACGTAAACTATTTAAATAGTAATTTATTAAAATAACTACTACATTAAAATAATAAATTTAGGTAATAAAAATTTCATATTAAAAAAAAAGCTAGCTAGTATACTAAAATTCTATTATAAATTAGAAATTAAGAACTATAAAATATTAAAATAAAACTAACTATATTTAAATATACTACTTACTTTAAAAAATAGTAATATAAGAATTTTTTTTGTAATTAATAACTAAATATTTAAAGTACTAAAAATATACTAAATAAAATTTAAAAAGTAGTTTTTTAAAAAAGTTAAAAATAAGTTATTAAATACTAAAAATAAAACTATAAAATTAAATTAAAACTTAAAATTAATATAAATTTAAAGCTACTATATTAGCTTTTAATTTACTAATAAAAATAGCTATATTAATATATTAAATATAACTAATAAAAAATTAATTAAAATAAATAAAAATAAAATAGTATTACTAACACTTTTTATACTAAAAAAAATTGTAAAAATTACAACTTTATGTTAATTATTAGTACTTTAATAATATAATAATAAAAAACTAATATTTTATACTATTAATAATAAAGCTTATAAATAAGCTATAAAAAAACTAATATTTTATGCTATTAATAATAAAGATTATAAATAAGCTATTAAAAAACTAAATAGTTTAGCTTATTTAATATAAAAAATAAATACTATTAAATTAAAATAGTAAAAGAATATAAAAAAATAATTACTTTTAAAATTAAATATAGGCTATTTAAATACCTAATTATACTATTTAAGTTAATAAATATACTAGTAATATTTTAAACAATTTTAACTATATATTATAAAAATACATAAACATATTTATTATAGTATATTTAAATAATGCATTAGTATATACTAATAAAATACATAAAATATATAAAAAAGTATTAAAAAAACGTTAAAAAATACAAGTTTTATATTTAAATAAAAAAGAATATATATTCTACTAAATAAAAGTTAAATATTTAAAATATATTATATTTAGAAATAAAATTATACTTAATTTTAATAAAGTAAAATATATTTTATTTTAATTAACTTTAATAAATATAAAAAAAGCTTATTTTTAAACTTTATAAAACTCTACTAATAATTTATAAAAAGGTATTTAAAAATTATAGTACTTTTAATAAAACTTTTAAAAAAATTAACTATTTAAGTAAAAATAATAATAAAAATTAAGCTTTTAAAAAACTTAAATAATAATATATAAAACTATTAATATTAAAATTATTTATAAAAGTTTATATAAATACATTAAATAAAGTAATTAAAGTAACTTTACTATAATAATAAATAAGTAAAAAAAATTAACTTAATAAGCTTTACATTATATAAGCTAATAAATATTAAATTAAACAATAATATTTATAACAAAAAACTATTAGTAATAGTTTAAGTATTTAAAAAATAAAAAGTTTATTTAAAAAAAGTAAAATACCAAATTATTATATAATTAAATTATAAAAATATTACAACTATTACTATAATAAAAAACTAAATTAATAATAAATTAAATAGTTAAAATTACTATTTACTTTTGATTATAAAATACTTTATAAAAAAATAAAGTAGCTAATATATTTAGTTAATAAGCTAACTATATAAAAAATTTTTTAAAAATTTATAACTTAGTACTTGAAATATAAATATTGCAAAAGCAAGATACAAGGCTTTCAGGTCTATTAATTAAATAAAGTATATTAATTAAATAATATTCTCTAGCTATAAAAGTAGGCAAGTATATCCTTCTATCTACTAACTAATAGTAATTATATAATACCGTGTTATTACATAATTTTATATAGAGTTATCTTTTTATACTATGCTTTAGAGCATATTCATAATAATAAAAAATAAATTATTAAAATATATATACTTAAATATTAAAACGACTATCATTTTAAAAAATAAACTAAAAAAATAAATTAATTAAAAAATTTAATAAAAACTATTATAATAGTACAAAAACAAAACTATTTATTTATTAAATAATTTATAAACAAAGTTAATTAAAAATTAACATTTAGTAAAAATATATAAATACTAGAAAATTAAAAAAACTATAAAATACATTAATAAAAGTTTCTAGATTTTTAGAATATAAAAAAAAGTTTATATAATTTTAGTAGAATATATTATGTATAAAAAAAAAAGGGTAATAAAATACAAAAAAATATAAAATAATATAACTAATTTCAACTACTAAAAAACTATAAAAATTAGTTATAATAAACTTGATTACAAAACTACTAACATTTATAATATATTAAGAATACTAGTATAATATTATACTAGTAATAAAAAACTAATTAATAAAGTATACTTATTTTATACTAATTTATATAAAATTAAACGCAAATAAATTAATTAATAAAATTATGAAAATACTTATAATAAAGTACAAAATGTTATGAAAATTTATTATAAATTAAAATAAACTATTTACTTTAATATTTTAAAAAACATTTATTAAAAAATTAAAAAATTAAAAAATGTTTCTTAATATTTTACTATTTATAAATAAATAAATAAATAAATAATAAACTATAAAATAACTAAGTTAATTTACTACTAATAGTTAAGTTTATATACAACTTTATAAAGTAATTAATTACTAAAAAATTATTATTTTATGTAAATTATAGCTATAAGTGTGACGGCGCGTACCGCAGTCACAGCTAAGGTTTGAGCTCAGGCTCATGCCTGGCTCATGCTCAAGCCCATGCCTGGCTCATGCTCAGGCTCAGCCTTGGCAGGGGTATATAGCTTCAGCCTTCGTAGCAGCACTCTGCTCCTCAGTTTAATATAGTTGGGTTACGCTCCCGCTTGCTTGTTGCTTGCGCATGCCGACTGTGACAATAAGCCTATAACTTATTAAAAACTAAAAAAACTAAATAAAATTCTTAAAAATGTAAACGTTAAAATTAAAAAACTTTAATATTTATATTAAAAAATAGTATAAAAAATTACTAAAAAGAATACTTTAATAAATAATAAAAAAATTAAAAAACTATTAAAGAAATTAAATTATATTAAACTAAAACTATTTAAAGTTAAAAACTAAATAAAACTTATAAATTAGAAAATTAAATTACTTAAAAATATAAGAATTTATTTAATTTTTTATATTTTACTACTTAAGGTAGTACTACTATATATAAAACTAGAAATAAGAATTAAACTTAAAAAAAAAATATAAATATTAGTAAAAGTATTTAATTAAATAAAAAAAATAGAAACTTAAAAATAATACATAAAAACTAATTAAAAACCTAAAAAAGTATTTAAAGCTAATTAACTAGTATTATAAAAAAACTAGTAAATACTATGTTTTAAACTTAATTAAAAAAATAAAACAACTAAAATATATTACATTTTTTTTTAAAAAAGAGCTAATAAACTTAAAAAAAAAATACTAACGTTTTTTATAAGTGAGTGGGCTATATAAGTAAGTGGGCTATATAAGTGAGTGGATTATATAAGCAAGTAGGCCACTTTTACCAAGAATTACCTTTTCTTTAATAACTTTACGAAAACTTAATATTATTTAACAAAATTTTAAAATTAGCTTTTTAGATATTAAATGCAGCTAGTATTAAATTTGCATTCTAGTAGTCTTACGTAATCATAAGTTATTAAGCTTAGAATTAGCTTTTTAAAAATTTGGTTTTTAGCTATTAATATTTTAATAACTATTAAATAAGAAACTATAGAAATTGAATTTAAGCTATTTTATATATAATTTAAACTATATTATGCTTTTATAGTAATAGAATAAGTAGGTTTTTAAGAACTCTAGGTAAGAAGAAGTTTTAGCTCCCACTTTTTAATATCTTAAAAACTACTAATACTATAGCTTTAAAATTTCAATATATTATAAATTTAGGCTTTCATACCTTATATTTAAGTTTTTATAATTTATTATTAAGTAATATTACTAATTTAAATAGCTAAAAATTAATTTAAAGTAAAGTAAATTTTAAGCTAAATAACTTATAATTACGTAAGACTACTAAAATGAAAATTTAATACTAGTTGTACGTAATATCTAAAAAGCCAATTTTAAAATTTTGTTAAATAATATTAAGTTTTTGTAAAGTTATTAAAGAAAATGTAATTATTGGTAAAAGTGGCCCACTCGCTTATATAGCCCACTCACTTATAAAAAGCGTTATAAGTTATAGTATATAAACTATTTAACTTTAATAAATTTACTTTTATTTTATTAAACTTTATTAATACAAGCTAGTTTTTTTTAAAAGTTTATTTAAACTAGCTAAAAATATAAGTAGTACTAGTAATTTTAAGTTTTAAGCTTTTTATTTTAAATATATTTAAATTATTAAGAAATTTTTTTTTTTAATTTAAATAATTTTAAAAAGATTATAATGTATTCTATAAGTAAGTAGGCTACTTAAGTAAGTGGGCCACTTATACTAAGAATTACCTTTTCTTTAATAACTTTACGAAAACTTAATATTATTTAACAAAATTTTAAAATTGGCTTTTTAGATATTACGTATAACTAGTATTAAATTTTCATTTTAGTAGTCTTACGTAATTATAAGTTATTTAGCTTAAAATTTATTTTATTTTAAAATGCTTTTTAAGCATTTGTATTATAATATTATTTAATAATTAATTATAAAACTTAAATATAAATTTTTAAGTTTAAATTTATAATATATTGGAATTTTAAAGCTATAGTATTAGTAGTTTTTAAGATATTAAAAAGTAGAGGCTAAAACTTCTTCTTATCTAGAGTTCTTAAAAATCTACTTATTCTATTACTATAAAAGCATAATATAGTTCTAATTATATATAAAATAGCTTAAATTCAACTGCTATAGTTTCTTATTTAATAGTTATTAAAATATTAATAGCTAAAAACCAAATTTTTAAAAAGCTAGTTCTAAGCTTAATAACTTATAATTACGTAAGACTACTAGAATGAAGATTTAGTATTAGTTGTATCTAATACCTAAAAAGCCAATTTTAAAATTTTGTTAAATAATATTAAGTTTTCGTAAAGTTATTAAAGAAATGGTAATTCTTGGTAAAAGTGACCTACCTGCTTAGGTAGCCCACTTACTTATAGAATACTTTATAATATTTTAATTTAGTATAAAAGTTAATTATTTTTATTAACTATAAAGGTAAGAATTTTTTTTTATAAACTAATATAATTACATAATACTATATAGTGTTATGTTTTTATATAATATTTTTTACTAAATACTATTTTTGTTAATAATATATATTTACTTAATTATTTAATTTAAGTTTAATAATTATATATATACTAAATACTAGAAAACTTTTAAAATATTATATTACTTTTTTTTATTATAAAAAAAGTATAATACTATAAAATTTTAATATTAATTACTAATTAATTATTTTTATTAATTATAAAAGTAAATAAATTTTTTTTAAATTTACTAACTAGCTTAATTACGTAATACTATGCTATTATATAATATTATATATAGTTATTTTTTTAAAAAATATTTTATATTTATATTTATATTATTAGTACTAATAATTAATGTATTTCACGGGCGAGCTGAACAAATGGGCGAGTTAAATAAATAAATAAGCTAAACACTTTACTAAAACCCTAATAAAGTACTATTATTTATAGTACTATTACTTAATAGTACTATTAGTTATAGTACTATTTTCATTACTACTAGATTCTATAGTACTATTTTTATTAATTTTATATATTTAAGTGTTATGCCTAATTCTACTGTAGTTACTATAGTATTTTTAAGTTAGTTTAGCTCTATTTATTCTTACCTTACTATAACTCTTCTTACTACTAGAACTTATAATAGTAGGGTTTTTAGTGGATTTATTATAGCTAGTATTAAAGCTAAGTACTTTTTCTTTTTAGATACACTTCCTTTTACGCTGCTTTTATTAAAATATAGTTTTATTAGCTACTTTAAGCTTAATAACGTAATCACATATAAGCACTATCTTTTAAGCTATTATAAGAATATCTTTAATAAGCTACTAGTATCTATTCTTTAAAAATAAAAAAGAGCTATCTAATTTATCAGTAATTAGCTTTATTTACGACCTAAATTTATAATAGTTCTTTAGAGTTTTTAACTGCCAGGTGACCTCTATATTAATAGGTAGTATAAACATATATAATTAAATATCAAGCTTTAATATTATTTTATCTAAATTAAATGAAACTAGGCTAGTGTCTTGAAAGCTTTCTTAGATATTACTTTTAGTAATTAATACATTAAATGCGTCACGGAAGGCTGATAAGAACTTTAGTTTAATAATATAATTAAATTAGTTATATATTAACTTCTTAACTTAGCGTTTATAGGCCCTTTTTAAAGGCTAAAAACAACCCATATCTAGTAGCTATAGGATGTGTGATGAGTGTGCCGGTATATATAGAGTAATAATCTTATTCTCTTTATAGTATTTTATAAATACAAGAAAGTTATAGCTATTAATAATTAATAAATAGTATACACTAACACTATACTTTTTTATATACTTATTAAAGTACTTTAACTATATAAGACTAAGCTTATTAGTTATCTAGCTATTATTAGAGATACTAAATTACTATTAATGTGGTAAACTAAGTTTCTAGTACCAGATAAAGAGATAATTCTTACTCTTATAGATAATAAAGAATAGAATTACGTACTTTAGTGTGTTAATAGCTAGGATTATTATAATCTACTTATAATTACTTAATTAAAAAGTCTTTAGTTAATACTGTCTCTTAGAGCCTATAATAATCTTCTACTAAGTTATTATGCCTATCTAGAAACCGGATTTATTAAAGTTATAGATGTTTTTATTTTATATACTGTACTTAGTCTTTACGTTATATATAAAGTTAAATTAGTCTTATATAATTACTAATTCTTTCTATTTATAATGCTGATAATTAAGTTTTTAATTATACTTTATTTAAACCTCTAGCGTATGCTTAATAAAGGTGTGTAGCTAATTTATACTTACTAAGCTTATCTTTTACTTAGCTAAAAGTTTATTAGCTATTTCTTAAATAATATTAAATAGAAAGACAAATTCTCTTAAATCTAGCTTAAGAATATACTTTTTTATTACCTTCTTTTTAGAAACCGTAAGCTTTATCAAATTGAGCGTAGTATCACGTCATGAGATAATTCTATTATATTATATCTTTAGGCTTATAAAGAGTATATTATAGATATATATAGCATTTTAGAGACTATAAATTTAGCCTAAATTAAGAACCTAGATAGCAAGCTATATTCTAGCTTCTTAAGAAATTAATTTTAGGTTAGTAGGTGGCATAATAGTACTGTAGATTAGAATAGTATTAGGGTTTTAGTAAAGTATTTAGCTCGCCCGTTTATTCAGCTCGCCCATAAAATACGTTATATAAATATTAATTTAATTAAAATTATAACTATTTATACTATTAATATTTATAAATATTTATAAATTTTAAATATAAATTTAATTAGCCTTTTTTTAATATTAATAAATAATAAAAAGTAAGTAACTAAATATAATATAGTATTAAAACTTATTAAGTAGTTAATTATTTTATTATTTTATTATTTAGCTAAAATAATTACTACATGTTTTTACTAGTAATAAATTAATTTTAATTAATAGTAACCAAAAAAATTTATAACTTTAATTAATAATAGTACTAATAATATAAGTTAATAAAAATGTATATTAAACTATAAACTTCTATTTAAAAAAAAGTAATATAATATTATTGTTATGGTACAGTCTTATGGGGACTGTTATTTTTAAGCTTATTTAAATTAAATACTATATAAAGTCTCTATATAGATTATGCAGGTTTCTTTTTTCTAAAACCTTATATATATTCTATTTATAGCTTTTATATATAGCTTAGTAAGCTATATCTTATAATCTATTTTATACTATATATTATTATTATAGTTTTTAACTTTATCCATACTCTGCCGCCCTCTAACAGTTATGGTTTAATTATAAGTTCTTAATAAATAAGCTAGTAATAAATTATTATAGTATTAACTATTAATTCTATAATATACTATATGAAAACGTAGGATTTATGTCTGTGTATAGTAAGGCCCTTATTTATTCAACCTAAACCTATTTATTCTTTTTATTTTGTTCTTTATCTAAATGTTTTATATTTTATAGCTAGTGTATATAGCATTAGCCTAAGAATCTAATACTTATTTATCTAGTGTTTTTATTAAATGTACGTTGAGTTATGATATAATTTAACTAGAAAACTCTTCTTCTACTTCTATATACTTAAGGTTATTATATATAGTAAATATACATAGCCTTTATTACCATATTATATAAACAATATATAAGTTTCTTTAATATAGTAAGTATAGATATAATTTATATCAGAACTTTAATAATAATATAAAGTTATAAAATAACTTACTAACATAATATCCTAATAATATAAGAGGTAGTAGAGTATAGTCTAACTAATTTATTATATAACAAATTTTAAAGAGTTACTCTAAAATAAAAAGATAAGTATAAAAAAGAAAACTATTTAAAAGCTAAAGGGGACGCCCTTTATATAATAAATTCTCTACTTATAATTTATTTACTATTTAGTTTTATTATAACTACTTAGTTCTTATTAGTCTTAATTATTTATATTATATTTATAACTATATATGTGAGATGTTACGTGTTTTCTTTGCTATTAGTTTTATTAATTATTTTAATAATATTAGCTAGAAGCCTTGCTTTTTGCCTTTCTCTTTAGAGTATTTACTTTATTTTCTATTTAGTATTAAATTTCTACACATACTTTTTTATTAATAGCTAGGAATTTTTTTTTAGTTAGTTTACTACCTTTTATTTATAATTATTACTTGTAATAAATTATTACTTATTACTAATTATAATACTTACTCTTTTTTTAAACTTTTAACTTAAAAATTCTTTTTACTTTAAACTTTAAGTATAAGAAAAGTTTGTTCTTTTAGAAATATTATAAGTACCTTTAAGATTTCTTTTTCTTTTTATTTTTAATTATTACGAGAGTGCTACGTGCAGGAGGTTAAGAACTTAAAAAAAAATATTAATTAATTACTATATATAATACCAAATAATAATTTAAAATATTACGTGAAGAAAGGAAGAAATAAAATGGGCTATAAATAAAGTATTTAGGTAAAAACTCATACACTAGCACAAAACTAATATATAAATACGTAATATAATAAAAAAGATTATAAAAAAGACTTCTTTAGAAGACTTTTATAAGGTATTATAGATAGTTACTATAATAGTATCCCCTTTTTAAATCTGAGCTCCTGCGATGGGTGTTTATATTAAATCTTAAATAGTAAATTAGTTTAGATTCTAGAAATAGAATTTTTTTATAATAGTTATATCTTAAAGATTGTTTATAGATTACTATATTAAATTATTATATCTAGTCTATTTAATAAGGTATTTATAGTGTTTTTATCTGTAATTAAAGTGAAGCTCCTTAATTTACTTAATATAGTATCCAGTATTACTATTAATTTTAATAGGTTCTAGTAGTAAGTTTTATTAATTTAAAAGATATTCAGTTTCAGGTACAGCTAGTTAAAGTAAAGATATATAAAAGACTAAGTATATGCTTAAGAATGTAGGGAGTTTAAGTCAGTATATATATAAAAAAACTACGTAAAAAATATAGTATTTTTTTTAAGACCTTTAAATTCAGTTTCTTAAATAGTTATTTAGTTCTAATATTTTATGTATTAAGCCAGACTATGTCTTTTATCTAGTAGTTAGATATAAATAATTATTTCTAATTTATATATATATATTTTTTTTTAAAAGGCTTAGGCTTAAATTATTTCTTTTTAAACTAGCTATTAAATATTAGCTATTTTCTCTACTATATAGTTAGCTTTTAAGGCTTATAATACCTAGTAAGACTATTTTTAAGTTCTTATAGAAGATTTAAAACCTATTTAGAGGTATTAGTTTATATTAGTTAAAAATAATAAAACCTTTATAAATTTAAATATAGTATTATTAGCTTTAAATTATGCTAAAGAGAGCTAGTTTACTTAGTTATCTTATTAATAGTTTATATATATATATAGAACTTATTCTATTATGCTGTTAGCTCCTTCTGTTTAGCTATTAATTTATAATTATTTATAGAATTTATTATAAAAAGCAGAAATAAATTATGTTTCTTAGTTTAATATAATTGTTTTAGGAAGATATAGTTTATCTATACGTACTAGTAAAAAAAGCAGGCTATATCTACAGTAGTTATATTAATATAAGAAATTAAGTATTAGTATTTTATAAAGCGGTTTACTATAATCATAATATTAGTATAACTTTTAAATTCTAGGAAATTAGTAATAAAGTCTATAGAAATATCTTTCTACCTCCTTTTAGGAATAGATAGGGGCTTTAAGAGGCCATAATACTTCTTATAAGAGGTCTTAAATTTTAATAAGTATAATAATTAAAAATATATTAGCATATTATTTTAAACATTTAAAGCTAATAGTATTTATATTATAGGATTTTAAAAGTCTTTCTATAACTAGAGTAGCTGCTAACAAGGGAATCGTGTATAATTCAAAGAATCTTAATTTTAAGTTTATTATTATTTAGTATTACTAATTAGCTATAGTAGTATAATTAACTTTTCTAGTCTTTATATTTACTTAAAGAAAGCTTTTTAGAGCGTTGGATTTTATCCTATTTTAGTAACAGAATTTTCTAAATAAACTTATTATTAGAGTATTTATTATTAATAATCTGTTAAATAGACTTATCTATTTTAGTTAAGTTTAATTCTAGTATCCTATTAAATAGTTTAGGGCGGAGAAGTATCTGTTATTAGGCTCTATAAACTTCTTCTTAAGCTAAAGTATTCTATATATAATAAGTAAAAGTATTTAATTTCTTATCCTACTTACTAAACTAGTACGTAATTATGAAGTTAAATTAAAATAAGTATTTAATTTAACAAGCCTGTTAATAGCTTAGCTATTTTATAGTAGTAAAATACTATAAATTCTTATAGTTATTTAATACCTAGATTAAAAAGGTAGTACTTTTTAGCTTAGGTTTTTATTATTTAAAACAGCATATAATAGCTAATAGCTTTTTATTATAGATTTTATAGTTACCTTTAGCAGGGCTTAACCTTTTTAAGAAGTAAATAATAGATTTTAGTTTACTTAATTTATTTTTCTAAGAAAACACTCTAATAGTTATGTAGTCTAAGGAATTGGCTTTTATAATAATTAGTAACTCTAAATTAAAGTATTAGAAAATTAGAGTAGTTATGAATATATACTTTAAAAATTTAAACACTATTTAGTAGGTATTATTAAATTTAAATTAGATATTCTTTTTAGTTAAGGCCGTAAGCAGAGACGTAATATAGAAAAAGTTATTAATAAATTATTAGTAGAAATTAGTAAATTTTAGAAATACTCTTATGTTCTTTACATTTCTAGAGAATTCCTAATTAAGAATATTCTTTACTTTATTTAAATTTATACTAATTCCTTTTGTTGAAATTACGTACCTAAGATAGGTAACTTGTTTTTAATAAAACTTATATTTTTTAATATTAAGTTAAAGGCTAGCCTTTTCTAGAGCTTTTAGAATTTATTTTATATATTATTTATATTTATATAGAAAGTTATTATAGATTAGAATATTATCAAAGTAGACTGTATAAAACACATTAAAAAATAGTTAAAAAATATTATTTATATAGTATTAGAACATGCTTAGTGCATTAGCTAGTCTAAAAAATATAATAAAATATTTAAATAAGCTATATTAAATTTAGAAAATAGTTAACTATTTATCTCCTTTCACCACACGGAGGCAGTTAAAGGCTGAGATGATATTTAACTTTATAAAATACTTTATCTTACTAAAACAGAATAAAGTTTCTTAGATTAATAGAATAGAATAATAGTTTTTAATAGTAATAGCGTTTAGAGCTTAATAGTCTATATAGAATTAAAAACCTTTATTAGGTTTCTTTATAAAGATAACTAGTACAACTATAAGAGACATACTTACTTTAATAAATTCTTTAGTAAAATAGTTATTAAAATACTTCCTAAGAACTTTTAATTTATTTTAGAATATTTTATAGAGAGGTCTAAATCTAGGTTGCTTTTCTTTTTTAAGGATAATCTTATAATTATATAATTAATATCTAGATAGTTTATTAACCTCTTTATGTGAAAATATTCTAAGAATGTTGTAATAATTCCCTAAAACCTTAGTAGCTAAATTTGTATAGGTTTTTAGAAATAAAGTCTTATTAATATTAGCTATTAAAGCAGCAAAGATTTCGTGTTTATGGTTTCAGATTATTTATATAAAAAAAGCTACCTTAATTAGGTAAATATTTATACTTAGTTTAAATTCCTTATAAGGCCCTTCTAGTAAAGCCTTTACTAAAAAGTTTTTAAGATTTTAAGAAAAAAACTTTCTTATAAAGTCCTTATTTAATTTAGTATTAAATTTAGGTACGTGTCTAGATATAAATTTAGACTCTAAATAAAGATTCTTTAGAAAATAGTTTACTAGAAAAGTCTCTAGGTAAGTATCTAATTCTTATAACTAATAGTTCATTTTAATTAACCAGTAGTCATATTAGGATTAAGTAGTTAGTAATAACTTTAAAGAATAATTTTAAGTATACTATATATAGATAGTGTTAAGGTAAAAGCCTTTTAGTAAAAGGTTTATTAAAAAGTCCCTTAAGTAGGTAGTATATTCTTTTAAGTAAATTAGAAATTAAGATAAGCATAAGCAGTAAGCCTGGTAATAGAAAGTATTAAAAAACAATTTTTATAAATCATAATTAAAGTTAACTTTATGCTTTTTTATTTATAGTTAGCTAAAAATTAGTTTATAATTTCCAGTAGCTATCTTAAAAAGGCGGATATCTTTAATATAATTTAGATAATAAAAAGTTATGCTAGTAGTATATAAGATATAACTTTCTTTAAAGCGTTTACTATTAAAACCAGTAGAATAAAAAACATTTAAGAGAGATAAAAAATAGAGTTTTTAAATATAAACTAGAAATTTACTAATATAACCTATATTAATAGCTCTAGTATTAATTAAAATAGTAATAAAATAAGAAGAGCTATTTTATTAAATAGTATACAGAATATTTACTTAATAGTCTTAAGAATTAGTTATTAGGTAGGAGGTCTATAGGTTAATAGAAATCTAATATTAAAAATATTCTAAAAAGTAATTTAACCCTAAAATAGAGCTTTTAGCAGGCTAGTTTTAAAAATTTAGAAATATTCTTATTTATAAAAAGATTTAAATCTAAAGAAAGAATAAAAGTAGGCTAATTATTAGAATTTAAATAAACTTATAAATTAAAGTTCTAGTATAGAGATAGAGTAGTTTTAGAAAATATAGCTATATTTATTATACTTAAAGTATTAGCTATTATGTTTTTAGGCTTCTTATTTAGCTAATTTAAAGAAAACATAATTAAAAATATTAATTTCTATAATATTAAGATCTTATTATAATATAGATTACAGCCTATAGTAGCGTGGCGTAGAAAGATACTAGAAGTTATTATTATATAAAAATATTAAGTTAACGTAGTTATTTAATGTGTTAGAGATTTTAATATCTATTATTACTTAATAAAGCTTATTATTTAATAATCTCCTTAACTATATAATCAGACTAATTTCGTTTAATCTAGTATTAATAGCTAGTTTATAGAATTTAATAAAGTAAATAGTAAAGCTCTTTTATTTTTAGTAGAATAAATTAAGTTTACTTAAAGTAATAAGTTTCTTATTTAGGTTTCTATATATAACTAGTAGAAAGATAATTAATTACTCTACTATATATATATTCTAATCTATAAAAGGGTCTATACGTATTACTAGGTCCTTTTCTAGTCTTAAGTATACATATAAAAACTAGAAGTGTTTAATAAAATATCTATTAGCATTATCTTTAAGTTTAGAGTAGAATTTTCTAATAAAAATAGATAAATCTCTTTACTTTTTAGTAAACATTAAAGAATTAGATAGGTAATTAGATTTTGTTATTACTAATAAAATAATAAGACTTAACATAAAGATTAACTTTACTTACCTAACTATAATTCAGGAAACTTAGAGATAGATACTAGTTATAATTATAAATAAAGTTAGAATTATAGAACTTAAGCTACTTTTAGATAAACTAGTAGCACCTATTAAGACTTCTTTAATAGTAATTATTTAGATAATAAAGTAAAAAAAAAAATAGATATAGTTTATTTTTAAACTTCCTATAATTATTTTTAGAGAGTGTTAATAGATTTCTGTTGTTATATTTACTAATATTTTAGTTATATTTACTATTATTTTAGCACTTTAGTAAACGTGTTTTGTATTATAATTATTTATTCCTTAAACAACTACATAAGTTCTGCGGTTAGAATAGGGGTATTTAAAGAATTAAATATTCTACTAATAATAGTAATAATATAACATAAAAATACTACGTGTAGAAAGTTAAGAACTTAAAAAGAAATATTAATTAATTACTATATATAATACCAAGTAATAATTCAAAACGTTGTATAAAGAAAGGAAGAAATAAAATAGGCTATAAATAAAACATTTAAGTAAAAGCTTATATACTAGCGTAAAGCTAATATATAAATACATAGTATAATAAAAAGGCTTATAAAAAAGACTTTTTTAAAAAGTTTTTATAAGGTATCACAGGTAGTTATTATAATATTAATAATATTTAAAGTTAAGTCCTTAACTATTTATAATTATTATTTCGTGAAATTAATTTAAAATTATAATTATTCTATACTAACTCTATATAGTCTTTGTAAGAAAAAGAATTTTTATTACTTTATAAATTTCTTATTTAGCTATTATTCTAAATATATTAAGTATTTTTAGAAATATAATCTAGTAATTTCTATTTAGGAGTTTAATAAATTTCTTGCGGAGAAAAGATAACTCTAAAAGTAACTAAAATATTCTTATCTGCTGCTTTTATTAATTCTTTTTTAAATATCTTTTTTAATTAAAAGGCCGTGTAGACTTTTCTCTAAAATCTAGTATTACTAAATTCTTTAAATAATACTAGTTAATTATCTTAGAATATTACTTTAAGTTTTTAATAGATTTTTAGGTATTTTTCTTTAGTTTATAATTCTTTTATTTAACTAGGTATTTCTACTAACGTCTAAATTATTATAGCTTTTAAATCTTTTTAATATTATATTTTAGTTAGTATAGTTTTATATTTATGTTTATTACTATTAACGCGTTTAGTAGTGCTAGTTTAAGTAATAATATATAAACTACTAAGTAAATTCTTATATTTTTATAATAATTTTAGTTTATAGTTAATTAGTTTAATAACTTTACTAATTTTAAATAGTTCTATTCAAACGTGATTTAGTTTTTTACTTAGTTATTTATTTTTTAAATTTTTACATAATAGGAAAACTTTGTTTTTTTTCTTAAAAATTAGTTTTTTAACTCTTAACTTATTAGCACTCTCTATAGTTTATAAGTTCTTTAAAATAATAATTCTATTAAAATTATTATATAAGTTTTATAGCTGTTTTATTTTATTTTAAGCTTAATAAAATTTACTTTCTAATTTATATAGTTTTCTATAAGCTAACAGCTCATACCTATAATTAGTATAAAATAATAATATATTAGTTATAGATGATTTTATATTATTATAAGTGAATTATACTAAAGGTAATAATTTAACCTAATTCTCTTAAAAGTAATTAATATATATTCTTAAATATTATTTTAGAGTCTAATTTGTGTGCTTTGTTTACCTATTTATTTAAAAATAAAAGCTTATTAAAAGCTTATTTTTTAATCCTAACTTAACTAACAAGGTTTTCTAGAAGTGTAATATAAATAATTTATTTTAATTAATAATAAACTCTTTAAGTAATTTATATCTTAAAATTACTATCTTTAAGATTCTATATACTAGTTCTTTTGCTAATAAATTCGTAACTATTAAATTAAAATATGCGTACTTAGTTAGTCTATTTATAATAATAAGTATTATATTATATTTTCTATCTATTTCTAGTTCCTTAAATAATAGTAATCTTATAATAAAGTCTATTAAAACTAACTACTATAATTATTTTAGTACTTTTAATAGTTATAAAAGTTTATAAGATTTATATTATACTAGTTTATTTTTTTTATATTTTAGGTAAGCTTTAACTACTCTCTTTACTTTTTATTTTAATTTTTTAATATAGAAATTTTTAGAGATTCACTTTATAGTTTTCTTTATTTCTTAGTATTCGTGTATAATAACTTTGTAATTTTTTTTAATTAATTTTTTATATAGCTTCTCTAGCACATAAATGAGTCTATTTATATATATAAGTTCTAATTCTAGATTCTTAAAATTTTATTACTTAAAATTCTAAATTCTTGTTATTTAGTAATTCCTAATTTTTATAACTATTATAATTTTTAATTAATTATAACTTATAGATTCATCTAACCCTATTAATAATACTACGTTTAATATTAGTTTATGTTATTTTATATAGTTTAGTTATTATCTAAGTACATTTACTACTCTGTTTTCTAATCTTTTTTAATAGAATATTTTGAAATTATAGATAGCTAGTATCTTTAACTAGTATATCTATCTTTAGTTTAGCTTTTTTATAATAGTAAAGCTCATTAAGTTCTTATAATCTAAAAAGACTTCTACTTAATACTTGACTTTTTTAAGGTAAATTTATTATTTCTTAAATGCTATTACTACTACTAATAGCTTTTTATTATAAATATTATAATTTAACTTAGCTCCTGTGAGTTTCTTTAATAAGTAGTTTATAAAATAAAAATATTTATTATTATATTATTAACTACAGACTACTTCTATTATATAGTTAGATATATCTATTTCTAGTATAATAAATAATTCTAGGTTAAACATCTTTAATATTAGTACTTAAGTAAATTTATTTTTAAGTTTTATAAATACTTACTATTATTCTTACCCCTAATTAAATCTATTATCTTTTTTAGTTAACTCTATTAAAGGAGTCGTGATTTTTAAATATTCTTTTATAAACTTTTTATAGAAATTTATAAATTCTAAAAAAGACTAAATTTTTTTAATTATTGTTAGTATTAGCTAGTTATGTATTTTTATTAACTTCTTTAAATTTATTAAGATTTCTTTTCTTAAAATAATAAATCTTAGGAACTCTATTTTTATGATATAGAATTTACATTTTCTAGCTAAATAAAAAGGTTATATTCTTAAAACTTCTTTAAGACCTTTTTTATGTATACTTTATACTTTTTAAGTATTCTATTTATATACACTAGTACGTTATCCAAATACACTATTATAAATATATTTAAGTATTTATAAAGTATATAATTAATAACCGTTTAAAAAGTTACTAGCGTGTTTATTAATTTAAATAGTATAATATAATACTTAAAGAGTCCATATCTTATTCTAAATACTGTTAACTATTTATATTTTTGTTTAATTTAAATCCTGTAGTATCCCTTATAAATATTAAATAAACTAAACTATTAAACTCTCTAAAGTCTATCTATTAACTTCTGAATTAATAGTAATAGGTATTAATTCTTTATTATAATTTAATTTAGTTATTTAAAATCTACACATAATTATAGCTTTCTATTTTTTTTTAGGTATAAATAATATTAGTGAAGCTATTAGGCTTTTACTTAGTTATATATATCTCTTTTTAAGATTTTTTTTAATATACTATTTTAATTCTTCTTACTGTATTCTTAATAAAGAATATATTAATTCTAGTTTAAGTTTTTCTTATCTTTAACTAGTATTTTATAGTCTTAAGATTAATACTTTAAAAGTGCATTTTCCTTATTCTCGCTAAATAGATATATAAATTCCTGGTATTCTTAAGGTATTTAAGCTTTAGTAGTGTCTAAGGCTTATTTCCAGATCTATATTACTCTAATATCTTATAGTTATTATTATTATAATCTTTATATAGCCTTATACGAGATTCTTTTTATTTTAGAGTGTTTTTCTATTATATTTAATTTCTATATTCATACTAATTTCCTTACTAGATTATACTATTAAATAGTTTTTTTATTACTAATCTATTATTAGATTATGTAATAAGAGCTAATTCTATCTTAAGATTATATTAAACTCTTTTATATTTAGAATATTAATATAATAGATATTTTTATATTTTATTACTTCTAGCTTTATTATTATAGTTTCTAGATTAATTAGACTCTTTTTAAAGGTTATTATACTATTATCTACTTACCTCACCCTTACTAGATGCGCCTTTTCTTAGTATGATATATTATTTTATTTAATTTATTAATTTAAAATAAATGTTCTATCTACTCTATTATTTACTAGTACTTTTAAAAAAAATTTATTTACTTTTATACTAAAGTAAAGACATAGTTCTTGCTGTACTTATTATAGTCTAAAAGCTCTAATAATTATATTATTAACTTCAACTTCTTACTAGTAACTATCTAGTTTTTTAATATAGAATTATGTATACTATACTTCTAATTCTATTCTTCTAAGTTAAAATACTCTCTTTTAATGTGTATAAGGTAGTAGTTATAATAGTATACTAAAGATAATAGTTTATAATACTCTTTTTTTACTTTATTTCTATGTGTTAGACATTTCTATTCTAGAAAATACTCTTTATAAAAAAGTTCTAAATACTATAAGTTGTTTTAATATTAGTCTATTTTTTATCTCTCTTCTTTATAGTATCTGTATTCTAGCGTATATTTTTTCTAATATTACTATATATATTAGCAGTTTTATTAACTATTTTTATCTTTTATATTAACTATAGTATTTAAGGCTTCTAGAATTTGTTTATTAAGTCTTTATTTTTTTACTATTTTTTTATATACTTCCTTTCCTTTTAGTTTTCCCATCTAGATTGGATATGTTACTTATGTATAAGTTTTTTCTATATAATTAACTAACTTACAGATCCAACATTCCTAATTCTTTAATTATTAAAAGATATTAGTATTTTTAATTTCTATAATAGGTAAAGGCGTTTTTATTCTATTATATTTACCATCTTTATTCTCTAGCTTAGTTTTTTATTTTATTTATATTAATTTTTTTTTCTTATGTCTAAGGAGTGTAGAGTTTCCCTTATTAAATTTTTATAAGAAATTAAAATACTACTTTTCCTATAAGGCTGTTATACTATAAAAATACTATTTACTTTAATTAGTTTTTTAAATTATAAAACTCTTCTTCTAGCATGATCTTCTAATGCTTGGTTGTATAATTCTTACTTAAATATTAGTCTAATTTATAAATTTAATATATATTTTTATTTAGCTACTACTAGATAGTTATTATTATAATTCTAAAAGCTTTATATATTAAAAGTTGAATTTCCTAAAATAGTTATTATTCTTTTTTAATTTCTTAAAGTATAAGGTTTTTAGCTTTTATGCTTATTACATAATGCTATTTTTTAACTACCCTTTATAATACTTTTTTTAACTATTATTAACTGCTTATAAGTTTATACTTTATTTTTTAATATTATTTCTTATAATTCTTTTTATAGTATTCTATAGATCTATAAATTTAATACTAATTACTATTAAGTCTTCTACTAATGACTTTAACTAATAGATTTTTTTTCTTACTATAGGTTTTATTCTAACTATTATAATTCTTAGTTTCTTATCTAGATATTTTTTTATAAAGTGTTTAATATTATTATATTTTAGATATACTTTCTTATTAAGTTACTTTCTATATTTTTAAGTTATAAGCTACTTTTTTAGCTCTTTCTTTTATAATAACTTCCTAATTTAGATTTTATTAATATCTATTTTATTATAAGTTTATTCTTATTGCGTTAATGCCTTTTTTTTTTATAATTATTATTTAACCTTTTTTACATTTTAGTTTATGCTTATACTACTAATTATTAATATATATAATAGATTCTATAAGAGTGTAAAGATTATCTAATTAATTTCTTTTAACTAGCTTATCTTTAACTTAGTTCTTAAATTTAGTATAATAAGCTGCTATTAATAGCGCGTTATTTTAGTTAATTTATAACTATAATTAACAGAATTCTATAGTATATACTAAAACTAATTTTATTTAAGGTTTTGTATTTTATGTTTTGTAGTTCTTTTTTTATTAATCTCTTTAAAGACTATAGTTATCTAGGTTTTAAAATTATTATAACTCTAAAAAACTGTTTTTGTTTTATTAGTTATATTAGTTCTTTTAGTTTTCTTATTTATATAATTTCTAGCTAGAGGCTTGAATTAATTTATAGTTTTACTTTTTATATTTATACCAGCTACAAGGATTCTGTTCTAATTCTTAAAAAAAATTATTTTTATTAAAGTAAATATATATATCTATTTTTATTAAGAAGCCTTTAAGGTTCTTACGTGTTCTATTAAATTTTTTTAATAATTATACTTTAGTACTTAATATATAAACTCTTATATTAACCTAGTTTTTTAACTTTATAATTATTTGTTATAGCTTTATAATCTGTGCCTGTTATTACTATATAATTTAAGCTATAGATAATACTAGTGCTAAAGCTAAACTACTTAAACCTATTATTATTATATACTATTTATATAACTTATAGGTACTTATAGTGTTACAGTTTAATTATAAGTCTTTAATAAATAAGTTAGTAATAAATTTACTAGAAAACTCTTTTTCTATTTTTATGTACTTAAGGTTATTATATATAGTAAATATATATAGCTTTTATTACTACACTATATAGATAATATATAGATTTATTTTAACATAGTAAATATAGATATAATTTATGTTAGAATTTTAGTAATAATATAAAGTTATAAAGTAACTTACTAATATAATATTCTAATAATATAAAAGGTAGTAGAGTATAGTCTAACTAATTTATTACATAACAAATTCTAAAGAGTTATTCTAAAATAAGAAAATAAGTATAAAAAAAAACTATCTAAAAGCTAAAAGGGACGTTGTTTATATAATAAATTCTTTATTTATAATTTATTTACTACTTAGTTCTACTATAACTACTTAGTTTCTATTAGTTTTAATTATTTATATTATATTTATAACTATATATATAAGACGTCACGTGTCTTTTTTACTATTAATTTTATTAATTACTTTAATAATATTAGCTAGAAGCTTTGTCTTTCACTTTTCTCTTTAAAACGTCTGTTTTATTTTCCGTTTAGTATTAAATTCCTATATATACTTTTTTACTAATAGCTAGTAATTTTTTTTTAGTTAGTTTATTATCTTTTATCTGTAATTATTACCTATAATAAACCCTTACTTATTACCAACTATAATATATAATAACTTATATAAATAATAATTAAAGTATATATATATAACTTATAAATTATAGTGTTTTTATTTAATTTAATAATATTTTATATATATATAGTATACTTTTTTATAATATACTATTTTATAACTTTTTACTTTTTTATTATATATT
The DNA here is from genome assembly GCA_010093925.1 of Zopfia rhizophila CBS 207.26. NCBI lineage: Eukaryota > Fungi > Ascomycota > Dothideomycetes > Zopfiaceae > Zopfia > Zopfia rhizophila. The sequence goes on from ML994617.1 coordinate 3,060,890, forward strand.
TATTAGAATTTTTTAGTAACTATAATAGTTATTAAAAATACATAATTAAAAAATGTAGTATAATAAACTAGAATTTAAAAATAGCTAATTTAACTTTAATTTTATATTTAATTATATAATAAATATAGTTAACTTTTAATTAAAATTTTTTAAGTACTATTATTAGCTTAAAATAATTATACGAAAAAAGTTAAAAATAGTTAAAAAAATAGATTTTTAATAAGTAAATATACTTTATTTTTATATAAAGTTAATTTAACTAATATATACTTTTATTTTCTTAAAATAAAACTTAATTTATAAAAAAAGTAGTAATTTTTTGTTATAAATGTAAATATTAGAGTATTATGTAAAAAAATTACTATATATACTATTATATAATAGTACTTTATTAGTATACTAAAAATATATTTATTTACTTTTATAGCTAGTAAAATAATTAACTTTTATTTAATTTAAAGACTTAATAGTATTATAATATATATTTTTACTATATTTTTTTATTATATTACTTAAATATAAGCTAAATAGTTATTACTTTTTAATTAATTATTACTACTATTTAAATATTTTAAAAACATTAATTTTTAAGTTTTTATAGTTACAAAAAATTTATATAATATAATTATAACTAATTATGAATATTTTTTAAGTATTTTACATGTTTAATAATATATAAACTTTTTTTTTTACTTAAATAAATACTTCTACTTTAGAAGTCTATTGAATTTCATTACTTCTATAGCTTCCTAAGTCTGAATTAAGTCTTATAGCCTTTTCAAAATGCACTATATTTAAGCCCTTACTATTATCGTTCTTGTTACGTTCTTTCTCTGTCTATCTATCATGGATGCATTTATAACGGTGATATGAAATTCCTCCGGACCTGTACTTATAGGTGCTATTATGTTGGGGGCGGTCCTGCGTACTGTCGTCCACCTCAAAAAATCGAATAAAAGTGGGGATGGACAAAGAAGAATAAGTGTTAGGATTGGGATGACTGATCGCGTTGCTCGATGATTTGCAATTGTTTATCTGAACTTCTCTATTAGACCTTGTTACTTATTTAGATAAGAAAATGTTACCGGGATCATTGCTTGCAGAGATTGAGAGACTTAACAAGATTGCATTAAGGACCTGAAAATTTAGAGGGCGAGCAGAGGCAATATACAGCAGAGAAATGCCAAGCCAGCGGATTGTATGTCCGACCAGCAGGAGGTCGCTTTTACAGCAACAGAAAATATTGTGTCAGGGGGTAGTTGTGGCGTTCATAGATTCATAGTGGCTGTGTTAAACTGAAATGAACTGGGCGTGAGAGTAAATCTACTGCAATGGCCCCAACGTCTAAAGCTTGCCTCTCACGCCACGCGATGCATCTAATAGATTTGCCACCTGCCCACATGACCCTAGAGGCTGGATTTTAAGTGAACCCAATAAAAATTGGCCTTGAATTCAATCTGAGCAGGCCTTAACCCACAAGCCTAATCTAAATATGACTCAGTCCAACAAGCTGATAATCCTGCTATTTCAATGATTTGCGCTACGAGACGGAGCCAGCACATGTGCTCTCCATGCTGCTATATTTAATCTCAGTCATGCGAAGAGTTAAAGACAAGAAATGGAATGCGAGCGAGCACCATTTGTAAAAAAAAAATTTTAGCAGAACTTGTATGAAGGTTGTTGCCGTGAGAGCGACCTCCTAGTCGGACATACTATTAGCCGGCTTGGCAATTCTTTGCTGTATATAGACTCTTCTTGCCCTCTAGATTCTCAGGTCCTTAATGCAATCTTGTTCAGTCTCTCAGCCGCTCATCAAGCTCAATTTACGGTAACAAAGGTCGACCTTTTTACTGGTCGGTTACCTGGAACAAGGGAGTGCCGATGCAGCCACCGCATCAATACGATGGTTGCATGTGTAGTACACGAAATAGAACGCACTGTATGACTCTTTTGATTCTCTACACGTAAGTCAGATGCCATTTGATAGAAGTGAAGCGATGAAACGGTTGGTTGTGACGGGTGCAACCATTGGGTTCATTCCCACTGATTGCCAGTGGTCGCAGTTAGAAATTTAACCGTGGTATAGTTGTTTAGTCGTACATAAAGCGACTTCCAGATTCTAGATTACGCTCATCTCAACTAGATTGTAAGGAACAAAGATAGTGCTTGGTCAGGTCCAGAAGGTTTCGCATCCCAGAAAATCTCCAACGGTTGAGGACGTAGGAGCAAAGTTGCCTTGGTGTCTTCTCCTTGTACTTCTCCTTCCTGTGCCCGCAGGCTTATTTCTACATCGAGAAAATTTCATCCCAGTCTACAATACTTAAACCTCTCCTATTGATCTCGACATATGAACTTGTACCTCACCGACTTATTCAATCATATCATTCATAGATATCATCAAGCCCAATTATCCACCGCATCTACCTTCCAAAATGCGTCTCAGCAACTCAATCCCTCTTTGCCGTCCTTACTATCCTCTAATTCACTCTATCCACCACTGCCGCCCCCGCTTCAGAACCCCCGGCACCCGATCCTGCTCTAGAAGACTCCCGCAACCCCGGCACCACTTGCTGTTATTTAGAGATAGGCCTCTATGTTTGCGACTATAACATGATTGGATTTTGGTTGCGGTCTGTGGCAATGAGTGTCTTTATGCCTGGGACGGACAGGCTCATTGTTGTTGAGAAGAATTTAGGAAGGTTGGGGTTGTTGGGGGAAGGGATGTGAATGGGCTCGGGTGTAGATATGAAACAATGACGAAAGATGCGCGTTGCCAGATGGAAAGATTTTGTTGGGAGGGATTGAGTTGAATTTGCTGCCGTTTCTTTGAACACCTCTGCTGCAAATTGGCACTCGTTCGATTTGTGAATACTACCGCATGGAGGCGGGACCGCTCTGAGATTTATACATAAGAATTAAGACGGTTCACCGTCGAATCTGCCGGAAGCATCGTCCTAAACCCGACTGAAGATAAGCCTCAGGACGGTGACATACTCCACCAAACTAAGTTGTTCACGAAATGCTTTTGTAAATGGTTACATGGATAAAGTGAATTTCTCAACTAGAAGTTAATTTTAATGCAGGGATCAAATACAGGAAGGGCGGGAGGAGGGCTGGAAACTAAAACCAAACCAAGACAACCTCTTTACGAACATCTGAAGTCTAATTTGCAGGCTAAACCTACTTCTAAGAATGAGGGCCGGAGATTAGATAGCGGCTAGTGGAATGGGGTTTCTAGTGCTAGAAGCTGTGAAGGCAGACAAGATGGAATATTAGGGTCTGAATTAGAAGGTGTTAAGTGTAGTGTGTGGAACAGGCAATTCCATATGCCGGTTCAGACGAGAGCAACTTTCACTTCCGTTCCTCGAACCTAGAGCTGAACCGTAGCATTCCACCAATCACAATTTTCAGAAACACCAATCGTCTTCTCCTAAGAATCACCTGACAACAGGGGTGCCCTATCAGCACTCCCGTAGCGTTGATTATTTCCACGTGATTGCTGGGGCCCATATTCTTGTTGTGCCTTCCAGAGATAGAATGAGTAGGCTAGGGCAGGATAAAATAGGATGCTAAGAGGGTATCAGCATGGGCAAATTGAGGGTTAGAATAATACATCCGATATGTATGTGACATACAGTAACAGAATTGAAGCGATCGCTGCCCTTGCAATCCTCATCCGGACTTCCTCTTCCAATCTCTCACCATCGCGTCCGTTTTGCCATGGGCCAAATGCCGCATCAAGTATCAACCACAACCATAGACTGGTCGCGAGGACGCTTTTTCCTATTTCGAAAGGGAATGCCATTCTATCGGTGTCTTGGGGTAATAGTTTCCGTTGAACTAGGACGATATAGATGATGCAAGCGGCCATCAATGAGGATATGGAGTAAGTGCTGCAGGTTCGTTAGCAAACTCGATTTATGTTGAAGCGATTCGGGGGATAACAAACAAGAAATTATAGAAAGACATGGATACGAAGAACAGTTCACAAAAGACGCGGAGTCCGAGGAAGAAGGTGATTGGCAGTGCGCAAAAGGCTTGGAAGATTGCCACCGTGCGCAACATGTGGCGACCAAGAGGCTGGTTTGGAGGATTGTCCATGGTTAGGGCTTAGAAATCTCAACGTGGAACAAATTTGTGGAAATAGGTCCTTAGTGCCGGTAAGTCCAACGTTTTATACTGTGAGATATACAGCTGCCTGATTTCTGAAACTACAAGGATTGCGGAGTTTGCTAGGCGTCAACGCCGCACCCCTGCACTTCAATCTTTCAGATCCTCCAGGATCTCCAATCACAACTCGCGATTTTGAGTTTCCCTCCCGTAAAGGTCAAGCGCTTGCGAATGTGGCGAATATTAGAACCTCAGTTGTGTGCCTGTCAAATGCACGTTGTAGAAAAAAAAAAGCACAATTGACGGTTCATAGTGACATCTTCGATGGCACCATGATTTCACTTGATGAATGATCTAGATACAGTGCGGTATCGTTCAACCGAGAATCTATTCACTGAAATATGATTCTGGAACAGTTCAGTAGTACAATATGGTTGAAAGCAAGTTTCTCGATCGGAAGGGAGGATGAACCACTGAAACTAGCACAATAGCAAATGAATAGAAACGATCACACATACCAAGCGTATAATCTGCCGGGAACAACTGGTCTTCATGGGATTGTTCGGTCCTCTTCCTCTTCTTTGTGGCTAAATACCGAAGTACGGATTCAAAGGCTTAAAGAGCAGTGACTGAAACATGTGATATTGTTCCACGAATCGATAAATACGGTCAAGAAATGAGGTGTTGTCCCAAACTTCAAGTCTCTCTCTATGTTCGTATTTGAGCTTCCTAGACCATCATGAGTTAACAGAATCCTCCAACGCCAACGGTCGCTGCAACGCCGGCAGCTTCTGCCGCAGTAGTACCGACGATCAAGCGATCCACATCTGCGATTACAGAAGAGATCCTATTTCGATTAAGTTTTGCCTTCAAAACTGTTTTCTCACGGATGATCCAGCCCTGCACTATCACTGAAAATTACGAGTTTGGCCAGGGAGGTGGAATTAGGGGAGACTGAACTGATATGAGAATGATTTTCTGTGGAATGACTCAGAATGTCTGAATTTCTGCTCCAAAGAAACAATTGTTCGATAATCGAGTGATTTTTTTCGGTTTGATATATTTGTTAATGCGAAACCGAATTCTAAATCCTCAATTGTTACTTGGACGGAACCTTGTCGCCGCAAATCTCAATTAAGTGAACAGGTTCTTTTTTGAATCTTATACGAGAATATTTTCGTCAATGATATTCATTGGGTTCGTAGGAATATGTTGCGTTGCGCTATTTCGAAAGTAGTTTTCATCATGAAAGTGTCGGACCAACCCGGCCTGGCAGAGCAGAAAGGTCAGTGAATGATTTGATGAGGTGAGCGGCAGGAGCATACTGATTAGGTGGCAATTTGTTATTCATTTTAGGATCTTCGTCCCGTCCTCTAGCTTACATCACAAAGGCAATCGCGAGTCCTCTTTTAACCTCGGCACAATCCCCTAGTGTAGTCATCGCCTTCCTCTCCCAAGCTCTTAGGCCCACCGTTTCATCCATCCATCTCACATCTACTTGAGACCTACGTCTTTCTACACACCTCAGTGCATATTCTCTCCAAAGGCATTCTGCCACCTGTCTTTATCCTTCTCAGCCTCACAATAACGGGGACACGGTAAAAGAACCAACTCCGATTTATAACACACAGCAAAGTCTACTATAGTACCCTTTTTTCTATAATAAACCTTTTGTACTAAATTTTATAATATAGCATAAATCTAATTAATTTATAATAATTATATTTCTTAAATTATATAACAAAATTTAACATAAAATAGTACCAAAAAATTTGAGAAAAAATAAAGAAAATATAGTAAAAAAAAAAACTTTATAGTATATAAAAAATTATATTATATAAAAAATTTATATTAAAATAAAGTTTAAAATATTTAATAAAAGTTGCAATTAAAAAAATTATATATATAATACTAAAATTTTAAAATAATTAAATATAACTAATATATTTAATAGCAAAACTATTTTATAAATAGTATTTTATTTAATATTATTATAATATAAAATATAAATAAATAAATTATATTAAATTGTATTATATTTACCTATAAGTAAAATTTAGCATATAGCTAATTATTTAAATATTAAAAAAATATGGAATTTTTAAAGCTAATTTAATAATAAGCTTTTTATTTTAATAAATACTGGATTTTACCGCGTAACGCCTGGTCCTATGTGACGCACGTTTTTGGCTTATCTCAGACATGTGAACATGAAGCTTTTGAGCCACATAAAATTAATAAAATTGTACAATTTTTTAGAGTAATAAATTATGGATGACGGAGAAGGTTATAAGCTATTTAAATTAATTATGATATTGCTGTGGGAGAACTATTTTCCGCCTGTGATAATTCTGTACAGGAGTTGCCTCCACCACTTTATTAGCAGATGCACCCTTAAATTTTTCATCTGATTTAATTATGATAGGCCTGATAGCCTTCTGCTTATTCTTCTTCGCTTGTTGCATGTCTTTTTAGAGCTGCTTTTTAGCCTCTTTGGCGTATTTTGTCTCTTTCTTCTCACGTTGCTTTTTCTCCTGCTTAAATAACCTCTGCGCTTTTATATTAGTCCTTATAACCTTTCTCTCTTTTAATAAACGCTGCTTTTTAGTCTTCTCCTGTTCCTTACGGAGTTTATCTTCCTCTTTTTGACGGCGTTTATTCTCTGCCTTCTTCTCTTTTTAGGCCTGTTGATCACGTGCTTGCTGTATTTTGTTAGGGCTCTAAAATATCGCATTACTCTCCTCCTTACTCTGTATTTTAAGTAGAAGAGGTTTGCCACGCTTTCTACGCTTCTTCTTATTAATGAGTGTCTTTTTTAAGCCCTGATTCTGCATTTTAAGAAGCATGTTTTCGACCGTTAAAGCGTGAATCGTGTTGTTAAGCTGTTTAGCCTTTTTATCACAAACGTCGTTAATAACCTGGTGTAACAGCTTCTTAATGCGGCGCCAATCTTCAGCCTTAAGTATAGAGTTAGTAAATAAGCTTAATAAAGGCCTTGAAGCATTTAAATCACTAAACTTTTTAATAACATGCATTGGATCGAAAGGATGTAAACTAGTGTTTTTGAAGCTAGAGAGAATATTTTTCTTAGTAAAAGCGCGCTTGTATGCCACCCAGAAGAAGCAGAAGAAGTCTCTTTTAGTTATGCTAGAGAATCCCTAACACTTATCTATAAACACTTCAAGTTCTACCGTGTAAGCTGTTGAGAGAGGTTTAAAAAGACAAATATCTAAAGGTTGTAGCGTATGTGTCGAATGAGGTGGGTATATTGCCAGTAGAATCTTGTTTTTGTCGCAGTATTCGATAAATCGTATATTTACGTGAGATCTATGGCTGTTGAGGATGAGGAGCCTGTACTGCCTTCGCGCCTTCTCTTTAGTCTTCTAATTAAACACCTAGGTAAGCTATGTATAGCCTATATCCTTATTAGTCCACCCACTAGGAGATGAAGTAAAGTAACACTTATGAAGCAAAGGATTAAAATCCTGTAACTAAGTGTCTTATACGTTCCTAGAGACAGCCTGATATATAAGGCTTAGCGTAAGAGAGGTCCCGTCGGCGTATATACATGCAATATGTATAATCCACTTATGATTACCGTCCTGGATTATCTTTTTTACCCCCCCTTCCTTATACTGCTGTTTTGAGAAGATTCTTTTTATTCTAGTAAGCACCTTAATGAGGAAGCCTTTTTTATTCATATTGTATATAAGCTATAGATCTACATTATACTGAGCAATCTTCCTCTCTAATAGATCGAAATATAAGGTGTATTTAAACGCTGAATTAGCCCTCTTACGTTCCTTATCCATCCTATCAGTCTACTTTGAGAAAATCGAGTAATCGTGTCTCTTTAAAAAGCGCCTAGGCCAGTGTTTTCCTACCGGATGCCCACATATTTCCTTTGCGAAATTTTGCAACATATGGTGTGTAGGAGGTAGCCCTCGTTTGCAGAGATCGTCGATATATTGTAGAAGCGATTTCTCTTGCTGATTGTTGAGATGTTGCTGGTTTTCGTGCTTTTCTTCACGAGAGCGTTGCACACCGCGAAAACGTTTCAAGAGCGTTGATCGGTCGCAGCCATATTTGTTCGCTGTCGCAGTAAAATTAACTTTTTCTCTAGGTTCCAAGGATTTTAATTCATCCAGCGCGAGCTCGAGAGGGCTCATTTTAGTGAAGATAGGATTATGTCAAAAATTTGGTGTTGGTAGCGATTTCGCTTAAAAATCGTGCGTCACGTGGGAGCGGGCGTTACGCGGTAAAACCCGGTATTGTAAATTAATTAATGTATATAAATAGAAATCGACTTAATAAATATAAATAAATAGCATACTTCGTTCTATTTATATATTCTAGTACGGATTGGAAAGGAACAGGATTTCCCATGCTTTTCTCGTTTTGGGGGGAAATTATTGGTCTCTCTTCCATTTTCCTAGAAGCACTCATCTCAGTCTTCCCGTCCGGGCGGGGGTTAGTCAACTGACTAATCGTGTCACGGGGCATATGGGGGCTAGTACCAAGCTGATATTCTCACTTCCGCAGGGCTCCCAACGGAATTCCGCTTGAGAAATTTCTAGCGGATTTTCTATCCCATAGTAAGAAGGACATTTTATGTTAATTATTATTTCTAAAAACTGAAAAACTATTTAAAACATTTAAAGGATTTTAACATAAAAATATTAGTTTGGTTCATTAAAACTTACTAGAAATTCTATTTCGGTATTTTTAAATTATATTATGTTTAGTTCTACACGCTTTATGTAGCCATAATTACGGACTCTGTAGAACAGAGCAAAGGTGTTGGAAATGATATAATCCGGAGTGTCGAGCCGGACGCGGAATGGAGCGTATATTCAGTGTGGGTCCGTAAGGCAAAATTAAATTGGACCTTAAGTCAAAAAGCCCATGCCTATACAGCCGTCTAAAACGGCAAGCAAAATGACAAAAAAAATTCTCGCACCAAAAGAGCCCATAGAATAGTAATACAACGCGATCCAAATCAGTACTCCAGCCAAGGTTTCCCCCCCATGGGTATCTCAAAGCCAAAAAGTTCCTAATCCCAACGGGTTACGAAATGTAAATGTGAGAAGTCTAGTCTAAGTAGTAGACATTGCATAGATGTATAAATATCAGCGTCGCAGACTCATTTCGGGGAGGGAGTGGCGGCGGGTGATGTTTTCAAGTAGATGTATGGAGAGGGTGAGACTTCGCAACGACGATCTAATTATTTCTTCCCCGACGAGAAGAGATTGGAAATCCTCTTTTTCTTTTTTTCATCAACGGGCGCCGACCTGATGCTGATGCCAGTGCGATCCGTCCCTCGCCGTTCAAATTCAAAACTAGAAGTACCGCTTGACCTACGCGAATACCCAGGGCGCGGTGAATTTGCATGGAGGCCGCAATTGTAGTCGTCGAAAAGCTTGTTGAGTGCTTCCAGATCGTAGTTTGTATTGGCACCTCCGGGAGAATTGGGTCCGTCTGGGACATCTTCATCGATTTCTGTTTCGTCCACGTACGGGCTGAGGCTGCCGAGCAACATTTTGTTGACATCGTGTTTCCAAGAACACTCATCGATGATATCTCTATGGAATTGTATTAGGTATTGCGTTTGATGGAGCCGAGGGGAATGTCGCTTACTCAAGATTATTTTTCTTGCAAAGTTCATCGTCAAGAGCCTTGAGCCGTGCTCGTCCAGCCGTACCAAACCGCACAAACCCAATACTGAAATGTCGAGATCCGAATCTCTTGTTTTCTTCGACCTCTCTTGCAAACTTCAGGACCGTGTTATCAATCGCGTCTGGCGGTTGTGTTCCTTTCCAAATGCCATCCGTGAGCACGATTAACGTAGTGGCCTTCTGCTGGCTTCTTGTCGGGTGCCACCATTCCCGAAAAATATCACCGAGTACGCGATTCAAATCGGTAGGCACGAAAAAAGTTTCCCTGAGTGGCTTTTGAGGGCGGGCATCAATGAGAGCTTTCCTGAACTTCTTTATTCCATCTTCTTTGTGGAGATTCGATTTGTCATAGGCATGCCCATTGATTGTGAACTTGATATCGTACCCGTTCTCATCTAGCCCGGCAACTTTCATTGCGAGTGTTATGGCAACGAAGGTCAAGATCGGCCAATGTTCCAGCATAGTCGTTCCGTTATCGATCACAAAAACCTACCAATATGTTAGTAATCGGCTGTTGTGAGCATCATCGACCGGCCCTACCAGATCTCGGTTGTGTATGAATTGTGCGAGGTGCTCGTCTTTTTCCTCGACTCGCATGAAACTCTTGACCATCTTGTTAAACGCCGTCTTTGGTTTCTTCCCATCAAGAACCTGCCGCACAGTACATATTTCCCATGGTAATTGATAGACATCGGTCGGAAGAGGCGTGAAAGCCAGAGATTTACCAAGTGATTCGGGGTCATGCCATGGTTCCTCGTTCGAAGCATTTGGTATTTCCTTGTCGGTGTGGCCGGATTTCACATCCGTGGTGACAGAACTGGATACAAATGGCTTTTGGTCTTTGCTCTGATCGTCTTCAGGTGTAACTATGATGGGAACATCAGATGCATCATGAGGCTTGTTAACTCCATTCGGAGAACGGGGGGAATACGACCGGGGGCTAGTCTCCGGAGGGTTGGATGTCTTGGGATCGGATATAGGACTTTGGGATAATTTTATCATACCAGCCTCGTCTCCGCCAATTTGTGGAGCAGTCTTTGGTTCCAGATGAGAATGATTTCTATTCTGCACCGATGACAAACTACCGGCTGTTCCAAGACTACCACAATGGTCTGGGTTCGGCGGGGATGTAGAGATCTGTTGTGGGATGTCCGGCATTGGATGCAGGACGGTTGTCTCTTGCAAGGCCGGAGTTTGGCGTGGGGATAGATTCTGGTATGCTAGTGAAGAAAATTGTGGTATGGAAGCAGGAGACGCTGATGGTGTTTGATCTGGTGTTGGTAGTTGACTCGGGTCGGGAGACTGATCACGGGGTTCGGAGGTGGACTCGGGCTGCTTTGAATTAACAGTGGAGTCAAATTCCACATGGCGGTGAGGCTTATCAACGAAACCGTTGGCCAAGGAAAGGTTGCTTTTAGAAGGCTGTGGTGAGTGGTGTCGCGGTGATGGTTTCCCTAGTTTTGGAACATCACTAGGAGGCCTGGGGGGACCATGATCTCCATGCGAGGGAGTTTGCCCCGCCGGCGCCTTCGAGGTATTCTGCGATGGGCCAGGCCTGGTATTCGGGTTTCGTGGAGCTCGCCTCCGATTCCAGCCCTGAGAATTTGAAGCAGAGCTTGCACCCTTGAAAGGATTTGGGTTATCGTCGACTGGACTATGAGTAGTCTCTCCCTCGTGGAAACCTGCTGTGGGAGCAGTACTGCTCTTTTCCAGGAATGGTAGCTCCTCTTCCAGTATCTCCTGTCGATAAGGGGTTTTCGCAAGCGGTGTATTTTTAATCATGGCCTCCTTTCTGACGCGTTTGGATACCGCGTGAGATGGTCCCGGAACTTGGGGTAATGTGTTTGTTTCTGTGATGGAGCTGGCAAATGAACTGGCTCGGGCCGTTCGCCGAAGGAGAGTTGTGTCAGTGCGCGAAAGGTTGTCTTCGTTATGGGCCTCTTTCTCCATCTCCCATAACGCAAGTTTCACGGAATCATGCGTTTCTCGCATTTGCAAAGGCAAAGCTGTGAGTTCCGCTTTGGCTTGTTTAACGCGCTTCGCCAATTCTTGGCAAAGAGGTTTCGCTTCGGAGCGAGTCCAAGGGTCTGTGAGAAGCATCTGTGTTTCAATGAGGTCCAGGACTAAGGGAGTTGCAGTATCGGCAGTACGTAAATGTCCTCTCAGGAAGGTATGCCAGCGTTTCACTTCCTCCAGAACACGCGTGCCATCATGGAATCTATCGGTTATCTTTCCATCTTCCGTCCGGTTGCTAGGTGCAAGGGTCCTGAGCTTAGTGTACTGCCGAATGCCCTGAAATCCCAACACAACCCAAGTGGCGGCAACGGACAAAACACAACCGAATGACCATGTGTCAATGGTCTGCATCATGGGAGTCTTTGTGCCTGAACATCTTTCCCGTGTAAACTCCGGGGCACCTATACAATTATCTTAGCACGGGCTTCTCCAGATGATATGATTCCGTTGACATGCATACCGTATGTGTCGGTGCCACCTTCAATGTACTGCGTCGGGGCCTTGCCCTTGCCATTTCTCTCTTCAAATTTGGCGAACCCAAAATCAGCTAATTTGAATTCTCCATTTACTCTCAAGATGTTGTCAGGCTTGATGTCCGCATGCCACCTAATCGTATTAGCTAGTGCTGTCGAGAGAAAGATGAAAAGAGATGACTGTACCCATCATAGATTATTTCCTTCTTTCCTTGTGGGATGCGAAGGTTGTGCACCTTTTCAATAGCAGCAGCGACCTTGAACAATGACTCCCAGAAGCGAATTATCTCTCCTCCGCGGACCGGCGGGGTATTCGTTAGGTCGGCGCAATACTCTTCAAGGTCTCTCTCGCCAAATTCAAGCAGGAGATTGTATGTTGTCGTATGCCATGTTCCATCCGGCCGTTCCGATTTCTCGCCAACCTTTCGTTCGCCCTTTCCGCCATGCGCCACAGCCAGTTCTTCGGGGGTTGGCGGCGCCACTTCTTCCTCGTGGGAGTAGCAACCGAGGTAGCGAACTATCGGCGTATTGGGATCGTTCTTCAATCCCGAGAAGGCAGCCTTCTCCCAGTCGTAAATGTCTTTATTCGCTTTGGAGTACGATTTGAGGGCCATTTGATAACACTGGAGTTGAAAACATATCAGCAAGCCGCCAAAATATCAGCGGGATGTAGAAAAATCCTTACCGGTCCAAAGTCTGGATCATTATATGAGGATTTCTCCAAGGCATTCCTCAAATTGTTGTCGATGACGAGGTCCTTTTGAACGGCGACCCAGTAAACGGATGCTGTCCCGCCCTTCTCATTCACACGAGTGCGCTGACAGAAAGGCATTATCACCTTTCCACCCTCAAAGTCTTCTTCCATGTGCAAGGTGAGCTGGGTTAAAGGAGAACAGTATGCCCACTTTGCTCTTTCAAAGTCCTGAACAATTGAATCGATATCGGGTATGTTCTTCTCTAATAACTTCTCTCTCAGTTTAGCGTGATGGTGATGCCCTGGGAGATCCAAGTATTTGTCGTATAGTTTGGCACTGTAGAAGATATCGATGAGATCACCACGGCCCTGTTCGAGCAAAATGCTGAACACTCGCAGACAGCGGTTTTCGCCGGTGAAAATGATTTTCGAGTCCAAAGGCAGCCCGAATGTTCGATGGCGTTTGATTTTGTCGTGCATCTCCGCAAGCAGGCGGCCTGCTTTTGTGTTTGGTGATTCCTCGGTATCTTGCTTTTTCATCCAACCTTCTAATTCAGCAACATGGACGATGTAGGGCTGGCAAGAGCAGGATTCCGGGTCGCATTGACGTTGACAGGCTACTTCCCGAGTCCATTGTTTCTTCAATCTGGTTTCAAACTCCTCGAGAATGTTCGCCCTGGGACCTTCGACTTCGACTGATTCACCCATCCTGACGTGGATCCAGTCGCAAACAGGCCTAACAAGGATCCCATAGGCCGGTATGAAATCGCGATATGAAGGAGTTGGGTCGCATACGCGAAGGGTTGAAAGGTGTCGGCGTTTGACAGGTGCGCGTGATGGCACTTGGGTTGAGGTCAAGGCTGAAAAGAAGCACCTAGCACCCAGCTTTTGTCGTATACAACAGCAGAGCCTCATGCACCTCAAGAGGGCGGGGCAAGCATTGAAATGGTCTCACGGGTGGGAGCACTGACCAATGTGGATTGTGGCTTGACGAGCTGAGTCAATGGTTCGCGAAGGCATGCGGTGGCTCACATCTCCCGCCCTGACGACCATCGAAGTTGTGAACGTCGCTCTCCGTGCGACAACGGGGACTATTACAGCCTGAGGCAAGTAGAAAAAACGAGAGCATGTTAGTATCACTCTGCTATTCTAGGGGAGCTGCGTGAACAAGAACAGTGCCGATATTGCTGAAGGCCGACTGAACCGACCTTGAAAAGCAAGCATGAGCTAGTGTCTCTGCTGCGCACATATTCGGCTAGATGCAGCAGCTGATGCCCTTTGTACAGGGGTCACACCGACTAGGTGACCATGGGAGGCTGTGACATCCTCGTGTTGGCGGAGGCGAAAGCGTGCAGGCAAACGTCAGGCATCAAGGCCGCGAGTTTGATTTTGAATGTGATCTTCCATTATCAAAGACACCAACTACGGGTTTTTTTTTCCTCAGCACCAAGCAAGCCAAGTTGCTTTCAATCGATAGCAATTATTCTTTTAGGGTGAAGAAAGGGGAGCGGACTCCAGGTTAAACGGAGACCGGCCTTAGAAAACGGGACGGGAGTCACTTAGCCGCCGGCCCCCACGCCCGGTCAGGCAAGGCTGCATGTCATCCATGCCGAATCGCGATCCACAAAGAACGCAGCTCCCCGCACAGACAGAGTTCCCAGGGGACGTTTCTTGATTTGTCTGGCAGCTCTCGTAATATCGACTGCTTCTCACGTGACCCCTTTGGATGTCTTGTGCAAGGGTAATGTCGGAATTTTCCTCCAAGACATCATTCTCATGATCAGACTGTTCACTTTTGAATCTTTCATGAATTTCTGGATTGATTGCCATGCCGATTGTTGCTGTAGCGGATCAGTAGGTTGTCTTTTCGGCTCACTCTGATACTTCTGGGTTGGGTTGTGGGCTTTTTTCGGTAGCTGCGTCAACTCCCTTGAGGGCTTCGAGTGCAATCTTGCGGAATCTGCAATCCTGTATGTTGTCCATGCGATAAAGAGAGTGAGAGCCGTAAGGGGAAGAGTGACCTGAAGCCATCTTTTCAATGCGGTAGACGAAAACGAGCCGTTCCCTTGGACCCCGTCGGCATCATCCTGACTTTGATATTTCACAACGCCAGTGCTGAAGAAGGTCTGCTCATAGTATTAGCCACGAGATTGGACGAAGAAATCGAACCCTTACCGATACAAAGGTAGCCGGCAGATAGATCAAAGTGACAATGGTAATGATACGCATCACAATCGCTTCTCTTTCTAGATTCATATTCAATTGCTCCGTTCGCTCTGCCGCCTGCCCCTGGAGATGCTGCAGAACAAGTTCTTTCCGATCACGGATGATATTGGCTAGGAGTTTCGCGCGAGACATTTGCATCTTAAAGTCGGCCACAATCTCGTCGAGATGGGCGGCAAAGGTCGTTACATCATCGGCGCACTGGGTTTTCAAAAGATCTGGGAAGTCCTTGTGGTTTTGAAGATTCGTGTAAAATCTACGGATCGCATTGATGACTTCAATATTGGCTTCCAAGACCATGATCGCTTCATTGACTTTATCTTGCCAATACTGCAGATCCTGAATGTGGTACGGCTTGTACTGTCGATGGGCATAGCCGGGGCCACGAGGGCCATAGATGGCCATAGAGCTCTATCACAAGATCAACAAACAATCGAGGAAAGGGGGGAAATCGTTACCTCTGCATCAATGACACTCTCGAGCCAGCGGATGTACCAACGCCAGTCCTCAGTAGACCAGTGGCAGTATAGCAAATGAGCAGCAAGACTAGATCGAAAACATTCATCGAGTGAGCCAAACAATTTGTCTTCCGACCGACCATCCGGTCCGGTCAGCTGCTTGTAACGTTGTTGTATATCCGTACGTCCTTTCGTGACGACCCATAGCGTGGTGCCATAGACAATGTCAAATTGATGGTATATGGCAGCTTGGCGGATCGACCATTCATCGAGTTTGATGTTCTCATTACTTTTCTGCTTGAACGTCACCCCTTTGAGGTTGTAGCACAGTTGAAAATGCCGACCACTCCGGCCCAAATCAGGGAGAGCAGGTCCACGAGGAGGGTGCTTCATCATGCTCTGTTCACGGAATCCACTAAACCGCAGATCCTTGGGATCGCTCTGTGCTCCAAAGACCAACATAAAATCCAAGTACACAGGCATAACTTGGTGAAATGTCAGGATCTGGGTCAGACTGATGAGAGTGGTCTTCAGCTGATCACGTGCATGCTCAGCATATATGTATCTAATTTGCCATGAGATGCTGACAGAAGAGTAGATGATGTAAAAACTCACATGAAGCGGCATTTTGGGTCCTTTTTCTGAGCCGTAACCACCTGTCTACGGGAGTTAGTCTGGTCGGTGTGAACGGCGGTTCCTAGCCATTCCGTCAATTCTTCCGGGGAGTGGATGTTTTTCTTGTCTACAGCTGCGAATTATTAGTCGCAACAACTTTGTGAATGGGAATAAGCAGATGTTTCCATACCTTTGCCGGAGGATGTTTCAAGATCTCTGATTGGGATTTCAAAGTCTTCCTCGACGTTGTCTTCTCCATCGACGAGGCAGAGGTTGGGTGCGGCAGCATCTAGTCGTTCCTTGTATGATGCGAGCGTCGAACGATACGTAACTGTGCCTTTAGAGATGAGGTTCTCTGGGTAATTGGTGGAGTTAAGGTAGGATTCCTGGAATTCGCTAGTTAAATTGATCGGGGCCATTTTTGACATGCGCCGAGGCAAAGGAAGGTTCCTGATTGAAGAGGTGGGATGAAAGGGACAACAGCATTTTGAGCGCGACGAAAAGAACGCGGGAAGAGCCTCACGGAGTGCCTCCTGCGGCTGTGGAGGGACGCATGAAGGATGACGATCACAGGGGCAACGAGTGGCACAGAGCACGCAACCCCCCTAAGCTCCTTTAGTGAGATCGCCCTGCTATCCGAGGCTAGCATTCACCGGTTTTTCTCACCCTCTGGACGACTCTGGTTAATGAACCAATTTTTTAAATAAAAAGGTAATATTCATTCCTTGAAAAAGCCTTTTCGCCTGCTCCAACTATTCCAATTCACCTTGACCAGCTACCTAGGCACCTTCGCATTTACGCTCGGGCGACACAGCCTCCCGCCGCGTTCGCCTCCCGCCATCTCGCAGCCTCCTCAGTTCCCTTTTATCTCCCTGGTGACATGTCTCAGCCTCCACTTATAGAATGCACGCGCCGAATACTGTGGCTCAACTCACCTCAGTTAAGTATTCTGGGATCTCAAATTCCCACATATCGCCAACCTGAAGAAAGAACTGTGAGCAGACTATCCATAAGGTTGGGACCACGTACCTACATGCGCTTCGTTGAAGGTGGCCCAATCTGGCCATTTTTTTTGCAGGTAAGCCTGGATCTTTTCCCATGGAAAATTCTCGTAAGCTGAATACTTGTCTTGGACCCTTCCCGTACTAGCCTCGCGCGGAAACGTGGGCCTACGCTGGGCGTTGCTTGCGCTCTGCAAGGATGCATTGGTAGGCTTTCGAAACATGGTTCTCTCGTGTCGGGGAGGCTTTTTTGAATCAAGAGAAACAAGGCACCAGTAGGTGAATCTAATACCTATGAAATCCGCACAGTGGACCTGAAGTCAGAAAATGGTGGTGGGCTGTTCCAAATCCTGAGGTTTGAGGGTCAGAAGGCTGAGGATTTAAGTTGGCGAGCGGCCGCTCTTCCAGCTCCCGCAGCCTTGCAATACTCTTCTGGGGCTACAGAAGGCACCCATCGACGTGCATGAAGACATATTGGGTGTGACTTACACCGTTCTTCATCGTTGGTCACACCGCTTTGAGTGCACTAGTTGCAAAGGCTGGCATGCACTCGACAATGGGGCACAAATGATGAAAGGAAACGTGGCAAAGGATACATGAACCTCTAGGCTCCAGCATAATATGATTGCAAGGCTGAGGCTATTGGCGCTTGAAGGGGACCCCAGTTCTCCTTCCGTCACCGACAACGGATCTCAAGGTTCCAGTCGTTTCACTTTCCTAAAACAAGATTGGTCACACGCAACTACCAGCGCTTGAGCTTCATTCTCTATTCCGCTTCACAACTTACCTTCTTAACCGATTTAAACATTCCCAATCTTTTCCTCTGCCTTTTATTCTTAGGAGCATTGCAAGAACCTTCACAGATTCCTCCGCAGCTACGTAAATCTCTCGCAATACGAGCTCTTGCTCGCAATGCGGGCAGCAACGGTCTCGAAAGAACCCTCGCCCATAATTTCAAATACAGCAACCTCAGATCTCAACTCTTTCATCGCCCAATTTCGGACCTCGGTTGCAAGAAACAAGCCAACGCTGTACTCATGTAGTGGCTTCGAGCCGTCAATATCTGATTCCGGGATCGCCAAGGCGTGAGAGCTAATTCATGGGCCATTCCATCGGTAATAACATGAACGGAGATTTCGCATTCTGTAATAGTGTGGCGTAGCTTAGTTGGCTTGTCGGTTTTTCATTAGACAGTGTTGTTCGAAACATCCACCCTCAAGTGGGAGAATGTCCGGCGATCCATCCAGTCTGATTTTCCCAGGCCTTTGGTTCGCATCCCGGAAGGCGTCTCGATTCCAAATATACTCTGGAAATCAGAAGAAATTTGAGCGGGGATATTAATCACGCTCTAAGAGCAGAAATAATCGAGCAGGGCGAGAAATTCCTCGGTCTTAATCGGGTGTAGCATCCCATCCCAGCGAGTCGTTGTTCGACGGTCTTGTTCTCCGAAACGATGCCCTCTGAGGCCGTCCATCCAAGATTCAGGGTAGTTGCTCGTTGACCATTTGCAACGTGGTGGTAAGCCAAAGCGTCCATGTACGAATTTACCAGCAGCATAGTTTGCTTGGCTTGCCATTCCCGTAATGGCTGAGATGGATGAGAGGAAGAGGAAGAAATCTAAGTTCCACGGCAACAGGTAGTGGAGATTCCAAGGGCCGGCAACTTTTGGCGAGATGCTCGTTTGCCAATCCTCGAAGTTCATATTCTCGAATATATTGTCCTGGTTCTCATCAGCGTGAATAATGCATGAACTCGCATCCAAGACTTACCCTCAAAGCCATTGTGCCTTGAACACAACCTCGTATGGGACGCATTGTGTTAGCGCAATGATCAAGCACTGTGAGCGGTGCACCTGCGGAAGCAATATCGCAAGCAGGAGCTTCTACGTTGACATTATTTGACTTCAGTTCTTCAATTAATTGTATAATTTCATCCGCTACCGGCCCTTTACGGGACAGCAGAAGGAGATTTTTCGCCCTTCTGGATACCATCCAGCGAGCAACACTCCGGCCCAGGCCGCCAAGACCTCCCGCGATGACATATGTCGCACCTTTTCTCAGCTCGCACGCAGCTGTAGTGCTTAGGTTGGTCGGAGTATTGTTAGTGAGGTCTTACCCTACGATAACCTTTTCGTGGTCAGGTTAGTCGCTGGGGTGATAGTATTCTTACATTAAGAATATGATCAGGCCGCATCTCTACGACCATTTTACTGATGAGTTTGCCTAATTGAAAATGTCGAAAAGCCTTTTCCGTATCTGCGGTCCCATAAACGGTGATAGGTCTTGGAAACTGTAAGGGTCCATCCGCCAACATGTCCATCACGGCTTGCAGTGACCGTCATACAATATCGGGGCGTCCCATCAATACTAGAGATGCATCAAAGGTGAAGAAAGATACGTTCAGGTCAAATTGGTATATGGGAAGTTTGGATCTGTGGAAGATATCTTTCTTACTAATCTCGATGAAGCGGCAAAATGAAGCTATGCACTCCCACGACGCAAGTAAGCGGTCACCCGACAATGAATTCAGGGCGACGTCAGTACAGTGGCCATCTGTCTTCCTTATCAATTCTTCTGCACAATACTTATCAAACTTTCTACTGTAAAAAATGTGATCTTCCGGAATTCCTTACGTTCCCATGAGAAATTTTTTCTTTTCGGGAGAATTGACGGTTGCATAGACGGTAGCGCCCATTATCTGAGCTAGTTGAATAGCGGCCTGTCCTGTTGCACCAGCACCAAGATGTATGAGCGCCGCTTCACCGCTTCGGAGCTGGGCTAACTTGACAAACGCATGATGGGCTGTCGAATATGTGACCGGGACTGCATTGGCATTGACAAAAGGTATATTATCAGGTAGCGGAATTGCGCACTGTAACTGGCATCGAACGTAACTCCGGAAGGCATGGATTGCACACGCAACCACACGGTCACCGGGGCTAAAATTCGGCACAACTGCATCTCCTACGTGTATGATATGTAACAGAATGCAGAGGATGGATGTAGGAACCACCGTGTGGTGGAATTGAGAGCTATCTAGGTGGTATATATACATCAAAGATGTGGCTTAGTCAGCTGAGTGCCAAGCAGGCAGCAGCAGGCAGCGACGCTCGGTAACATGATATAACCAGCACATTCTCCATCTAGAATTGGAGAGCCGATTTGGCCAAGTGCAGTCAAGCAATCTCCGCAGTTGATGCTGGATGCCTTGACTTCAATCTCAATTTCGGTTGGTTCCAGCGGTCTCTGGCAGTCTGCATCTTCAACTCATTCCAAGGTATCCCAGCAGACCTGGGGTTCGAACATGCATGACTACGGGTTGGCTACCTTCGAACTTTTGCTTTTGGGCATGCCTTAACTTCGTGGAAGCGTTGATACGAGCAGTTAAATGGTCGTCGTGTTGAAGCCTTCGTACGTGAATCATTCCGTCATGCTCCTCGTATTCAAGCTCAGGATTCCGGAAATGTGATGCTGAAAGCACTCTGACGACATTGAGAACAGTATTTGTTACCGGATTGAAGCTTGTAGAGATTGAGAGACTAAACAAGATTGCATTAACGACCTGAAAATCTAGAGGGCAAGCAGAGGCTATATATAGCAGAGAAATGCCAAGCTGGCGGCAACAGTATTGCTCTTTAGGAATTGCTGTAACTCCCTCGCAAATCCATGATTGGCTGGAGACTCCTCACCAACCACCACTGTGATTGGTGAAATTGGAGTCGGCTCCGGTGGTAGTTCCAGTGCTGTTGAGACGATGATGCTTGATTGGTTGTATTCATAGTTTGGAAAATCAGGGACTTCCAGATCGATCCCGGAAAATCCAGTAGATTGGAGAAGACCATTCCACTTCTCACTAGATACATGAGGTCCTTGTCTCCGAAAGTCTTCTTCACCTAACCATCAGCCGGGGAGCAAGCCAAAAACAAATTGTAAAGATTTGGCATCGCTACCTGTTTCGGAACACACAAGCTTCCCTGCTGGTTTCAGAAGTGACCGCAGATTCAAGAGCGATGCCTCCAGGTTCCTAGTCTGATGCAGCATCTTCGAAGTGTTATTAGCTAAATTTGCGTCAACCGTTCACCACCATCTACTCACATTGCCTGCTATCACAACATCATATGAGACAAGCTCAAATTCTTGTTTAGAAGAGTCGACGTTAACACCCAGTCTTTCTGAATCCGAATCTTGCCCCATAGGGCCTGAATCGCTCTTGTGCATCCGGAAAATGCCCAGTCGAGACATCAATGTAGTCATATGAGGCAAAGCGTAATCATCATTCGCTCTACATGCGTCACCAAGGCATTTTAGTATTTGAGCTATAGTTGCGCCAGTCCGGCCCGACCTCGAGAATCTTCAAACCGGGCGATTTGTGAACAAGCAGGCGGAAGTAAGCTGTCAAGGCTTCGTAATACAGGATCTCCGAATTAAAGACCTTGTTGTACCCCTAAGTAAGCCCGTCTTACCCAGCACCTGTTGAGGATCAATATCGCCTTTCAGGATGCTGGAGATATTGCGTCCGACTTCTCTGAAGAGAGTACCAAAACGGTCTCATTTTCGATAAATTCGGGGAGGTGGTCCTTCGATCGACACACTTCTGCTACTCGGGGATCCAGCGTTTTCTCATGTGAGACGAGAGTCTGACGCGTCCAGTCCATGTACTGCTTGTGGTGTGCTTCCATTTCTTGGGTTGGATTTACATCTAACACAGTGAGCGTGTCCGACATGAACGATAATTGTGCAAGCTCTACACTTTGCTGGGAATTGGCTGGTGGATAGCGTTCAGGGCGGTATTCTCCACAAATACTCCTCAGATGAGCCTTGCCGAGGTGATCAATATCGGGCAGCGAAATAAGCTTGCAGCACAACTGATTGGGTTCCGAAGATACCATTTATGGCCACTCGTTGTGACTTTGGTCTCTACATCAATAACGCCGAGTACGCGATTCACCTTGTCGTCAAGAATGACCGTATTTGCCTTGGCTCCTCGCTTACCAGTAAAGTCTGTACGGGAGTAAGCAAGAAGATTATCGGCATCGAAGCAATTGAAACCTATGTCTGATATCCAAGCCTTGGAAATTCTAGTCGGTATTGTAGTCGGGATATTAACGATGCCGCATTTCGTAAGCACAGCAAGCATGAGTTGTGTAGCCGCGTAAAGTGTAGTGGGATATGTGGCGTGACGTTGGGCGTGATACGTGCTCTCCACCGGTTCCCATTTGAAGACACGCATCTTCGCAACAGCATCAATCTCGTCGCTTCCAGTAAGATTCTCCAATGCCTGAAATGTTTCTCCGTACTGGTATCCACAAGCGCGGAGATGCTGGTAGAAATCTTCCAAAGTAACAGTTCGACTACATCGGGGTAAAATCTCGGAAGTATCTTCGTACGATGGTGCAGCTGTTGTGCCGCAGGTGTCCCTTCGACGAGAGAGTTTTTCGATTTTTCAACATGATAGTCCACTTGAATGCTTCCTCGGCAATGCTCCAAGCATTGAGAACCTTGATATGAGAATATCCGGAAGTCGGACCATCCACGGTTTTGCCCGAAGGGTGGGCGAAGGACTGCATATAAAACTTAGTCCCTACACCATTAGAGTCCGGGCGAAGAATCAAAGGGTTTGAGGACGTGTAACAGAGTGCTGGCCTCTCAGGTAGCATCATTGCTTGTATACTGAGTTCTCCTGTTGATCCTCTCCTGACGATCCTATCCTGACGATCTTCTCCTGACGATCGTCTCCTGTCGATCCCCCTATCGACATTTCCAAGATCATTATTAAGTAGGATAGCCATCCATAGTTTTCAATTCATGAGGTTGCTGCTACATCTTTTCCCTGTGTCCGGTAAGAGAACGTAATATCCCGGAGGTTGCAACCTGATGGGCTTCGATCGGTACACAATTGACGGATGGCTTCAATGGCCATAGCCATCATACCAGCTGGGGGATATACTGCTTTTCCATCTATTACATGATCTACAATCCAGGGAGTCTGAGAGATCCTCATGAGTCTCCGCCATCTTGCCTCTTGGGGTTTCCAGTCCGATACAAGAAAACCTAACAGGTCAAAGTGGGTGCTAATCGGAGCCGGTGGCATTGCTTGCTAATTCTACTTTTGTGCCAGTACTTTTGGGAGTGATCAAATGAACACTCCGGCGTTCCGGCCAGAATCGGACAAGCTTGAGTTGCGGTCGGGGGGTTCAATTTGTCAAGACACAGATAGTGACCGAGACAGCACAATTTCCCAGCGGCTGCCATAACGCTGTCATATCCAGGCACACCTCGAACCAAAGAAGAATGATATGTTACTGGAGATGCTCTTTGGGAATCAGAAAGGATGTCTTCCGCTGGTTTTCTCAGAGTAGAATGAGGACCGATTTCCAACAGGCTCTGCACCCCTTGAATAACGGGAATTTTCCTTCCCCTTCTTCTCATCATATGGGACCCTGAGATAATCTTCGCCATTGCATCATGGAATCCCATCGGGCAACCATATTGTCAACCTAGTATTGTCCCATGCGCAGTTCATTCTTGTGACGACATCTCCTGTGACTGAAGATATCATCTGAGTAGCGTTCGGAATTCCTACTTCTAAAGACCTGAGAGATTCGAAATACGGTGGGGCAACATGTGCCATCTGCGGGGAGTGATAAGCAAATACCAACTTGCAACTTGCGGCAAAAATTCTCTTCCCGTTTAGTATCGTCTGGACATATGTTATATCCCCTTCCTCTCTGCTGAAGGTAATACTGCGCGGACTGTTGATACAAGCCACCTTGATTTTCATTTCGGAAGTAATGTACTAGGCCACATCGACCTCGATTAGGCGACCGCCATCATCGACCCTCGGTATGAGACAGAAGAGGCTAGATCCCCTGCATGAACGCCTCGGAAGTATGCCACTTGGCAAGCTGACTCGTGAGAAAGCGCGCCGGCAGCGTACCTGGAACATTTTAATGGACAGCCCAAAATTTTGCAGGGGAGTTCCTTACGCTGCGGAAATTTCTCCAGAGGGGTGGCAAATCACGGCAGACGGAATTAGCTCGAAGCTTTTTAACAGTTCCACAAGCGCAATCTGAAGTGCGGTGCAAATTGGTTGACTGTACTGTGGTACAGGGCATAAGTTTTGTACCACGTCAGTGCGGCAGAACGGGCCAAGTGGCGTAGCCAAGGTTTTAATTACATACAAAACTCAGTATTTCGTAAATCCTCCTTCCGCAGCAATAACCGCAGCACAGCGATCTCTCATACTCTCAAGAAGCTCTTGAAGCTGAGCTTCTGTAATCGAATCCCAGGCTGCCCGTACCGCCTCACGTAGTTGATCATAGGAGAGCTGTACGTCTCCATAATGTTCCTGAATCCAATCCTTCATCCAGTTCCAAATCGTCTCAATTGGGTTGAGATCTGGTGAGTAAGGAGGCCAGAAAATAGTCTCTACACCTCTCTCTAGAAGCTCCTGCTGCGTAGATGCCGCTGAGTGGCCTGGTGCCCCATCCTGCATTAGCTGAAGGCCTGGCCGTAGTCGTAGCCAGCCATGGATGAGAGGGACTATCTTCTCACAGTACGATTGCTTATTGATAGAGCCCCAGTCCTTTTCCCAGAACAAGCAGGGTCCCTTCTCTGTACCAGAGAAGCAGCCCCAGAACATCCAGCCACGTCGCCGTCTAATCTTCTCCAACACGCAGGTATCAACAAGCTCCTCTCCAGGACGCCTTGTAACCCACTGCTTTCGATGTCTACCCCCTGTTACCCACGTCTCATCAGTCCACAGTATTAAGGACCATTGTTCCAGCGTCCAATTGAGGTGGTCGTACGCCCATTGCAAGCGCTTCTGTCGGTTCGCGGGGGAGAGGGAGGGCTTAGCCAAAGCTACACAGCGTGAGTAGCCTCGCTGCCGTAGGGCGTGTCGAATCGCGTACGAGCTGACGTGAAACTGAGAGAAAGGGCCACTAGCTAGCTGAGTGTAGCCCAGTAGCCTGCCTGTACGAGAGCTGCAAACGAATACCTCAATCTCATCGATCTGAGCAGAAGTGAGGGTCTGGGGTCGACCAGAGCGCTTCTTTGGCGTGACGCGTTGACTAGCAGCTGCATACTGAACTTGTCGCTGCGTAAAATTAAGAAGGGCAGCAATAGACCGAATTGAATGGCCAGCAAGATGTAAAGTTTGTACTTGTAGGCGCTCATCGCGGGTAAGGTGCTTTGTGTGCGGCGTAGAGGGCTCCATTGTGTGAAAAAGTGTTGAGACGCGTAGACGCAGGAATTGTACATATCTTTTTCTATACAGAAGAGTATGTTGATTGGTGTATTTAATTCTGGTGGCGTTGCAAGGGCCCCCTGCAGCGCATTGACGTGGTACAAAACTTATGCCCTGTACCACAGTACTCTGGACGGTGGATGTGCGATGCTGATTTCGGCTTAAGAATGTCCTCTATAGTAGCTTCATCAACAATGTGGAATCGTGGTACAAATTCTGTAGAGCATGCATCCCAATCAAGACCATAGGCATCCCATGTTCTGGAGGCATTTTTCCGACTCCAACAGGCTTTGTTTGAAAATAATGGAGGGTCATGAGCTCATATCCCATGGCTCGAAATTGTGCACCGTGCCTAGTGACCACTGGGCCGAGTCTTTGATGTTCTTTCGACGGTACTGGTTGACCTGAGCCTCATTGAGAGGATCTCATCGAAGCCGTGTGCCACCGCAAACGGCTTTCAGGACAAAGAACTGCGCCGCACCCCAAGAGTGTATGCTATGCTTTCGGGAATTAATCAGTCGTCTCCTCATACTCATCTTTAACGGTTTCCAGGTAGCTGGTGTATTCCGTTTTGAGACTACTGATTCCACCCTTGTCTGCTGAAAAGACGAACACCATGGGTATCGACAGATCTCCACGGCACCTACTGAGTTGGGGCGTTTGGTACTTTAGTTATAGCATGGTTCTAGAACATATCTTTTACGTAAGCTACATCATTTGATGGGGTCCTCGAACGGAACAGTGGTGACCAGCCATCCCTCTTAGAGCTAAATAACGGTATGCAATCATCGAGTATCACATGAGAATTTGATCCGCCAAAACTGAAACAATTGATGGATGCTCTGCGAAGACCGTGGGCAGGCCATGGAGTTGGTTTAGTTGGGAACCAAACTCGTAAGAACGAGATTAGTATATATCTCAGAAACATACCTCAAAGATTGACAAAAGCAGATACCATGATATTGTCGCATACGACCGACTGGACTCGAGCATTAAGCTCCTGGAAATTGGCATTTGGAGGGATAATTGCGCGTTCCAATACTAACACGGTCTTAATTGTTAGGGCAGATGTAAGACGTCACGTTACCAAGATGCATTCTAGACTTGGCATTAGTCATGTATATATATACTCCGCTCGCATGCGGATCCTCAAGGAGGAGAATCAAGACCATAGATAATACTGATCATAACATTAATGATCCCCGCAATGCCGCTGGCGTGCTCTAGATGCCTTATGTTAGATTTGACAGCGCCACTAAGCACAAGAATTAGTCAGTCAAATGCGTCAATCAGTGATAGGAAGAATGAGACTTTGTATGGATTCAAAATTTACACAAATTTCGTATCTTCAAGCTTTCCCTTCCCTCCGAAGACGTTGGATATTGCACTGGCCTCTAAAGGGTCCCTGGGTATACATTAATCTATTCCTCTTACCATTATTACGGAAATATACGTACCCGATGACCGTTTCTGTCCCATGAGCCTCTCTATACCGCGTCAAGGAAGTATCTAGCCCCGCTTTCCCGTAGGTATTCCGTAATCAAGAACTCCTGTGAGGAAGAGCTTGGTTATGTTATGCCGGGAGTACGACCATCTTGGTTTTGCGCCGGTATATCTAATCACAGCTCGAATAGTGTCTCCATCTCGGATGGCATCCTCGATCCGCTTGAGGACAAGCACCCCGTAGCCTTCCCCTCTCGTACACCCAATTGCTCGTGAATCAAATCTATAGCATAAGCTATTAGGAGAGAGGAAATTCATGTTTGTGAGTGACATGAACATTCCAGGGGAAATCAAAGAGTTGGGGCCACCAACCAAAGCCTAATCATATGTATGGCACAATGTCAAAGATGCGTAGGGATGCGGTGATATGAGGCCAGGAACTCACCATATTGGAACCCTTATTTCGAAGTCCTTGACATGACATATCGAGGGCAATCATGCTGCTTGAGCAGGCCAGATCGATATTAGCACTTGGACCGGTTAAGTTGAAAAACCAACAAAGACGGTTGGCAAGCATGCAGGCAGAGAGACTAGTCACTGCACAAGTCGAGAATGCCTCTGGGTCCTCTCTGCGAGAAATTTGTAATTATCTGAAAAGCACCCGGTGTACACTACGTTTTGGAGCTAATTACTGACTCGAGTGATATCCCAGCTATTTTCTGGTGAGCGATTGCTCTGAGTCCCCCTAGAGTGGGAAGATTCTTAGAATACTGACGGTTTTCCAATGCCCTGTAAGCAGCTTCCAGTAAACCGCGATGTTGTAGATCCATCGCGCAGGCCTCCTTGGCAGATATAGAGAAAAATGGGGCGTCAAACGGCTCAAAATCTTCTTTCAAGAAGTGGCCACCACGGACGGGGAACCGCATTTACATCATTAATAAACGGCAACTTCGGAGAAGGAAATGAAAGTACTTACGCTTTCTTTCCTCGTTGCATCCGCATGGTAAAAAGTGTCCTTATAATTCTTTCAGCGAGCTGCTCGGTCATGGAATTTCTCTTTTGCATCAGTATCTCCTAAAACCTTCAACTGAATTCGATTCTTGAGGAAATTGAATGGAGAATCCAACAATTGCAATTGACTCTAACGTGTCTGGAGAAGACTCCAAGGCTAAATCTTGGCCATTTGTGGTATGCTCGCCAGCGTATTCAGACAATTTGCATGGAGCATCACTGCTATTGCAGCTATTTGAATATCCGTTCGGAGCCATGAGGTCTCGCGTTTGAATTGAAGAACGCGGCATTTCACAAAAAGGGACAGATTGATACGTGTATAGCGATGACGATGAAATATTGGGAGATTTGGAAGCTTAGAAAGAGAGATTATGGATAGGATATAATAGACGTTTCCACAGGCGAAGTTGTCAACTACATGTCGATATGAAACCAAAATAGTAATATCTCGTTCAGACTTCGGCCGATACAGGATCCATGTATCTGAAATCATTTAAACTGTGTCTAGATTATACCACTTTTTCTATTGCCGCTCGCATAGATGCCAATGCCACCTCAGCATCATCTCTCATTCTCTGCCCTGGGATCTCATATCCGCCCTGATGTACCACAATCCGTCGGTTATTTCTCTGGCAAAGATTAGCCAAGTTCATTCCGAATTCATACGAGTTTTTGGCCCTATAAACATACACGATCAGGATGTTGATCAATTCTGTCTCGCCGGGATTGGTTTGAAAAACTTCGGCCTCTCCGTTTGCCAATGATATTGGATCAGCGGGAGCGCCACCACCGAAGAAGACCCCGAGGTTGAAGGGCCAGGCATCCTGGGCTGTTGATTCCACAAGTAGGGTTGTAACCAAAATGGCCCCTTGAGAAAACGCTATTAAGCAGTGAAAGAACCACTGTTATTAATTTACTCGCTGAGATTAGCTAGAGCTTCTTGGAAAGGCTCTGTATTTGATGGCTCAAGGTAGGAGAGGAATCCTGCATTGCTTATTGAGCCCGAGAACAGTGTGAGCATCTCGTCAGAGAGAATTAGTGATATGCGTCCTTTTGACCTACGTAGGTACTAAACAGAAGGTGGTGGACATGCAAGACTACCTTCAAGATATTCAAAACTGTGTCCCTCTTGCTTAAGTTTGAGTATAATACTTATTTATTACTTTTTAAAATAGTTACGTATAATTCATAAATTTATAAAAGTTTTAGTAAAACATTTATAATATCTAAGTACGTACTTTAAAGGTAGTAATAAATAATGTTATTAACTAGTATTAACAAAATAAAAAGTAATATAGTATATTATAAAACTAAAATAATAAAATTTCTTATAATAATTAGAAATAGAAATTTTAAGAATATTTTAAATATTTTTAAACCTATTTTTAAATGTTTTTATATAATACCTAATTTTTAATATTACTTTATTTTTAGTTAAATTTTTTAAGAATTTGTTTAATTTAATTTAAAGTTTTATAAGTACTTAAATTAAAGTATTATATAATAAAAATAATAGTTTATTTATTTAAATTAAGTTTTTATAATATGGTTTTTAATAATGTGTTTAGTACTTTATAGTTTTAGTAATTTTTTAGTTTTTACTACTTTCTTTTTATATAATCTTATAAGTACTAAAATACTAAAATAGGTTTTAATTTTTTTACTACCTATTAGTTTCTAACTACAATATTAATTAAAGGGAGCTTTTTTATTAATAAAAGAATATAAAACTATATTTTAAGTTATATTAGCTATAAGTTTATTAAAAAGCTTCTAGAATAAAGAATAAAGAAAATATGTAAAAGAATTTATTAAGTTAACTTTTTAGAGTAGAGGTAAAAAAGGAATTTAAGTAACCTAATACTAAATAGTCTTTAAGGTTTATATATAGGCAGCTCTTTATACTAAAAAAGTAGTTTAAATTAATTATTAATAAAGTTTTTATTATTTATAGTACGTTTTTTATATGTAATATTAAGTAATTATTAGTTATTTACACCTATCTATATTAAAATAGCTATTTAGTGTTGGCTTAGTAGGGCCTAGTAGCTAGTAATAGCTAGTATATAAGTTATAGAATTTTTATTTTTTAATTAGTTTAAACTCTATATATATAGGCTAGACTCTTATATTAAATATTATAAAAAATATAAGTACTTACTATATACTTATACTAATAGTAAGTAAATAATACTTTAATTATAATTATAATTATATAAGTAAATTATACCCTATTTTTTATATATAATTTACTTATCCTATTACTAGAATACTAAATTATTGTAAAAGAAAGCTTTAGATTATTTCTATACTACTTATTAGGGGGTGGCAGAGTATAGATAAGATTAGTAATTATAATAATAATATATAGTATAAAGTAGATTATAAAACGTAGCTTACAAAGCTACGTACAAAAGCTATAGATAGAATATATATAAGATTCTAGAGATAAAAAAGCCTGCACGGCCTGTATAGAGACTTTATACAATACTTAATTTAAATAAGCTTAGAAATAATAGTTTTTATAGAATTATATTATAACACTACTACTTATTATTACACTATTTAAGAAAGGTTATTATAATTTTATTAAAACTTTATAATGTACTATAGTACTTGTAGTACTATACTATGCCTATATAAAGAGTATATATTACTTTTTAAGTAAATATTATAGACGGTAATAAAAAGGTAACTATATTTAAAGAGTTAAAAGAACTAGTAATAATAGCTAATAAAGCTTTAAAATAGAAACATATATTTAAGCTAGAAAGGAAAAATTATAAGTAAATATAAGATATATTAGCATAAGCTAAAGCGTGAGCTAAAAAGTAAAAATAAAGATATAAAACTATACTAATAAATTAGAAGCATCTATCTACGTGACGGGGTAAGAGACTTAGTAAATAGAAATAAAATAAAATAATAAAATCTCTAGCAGCTCTAGCAGCCTCTAGTAGTATCTAATATACTATTAACTAGTATATAATATACGTATAAGGGATTTACTATAAGTATGAGGCATTAAACAGCTTATAATTACTTTTAATTCTTTATAGTTACTCTAAAATTAAGATTTATACCTTAAGTAATATAGTTTAATACTATTCTATTAAATCTTAACTTACTGTATTACTTCTTTTTATCTCTATTAAGTTAACTAACTTCTACTAAGTTTAATAAGCTATCCGATCCGGGAGTAAGAGAACTAATTAATAGTTATAATAATTAATTAAATAGCTTATTACTAGTATAATTTATATTAGTAAGTTAGTAACTTATAATATTATAACTACCATCTTAAAAGAGTAAAAGAAGCCGTTAGATAGATTCTAATAACTAATTATTAAATATTTATAATAATCTATTATAAAGACAAACAAGAACTTTACTTATTAAAAAAAAGTAGTAGTGAAGAAGAAGTTATGATAGAATTTTTATTTATAACTAAAAGTACATCTAAAGGATAAAAGAGTATATAGTAAATTATCTAAGGATAAAAAATAACTATTATAAAACTATATAATATTTTAATAAATCTGTAATAGTAGGTTAGAATAAATTAAAAAAAGAAAACAATAAAGATACAGCCTTTTAAGAAGTTTAATAATAATTAGAATAAACTTAAGATCTTTATAGCAGCTATAGATCTCTATTATTAGTTTAATTAAAAGTTATTTCTAACTAATTAGGATTAGATTCTAGTAGCTGGTATAAATATAATAAATAAAGCTATATAATAGTTTAAACCACTAGTAAGAAATTACCTAGCTAATAAAAAATTTAATTTAGGAGCAGCAGGATTAGCTAACTATAATAATAATATATAAAAAGTCTTTAAAAATTATAAATACTTTAAACAGGAAATAATTATTATCTTTAGGGAAATTAATAAAGAAACTAAGATAATCTAAAAGCTTTAATAGCTTAAGTAATAGATATTAGTAGTTAACTATATAATAGAGTTTAAATAAATCTAATTACAACTTAACTAGGTAGATCAACCACTGGTTATAATATACTATAAAGAATTAAAAAACAGAATTAAAGATAAAATCTCTAGAGGAAAACGGCTAAGTATTTTACTAAAAATTATTAAATAAATAGTAACTATTAATAATTACTAGTATTAACAGGAGTAAGAGAAAAAAGCACGTGGAAAATTAATAATCTATATACTTAAAAGAAATAGAAAAAATAACTAAACTTATAATAAAATAAATATTAATATTAAGCAGATATTTATCAGAAAAGGGTAAGAAAAGTAAGCTAAAAAATAAATAAAACATTATATATATAAAGTTTGTTTAGAATACAGAAAATAAAGACACTTTATTAAAGATTATAAATAATAATAATTGGATGTTAAGAAAGCTTATATTTAGAC
Source organism: Zopfia rhizophila CBS 207.26 (assembly GCA_010093925.1). NCBI lineage: Eukaryota > Fungi > Ascomycota > Dothideomycetes > Zopfiaceae > Zopfia > Zopfia rhizophila. The sequence goes on from ML994617.1 coordinate 3,093,243, forward strand.
TAAAGTGCTTAAGGAAATTAAGATTACTATAATCTAAATAGAACAAGCAAAGAACACTATAATAAAAGAAATAATTATAAAGAGAATTTAAAGAGAATTTAAAAAGAATAGTGCTGAATATATAGAAACTATATATATCTTAAATAAAAATATAAGATTCCGTATTAGCAAGTTAAAAACTATCTAGTAGGATAATTTAGTAATATAATTACTATAATATAAAAAGCAATAGTCTAATAATATAACAGAAACTAAGAAAGAGATATAGAGGTTTTATGAGATTATAAAATAAGAAAGTAAACTATTCCACAAGAAAGACCAGAAATTCAGATAAAGAAAAAATAAAGAAATAATAAAGGGTAAGAAGCTTATGTCTATAATTATTATACAGCAAGTACACTAAAAGCACTATTAAATATATAGATTAAAATATTATCTAAAGAAATACTATATTACTAAACACTAGGAGGTTACCTTAGAAGATGGGATATATAAATATTAATAAGTATTATAGTTAATAGGAAATAAATAGTATAAAAAACTAACCAAATAAGAATTAGCTATATAGATAAATAAAATCTATTAATAAATATCTATACTAATTATAATTAATATAATATACTATCACCCCGTCGGATATCTGGAATTAGGATGGGATTAAAAGAAAAAAGAAAAAAAAACCTCTTTACTAATATTATAGGTACAGGATAATAATGCTGTAAATAGAATAGTAAAAAAAAAAAATACTAAATATATATAATCTTTAACTATATAGAAAAAAACTATAAATAGAATAAACACGTCATACGTGTTAAGAGACTAAAGATAAGAAAAGTATTATAATAACTAGTAAATAAAAGAGAACTTAACCTATAGTAAAAACTAGTTTATATAAATTTAAAAAATAAACTACAAGACCTAAACTCAGATAAATATAAATAACTATTATAGGATAAATGCTAGATAGGATACTAATAATACTAAGCTAAATACTATTAAAAAAAATAGTTAGCTACAGATTCACATAAAAAACTCACATATTAAGAATATTTCTTAAGATAGAAATGTTAGGATTATAGAGAATAAACTAAAAACACATATAAAATACTTAATAGAGAAGTATGCTAATTCTAGAAATACTTACTTTATAAACCTAAAAAAAAAACACTAAAGAAATAACTACCACTTAGAAGTTAGCTATAGATAAAAAACTAGAAAATCAGTAGACTATAACTAAGCCACTAGAGAGCTAAAAACTAAAGATTAGAAATAATATATTAATTATATATACATAATTAAACTAAAGGAAATACGAAAATAAGCTATATATAAATATATATATTAATAGTAATTAGATACTAGTACTTATAGATAGTGGGGCTAGCAAAATACTTATATTAAATAAATAAATATAAAGATACTAGATACTAACTAGAGTTTTAAATAAACCTGTATAAGTAAAACACATAGACAATAGTCTAGCAGTATTTAAAAAAAGTCTAATTAATCTTAAAATAAGAAATATAACTATTAAGGTAACAGGTTACACAGATAACTGTTATATTAAAATTATAAATTTAAATAGTAAAGACTTTATCTTAAGATGAAATTAGTTAGCATGATAGAATCTAATAATTAATTAGAAAATAAAGTCTATAGAAACCAGAGAGAACTACTATAAATAAATAAAGCTATAATATAGATAAAGAAAATGATATTTTATAACACTACGTTTATTATACCAGATGAATACTAAAAGGAATTTAGAAAATAGTTTTTTAAAAAAGCTAAAAACTAATTACTAGAATACTAGAACTAAGACCACAAAATTACGCTTAAGGAAGAAATAGATTTAAAACCTAGACTATTATATTAAGTACTAGTCTATTAGTAGGAAGAATTATGGAAGTTCCTATAAAAAAATTAACAGAAAGGATATATATAAATAAGTTAAAACAAAATAGCTTCACTAATACTCTTTATACTAAAAAAAATAAAAAGCTAAGGTTATATATTAATTACAGACATTTTAATAAAACTATAGTGAAAAACTATTACCCTATACTATTAATATTAAAACTTATAGATAAACTCAGAGAAGTAAAGTAGTTTAGTCTTTTTAATATTAAGAATAAATATTATTAGATATAAATAGCTAAAGAACACGAATAGATAATAGTATTTAAAATAAGATATAAATTATTTAAATACCTAGTTATACTAATAGAACTCACTAACGCACTAGTGATATTCCAGACAATTATTAATTATATACTAAGAAAATATCTAGACGTATTTATAATAACATATCTTAATAACATACTTATATATATAAATAGAATACTAAAAGAATATATTAAGTATATTAAGAAGGTATTATAAAGGCTTAAGAAGCACAGGCTATATATTTAAATAAAGAAATATATATTCTACAGAATAGAAGTTAAGTTCTTAGGATACTTAGTATCCTAAGACGGAATAGTAATTAACTCTAATAAAATAAAAGATATACTATCTTAGCCTACACTAATAAACACTAAAGAAGTTTATTCTTTTCTTGGATTTATAGAATTCTGCTAATAATTTATTAAGAACTACTTAAAAATCACAGCACCCTTAATAGAATTACTAAAAAAAGATTAATAATTTAAGTAAGAATAACGCGAGGAAAACGCTTTTATAATACTAAAAAAAATATTCTAATAACTACCAATATTAAAGATGTTTAATTTATGACTTTAAATAGAGATATATATAGATATATTAAATAAAGCTATAAAAGCTATTTTATTATAAGTATAAAATAATAAGTATAAACACTTAGTAGACTTCCTATCTCATAAATTTATAAGTGCTAAGTTAAATTATAATATTTATAATAAGAACCTATTAGTAATAGTTTAAGTATTTAAGAAATAAAGACACTACTTAGAAGGAGCTAAGTACTAGATTATTATATATTCAAATCACAAAAATCTAATAGCATTTATAATAACTAAGAAGTTAAATTAATAATAAGTTAGATAATAGGAGCTAGTCTCTACGCTCGACTTTTAAATACTCTATAAATTAAGAAAAGAAAATATAGTGGCTGATATACTTAGTTAAAGAGCAGACTACATAAAGGATATACTAGAAATTTATAATATAATATTAAAGCAGAGAATAGATAGATCCCTAGGAAGCTTATAAATAGATATTAAAGCTATAGTTATTATTAAGAATATATAATAAAAATAGATTAAAGAATACAACCATGGATGACTATAATAACATGAAATAGGAACTATTTTTATACTAAAAGTATTATAGACTAAACTCATTAAGGACTAACATTCAGCTGAAATGTATAGATATTAAGGAATTAAAAAAACTATAGAACGGATCAACAGGCATTTTTGGATTCCAGGAATATAAAAAAAAGTTAGAACTATTCTTTTAGAGTGCATTAAATGCAAGAAGAATAAAGTATTAAGATATAAAGAATATAGACTTATATAACTAATATCTTTACTAGACCTACTATAGGAATTAATTATAATAGACTTTATCACAAGAATACTAATAATAACTATCTTTTAAAGTTAATAGTATAATATAATACTAGTTATTGTAGACTGACTTATGAAATACGCATATTTTAAACTAACACACACAGAGATTAAAGTGGACGAATTGGTAATATTACTAATCAGACTACTAATAACATAATATAGATTACTATAAGAATTTATTATAGACAGAGACAAATTATTTACATTGATATTCTAAAAAACGTTTATTAGGAAGCTAGGAGCTGAGTATTAACTCTTAACAGCATTTCACCTATAAATAAACAGATAAATAGAATAGATAAATCAGATACTAGAATAATATCTACGAATGTACGTTAATAAATAATAAGATAACTAGATTAATTTACTACTAATGGCTGAGTTTGTATATAACTCTGTAAAGTTATTAACTACTAGAAGATCACCATTCTTTGCGAATTACGGTTATAAGCCTACGGCTTATTGAGAACTATGAAAACTAGACAAGATATCAGAATTAGCAAGAATGAAGGTTGAGAAGTTACAATAACTTTATTAAGAAATAGTAGGAAGAATTACCCAGAAAGGAGGCCTTAGCAAGTAACAGAAAGATAAATCTAAGATTAAGGGACCAATCTTTAGAGAGGGGGATAAGGTTTTCCTATTATGAAAAAATTTAGAAATAAAACAACCATCAAAAAAACTAGATCACGTCAAATTGGGACCATTTAAGGTTAAAAGATAAATAGGACCTGTAAATTATGAACTATAACTATTCAAGGACACGTAGATTTACTTAGTTTTTTATGTTTTAAGATTAGAACCAGCACTATAAAACGCTAAACTATAGACAAGACTTAAACTTAAGGAAGACACAATTAAGTATGAGGTCCAACGGATTTTGGACTACCAGTTATTTAGGCGTTAATGGAAATATCTAGTTAGATAGAAAGGATACGGACCTGAGGATAACACGTGGGAGCTAGTTAGGAATTTAAAGAATAGTTTAGAGCTGATTGACCAGTACTATCAGATAGAGCGGTGGAAACTTGCTCTAAGGATGTATCCTAAGGGAAGGACGAGTGGAGCGCATTCCAGTTAAAACTAAAGGACAAAGAGAGCAAAGCGGCGGACTAGGAGGAAGTTGGAACTGCAGATCACGGTGTATGAGCTCTTTAACCCTAAGAACGAGCTTCTACCTCCTTAAGGGCTTAAACCTTACAGATTGAGGCTATCTCTCAATCGAACATTTCCTTCTCCTTTGAATCCACTTGCACGAGTTCATGATGAAGATGTAACTCACGAGCACGGAGCTCGGAGCGCTGGTCCTCAATAGAATCAAGCTGATGACGAAGCTTTGCTTTGTCATGGTCAAGGCGATTCCATTCAGATTGCGACATGATTAGGTCACACTTCATGTTACGGTCAGCGCAGGCTGAGCAATGACCGGAACTTAGGTTCACAAGGCAATCATCGCCTCAGCGGGAACAGTTCGAGCAAGGTGTCGGCATGTGACGGGGTTCATTACGGATCCGAGAAGCTAGGCGGTGAGCACGTATTAGAGACGACTTAGGGCGTGTCATCATTAGGAAGCTGGGCAGGAAAGAAAGGAAGCCGAGGGTCTTACAGTTTGGAACACTGAGCGGAAGACCTGCTGCCTTTATACTGCTTATAGAAGGGAGAAACTATCTTCCGAGACGAAGACTTGGAAGAGGGGGATAGTGTTACGGACGGTAACAAAAAGGCAACTGCACCTGAAGAGCTGAAGGAACTGGCGACAACAGCCAATAAAGCTCTAGAATGGAAACGTATGTTCGAGCTGGAAAGGAAGAATTGCAAGCGGGCATGAGATGCATTAGCACAGGCCAAGGCGCAAGCCAAGAAGCGAGGACAAAGATACAGAACCATGCCAGTGGATTGGGAGCATCCATCCATGTGACGGGGCGGGGGGCTTGGCAGACAGAGGCAGAGCAAGGTGACAAAACCTCTGGCAGCTCTGGCAGCCTCTAGCAGTATCCAATATACTGTTAACCAGTATACAATGTACGCATGAGGGATCTACTATAAGTATGAGGCGTTGAACGGCTCACGGTTACTTTTGATTCTTTGTAGTTACTCTAAAATTGAGATTCATACCTCAAGTGACATAGTTTAATACTATCCTGTTAAACCTCAACTTACCGTATCGCTTCTTCCTACCTCTACTAAGTTAACTAACTTTTACTAAGTCTAACGAGCTATCTGATCCAGGAGCAAGGGAACTAATTAACAGTTACAACAATTAATTAGACGGCTTATTGCTAGTATAATTTACGTTAGTAAGTTAGCAACTTGTAATAGTAAAGTAGAAGAAATCTTTAGTATATTTATAATAGAGATTTTAAGGATTCTTTAAAGTAAACACGTATAGTGTTTTTATAACTCTAATAAACCTAATACCTATAGAAGACTTTATTAACTTATAAATTATAACACTAATATAATTACTACTTATCTTAATAAGTACGTGTTTAAAGAAAAGGGTTTTTTTTAGCTAAAGCTTTTACACCTAGCTAGAATTAATCTACTAAATAAAAAAAAGAACTATTTAAGGTAGATGATTATAAAGTATGTAAAAGAGGTCTTTAATATAATAATTTATAAGACAGCTATTAAGGAAGATTATTCGCCTAAGAAGTATAAGGAAAGAGTTATTTAGTATATGCTTTAGCTTAACTTACGTCGTTACAGCATATACTAAAGGAGAGTAATCTAGTGTAATAAAATCTATTAAAGTACTAGGCCCAAATACCCTAAAAATATCAAAAGAAGGCCTTGAGAGTGATTTAAGAAAAAGAATATTTAGCTTAATAAGCACTTTATCTTAAGGTAGTAGCAAAAGTTCCACATATTCTACGTAGTAGGATATAACTTTGCATAAGCAATTAAGTATAACACAGGTAATTCTAATAGTAAAATAAACGTAAGAACCTTCCTTAAGATCCTTTTAAAGCTACAAGAAGAGATCTTTGAATTAGACCTTATTTTATACCAAGATTACAACTCTGCTTATCTTTTAAAGTCAGTTATCAATTGAATGAATAAACATAGCATAAATTACCTTGAAGGATCCCTCAAATCGCCAGATCTATTAATAATAAGACTTGGGTTAAGCTTTTATACAAGAAGTTCTACCAAAGGCACTACACAACAGCTTATATAGGGGTGCAGAGGTTCTACAAGATACGGGCGGAGATAAAGGCTGAAAAGATTAACAAGACTGCAAATAGCTATCCTGCGCCCCTCCACGAAGTAATTCGATAGGAGGGAGCTGCAACTAAGTACTAAGAGTCCTATACAATTAATTCTATTCTAAAATTCGATTGCAATTCACCTTAAAGGCGTTGACAAATAACGGGGTGGCCTAAGCGTACAGTAAGCGCTTACATCCCTTGTAATATTTAACGCGAGAGCCAGGCACATTGGGATGGTAGCTGTCGTGGTGTGGAGAAAGCACGTGATGAAGTTCTGTACGGTGGTGCTGGGGGTAAAGAAGTGCAGACCGCCTTCTTCTGCCGCCAATCAACCGGTCATAATCCTCGGATTCCTATGTTCTGCCCAAAAGCGGTCTGCACTTCTTTTATCCCGGGACCACCGTACAAGTACAGGCGCGTCGCGCACTGAGTCATTTGTGGGCTGACCTTTAACATGGTGGGGCGCTGTAACACTAACGTAATCAAGGGGTTACATCGGCGCCTTGGCGGCCAAACCCTCATAAATTGGATTACATGCCCCATTTCGTTCCTCTTCCAAATCCTCCCTAAGGTGCCCAAAACACCAGTCTTTGCTACACATTATAATCGTCTTGATTCGCTGCTAGCCTCGCATAGAGGCTATTTACGCTGCAAAGATGTCCGTCTGCATTTTCAAGTTCCAATACTGCCCACAAAGAGACTCGAACTGCTTCTTCCAGCCGCAGCAGTCTCCAGTTCCACCCGCCCCTCCCGAATTTTCCATTCTTCGAAGACTTGGGAACACAGAGCTTCGAAGCGGAGACTGGGGCTCTGACTGACGAATTCTTGAATTTCACATCGGGGAACACCACAGAAAGCGACGCTCCCTACGCTAATGGACTTATGGGCTCCCATTCCAGTGTGCCTCATAACGCAGATCCCTTGGGGTCCATAAATCTCTTATTACCTCCAAATTCATCCCAACTTGACTACCATATTTTCGGCGCAAGCATAATCCCTGAATCCAACTCCGAACATCAATTATCTCCCAATCAGCAGGACCAGCAGTCTTCTGGGTCGTCTCCCGACTCGACAAAGCCATCAGCTCGAATTCGCAAAGCTGACAATGTTAACCCGGAGGAAGTAGCCCGCAAACGGGTGCGCAATACGCTAGCCGCCCGCAAGTATCGCCAGAAACGCGTCGATCGGATTACAGAGCTGGAGCAAGCGCTGGAGGATGTGACGCGACAGAGAGACGAGTTGCGATTGCAACTGGCGCGGCAGGAGGCCGAGACTAAAGTGCTACGTGAGATGATGGGATCGAGACGATAGGGTGGCACTAGGTGTGGTAGTTGCTGGATCATTTCCTTTAGCCTTTCGGAGCTGGCTATTATGATCTATCGCGTGGCGCGTCTGTACCTATTGCTTTCATTATGGATCTTGTTAGGTGTTCTCCGTAACGGTGAGAGCAGTTTCGAAAATGCGCGAATATGTGAGCTAGGCAGTGTTCAGGCGATGTCAGCATGTCCGTGTAGAGTCCTCAGATAGCCTTTCCTTGGCAAGGATGCTTGGTGAGGCGGATTTTCTCGTCATTCCTACCACTCGCCCAGCCCAGTGAAGGATAGGGAAATACGGAATTTATCCCAATTTACGAGTAACTCCTTTTACATATAGTAAAATAGAGGCAAAGCGAATTATCTAACTCCTACGCGTATTTTCTCTATCTAATATTTGCGCTCGCCTCAGGGGCATCTACAAGGTAGAGCAAATTTATTGTGATTTCGTCGCCATCGAACTGAGCTGTTATGTACCGAGCTTCTCTCATAATTTACTCCAATACTCTCATAGGACACTGATTTCTCTCATTATATACGCGATGTGTATCTAATTGCGCCCGCCATGAGTCCAAATGACTCATATCCTTACCATTTCAGGTTAGCGACACTTAGTAATCCCTCTGGGAATCTATGCCCTACCCGCCCTACGCGCAAAGGGTCCTCCTTGGCCCTCCCGGGCTCAACGGGAAAACCGAGCTCAACGGGAATTCTCCACCACAAAGTACACCCACCTACTTTGACGCGTTCTAACTTATCACAACCACGCCTAATTCTATCCAAAGATGGCTCATTTTGGCAGCTACAAAGATACTGAACGTCGAATTGAGCTCGCCTTAGGCGCAGTCGCGTCGGGAGAGTGCAGAAATCTCAATGAGGCGCGCATCAAGTATCATGTCCCCAAAAATCGACTCTACTTGGTACGCCCGCGCACAAGGCACCCTATCTAAGCTAGACCGCCCTGGCACGAATAAACGACTTGATGAGATATAAGAAAGCGCTCTTATTAATTATATTAAGCGCTGCGACGAGCTAGGCTTCTTAGTAATGCCGTATATGATACACGACGCAGTAGAAGTCATCCTCAATGCTGGGTCCCATTCACCCTTCCTCCCCTAGTACCTTGGCCGCGATTGGGTAACGCGCTTCCTTGCCGCCCACCCTAAGCTCTTATAAAGAAGAAGCAGAAGCCAAAAGATAAAGATCGTATTAACGCGCAGCGTTACGAAGAGATTAGGGAGTTTTATGAAAAGTATAAGAAGGTGGTAGCAGAATACGGTATCCAGCAATGCGACACATAGAACTTTGATGAGACTGGCTTCTGAGTAGGCTGCGGCGATAACTAGGTCGTAGTGACCTACGGGCAACAAGGCAGGGAGAAGGAAAAGCAGAGGCTTAACGTTGTAACAGAAACAAATCGTGACTATCTTATATCAATTGAAGGCATCAATACAGCTGGCGAAGTTATCCCATCTCTTCTTATCCTTAAGGCCAAGGTGCACCTCGCGCAATGGTATAACCACACTAAACTACCCAATGATTACCTCCTCAGCGTCTCAGAATTAGGTTATAGTAATGACTAGCTGTTGCTAAAATAGATAGAATACTTTAATAAGTTCTCAAAGCCTTATCAGCGCGGCGCGTGGAGGCTCTTGATATTTAATAAATTTAGTAGGCATACAACAAAGCAGTTCTTACAGTACTGTGAGGATAATAAAATAATTCCTTTTAGGTTACCTTCTTATATATCTCATAAGCTGTAATCTCTGGACCTAGCTGCCTTTCAGCTATATAAGTACTGGCATAAGAGGTCTGTTGAGCTTGCCGTCCGCAGCGGCTACATCAACTTTAACAAAGTAGAGTTCCTCTACTTTGTATAAGAAATCCACGCGAAGATCTTTAAGCAGCGTACTATCCTTTCTGGATGGCAGAGGGCTAGCCTAGTGCTATTTAATCTAGAAATCATGCTATAGACGCTGCCTCAACGGCCAGTTACCCCTCTACCTATTAACGGTAATATGAGCTCTGCCAGTCCTCCTACACCTTACACGTTTATTTCTATAATCTAGTAAGGCTACAATATCAAAATAAGAGCTACTGCAGGTAAACTAGTTGTTAAACGTTAGTTCTATCGCTACCTGAAGGGTACTATTGCACAGGCAGCTGAGCTTAAGTAAGCTAAGCAAGATCTTGCAGATATCACTAACGCTAGGCAGAGGCGGCAGAAACGCTAGCAAACTAATTGACGGCAAATATAAAGTGGCGGGATCCTCTACGCCAAAGATGGCCGTGAGGCAGTTATTGAGCGTAATAAGAAGGATGGTAAAATAGTAGAGGAGAGTGGGGTCAACGACGCGCCCACTATCAATCCTGCGCCTAGAGGCGCCTACATTTAATGGCAATTGCCTAAAATTTAATGGATTACGCGTATTTGTACTAGAACAATAAATTCTTATCAAAAAACCCTAGAATTCTAAGTTAACTTGCTGCTTTTTACGCGTTTTTATTGGGGGGTTGGCCATCTTTCCCGTTGAGCTCGGTTTTCCCGTTGAGCCCGGGAGGGCCAAGGAGGACCCTTGGCGCGTAGGGCGGGTAGCGGAAGTTCCAGTCTACCTTTGTAAATTGATCATCTTTTAAAGTGTTTTTCCATGTCTCGTTAATTTCATGGAACTTTCTTCTTCAGACCTTCTCGACCTCCTTCACTTCAGCTAGCAATTTTTTTTTAGACCGGAGTAGCCGTAAGGCTAATCTAATTTCACCTCTGTACCAATATCGCTCTCCTCTTCCTCTTCCGTTCCGAAAATAATCTCAAAGTATCCCAGCCATTTATTCCCATCGCAATGGACGCAGATGATGTGTCCATAAATACCGGTTTCCCTCCTAGTAGCATATCCTCTACTGTTTCGGCCGATTCTCTCTCGAAAATGGGCGATCGCTCGGTCATGGAACATATCAAGACTGCGGATGCTGAGCCGCAGCAAAATACCAGTACCAACAACTCTAATATCGAGAAGACCAAGGACGATCAGGTATCTGGAAAAGATTTCCCTATAGTTGTCGATCAAGCTGGCGAAAATCCAAAAGGGAATGAACCGAAGCCTCCCAAGAAGTTGAAGCTTGTACTCCTAGCAGGGGCTCTTTGTCATGGAGGTCTTATTTGGCAGCATGAAGTTCTCATAAATATTGTCTTCAAAGGAATGATTGCATTCGATTAATTGAACTACCTGAAGCTGTAGAGACTGTGTTCATATGTGCATGTTCCCAATTACGTAACCCCTTGATGATTCGTTCTAGTGCATCCACATCCAGGCATCCACGTGTTTCTGACGTGGCGAGATTGCCGTGCCAACACTTGTTTGTTGATCTTTTTGTAGGGCTGGACAACACTATTCTCGCGACAGCGACAGCGACCCGAAGATAACAGATCAGTTCCACTCCCTAGACGACTTGGGTTGGTACGGCAGCGCCTACCTGCTTACCACCTTCGCTTCCCAGCTCATGTTTGGCAAGTTGTATACATTCTACTCTATCAAATGGACTTACCTGATGGCTCTATCCATCTTCGAACTTGGATCCCTGATTGCGCGGTTGCTCCTAATTCAACTACCCTCATCTTTGGCCGTACAATTGCTGGAGTGGGAAGCGCCAGTGTCGGCTCCGGTGCGTTTCTGATCGTCGCTCAGCTTGTACCTTTACATCAACGACCCACATATACTGGGATTATTGGTAGTATGTACGGTATCGCTTGTGTCGCCGGCCCTCTTATGGGCGGCGTTTTCACTGATAACCCAAAACTAACCTGGAGACGGTGTTTCTACATAAACCTCCCCAGTGGTATAGTAACCGCCGTCTTTGTTGTGCTATTCGTAACCTCTCCTCCCCACAATAAGGCCGATAATGTAAATCTCATGAGCAAGCTTAAGCTGATGGATATTCCTGGAACTATCTTCTTCTTACCCGGTATTTGTTGCTTGCTACTCGCTCTTCAGTGGGTGGGACTCTATACAAGTGGAGTAATGGCCGTATAATTGCTTTGGTAGTCGTCTCGGGTGTTGTCTTGGTCGGATTTGTAGTCATATAGATCCTTTAGTGGGGAAAAAGCTACTGTTCGACCACGTGTGATCAAAAATCGCAACGTCTAGGGCGCTGTCTTGTTCCGGGGCCTGCGGCGTTGGTGCCCTCTTCATTTTCTTATTCTACGTATGTATTCCTGCTGCATGTAAATTCTTTATTCACTACTAACCAATAAAATTTAGGTCCCTATTTGGTTTCAAGCAATCAAGAGCGCTAGCCCTATCGAGTCTGGTGTCATGAACCTTCCCATGCTTCTCGGCTTCGTTATCTTCTCCCTCATAGGCGGCAGTCTCATCAGTATAATCGGCTACTACATCCCATTCGTGTACCTAACCATCATCTTTATGTCTGTCGGCGGTGGCCTCCTCACCACCCTTGAAGTCGACTCTGGCCACCCTAAGTGGATCGGCTACCAGTTCCTCTTCGGTGCCGGCAGCGGTTTATGGATGCAACAAACAATGGTCATCGTGCAAACAGCTCTCCAATTTGAGGAAGTCCCTATCGGCACTGCTATCGTTATGTTCTCCCAGAACCTCACTGGCGTGATCGTGGTATCGGTCGCACAGAACGTCTTTACCAACCAGCTTGTCAAGAATTTGAGCCATTACGTCCATCCATCGATCCGAGCATCGTCCTGACCGCCGGAGCGACCCAGGTGCCCAAGGTGTTTTATGATCTAGTGCTTGTTGCTTACAACAAGTGTTTAACAAAGACGTTCTACGTTGGAGTGGCTCTGTCGTGCTGTGCTATTTTCGGGGCGGTTGGTATCCAGTCGTTATCGGCCAAAGAGAAGGAAGTTAATACAAGGCAGGCGGCGTAGATAGTTTAGAAAGATCAGTCAAGTTTGCTCGCTCAGTCTCATTATTTCAGCTTTGAACTAAGACGTCTGCTAAAGCGCCTAGAGCCACCTACATGGATTTTCTGCGACCGCAGGCGAAAAGTTACAAGCTCGCGGCTCCCGCATCGTCTCGTCACGTCTTGTCCCGTCTTACCCTGTTCTGTCCTGCTTCGTCTTGTAGCGCAGGCCCTGCTTTGCAAGCGAATCGGAACCCGCAGTAATAAATTCAGCGGGTTATGGCGCGTCTTCTGTCATCCTGTATTTTATTGCTTTTCAGCTGCAGCCGTCCTTTATCATGCGTCAGATCTCCTGATGGGGTTGGGCGTTTTGGGTTTTGATATTTGTGTTTGGACCCTCGCAGATATCCAGCTGGACGGCTCTCCGTTTTGGCAGAAGCCACCGAGCTTGCCAAGGCTTAATTTCGGATCTGCATTAGTATAAATGTGTTGTACATATGTGTATCTCCTCTTCTTTCTTCTCCGTTTCAAGAGTAGTTCTTGAAGGATATCCTAGTATGGCTGCCAGCAACAAGCATTTCTCTGCGTCAATGAAGTCGTCATCAGACGCGGTTGCTCACATTTCCCCCATGCCGTACCCCTTTATATTTCTTATTTTGGAGCTAAGTATCCTTCCTGCCTGGATCTTTGTAGAGCGTTATTGATTTGCCTGTCAGGCAGCGGTCATCTACGTCTCCCTCATCGCAATCGTTGCCTCCCCTACGAAGCTGTAGCCGAGCAGCAACATCAGCCACCTCAAACAATCGTTCTGACACCCCTCGTTTTTAATCTTCTTACCGCCTACAAAGCTTATTTCATCAGTCATTTATGTAGAGTAGCTTTTCGCTCGCTCAATCGATTATCAGGTTTCTCATCGACTTCTTACATCTCCAGGTCGCTCACAAAACCTTAGTATTCACCTTTCGCTCACTATCCTCTCGGGCATTTGCTTTGAACCGCTGAACGGTATTATTCTGCTTTATTGCTACGGCTTTTCAATTGTTATCGTTCTCTTTGTTGCGGCCGATTAGGTTAAATTCATGCATGTCCAGAGTGGTTTATCACTTGCTAGCTGAATTTCAGACTTGTCACATGGACTGGAAGTCTGGTTGAAGTGCTGTTAGATGCGGTTATGGACTATTGGTGTCATATCAATGGAACCTTGGAAATGTGAAGCATTATGGGGATCACGTTGCTGACAGCGATAGAGGGAGATATTAAATATATGCAATGGTTATGAGAGAGGTTGGGAGGTGTGGAGCGACAAGGATTATTGGATACTGTGACAACGTTACACGACACTGAACTCTACTGAAGTCGAAAAATTCTATCTGCGGTGTGTGCAATGAAGGAGGAGACTATGCGAGGAAGGAAACGTGAAGAGAAGAGCAATGAATAAGATGGAAAATAGCCGCGCGCTGGTGTGGTAGAATAGGGCCGCCGCATTCTCCCCTTACATCCCGCTACCGTAAGTCAAGTCCCGCTCAGATCAACATGTGCTTAGACAGCAAATGCTAGAATACTAAAGAAAAAGCTCACCAAGGCAGTAGCCTGCGAAACACGCGATCCCGCGCCCACGGCCGGAGCAGGAGGAGTTGGAGAAACAGTGCCGCTAGCATTGGTCGGTCCAGCAGAAGTTGGAACAAGCGTTCCTAGACTACCGGAAGCCGTTGGAGTCGCAGAAGGAGCGGAAGCAACAGCTTCAAGCTGGATTCCCTCGCAGTTTTTGATCGGAAGTGGAGAGCTCCCTATTACACGTCAGCTTCAACTCTCCAACCCGAGAGCAGACATCACAGCTCACCATCATACCAAAAAATCTGATAATCATTAATCGTATCCTGCTTGCATGCCCTCCAGCTCCCAGCTCCTCCGGACGGGGTTGAAGAAGACCCAAAGTCTTGCGCATGTCGCAAGAACATTCCCCCATTCGATTCCATGAACATCCACTTATCATCAAACTTTCCCTCATCCTCCCTGACCACCACATTCTCGTCATTTGGCGCATCGAACAACCCCATCGCAACTTTATCACCCCATACCATCAACTTTGAGTTGTTTCCGGGGCCTGATGCTTTGTAGAAGCGCGAGTCCGAGGCGGAGGCGGCAAAGGTTAATTGATAACGATAGCGAGCCATACGGTCAGTGAATCAGGCACCGAGTGGATTGGGTTCGCTGGTGGAGGATTCCTTGAGAGCGAGAAATGTACCGTTTATGGCGGTATTTTGGCTGGTGATGCGGAGTTGGTAGGTTTCGGTGGTGGAAGGAGCGGCGGAGGTAGTGACAGCGAGGGTGGTTGCGAGGATGGCGGTTGCGAGGATGGCGGTTGCGGTGAGCTTCATTTTGGATGTAGGGTGGTTGAGATAAGAATTCAGAATTGGAAATTTGAAAAATCAGGATGGTAGACAATTGAGTATGAAGCGATGAAGATGGAAGCGTTGTTGCTGGAAGAGTGATGAGACGACTTGATTATTGAGGATGCAGTTTCCCGATATCCTGAAGCTCTGCTTTATATCTTGCAGCGATGTGAAAATTAATCTTCCCCTTGATAGGCAATTGTCTTAACGTTACCTGATGATTACATTTCCGCAGCTGTTAAGCCCAACCAGAGCCGTTACACACCGCTATGACCGGAGCTTGAGATTACGATATGAATTTAAGAACGTTCGTAGCTAGTGGGATAGCAGCCTTGTGGATGCATGAAGTACATCGCCATCCATGCAGGTGGAGATGTACCCTGGTGTCCAGAGTTAGGTAACCTAAGAAGGACATTATTCTGAGAATCTCAGCTTCAGCTTGCGAAGCCACAGCACTTAGCATGTAACGTGCAAGAGAGGCCCACAGACAAGATTCTGGGAGACGTGGACTTGGATAGCGCCTTGGTCTTACAGAGAACAGATAAACGCGTCGGCCGAACCAGGTCTATAAGGGAGTGGAAGTCAGAAATAACGATTGAACTTGATGACACACTACTGGAAAGGTTTGCTGATTGAGTAGCTGAGTGACTGGCCCATTCAATGGATCGATTCCAAGGAAGTGATCGATTAGAAAGCGAATGAAGTTTTTGGAGTGAATCTGTTCCATCATCGGACGATCCCGGTCACCAGATTCCTCGACGGAAACGCCGCTGCTGGCGGTGGCCTCATGTATGCATCACATTGACTCTATGCAGGCTTACTTGAAGTGTTAAGCTAGCGTTTCGCTTGCTTTGCACTGGGGCAGGGGCCGTATGAGGGTTGGCTATGTCAAACTGGGATTTATGACGCTTAGTCTGTGGCTCCTGTACGACGAGAAGCTCCAGTCGACATCAATCTGGACACGAGGAGGTGAGGACGCATGTTCAGCGTCGAACGAAGAGTGATGGTTGAGCGATGGAGAAAGCAGAGTTGAAGTTTGCGGTGAACGCAGGTTTACAGCCGCTAGCTAATTCCTTATCCGGTAAGCCGAAATCCTCGAAGGTACGTCCAATCTGCTTGAAACGCCACACACCAACCTGCGATACAACCCTGCCATGTCCTGAGCTGACTCCCAGTGGCTTCCGACGGAGAATTTTATCCCTCAGCTCTATGCGGCTCTTGAAATTCCCACAGTAAGCGGCGATGGTGGGCTCCGAATTTCGAGGTCGCCGAATCTTTCAGCCTCGCTACCTCAGCCGCAATGTCAGCATCATCTCACGGATGAACATCGTTTGATGAAGCGTCTGTCCTGATGGCATTACGAGGAAGCCGTGTGCTGAGCTCTTCGGTTCTCACATTTCCACATTCCTACCAAGAATCAATTTCTCGTTTCAGGCGCGTTCTTCAACAATTCTGGGAGCCAAAAATGCTTCGTGCTCAAAAAACAAAGTTTTCAAAGTTTCCGCTGATAACTCTTAAACATTAATGGTCCCCAAGAATCATACTACTTCAGCAGCGAGATTGGAAAATCCGGCCCCATACTCCCAATCATACCCCGTTTACATTCACCTGATAGCCACCGCTGGGGCTGCATTAGAAATGGCGGCACAGATCGGCATGTTGAGCACGTTTATCCGACTGCTTCTGTTGCAGACTACGACCTCTCATACAAACATCTCCTCACGGTTTACAAAACGTCCTCTCGTGTTGTTTATCACGGCCAAACCGCTTGTCTCCATATGCCACACCTTGTCCACAATGGCGCTGCTGCTAATCACCGACCGCTCCTCCAGATCCCTTTCTGCATTATGACCCTCCTATTCTTCCTCTGTAGCTGAACCTATGTCATAGACCGGTAACGTCTACACCCTCTGGCGAATTGCTTTGGTCCATTTCTCGCCTCTCTCACCGGCGTCTGGCAGGTTGCACAATTTTCCTATCTCTACAGTAACCATACCGACTCAGGGAACTGCACCAACACTGCGGTCCCATCGTCCCTATGGCCCGGATAAAATCAGCATCACTGACGAAGCCGCGGTCCCGATCATCTATCAAAAGAGCGGGAGGATGGTGCCCAAGACGGAATTCTACGATGCATTTGGGGGTGCCCATCCGAACCTATTCGGGACGAGAGATGAGACTGTCTGTGGACTCCTCTGGGCCATTTAGTTCTTATGATTTCCAACATATCTCTGATATATGCATCCTCACTAACGAACATCCCAGCAGCACACCCTCCGTCGCCGCCACATGCCCCACACCTGCTCCATGGAGAGCGTCAAAGACATGGAACCATACCTCGACTCCTACATCCTAGCTCTCAAGGAAAAGATTGCTCATCATGCCGCTCGCAGCTCCGTCTTCAATCTCAAGAAGCTTCTGCGCTACTACGTCGTTAACGTACTATACGAACTGGCTTTTAGCCACTTGTTCGGGGTACAGGATTTCGTAGACTATTCGTGGACGGCCCCAGTGAAAGAGCATATAATTCTCGGGTCCGCAACTGGCGCGTGGTCGAGTCCGTACTCGAAGAAGTGGCTTCCTAAGATTCTGTCCAAGCGGATCCAGGCGCTGTTTAACGCCCATCGGGCTTGTGTCGAGCTCGCATCTGAGTCCGTAGGTCGACAGCTCAGTGACCTGGATGCTGTTAAAGACAAAGATAAATGAAGCTGAACAGTGTAAGATCCTTCTAACCAGCTTGATCCTAGCCAAGCACCCAAACACCAGTGCCAGCTTAACACGATCCGATCTCGAAACCGATGCCTTTGGATGTATCATTGCAGGAACACATACCACAACCGCCACGACTACTCCCCTTTCCTGGCGTCTCCTGCATAACCCTTCCTACATGGGCACCTGCATAGCCGAAATTGATTCCAACCCCACAGCCCCGAAGAAGGACGTGGCTTATTCCGTCACAGCTGCCGAATCGTGTCTCCCCTTTCTTCGAAAATTGTATCAAGGAGAACTTCCGCATCAACCCCGTCTTCACCCTGCCACGGGCTATACAGTTAATGGATCCTGAAAGCGTCACGATCTCGGGCAACCATTTTGCAAAAAGGGTTAGTCTGTATCTTCATTTTTGTGAGAGGTGTTCGAGCAGGGGGCACAGAGTATGATGAGGAGACGTCGAGAATGCAGGGTAAAGAGTTGAATTGTATGGCAGGGCCATAGTAGAGTAGACCTTAGGGATCGAACCAGAAATCGAGAGGCTGTAAGACCTATATACTTGCAAGGTGGCTAGCGAGGTGGCTATGTACGGCCGGTATATTCAGGGGTAGAATATCCCTTACAGTTTTCTCATGCCCCTGGAAACGAGTTCGAACTTTTCTCTCTTAGTCGCGTACCCGGTTATGCGATTAGACTCATCTGGACTAGTTTCGGGGCAAAGCCACCACAATACAAACGTTGGCCAACTAATCTTACCCAACCTTATATCCCGTCGCTTTGACTATCTCACTAACTCCCCTCTCAGACCACCCTTGCCATATGCAATCACGCCCTCCACAATCACAACCTCTTCGAATCCTCACGCTAGGACATCCAAGGACCCTCTTCCTCCTCTCAGACCGACAAATCCAAACTCCTAATACGTTTCGGCCTTGGCTCTCATGCATATGCCAATCCATGGCACTAACAAATATTTACAAACTCGTCAGCACTCTATTACGCGAAGTTACCTTCCATCTTGCCAACGCAACAGAAGGGGGAAGGTGGAAGTTGGGGAATATGGGGGTGTGTTGCCGCTGCTTATTAGTACAGAGGTTAGCGATTTGGATGGGGGTTGTTATAACCGAGTGTGGGGAATCAATGTAGCCACCCCATTTATTGAATTAGTAAAAGAGTTGATCTATATCCACGATAGAAGCGGGTGGTACGTAAGAGAGTACGTTGGAGAGTACGCAATCTGCTGACGCCATGAGGGTCATGTGTGAGAGATGACGAGAGCGCTACTCGGTGACAGTTGTTGGTTACTGCGACAGAAAGAAGGAAAGATTGATATATGGTAGGGTGTTGTGGGATGGTAGAGAAGGGTCTGGGTGCTGTGTGTGAATACGAGGGGGAATGGGAATATGAAAGGGAGTGTTGAACGACCAGCGCGGTCAAAATAGTAGATATGTATTACAATTCTGCGAATCTCGAGGCTTCGGGAAATGTCAGCGATGTCCAAAAATCATTTATCTTCGGTACTGTCTAGTAGAACAGAAGAAAGAAAGTACTCAGCCTCGGTGAATGTCAGAGTACTTGATTAATGGGGCTTGAACTCAGTTATATTTAATAAAGAAGCACAAACTCTCTGATTTAGTTGACGAATGCTTTTGATAACGTAAATAACGCATGAATCTCGGTAACAGGAGTGGACATCGCGGGAAGAGTAGGCATTCATGTGACGAGTGCTGGGGGAGACAGACGCGTTTGGAATGAAGTGGCTTGAGTGGATTAGCAGTGATGCTAGGAATGCTAAGAGCAACGTCGAAGTGCTAACGTAAGGCGCCGTCAGGTTCCACGGTTCGTGCTTAGGTAATGATGAGGTAAGGCGCACCGTAGGAAAGTTCAGACGTCCCTCGACATCTCCCATGCTAGGCAGAGAAAAAGTACCATATCACAAACGCAGCCGAGGACTTTACGGAGCGACAAGACTACCTATCCTATTAAATCCAAAATATCTCTAGCTGTAGGCGTACTAGGCGAGAAGTTAGTGTTGTGATCTTTCCTGTCGTTTTAAAAGTTTGGCTTCCTGAATTCAACGGAAGTCGTTGGACGCGTTTTAGGATTCTCTGTGCCCTGCGTGCCTCCATAACCCACGAACGCTCTCTTCCCTCTAATCTAATATAACTTATAAAATATTTCTTTTCCTTCAATCAAACAATGCCTCACATTACTCTAACTCCGGCCGAATGCTCCTGCTACTACCCCCTGCGGATTTGTTCCTCGACACTAAGCTCAAAGATTTGGAATATCATGCTATCACAAGACATCTACACAATCTCGATCCCAAAACGGTGGAAATCGAGAATCTATTCTGGTACGACCTTTACCCCGACCTGATATGGAACCTTGTCCCAGATCGCATGCGAATGGGCTGGTTGTGATGAAGATCAACTCTACAATCTCATAAAGGCGAGGGGAGCCAACCGGATTTCAATGTCGTTGTGGAATCTCTATCTATCGGTGGAATGGGCGTTATGGTCTGGGCTTGTGTCTGGGTCTTGGACGGAGGTGAAGGAGAGGCTTGTCCTCGGGTACTGGCACTCTGGGAGCGAGTAGCTGCGGACCGAAACAGGCAGGACAAATAAAAAGCAGTACATCAGATAGGCGATGAACTCCTACAGAAGCCGAAGAGCGTCGACAAGTGAGCATCACAGGACGATCCTTTCTTGAACCAAGCGAATTCATATCGTGGTAGGTGCTATATGGCGAGTTCCGTATAAATTGGAATTGATGAGTATATGCTCCTCGAATTTTCATAGAAAACTTAAGTCTTCGTGTTCCTATTATTACGTACGTAAGTACACTTTTGCTGACTTCTGGATTAGGTTTCCTCAGATCAATATATCAAGCGCCCAGTCCGCCTGATTCCGATTGGGCTGGTGGATTCCAACCCAGCCCAGACTTGGATCCTATATAAACCTGACGTAAAGGTGCCCTAACGCGATTTCGTGTTCTATCAATCTTTGAGTTCCTCTAGGCAATCTCATTGGATCTGGATACCTCCACTGCCACGGCCGACTCTGACGTAAGGCGTGCACTGTCGCAACTCTATCCTTAACAAGACTTTAATAGTCGAACTCTTAGCTGAGAGGAATGTGTATCTCAACCTTCCTTTGCCTACTTTCCTAGGATGTACAATGCGCCCTGGGAGGATTTCTTGGGAATGAGGACTGAAAACTGATTTTAGCCTCCTGGAGAAACAAAACATTGAACCTTGGGGATTGACAAATCGGGAGATGACATGCATGTGACGCGGTGCGAGTGCTGACAGGAGCAGGAACAAGAGGCCAATCACTACCACGGAGAGCAGCTTAGCTAGCCACTATGTGACACGGCGCTTCTCAAGGTCGTTGATCCATTCTTTTCTCTTCTACTTCACCTTTCGCAGTATATCTGTCATCAGTGCATGTTTGTTTTCTTCGCCGCAGGCAGCAAGACTTGCCGTCATCGCGTCCACTAAAGACGGGCACCATGATTTAACCTTAAATTAACGTTGAAGCAGGTGTCCACGAGACTAGAATCCTGCATTTATGGTCTGTCAGCACCGGCCCGCTCGGCCCATACACTCCGATCATTACTCACTGTTGTCCTGCAAGGCCGCCCATATTACGCCCGGATGGGCCATCCACTCACGCCTCCCAGGGGCATGGGCACCTCATTATACTCCGCTACCCTCTCTTTATACATTATCTCTACCTTATGGATATCTTCCATATTGCCTCAAAAATGCCATCTAGTACTCGTACAGCACCTACCTATGACTTGCGCATCGGAAGATGCAGCCGGGGGCTTTTGCGACGTCCCCGCCGATGCGATATTGTTGGGTAAATCTGCACACCGGAGCACAACGTCTGGCTTTCATATCGCAATTCATTTGATATTTCTAAAGTTTGAGTCAGGGGAGTACCCAAAGTGCCCTGGGAATCGAGCGAGCTTCTCTCAACTCTCAGATATATAATACAGTTCATCGTCCTTTACCGTCAGAGCTCTGGCGCACCGAAGCCGGTTCCATTAACTTCAATACCGTAATGAGAGACTTCATCTCAACCACCTTCGCCCTCATCGGCGCCGCAGCCGCCGTCCCGATGCCCCAAGAAGACCCAGTGGGCCCAGTACGCATCCTACCTTCCTTTTGGACATTCGACATGGTCAATTTCACCGGCCCAGGCTGCCCTGACTTTGACTCCACCAAAGAAGTCAAGACGCGCCCCACATTTGGAATGAACACTGTCGACGGCACTGAGATATACTACTGGCATTTTGCGTACCCAGAGCTGCGAGCGTCCATCGGGCCTGACGTCGATCGAGAGGGGAGTCATACATGGTGCGAGACAACCCTCAAGTACACTGAGGTCGAGAACTATGATACCAAAAAGCCAAAAGCGGATTACCGGCTCAAGTTGCACAAGAATGGGACGAGGATGCTTGCGAATTATCAGCTAGATGAGGGTGTGCAAGCAAAGTGGGGGTTTACGTACTACCCCGAGGATGAGGATGAGGTCAGTTTCCCTTCCATAACCCTCTCAATCTTCGATCACCACCAATTCTAATTATGAACACAGGTCGTCGATCAGATTGTCGTCAACGGGCCAGTCGATACCCTAAAATCGGGGCAATCGGATTATTCTCCGACCACCAAGAACTCGAAGAGGTGGGCTTTGCCGGAGTGCGGCACGGGCACGATTCGCTTCCGGACCGATCTTTACGTTTCCTCGAAGACGCCCAAGGGCAAGGGAACAGTTGCTTCTGAACGCACCACATACAAGGGCGAGCAGTACTGGTATGGGGCTCAGCAGGGCGTGAGCTATGATTGGGAGAAGTGCAAGAGCTGAACGTGGAATGATGCTTGCATACTTCGAGGGATCTCCAGGGTCGAAACGCATAAGTCCAGAAGCCGTCAAAATAGGCCCGACCTTTTTTTGCGGAGTACGAAAAGGTAGACTTATAGTGTAGGCGGATGGATTTTCTGGAATACAGATTTACTTGCTATGGTACTCCAGTCGCGGCACCTAAGTAGTCTTCTTGAACTAACAGAGATGCACGTTTTCTCTCGCACTTTGGCTATTTGAAATTCACTGAGAAGCATCACGTAATTGATCGGTATTTCGGCCTGAACTTTAACCCTAAGTCCGAGAGTTCCATGACCTAACCCCCTACATGGTGCAACTGCAAAGGATAACATTTTCTGCATTTGCTTTTGTCGAACAAGTCGACTATAGTCGCCGCCCCATTTGCTCTTCTGCCGCATCTAAAAAGTAATCATTTAACCATGATGAATGGACAGTTAGCGGTCGGTGCTGTTCGCGCCATCACCCTCGCATCTGCATCATTAATGAGTGGTATGGGATCTATTTCTCAAATACCCCTTCAACCTAGGCAGTGAGAGTATTGATAACCAAGGCTTATGATACCATATAGCCGAGTCACCACTAGCTCTCTCAGCTACTATACGCCAATTACCGACACCACTACTCGTACGGCAATGGCATGAAATATTTAGTGTCGGAAAGGTGGTGGGTCCTTTGTTCGTCACAGTTGCATCGGCCGGGTTCGGGTTCCTAAGATGTACAAGTTTGTCTTCTTATTCAACGCCCATACCGTCCTCTCATTTCCCCTCATCTCCGCTTCAATGGATCGACCAACAAGATGTTTTCTCTTATAAGACCGGCAGCCAAACCGTTTAGGGAAAGCTATATTCTGCTGCCACCTTCTTTGCGTTCTTTGTCATCCCGTACACGATTATTGGATTCAAGCCACTTAATGATTCGTTACTGGCTGCTAGGAGGAAGTTGAGAGCGCAAGGCCGGAAAAAGAGCGATATGGAGCCGATAACGGAGGCGGAGCAGGAGAAATGGTGGGTCACTGTACTGGACTGGAATTGCTTGAATAGGCATATGGAGATTATGAATTTTTATTGCGATGGTACTGGGTTGGGTTGCTTCAACCTTGGGATAAGGGAGAACAATGTGTTTTGTTTCAAGTGACTAACAAGTTGGGTGTCTTTCTGCATATAACGTAGATTCACTCCTCATTTGAAGCTGTTTAATTGTGCAGAACCAAGGTGACAGAAAATCGAGACTTCTGTCTAGAGACTCTATGTCGGTGAGATATTATAATACCATTTCAATTGCGATGCTATCTTAATCCCAGATTGTGCTTACAAAAACAGTCTATCGCTTCGGAAACACCAATATGCTCCTCTTTCCTGTATCAATTCGGTCTCTTAAATGTTTGATGTAATTAATTGAAATCCGCCGCCATGCGTATTCTCATACGCCAGCCTCTTCATCCTTCACTGCAAAATGGCAGTACTGAAAATTTGATTCCCTTGATTATCCCTCGCGCGGTAATTTATATTAGTCAGGCTTCTTTCACGTCTGACATTTCATACAGTTCAGTATGATACTCTCTGTCTCGAGCTTTGCCCAGTATTGTAGTTGCCCTAGCTAAGAGAAGCTAAGTAGATATTTCATCACTTGGGTCTTGAAATCTCACGGAAGTTTCGATCACTCCAGACGGGAATGCTCGCCTGTATTATAGATTCTCTGCGAGCGAGAGACATAAATTGGAAGTCGTGAAGCCGAACATTTTGGATCGGCGCAGGAGGAGAGTAAAGAGGAAGCTTGGTTCCCCAAGGATCTGCAGCAAAAGAAGTCTGAGGTTAGCTCAGGAAATGGATCTGGAGGAAAAGCCTCAGTTCGTCGGTAGAGGTTACTTATGACCGTCATTTTTGTTTTAGACCTCTCCTTTTAACTAGCCGCTATGTAAGAAAGCCTAGAGTGCATGTTGTGCAATAGCTGTGTCACGTGGCCAGACAGCCATTGTTCCAAGTGACTTGAGGAAGAACAAAGCCGTCTGATCAGCCATGTAGGTAATAATTGTGTTATATTATATAGTCATTTTGTTAGATAACTATATAATAGATAACTGTAACTACCTTAGGCTGTTATGTTACCAAAGTTAGATAGTTATATAACTCTGCAATAACTTTTTGGTGTTACTTGCCACTGCATGGAGATGTAAGAGGAGCGAAAGTTACCAGGTAAATTGAGGGCGCCCGAACCCAATCCAACATACAAAACGGTTAGTATTGTATACAAATTCCGTCTGTGCGCGTCTGGCTCGGGGACTCTATGTCCCGTACCAACACCAATGCCTGCCAAAAAGTTAACATTTCTGTTCTCTGCCATTAACATGGTTTTAATCCCCATTTTTATTATTAAATACACTGTAGATAACACTTAAAAGAAAAACACTAACTTAGCGCTGAGATTGTTGAGCAGAGTGAGTGTTTGAAGAGCTGGATTAGGTTAACAGCTAGGGAGGGATAATGGCAGGTAATTTGGCTAGGGGTGTGCTGTGGGAGAGAAATGCAATGAGAGATGAGGCTGTGGTGGCCGTGTCGGTGCTCGAAGGCCTCCCAAGTCTCTCTACGTGGACGGAGTCTTCCTAATTAGGAAATTTATATAGCTTTTGGTACGTATTTTAAGCTTCATGCATTCATCTCACTTATTTCAAGGCTTACAAACGCAGTCTTAGCATTTTATATAACTATCTAACATAATATAACTGCCCTCAAGCGGCTATTATATAACTGGAACTACCCTCCGAGTTATGTTACATAAGTTACCTACAAGCTTGTGTCTGATCTGATCATGAGTATGGCTCATTAAACAGGAACAATATGAATCCATCGCTTTCAACTGCCATAAATACGGAAAATGCTAACAGATTTTGCTGACCATTTAGATTTTGGGTTTCATATTTTTGTTCTTGGATTCAGGCATTCAGATTCTGGCATTGACTGTAAGATTTTGGAAGTACAGTATGCCTTGGTGAAATTAAAGCGTTTCAGGATCTGAAGAAAAGGCAGGGCGAGAGACGAGGAGTGGTGATTGGATGCCTCGCGGAATACAGCGCGCTCGTGTTAAGATTTTCAATGCATGCATCGTCGGAAGTGGAGTTCTTCCCTTGCGTCCCACCTAATAACAGGTACTTCTCATGACCCGGCCCGAAAAGATGTTTCCCCGAACAGATTCCGGTTCTCGGAGCAGGCTCCAAGCATCGCCAGTCAAGGACAAAAGGTTTACAGCAGCTCAGCCTGGCTCAGAAGCTTCATGCAGAAACTACTAGAAGTGACGTTATCCTCCCGTTCCCCGTCAATGAAGGATTGGTACGTCTCCTAGCCTGCTCAAAATAGCTTTACCTCAACAGATTCTGGACTTGACCGGTCAACGACGAAGGTGTATCACCGAGCAGCGCCTCGTCATCTCTCTACAATCGGCCCTTCCTACGCCAGCTGTTTATGGGTTCTCCTACGTACTATCTTGCGCACTACCCACCTCTATTGTGTATTTAGATCGACTCGACACTCATTCAACTGATCATGGTGTTGCTGCTACATTGATTTCCTACGTTTGGTGATAAGGCGCTCACCCTCGGAGTCGATATCAAGCAAGTCAAGCAAATTGGATCTATGTGGCTTGCTTGCTTGACTCCTCACTGTTAGCTGACTTGCTTGACCTACTTGACTAGGTTTGGCTCATCTTGCTTGGGACTTGACTATTTTGTATGGGGTGGCCCGTGCGAGCGATGCAACCTGCTCGACTTGATAGCTGAGTCGGCGGCGTTTTGGCTGACTTGACTTGCTTGACATGATTCAAATCAGGCAAGTTAGGCAAGTTGTCAAGTTCACTTGTTTGTTAGCAACTCTGCTCACCCCACGGTCTGGCCACTCCAATCTTTCCCCATAGATATCAAAGGTCCTTTCACAAGTTCTACCAATCTCAGCCCTTATTGTGAAAATTTCTTGGAAGAGTAAATCTTAAAATTAGCAAATTCAACATACTTACAAGACGTACACGAATATCCGACGTGGAGTGGGAGTCCCATAAAAACGATATCAAGCGACTATATTTGGACCAGGAAAAGCCACTCGAGCATAATGGTGTTATGAATATCATGGAAACATTGCACGGCTTCTCCGCAACGTTGTTTCCATTCTTCCTGCGGGGAAAACAATCATGCTAATGATAGTCCAGTAAAGCACAATATGAAACCCGATTCAAGAAGTAGAGATTCGAAAAACCTCAAGAAAGGAGAATGGCGAGCAATCGGCAAAGCACTTGCAAGCTTAGATCGTACTAGGGCATCGAAAATGATGTCTACTTCTACGGCAAACCAATTGCCGAGGAAAATGTCCGGAAAGAAATAACACGTTACTGCGGTCGCGCTCCAAGCTAACAGATACTTCTTGGTGTGTCGAGGCCGCAGTCAGTTGTGGAAGTTCGTACTAAGATTCATGCTATCCCTAGGTGATACTAGACCACTACCCGAAGGAGTCACAATTCGACCCAAGGCCCGAAACCCTTTGCCGGCTAAGTCCCGAAGCACAGACTATTTAGCCGAACAACGCACGATCGAAGGTAGGTATTTACCATCTGATTCCCTTTCTAGAGATATATGACCCTGCAGTACCCTTTTCTTTTCCTACGAAGATCATGAGCATGTAGAGAATTCTCGTATTAATTTGTGAACAGGAAGCCGCTTCCCTCGCGGATTTGGCCCGAGAATGCAGATAATACTGTCAAACTCGAACTTGAGAGCCCAGATAGAAAATGGACGCCTCTCGCCTAAGTTAATCGCATCACCGGAACCGTTTGATACGACATAGGGACATCCCATGCCCGTCCAAGATTTTGGATCATTATTTGACGACTTTGAAAATGGAAATTTGATACTAACTAGATTGATATTGCAAAACGAGCGAGAGTTTCTACCTATGGTTCAAATTAGACCTCCACCAGATACGGCCTGCTTACTAGAGTGTTTGAGCATTCAGCTTTCACGAATTTTCCGAGGAGTCAACGACCAGTTTTGGAGTACCAAATACTAGTACATGGGGTTTGCGGAGCCATTTCTCCCATCTCAAGATAAGCGGCATGTTCGGAAAGAGACGTTTGACGTCGCCTTCCTCCACGTTGTCATTTTTCTCTTGCTAAATAACTTTGCAGGCCACGACAGCTTTGATGACGGTGCACTAGCTGCACTATTTAAGTATTTTCAACAACTCTCTATTATTCGATTGGAACGGTTCATAGATTTTGTGCCCGTCCCGTACTCTAAAGCGCTGAAACAATGTATTTTTTGCCTTGCCGTCAAAGTGGAATTTAGTCCTCTTGTTAAGGCATTATTAGACCGAAAGCTAGACACCAATTAGGTCCTAGTCACGTATTTAGGAGTACAATATTCTCCACTTGCTCTATCTTGCTAGCTAGGACATGTCGAAATGATTCAATGCCTAATTCAATCAGGTGTGGATATATATAGAGGTTTTCCGCTTCAATAACTCCTCAATCCGCAATTAAGGAGGTAAGTAGCCACTTATCACCCAAACTCACCTGAAATCATCGGTCTAATGCTTTAGGCTGAAGTAGATATCCCGTACAATGTTATTGCTTCACCCCAGTTCTGGGACCACAGGGAATTGGTGTAGGCTTTTCTCAATTATTTTCCAGCAACGGAAGTTTCTGCCCGAACGTCGTTTCGAGTCGATCCGATTCTTTCGAACACGCAATGGAAGTCCTGGTCGACGACTGCACAATAATTTTGTTAAAAAATGCTAGGCGACGATTTTAATACGACATTGCCAACATACCATAACATAGTAGTGGTATATCGCATTTGCTCGAATATGCCTCTTTAAGAGGTCGCAAAACGGTCATTGAGTCTCTTTTCCAAGCTGGAGTTCGCCCGACATCAGTATGCTTAACGAATACTGTGCAAAGCAACTCCATAAGCTGTATCTACACTATGCTAGATGCTGGAGTGGACCCTAATTATTTAGTTCATTTTGAGCAAATAATACTTAACAGGCCCAACCACGGAACCCTTCTAATGGATGCCGATCCACCAAGTACAGACGATCCTAAGATAGACCATCTCAGTTTGACCCCATTTGGGGAGGCAATCCGTACCCAAAATCGGAACATCATTTAATTTTTTGAGACACTAGCGGTTGCATCAAATAAAGGAATTGGTTATCATTTGCCATACGCGCTCGACGCTGCTGCGAAAGTTGGTAATCTCATAAAGGTTGAGTTTCTATTCCGCACTTGCAAGTATACACCAACCAACGCATACGCAAGCGCACGTCCCATATCGCTCGCAACGATAGAGTGTCACAAAAGCATAGTTATCAAGCTTATCAATGCCGGCTTTATCCCAGACAAGAATACCCTTTAACCGCAATCCTCGTCAGAAACGAGGAACTCGTTCGGTTGTTCCTTAATATATGGACTAATATCCATATATCCAACAGCATTTTGCGTTTTGCCATTAAATAGGGTAAATTTCAATTCTACAAGCCTTGATTTTGGCTAGTGCCCCATCAATAGATCAGCTCCTCTATATTAAGTTGGGCTACTCATTAGGCCATTAAGACCTCCCGACAAAAATGAATTGATAAGCCCCTTCAAGAAGCTCTTCGTAGGGGAGGTGGGTGGTTAGACGGTACAGTTGCTCTTGGGCCACGGAGCGGAGTTTAATAGACAGCGGCCCCAAGAGCACATCGCACCTCTGGAACTCTTGCCACTTGCTGTTGCAATCCAAACCGGCAACCAGTCCTACGTTCACAAATTGTTGTCCTACGGTGCCGACCCGCATGATTCAGTTGCCCTCTTGACTACCATATCTCAAAGTGGAGATCTTGTTCAAATACTCCTCAAAACCTTACGCCGCAAGTATCCAGTAGGGACTCGCACGTTTGGTGGTAAGGCACTTCGCAAAGCTATTCAGAATGAGGATGTTGAGCTTGTTGAAACACTTGTATAAGCGACTGATTTAAACATGAAGGAAGAGTGGAACTTGGATCCTTCAACAATTGGCAGTAATCTCTGTCCGGGGACTCCCCCTTCGGGTTTAGCGTAGTCCCTCGCTTATCCATATCGGGCATCGCTCCTCGCCCCATCAACCTGCCGCCTTTGACGTCTATAAAATGCTCGCCCTCCCCTTGCCAGGCTTCCTCCTCATCTCTTTTCCTTAATTCTCTAACCCTACCCCGGTGCCTCTGCTGCCAAGTGGTCCACGCCCTTTCTACGCCTTGCCTGCCTGCTCCCCTATCTCATCTCCAGCCACCAATGAAAAATTCGCTCTCCAACCAGCCAACATGCTGTGCGGCTTTTCTAGTTTCTGCCTTATCGTTCTTTTTTTATTGCAGTAGGCTGTGATGCTGCTAATAAGACTTCTATGCGAACCTAATGTGACGGCCCGTCACATGACACAATCACGGGAAGCGTTACTACGTGTCGTCGCGTCGTCGTGTTACAGATGACGTTACCAGTCACGTGCCACACTTTCACATGCACGCTACGAGCGCCTATATAATGCTTCTCCGCTCTCTTTCTACACTCTTTTCTTTTCTTCATACTAGAGTAGCTCTAATACAGCGCATTGCTTGTGCCTGAAGGTTGCGAGCGGGCGCCCGCGACTGGGTCGGAAGCAGGCAGCAAGTGCGTCGGCTGACTCGCAACATGGCCATTGTTTAAGGTTGCGGCACTCAATTATGCGATAAAAGTGTTATGATAGGAGACGCGGAGACGGGATGATAGTGCTTGGATGCCGTACGGGTTGATGCTGTTCATGTTACTCATATTGCTTTTATGGGACTGCAGCACTAGGAAAGGTGTACTAGCACACATAAGAGCTATTCCACGGTGCTTTGCACCGACTGCACTTGGAGTCGCAAGGCGGCGGGAGGAAATGTGCGCTGAGCGCCAGAGATGGTTATCGCTTGCATCGGAAATCCATCCTCAAGCCCGCTTTTGGACAAATGTGAGCACGTGCATCAGATTTCGTGCATGTTGGGTTCAAGCCGTTCAGACTTCCATTCACGCCACTGTTTCACCTATTTCGCAATCCAGAAAAAAAAAAAACCCCCCATATAGGCCCCAAAAATACTCGGGCCTAACCAATCGGCTCTGAAACCGAATCCAATGCAGCACTTTTCAATCAAAGTTCGAGCCCTTTACATAGTGTTCGGTAGCTGAACTCCCAAGTTGAGATAAGGCATTGGTAAGGTGAGATAAATGTTTTTCCCTGCCTGGTTAGGTTACCACGATCCCCTCTGTCTAGCGCGACGCTAACAATATTTCTGCTGGATAACAGAAAGCTCCACCGCTTCCTGCCACCTTCCCCAATTTGATTTTTATGATTTCCATTTCACTGCAGCGACCGGTTCCAACCAAACCCTTCTTTTAGCCCTCCCAATGATGGCGCCAACTCGCCGTTCCTGACTAAAAGCACGATCGTCAGGCGATTTTGACCACTTATTCTCCTCAAAGAAGCAGACGCCTTTATAGCAGATTATCAAAAGCAACAAGTTGCCTAAGGGCCTGTTTGGTGCCGCACCAAATCTCGGTTTGAGGGGTCCAAATCAGCTCCAAACCATTAGTCAGACAGATTTGACGGTATTTTTGACGCCGTGTTTGGTGCGCAGAAGTTTTTGAAAGCATTCCTGAGGGTGTCAGTTCTGAACTGAAATGAGGTAATTTTACATCCCTGTTAGTGCTTACATGACCCACAATCTACCTCTTTGGGCGATTTGAGACCTTCAGTAATTGTTTGCTGGCCTCGGGGTCCAAACCAGCACCAAATCTCCCAAGTTTCGTACACGTGACGCACTGAGCTCTGGGATAGTCGAAATAATTAAGGATTGTAAGGTCTTGGTAACTAGCTGAGTAGTTACAACATGCTCGCCCCTAACGACGTCGCCAATCTAGCACTTATGGGTGTAATAGCAGCTGTTGGAGCTGTTACAGTCTATTAAAATAATCAGTATTATGAGCCAACGGGCGTTAGAAAGTGGGATCGCGATCAGTTAAGGGGGGCAGATTGGCTAGAGGATTGCCTTGGCGACCCGCAACAGCTCTACGCAGAGACTCAATTAAGGCCTCAGGCGTTTAAGAGCCTTATGGAGTTCCTAGAGACTTAAGAGCTAGTAGCAAATAGCAAAATTCCTACTGCTAAAAAGGTCCTTACTTTCCTGTATATCTGGTCTTAAGGGTGCTCTTGGGAAAACACGATGTATAAAACTAGCCACTCGCTAGAAACTATCAGTCAGTAAGCTATTAAAGAATATTCTAAAACGGCGAAAATAGGCGTAAAACTAACTATATAATATACTCTTCCATGAGGTCCTTGACGCCCTGCTCTATTTATACAAAGAAGTTATCAAACCTACTTTAGATAAAGTACCTGAGGAGATTCATAATAACCCAAAAAGATAGCCAGGATTTATCAACTGTATAGGAGCTTTAGATGGCTCTCACTTTTTTATACATATCCCTGCTAGTGAGTAGAGGCGCTATCACAATCACTATAGAGACCTAACTCAAAACGTGTTAACTATCATTAATTTTAAAATAAATTTTCTCTACGTTTTACCTGGCTGGGAGGGCTCTGCTCACAACGCTAGAGTATTAAATAACGTAATAATAAGAGGTTTTAGTGCTCTAAAAGGCCGTTACTATATTACTAATATTAGATACTTAAATAGTAATATGCTCTTAACGCCCTGTTAAGAAGTTTATTACCATCTACAAGAGATTACGGCTGTAGTTAGGCAGCTAGAGAACAAGAAAAAGCTGTTTAATTATCACTATTCAAGTCTTTGAAACATAGTTAAGTGCTGTTTTAGAGTCTTTAAACACTGCTAGAGGATATTTGATTATTAACACGAGTTCTTAATTAGGACTTAAGTTAAGCTGATTTACGTACTAGTTACTATTCACAATCACATTAATTAATGTTATGCCGTAAATGAGGATTTTAAGGATCTCATCTCTTACCTATCTAAAGCCTAGGAAAATTGCTAAAGAGATCTAGAGAATAAAAAGCAGCTTAAAATTAACATCGATAAGCTTATTAATAGTCGTTTAATAAACTAATAGCGCGAGGAGATTACGGAGGAGCTTTAGTAGTAATACTATAAGATAATAAATAAAAGCATGTAAATATAGAGTTAAAGAAGCTAAAGGAGCTAAGACGACAGATTTTCGAGTTTAATTACTTCTTCTTAACATTAATTTTTCCTGATTCAGGTGTTGATATAGAGCGTTCTAATTTTACCTTAATTTCCTAGTAAAATTATAGGAAATTTAGAATCTACAGCATCCCATATTAAATATCCTAAAATTACTTAATTTAGCGCGAAAATCTTTTTATTATTGCTTAGTTTTTAACGTAGTCTCCTGCACTAATAGCTCTTTTATTTAAATACTAACGTCTATTTAAGCCTCTTACTTCTTCTAATTAGAGTCTTGTATTAGATTTTTAAACTCTTCACTAAGTCCTAGGGCATTCTGCTGCTTATAGAGCTGCTATTAAACCCACTACTTACAGAGATAACCAGATTTCAAGGTTATAAACAGTTTAGCGAAAAACTAATTCTCAAACAGCTTAACTATTGCAAATTGGAGTCGAAAATCGAGGTCTCCAAATGCCCTTTAAAATAGCTTAATAGCTAACTTTTAATTGTCCTTCTCTATAGCCTTAACTAGAGCGCCCATTTAGTTCGCGATATCCCGTATTTAGAGCCCTAATTAATCAGTTACCGTTGTCTTTTTACGCCTGGATTCTGATGCCGACGGAGAGCTAGTAGTAGCGGCTCGTTTTCATACCAGATAGGTCTCCTCACCAGCCTAAGACTCAGAAGATAAGAGCAACGGCGTAACAGTAGAATCTCACTCAACTAACTCCTTTAGGACCTCACTATCATCGCCAGTAAGCAGGTCGTTAACGCCAGCAGCGTCTTCTCTAGTCGCTAAGACCCCATCAAATAACTGCTAATAGAGCTCCTCAAAATCTAACGGTTTATAGCGAAACTTTCGAGCCCTTAGATAGGCTTTGAAATAATCCTCCATTGCCTTACTATCCGCAACTATAATCCTAGCTTCAGTTACAGAGTAACCAGATAGTCTCTTCAACGCCGAGTAGGTCTTATAATCAGCCTTACAGGTATCATGCTTAGTTTTACAGTGCTTCATAGTAATTAACTTGTCCGTAGAGACCCTCCAAACTGCCTTAAAAGCCGCGTCCCAGGCATCCTTCTTGTACCCAGAGTCCGCCCAAAGACCATCCTCTACGACCTTTTGTACTAGAGTCGCTAACAAAGCCTGTTTCATCTCAGGAGTCCATCAGACGTTAGGTACCTTAGGGCTGCTGAGCGTTACACTGCGACTAGGAGACGCTAACCAGCTTATTTCTCAATCACTATCACGTGTTTAAGACCTATCTCAAGCTGGCAAGGAGGCAGCAGCAGCCAGAGCAGTTACCTCATGCAATCAACAATAAGAGATAGAGCTTTCAGTACTCATATTACTAAGAAATCGCTAGATATTACAACGTAAAGAGCTGGTACACAAATAGTCGTAATTTGGAACAGTCAGAAAGATTTCTGGGCCATTTGTGCGCCAAACAGGCCTTCAGTTTTGCCGACGATTCAGCTAAAGACCTAAAAAGTGACCCTTGTACGCCACCTGAGCACCGGCCATGCCAGAAACCCGATTTCTAAAGCTGCGCACCAAACAGGCCCTAATATTAAGAAATACTTAAAAGTACAGGATGAGCTGATTTCGCCTAGATGAAAGTTTTTTAATGCAACAGATCTTAAGTTCGTCAGCCCACTAGAGATAATATGTTATATCTAAAATTTTAAATAGGCTATATAGATTATTTAGTTAACATAGCGCGTTAAGTTAAGCTAACGGGAAAACGAGAATATTCTTAGGCAGTAAAAGTGTACTTAAGGTGCTAGTTAAATCATTAAATAGAGCACTACTAAAAATAATTAATATAGTTAAAAGGCTACCCCATATGCACGACGCTGATAATATTTCATGCTAAATAATATCTTTAGCTACTTACTTTAGCTAGCCACCTACTTTAATCACCCACTTTTTAAAGCTACTAAAATTTAATATAATAAATAGATAAAAGTTAACGCCCGCGTAGCGGGGTTTGACTTTTAAATATTTATACTAAAAAATATAATATCATAGTAAGAATCTGTTCTGACTTTTTTTTAAGCTATTTAACCTACTTTTACGTTATACAGCTCTAGTGTTTTAATTTAATTTTTCTTTATATTCCAATGTTTTTTAATGTTCCTGCCTGTGTATTATGTTTTTACTTACTTTATAATTTATTTATTTTTTTATATAGCCTTTTTTTTTCTCTATGTAGTCCCTATTTTTTCTTTATACAATCTCTTTTCTTTCTTTATACTATTTCTATTTTTCTTTATATAGTCTGTTTATCTCTGTTTTTTTTTCTGACTTAGTTCTGTTATAACTATTACTTCTATAATGTTAATACTCTTTACCTATAATACTTACTTTAAGACTTTCTTTATTTTAGCTTTTATTTATAATTATAATAATACTTATCTTTCTACCTGCTATACCTATCGCGTTTTTATATATATAAGTACTTTTTTTTTAATCTGTAGGTAGTATTACCGCTAGTTATAATAACTCTCTAATTATTCTCTTATATAAAGCTAGCTATATAATACTAGTTACTACTTTATATATAGCTACTACTATTCTATCTCTAATTTCTAAATAAACTGTATTAGTGCTTTGTATAATATCTATATAAAATACTAAACTATAAGCTATTACTACTTCTCTTATAGCTTTCATTAATTTAATTTAGTTTATAAATATAGATAGTTTCTGTTAATATTTATAGTAATTTATTACTATAAATTAATCTCCTTAACGCTGTTATTATAATAACCTTATTTTTACTTTTTTTATTACTTTTTTTATTATTTTTTCTACTGCTTTTTCTGCTACTCCTTTTACTATTTCTTTTATTACTTTTTTTATTACTTTTTTTACTACACTTTCTGTTACTTCTTCTACTACTTTTTCTACTACTTTTTTTATTACTTTTTTTATTTCTACTTTTATTCTAGCTCCGCTTTTAGTTTGTACTATTTTATAATTAGTTTAATCTTTTAATCTTAAGCTAATAATAGTATCCTATATTTCTTATAATATACTTTATATTATAGACTGTAATAAGGATAAAAGTGTAGCCAAAAAGGCGCTACTATAAAAAAAATAATATAAAAAAATATATAAATAATATTAAAAAATAAAAATAAACTAATATAAACAGAACTTATAAATAGGCTTACTCTAAAGTAAGTTTAAGTTCTATAAAGAGTAGTACTTAAAGTAGGTTAAGTAACCCACTATAATAAAATATAAAAAAAATAAATATAAATAATAAAAATAAAAATAAGTATAAACTTATTTTTTCTTATTTTTTTTAGTAGTATCTAATATACTTCTAATTAGTATATAATATACGCATAGAGGATTTTCTATAAGTATAAAATATTAAACGGCTTATAGTTACTTTTAATTTTTTATAGTTACTCTAAAATTAAAATTCATACCTTAAGTAATGTAGTTTAATACTATTTTGTTAAATCTTAACTTATTATATTATTTCTTTCTATTTTTACTAAGTTAACTAATTTCTATTAAGTCTAACAAGCTATCCGATCCAGAAGTAAGAGAACTAATTAATATTATATAATCAATTAAACGGCTTATTACTAGTATAATATTATATTAGTAAGTTAGTAACTTATAATATAATAATTATTATCTTAAAAAGTAAAAAAAACTATTAGATAGATTCTAACACTAAATTATCTAAATAAGGTTTATAATAACCTACTATAAGAATAAATAAGAACTCTATTCGTTAGAAGAAAGTAGTAGTAAAGAAGAAATTATAATAGGACTTTTATCTACAACTAGAAGTATATTAGAAGAATAAAAGAATATATAATAAATTATTTAAAAATAAAAAGCTGCTATTATAGAGTTATATAATACTCTAGTTAATCTATAATAACAGGTAGTAATTATAAAAATTATAAAAAAAAAACAGCTAAAATACAGCCTCTTACTAAGTTTAATAGTAATAGAGATAAACTTAAGACCTTTATAGTAACTATAAACCTCTATTATTAATTTAACTAAGTATTATTTATAATTAATTAAGATTAAATCTTAGTAGTTAGCATAAATATAATAGGAAAAGCTATAAGATAGTTTAAACTATTTATAAGAAATTATCTAGTAAATAAGGACTTTAACCTAGAAAGGGTAGAGCTTATAGATTATAATAGTAACATATAATAAGCCTTTAAGAATTATAAAAGCTTTAAAAAGAAAATAATTATAGTCTTTAGAGAAATTAATAAAGAAATAAAGGTAATTTAAAAGCTTTAATAGCTTAAATAGTGCACCTTAGCAGCTAATTATACAGCAGAATTTAAACAAATTTAATTATAACTTAATTAAATAAACTAATTATTAGTTATAATATACTATAAAAAATTAAAAAATAGAATTAAAAATGAAATTTTTAAAGACAAATGACTAAGTACACTACTTAAAATTATTAAGTAGATAATAACTATTAATAACTATTAGTACTAATAAGAATAAGAAAAAAAAGATATAAGATTAACTAGTAATTTATATACCCTAAAAAAATAAAAGGAATACCTAAACCTATAATGAAATAGATATTAACTATAATAAGATATTTATTAATAAGTAGTATAGAAAATAAGTTAAGGAGTAAATAAAACGCTATATATAAAAAACCTACTTAAAATATAAAAAACAGAAACACTTTATTAAAGACTATAAGTAATAATAAGTAAATATTAAGAAGACTTATGTCTAAACTAAGACACCTAAGAAAATTAAAATAGTTATAGTCTAAATAAAATAAGTAAAAGACTAGATAACTAAGGAGACTATTATATAATAAATTTAGAAAGAATAATA
The DNA here is from genome assembly GCA_010093925.1 of Zopfia rhizophila CBS 207.26. Lineage (NCBI taxonomy): Eukaryota > Fungi > Ascomycota > Dothideomycetes > Zopfiaceae > Zopfia > Zopfia rhizophila. The sequence goes on from ML994617.1 coordinate 3,131,218, forward strand.
CTAGATCTGCAGAAGCTACATATATCTTAAGTAAAAATATAAAATACTATATTAATAAATAAAAAACTATTTAGCTAAGTAAGCTAATAATATAATTACTATTATATAAAAAGTAGCTATTAGATAATATTATATTAACTTATTAGAAAAAGCTAACTAGTTTTATAAGATTATATAATAAGAAGAAAGACCCTTTAGGAAAGAAGATTAGAAATTTAGACAAAAAAAAATTACAAAATAGAAAATAGAAAAGAACTTATATCTATAATAATTATATAGTAAGTATGCTAGGAATATTATTAGATATATAAATTAAAGTACTATTTAAAGAAATATTATATTACTAAATACTAGGAAGTTACTCTTAGAGACGGAATATATAAATACTAATAAGTATTATAATTAGTAAGAAACAAGTAATATAAAGGACTTAGTAAATAGATATTAGTTATATAAATAAATAAGATCTATAAATAAGAACTTATACTAGTTATAAACTATATAACTTATTATCATCCCGTCAGATATCCAGAACTAGGATGGGATTAAAATAAGAAAAAGGAAATAACTTTTTTACTAATCTTATAAATACAAGATAACGACGCCGTAAATAGAATAATAAGATAAAAATACTAGATATATATAGTAAAGGCTTATACAGAAAGAGACTATAAATAAAGCAAATATATTATATATATTAAAGAATTAAAGATAAGAAAGGTATTACAGCGAATTACAAATAAAAAAAAACTAAATAAATAATAAGAACTCGTTTATATAAACTTAGAAGACGAGTTGTAGGACCTAAACTCTAATAAATATAAATAGCTATTATAAGACTAATACTAGCTAGAATGTTAATTATACTAAGCTAAATACTATTAAGAAAGATAGTTAGTTACAGAATTACATAAGAAACTCACATATCAAGAATGTTTCTTAAGATAGAAATGTAAGGATTATAGAGAATAAGCCAAAAACACACATAAAATAATTAATAAAAGAGAATATTAACTTTAAAGATGCTTAATCTGTAGACTTAAGGAAAAAACACTAAAGAAATAACTACTACTTAAAAATTAAATATAGATAAAAAACTAGAAAACTAATAGACTAAAACTAAGCTACTAGAGAGCTAAGAAAAGGTTAGAAAAAACATATTAATTATATACACACAACTAAACTAGAGAAAATATAAAAATAAGTTATATATAAATATATATATTAATAGTAACTAGAGACTAGCATTTATAGATAGTAGAGCTAGTAAAACACTTATATTAAATAAGTAAATATAAAGATACTAAATACTAACTAAAGTTTTAAGTAAACTTATATAAGTAAGATATATAAATAATAGTCTAGCAGTATTCAGAAAAAGTCTAATTAATCTTAAAATATAAAATATGACTATTTAGGTAGCAGGTTACAGGAATAACTGTCGTATTAAAATTATAAATCTAAATAATAAGAATTTTATCTTAAGATAAAACTAGCTAGCATGATAAAACCTAATTATTAATTAGAAATAAAAAACTATAGGCAACAGGAATAAATGGTATAGACAATAATAATAAGTAATAATTTAAATAAAGAAAATAATACTTTATAATACTAAATTCATTATGCTAAAAGAATACCAAGAGGAATTTAAAGAATAGTTCTTTAAGAAAACTAAAAATTAGCTACTAGAATACTAGAATTAGGATTATAAGATCACGCTTAAAAAGGGAACGGATCTAAAACTAGAACTATTATATTAAGTACCTATTTTATTAGTAAAAGGAATTATAGAAATTTCTATAAAAAAACCAGTAGAAGGGATATATATAAATAAGTTAAAATAAAATAGCTTCACCAATACTCTTTATATAAAAAAAAATAGGAAACTAAGGTTATATATTAATTACAAATATTTTAATAAAGCCATAGTAAAAAATCGTTACTTTATATTATTAATATTAGAACTTATAAATAAGCTTAGAGGAGCTAAATAGTTCAGTTTTTTTAACATAAAAAAAATATTATTAAATATAAATAACTAAAGATCACGAATAGATAACGGTATTTAAAATAAGATATAAATTATTTAAATATCTAGTTATGCTAATAGGACTTACCAATGCACTAGTAACATTCCAGATAATTATTAACTATATACTAAGAGAGTATCTAGATATATTTATAATAGTATATCTTAATAATATACTTATATACACAAACGGGATGCTAGAGGAATATGTTAAGTATACTAAAAAAATATTATAAAAGCTCAAAAAATACAAGCTATATATTTAAATAGAAAAATATATATTCTATAAAACGGAAGTTAAATTCTTAGGATACTTAGTATTTTAAGATAGAATAATAGTTAATTCTAATAAAGCTAAAGATATTCTATCTTAGCTAATATTAATAAACATAAAAGAAGTTTATTTTTTTCTTAGATTTATAGGATTCTGCTAATAATTTATTAAGAACTACTCAAAAATTACAGCACCCTTAACGGAATTATTAAAAAAGAATTAGTAATTTAAGTAAAAACAATATGAGAAAAACGCTTTTATAATATAAAAAAAAATATTCTAATAACCACTAATATTAAACTTTAAATAGAGATATATATAAATATATTAAACAGAGCTATAAAAGCTATTCTACTATAAGTATAAAATAATAAATATAAACACCTAGTAGATTTCTTATCTCATAAACTTATAACTACTAAGTTAAACTATAATATCTATAATAAAAAACTATTAGCTATAGTTTAAGTATTTAAGAAATAGAAATACTACTTAGAGGGAGCTAAACACCAGATTATTATATATTTAAATTACAAAAATCTAATAATATTTATAATAATAAAGATACTAAATTAATAATAGGTTAGATAATAAAAACTAGTTTCTACTTTCAACTTTTAAATACTTTATAAATTAGGAAAAGAAAATATAGTGGCTAACATACTTAGTTAATAAGCAGACTATATAAGGAATATACTAGAAGTATATAATATAATACTTAAGTAGAGATAAGACAGATTCTTAGGAAGCTTATAAATAAATATTAAAGCAGTAGTTATTATTAAAAACATATAGTAAAAATAAATCAGAGAATATAACAACAAATAACTATAATAATATGAAACGGGAACTATTTTCATACTAGAAGTATTATAGACTAAGCTTATTAAAAATTAACACTCAGCTAAAATGCACGGACATTAAGGAATTAAAAAGACTATAAAACGAATTAATAGACACTTTTAGATTCTAGGAATATGGAAAAAGGTTAGAACTATTCTTTCAGAATGCATTAAGTGCAGAAAGAATAAGGTATTAAGATATAAAGAGTACGGACTTATATAACTAATTCCTTCACCAGACCTACTATCGGAATTAGTTATAATAGACTTTATCACGGGAATACCAACAACAACCACCTTTTAAGGCTAATGATATGACATGATATTAGTTATTATAGACCGACTTATAAAGTACATATACTTTAAACTAACGTATATGGAAATTAAAGTAGACGAATTAGCAACTATACTTATTAAATTACTAATTACATAACATGGATTGCTATGAGAATTTATCACGGACAGAGACAAATTATTCACATTAATATTTTAGAAAACGTTTATTAAGAAGCTAGGGGCTGAATATCGCCTCTTAATAGTATTTCACCCACAGACAGATAGATAAATAGAACGGATAAATTAGACATTAGAGCAATATCTACGAATGTATGTTAATGAATAACAAGATAATTAGATTAACTTACTTCTAATGGCTGAGTTTATATATAACTCTGCAAAGTCATCAACCACAAGGAAATTACTATTCTACGTGAATTATAATTATAAGCCTACGGCTTATCGAGAACTACAGAAGCTGGACAAGATATTAGAATCCGTAAGATTAAGGGTTAAGGAACTATAACGACTTCATTAAGGAATCACACAGAAAATCACTTATAAAGGCAATCTTAGCAAATAAATTAAGGACAGGACTAAGGTTAAGGGACTAATCTTTAAGAAGGGGGATAAGGTTTTCCTACTACAAAAAAATTTGGAAACAAAACGACCACTAAACGCTGAACTATAGACAAGACTCAAACTCAAGGAAGATACCACCAAGTATAAGGTCTAATAGATTCTAGACTACCAACAATTCAGACATCAGTGGAAGTATTTGGTTAGATAGAAGAGTTATAGACCTAAGGAAGATACATGGGAGCTAGTCAGGAATTTAAAGAACAGTTTAGAGCTGATTGACTAGTACCATTAGACAGAGCAGCAAACGCTTGCTCCAAGGCTGTATCTAACGAATAAAGAGAATATAAGACGTTCTACTCAAAACCTGAGAAGGAAGGCGAAGCGATACCAGACACTATAGGTTGTGGTGTATCAGGTTAATTCTAACGGTTTTACTCTTCCTCTTTTATCACATGAACTTCGTCAATCAAGGCAAGCTCTCGCTGGAACATCTCCTTTTCCTGAGAATCTATTTGGGCTAACTCGTAACGAATGCGACGTTTACGGGAACAAAGCTCCTCTTCACGACGACAATAGGCTAATAAGTTATCTTAAGCCTTCTCCAGCTAGCGCTGCAATCGCTCCTTGTCTTAATCAAGGCGGTTCCACTCAAGCTAAGTTATGACAAGATCGCACTTTATGTTTCGATCAATACACTCGGAACATCGCCTAGAAGCCAGATGGACTAGACAATGACGATCGTTATCACGACAGCGAGAATAGGGGGACGGCATTCGACGGATGTTCTCTCGGACCCTTTTCGCTAGATGGCGAGCTCGTATTAAGGACGATTCCGCTTAAGTCATCCTTAGGAAATTGGAAGGACAGAAAAGGTGTGAGGGGTTCTTATGATCTCAGCTTTCGCGCGGAGGACCAGCTGCCTTTATACTGCCTATAGAAGGAAGAACGGAATAACCTTCGGGCCGAAGGCTTAGAGGAAGGGGATAATATTACGGACTGTAATAAGAATAAAGGTGTAGCCGAAGAGGCGCTGCTGTGGAAGAAACAGTATAAGGAAATATACAAGTAATACTAAAGAGCAGAGGCAAACTGGCACAGACAGAACTTACGAATAGGCTTACTCTAAAGTAAGTTCAAGTTCTATAAGGAGCAGCACCCAGAGTAGGTCAGATAACCCACTACGGTAAGACACAAGAAAGATAAGTGCAGATAAGTGCAGATGAGGACGGGTACGGACTTATCTTCCCTTATTTTCTCTAGCAGTATCCAACATACTTCTAATTGGTATATAATGTACGTACGGAGGATCTTCTATAAGTATGAGACGTTAGACGGCTCACGGTTACTTTTAATTTTTTATAGTTACTCTAAAATTAAGATTCATACCTTAAGTGATATAGTTTAATACTATCCTGTTAAATCTTAACTTACTATATTATTTCTTTCTACCTTTACTAAGTTAACTAACTTCTACTAAGTCTAACAAGCTATCTGATCTGGAAGCAAGGGAACTAATTAACATTACATAATTAATTAGACGGCTTATTACTAGTATAATATTATGTCAGTAAGTTAGTAACTTATAACACTTTACTAGATAATAGAGTATACTCTTTTATTAACTATATCTTTCCTTTAGTTTATGTCCTGCTGTCTTAATGGTTTGGTAATATTACTTCTATTTAGTTTACTACCTAAGTTCTTATAAGACCTTCTTTATAGGGCTAATTTATAGTTACTATACTTATATATAAATCTCTATAATTATAACTTTATATTTGTATTTATATTATTTAACTATATATCTATAGACTACAGCGTAACTAGTAGTTTATAAGTATTCTAAATTTATAATACACTTTATTATATTTAAAAGCTACTAGAACTTAAATTTAGTATAACTTTATAATATACTTAACTTTATTTCTATAACCTATAGTATACTATAGCTATTTATGTATAGGTAAATTTCTATTTAAATTCTTAGCTCCTACAGAAGCTTATGGTAATACTTTATAAAATATATAATCTTTATATTAATATATACTAAACAGTTTATAACCAGCTATAGTCTGTAGAAAAAATTATATAAATTCTTTTTACTTTATAGCTTTATTTTATACTAGAAATAGAAATAGATTAACGCTATAAAAATCTCCTTATAAGTAATAAGCTTATACTTATTATTCTAGATTTTATAATACTAGAATATATATAGCCTCTTATTCTTATAGCTTATAATGAAATAGATAGGCCTTTATTTAAATAAATTAGTACTATTTACCCCGCGTATATACTATTCTACTATATACTAATATTTCTAGTAAATAGTTCCAGCTAGTTACTAAAGCTATAGCTTTTAAATTTAACTAGAAAGTAAATATAAAACGTGTTTACCTAGTAGGTCTATTACTATTATTATTTTTATTTATAGCTTAAGTTAATTACTATTCTGTTTATCTTTTACTATTTTTTTTAGTGGTATATTATTAATATATAAGCACTCTATAACTAGTTCTACCTTAATTAAATTTATAATAACTAGAAATAGCTTTATATAGATTTTTATAACAGTATTACAAATACCTTAGCCTGTAATAATATAGATTTAATAATATTAGATTACTATATTATCTTTCTATCTTTCTATTTCAGTAGTGCGTGGTTTATTAGGTAGTATTACTAGAATTCTATAGCTATTATCTACTACTATAGTTATTCTACCTTTTTTATTACTTTTATAGTAAGTTTATAGTAGCCGGAAATTAAATATAAGCTTTATATAAGAGAAATAGGCCTAAACTAGTCTAATTTCATTATTTAGATTTTTTACTAGAAGGTATGTAAACTACTCTGTAATATTTATAATTACAATTACTTTAACTACTACTTTAAAAATGTATATATAATTAAGTACTAAAAGTATAGCCTTTTATATATTTTTTTTTATTTCTAAACCTAAGCGACTGTAAGCAGTATCTAGATTCTATAGTAATTAATTCTATTATTTATATAAAAATTTCTATAGTAGAAAATAACTTTTTAGAAGTGCTTATAGAGATTATATAAATATATATATTCTATAGCCTTTATAGCGTTTATAATTTTAATACTTTATATATAATAAGTACTCTAAAATATCTGCTATAGTATTTAAAGGAATTTCTAAAACTATATTACCCTAAAATAGTTATTTATATAACTAGATATTTAGAATACTACTGCTGTAGCAATAGGAGAATGATTATAATCTATTATATTAAAATAAACGTTTTATTAAATAATTACTAGATTATATTATATTATTTATAGTTCCTCCGTAAATACACTGCGCATATTAATACTAAGATTTATAAAACTATACATACTATAAAATATATTTATAAGTATATTTATAAAAGAATAAATCATGCTATAGTTTATGTTATAAATAGTAATAAAGTAAAATAGTATTTATAAAGTTATTATATTAGCTCTTTAGAGATACTCTAGTAGATTTTTAAGTTTTTTATTTATAAAAAATAGCTGTTTATATAGCTACTTATAGTCTATTTTCTTAATTAATAGATTATTATATTTTCTAAAAATGCTACTATAGAGAAGCTTATAGAGCATGTTAAGAAAATTATAATAACTTTTATAATATTTTTCTAGTATAATATAAAGTATGAAGATAGCTATAATATATTTTACTAAAACTTTTTATTATAGTACGTCTTTAATATAAAGACTTTAGCCTAGAAACTATAATAGAAAGAGACTGTAATTAGCTATATATACTATTATAATCTATTTTAGAGTAAATAGTAGTATCTTTAGCTACTACTAACTATTATATATAACCTAACATTATTTTAAAACCTTTATACTGTAAATAGTATAAAATATTTAACTTTTTAAACCACATATATAGACTGTAGCTTACTAGATAATAATAAAGAATAATTTTATAACTTTAAGAAAACTATTATATTTATAAATAGATATTAGTAATAATTGTTTTTTACTAGCATACTTTTTTATAGCCCTATTTTAAATCCAGTAGTAGTCTAGAATTAGTTTTGTAAGTTATTTTATAATAATCTTTTTTCTATAGTTATAAAACTAGACTATTAACTGTTTAATAAGCTAAATATATATTTAGATTATAGTCTTTTCTTTTTACTAGTCTTTTTATAAATATTAGGAAGAAGCTTAGTAACTTTAGTTTTCTATTTTATTAATTTTATTAGACTAATACTTATAGTAACTAGTTACTAGCTACTAAACTTACCTATAATTAGAATTATAAGAACTATAAATTCTAGGATATATATAGCTTTTTAAATAAAAACTAGTATATAGTATTTTATATTATTATAGAAGCTATTATAAACTACTTATAGAATATCTACTTCTTTCTATAAAGCTTTATAGGTATAGGTAAAACGTTTCTTTAATACTATTTCTACTTATATTACTACTTATAAAATAATATTATTCTTTATATTATGTTATTTAAAATTACTATTTTTTTATTACTAGATAGGTAAACTATGCACTTTTATTTCTAAATTCTACTAAATATTTATAATAGTTTTATATATTTTATTTTTAAGAATTTAAAGTTAACAGAGCTACTACAGCAAGCTACGCTTATTATTTAAAATAAGATATTAATATAATATTACTACTACTTTAAAGTAGTTTATTATATACTAATAGATATTTATTTAAATAATACTTTTTTTAGCGGCTTATTTATAGTTTTAGTAGTAACTTTATATAAATCTTTTCTATAGTTTACTATAGAAACTAGCTTATAATTATAGACGTTAGCTTCTAGTACTTTTTTATATAACTATTACTAACTATACTTTATCTATAGAAGAATATGTATATCTGTAATAAAATAGAAAATAAGCATTTTATAGCCTAAGTTTAATTACTAGTAATAATAATAATAAAGAGCTTAATTAAGCTACTAGACTTTATTATTATATTTTATAATTTATATAAGTTTTATACTTATATATATTCTATAGAGCTACTAACTTATATAGTAATAAACTAATAAGTATTTTAAGAATACTTAATTCTTACCATCTATAATAACTTTATTATAGTAATTAACTATTAGCTATTATTATAACTTCTAGGTATAAAAATAAAGCTAATATCTATAAACACTATAGATATAGAAAATAATATAATATAGAATATACTTTTAATTAAGTTACTATAGTCTTTAGAGCTAGCTAGTTTACTTTTATTATAATTATTTTTACACGTAAGTATTTCTGTTATCTTATTATAAAACTTATATTTAAAAAAAAGGCTTTATAATAATATCTGCTTAGTTATTACTAGGCTTAGCTACTATTACCTAGAAATAAAAATCCTAACTAGTAAATTTATAAGCTAGATATAGCTACTTCTATAGATTAAGCTATCCTCTATAAAAAACAAACTTCTATTTATTATATGTTATAAGTTACTAACTTACTGACGTAAATTATACTGGTAATAAGCTATTTAACTACTTATATAACACTTAGCAGTTCCCTCACTTCCGGATCGGATAGCTTGTTAGACTTAGTGGAAGTTAGTTAACTCAGTAGAGAGTAGAAAGAAATTAATATAGTAAGTTAAGATTCAACAAGATAGTATTAAACTATGTTACTTAAGGTGTGAATCTTAATTTTAGAGTAACTATGAAGAATTAAAAGTACTCGTGAACTGTCCGATGCCTCATACTTATAGTAGATCCTCTGTGCGTACATTCTGTACTGTTGTTCAGTATGTTAGATACTGTTAGAGGTGTTAGAGATGTTAGAGCCTCTGACACCTCTAGCATCTCTGGCTGCCAAGCTCTTGCTTGTCATGTGAGCTACTGCTCCCAATCCGTTAGCATGGTTCCGTATTTCTGTCCTCGCTTCTTGGCCCGTACCTTGGCCTGTGCCAACGCGTCCCGTGCCCGCTTACAGTTCTTCCTTTCCAGCTCGAACATACGTTTCTATTCTAGAGCTTCATTGGCTGTTGTCGCCAGTTCCTTCAGCTCCTCAGGTGCAGTTGCCTTTTTGTTACCGTTCATAACACTATCCCCCTTTTCTAAGTCTTCGTCTCGGAAGATAGTTTCTCTTTTCTATAAGCAGTATAAAGGCAGCAGGTCCTCCGCTCTGTGTTCTAGACTGTAAGACTCTTAACTCCCTTTTCGTCCTGCCCAGCCTCCCCATGATGACACGTCTTGAGTCGTCTCTAATACGTGCTCGCCGCTTAGCTTCTCAGATCCGTAATGAACCCCATTATATGCCGACACCTTGCTTGAACTGTTCCCGTCGAGGCGACAACTGCCTGGTGAACTTGAGTTCTAGTTATTGTTCTGCTTGTAACGATCGTAATGTGAAATGTGATCTAATTATCTTGTAACCAGAATAGGATCATCTTAATCATGATAAGGAAAAACTTCGTTGTCAGTTTGAAAAAGCTGAGGAGGAAGCCCTAGAGGCTCGTTCCCGAGCTCTTCGACTTCGTCACGAACTAGCGAAATTGGATTCTAAAGAGAAAGAGATGTTTGATCGAGAGATAGCCTCCATTCACAAGGTTCAAGCTTTTAAAAAAGCTGAAGCCTGTTCTTGGGGTTAAGAAGCTTACACACTATAACCCGCAGTGTCTTCCCATCCTACTTTGCCTTCTTTTTCCTTTGGTTTGAACTGGAATGCGCTTCAGTCGTCCTTTCCTTAGGATACAGCCCTTATTAGCTCTTCTAGTGATACTGGTCAATTAGCTCTAAACTATTCTTTAGGTTCCTAATTAGCTCCCACGTATCTTCTTCAGGTCTGTACTCTTTCTATCTAACCAAATATTTCCACTGACGTCTGAACTGCTGGTAGTCCAAAATTTGTTAGACTTCGTACTTAGTGGTATCTTCCTTAAGTTTGAGTCTGGTCTACAGTTTGGCATTCTGTGGTGCTAGTTCTAATCTGGAAACATGAAAAACTAGGTGAATTCTCGTGTCTTTAGGTAATTATAGTTCGTAATTCACAGGTTCTATTTGTCTCTTAACCCTAAATGGTCCTAACTTGATGTGATCCAGTTTTTTTGATGGTTGTTTTATTTTTAGATTTTTTTATAGCAGGAAAACCTTATCCCCCTCCTTAAAGGTTGGTCCCTTAACCCTAGATTTGTCTTTCTGCTATTTGCTGAGGATTCCTTTCTAGGTGATTTTTTCTGCTATTTCTTAGTGAAGTTATTGTAATTCGTCGACTTTCATTCTTACTGATTCTGATATCTTGTCTAGTTTTCGTGGTTCTTAATAAGCCGTAGGCTCATAACCATAGTTCATAAAGAATGGTGATTTCCCTGTTGTTGATAACTTTACAGAGTTGTATACAAACTCAGCCATTAGTAGTAAGTCAATCTAATTATCTTATTATTCATTAACGTACATTTGTAGATATTGTTCTAGTGTCTGATTAGTCCGTTCTATTTGTCCGTCCGTTTATAGGTGAAACGCTGTTAAGAGGCGATGCTCGGCCCCTAGCTTCCCTATAAACATCTTCCAAAATGTTGATGTAAACAATTTATCTCTGTCTGTAATGAATTCCCGTGGCAGACTATGTTATACTATCAGAAGTTTAATTAGCAGTGTCGCTAATTCATCTGCTTTAATCTCTATGTGTGTAGGTTTAAAGTATACGTATTTTATAAGTCAGTCTACTATAACTAGTATCATGTCATACTATTGATCTCTAAAGGTGGTTATTGTCAGTATCCCCGTGATAAAGTCTATTGTGATTGATTCTTATGGTAGGTCTAGTAAAGGAATTGGTTACATAAGTCTATATTCTTTATATCTTAATACTTTGTTCTTTTTGCATTTAATGTACTCTAAAAGAATGTCTCTAACCTTTTTCCATATTCCTGGGATCTAAAAATGCCTGTTAATTCGTTCTACAGTTTTTTCAATTCCCTGATGTCTGTGCATTTCGGCTGAATATTGATCTCTAATAAGTTCAGTCTGTAATGCGTCTAGTATGAAAATAGTTCCTATTTTATACTATTACAGTCATCCGTTGTCGAATTCCCTTATTTATTTTTGCTGTATATTTTCGATAATGACTACTGTTTTAACATTTATTTATAAGCTTCCCAGGGATCCGTCCGGTCTTTGTCTAAGTATTATATTATATATTTCCGGTATATCCTTTATGTGGTCTGCTTGTTAACTGAGTATATTAGCCACTATATTTTCTTTTCCTAACTTATAAAGTATTTAAAAATCGAATGTGGAAACTAGTTCCTACTATCTGACTTATTATTAATTTAATTTCTTTATTATTATAAATGCCGTTAGATTTTTATAGTTTGAGTATATAATAATTTAATGCTTAGCTCCTTCTAAGTAGTGTCTCTATTTTTTAAATACTTAAATTATTACTAATAACTCTTTATCATAAATATTATAGTTTAATTTAGTAGTTATAAGTTTATAAGATAGAAAGTCTACTAGATATTTATACCTATTATTTTATACTTATAATAGAATAGCTCCTATAGCTCTGTCTAATGCATTTATATATATTTCCATTTAAAGTCATAAATTAAACATTTTTAATATCGGTAGTTATTAGAATATTTTTTTTAATATTATAAAAGCGTCTTCTTCACGTTGTTCTTACTTAAATTACTAATCTTTTTTAAATAATTCTATTAAAGGTGCTGTAATTTTTGAGTAATTCTTAATAAATTATCTATAGAAATCCGTGAATCTAAGGAAAAAATAAACTTCTTTTATATTTATTAGTATTAGCTAAGATAGAATATCTTTAGCTTTATCTAGGTTAATTATTATTCTATCTTAGAATACTAAATATCCTAAGAACTTAACTTCTATTCTATAGAATATATATTTTTCTATTTAGATATATAACTTGTGTTCCTTGAGTTTCCGTAATACCTTCTTAATATACTTAATATATTCTTTTAGCGTTCCGTTTATATATATAAGCACGTTATTAAGATATGCTATTATAAATACGTTTAGGTATTCTCTTAGTATATAGTTAATAACTATTTAGAATATTACTAGTGCGTTAGTAAGTTTTATTAGCATAACTAAATATTTAAATAGTCTATATCTTATTTTAAATACTGTTATCTATTCGTGTCCTTTGGCTATTTATATCTAATAATATTTATTTTTAATATTAAATAGGCTAAACTATTTTGCTCTCTTGAGTTTATCTATAAATTCTAAAATTAGTAGTATAGGGTAATAATTCTTGACTATAGCTTTATTAAAATGTTTGTAATTAATATATAGCCTTAACTTTCTATTTTTTTTTAGTATAAAAAGTATTAGTGACGCTATCTTACTCTTGCTAGTTTATATATATTCTTTTTATTAATTCTTTTATAAGAATTTCCGTAATTCTTTCTGTTAGTGTATAGGTACTTGGTATAATAGTCCTAGTTTTAAATCTATTTCTTCCTTAAACGTGATTTTATAGTCTTTGTTTTAATATTCTAATAACTAGTTTTTAGTTTTTTTAAAGAATTATTCTCTGAATTCCTCTTAGTACTCATTTAGTATAATAAACGTAGTATTATAAAGTGTTATCTTCTTTATCTATATTATAGCTTTTATTTATCCATAATAGTTATTCCTAATTCTTATAGTTTTTATTTTCTAATTAATTATTGGGTTTTATTATGCTAGCTAGTTCTATCCTAAGATAAAATTTTTACTGCCTAAATTCATAAACTTAATATAGTAGTTATCTATATAATCTACTACTTTAATAGTTATATTTTTTATTTTAAGATTAATTAGACCTTTTCTGAATGCTATTGGATTATTATTTATACATTTTACTTATACAGGTTTATCTAAAACTCTAGTTAGTATTTAGTATCTTTATATTTATTTATTTAATATAAGTGTTTCGTTAGCTCTACTGTTTATAAGTGTTAGTATCTAATTACTATTAATACATATATCTATATATAGCTTATTTTCATATTTCCTTTAGTTTAGTTATATGTATATAATTAATATATTGTTTCTAATCTTTAGCTTTTAACTTTTTAGTGGCTTGGTTGTAGTCTACTGGTTTTCTAGTTTTTTATCTATAGCTAACTCCTAAGTAGTAGTCACTTTTTTAGTGTTTCTTTCTTAGGTCTATAGATTAGGTATTTTTAGAGTTAGTATATTTTCTTATTAAGCATCTTATGTGCTTCTTTAGTCTGTTCTTTATAATCCTAATATTTTCATCCTAGGAAACATTCTTGATATGTGAGTTTTTTTATATGAATCTGTAGCTAACTATCTCTTTTAGTAGTATTCAGTCTAGTATTATTAATATCCTATCTAGTATTTATTCTATAATAGTTATTTATATTTATCTGAGTTTAGGTCCTGTAATTCGTCTTCTAAATCTATATAAACTAGTTCTTATTATAGGTCAAGTTCCTTTTTATTTACTAGTTATTATAATACTTTTCTTATCCTTAGTCCTTTAACATGTATAGTATGTTTATTCTATTTATAGTTCTTTCTTATATAGTTAGAAGCTATATATATTTAGTATTTTTATTTTATTGTTTTTTCTGTAGCGTTATTATCTTGTACTTATAATATTAGTAAAAAAGTTTTTTTATCTTTCTAATAGTATCTAATAAGGTGATAGTATACTATACTAGTTATAACTAGTATAGGTATCTATTTATGAATCTTATTTATCTATATAGCTAGTTTTTATCTGCTTAGTTTTTTATGCTATTTGTTTTCTATTAATTATAGTATTTATCAGCATTTATACATCCCATCTTCTAGAGTAATTTTCTAGTATTTAGTAATATAATATTTCTTTTAATAGTACTCTAATTTATATATCCAATAGTATCCCCAGCGTATATATTATATAATTATTATAGATATTAGCTTTTTATTTTCTATTATCTCCTAATCTTTTCTCTGTTAGAATTTTTAATCTTCTTTCTTAAAGGGTCCTTTTTTTTATTAAATTATTTAGTAGAATTAATTAGCTTTTTTTATAAAGCTAGCGTGATATTATCTAATAGCTACCTCTTATATAATAGTAATTATATTACTAGTTTATTTTACTAGATAATTTTTAATTCACTAATATAATATCTTGTATTCTTATTTAAGATATATATAACTTTTATAGATCTAGTACTATTTCTTTTAGATTTATTATATAATAGTCTCTTTTAATATTATGTCTTATGCTTACTTTACTTAGACTATAGCTATCTTAATTTCTTTAAATACTTTAGTCTAAACATAAGCTTTTTTAATATCTAATTATTATTACTTATAATTCTTAATAAAGTGTTTCTGTTTTTTATATTTTAGACAGGCTTTACGTGCATAGCGCTTTATTTATTTCTTAATTTATTTATTTTATTCTTTTTTAATAAATACTTACTTAATATTAATATCTATTTCGTTATAGGTTTTATTATTCTTTTTGTTTTTTTTAGATATATAGGTTACTATTCTCTCTTATATTTTCTTTTTTTATTTCTATTAATACTACCAGTTATTAATGGTTACTGCTTGTTTAATGATTTTTAATAAGATACTTAGCTATTTTTCTCTAGAAATTTCGTTTTTAATTCTGTCTTTTAGCTTTTTATAATATATCATAATTAATAGCTAGTCTGCCTAGTTAAGTCGTAATTAGATTTATTTAAATTCTGTTATATAGTTAGCTGCTAACGTCTATTACTTAAGCTATTAAAGCTTTTAAATTACTTTAAAGTCTTTATTAATTTCTCTAAAGATAATAATCATCTCTTATTTAAAGCATTTATAATTCTTAAAGGCTTATTATATATTACTATTATAGTTAACTAATCCTAACACTTCTAAGTTAGGGTTTTTATTAGTAAGGTAATTTCTTATTAGTAGTTTAAACTATTATATAGCTCTATCTATTATATTTATACTTACTACTAGAATCCAATCCTAGTTAGTTGGAAATAACTTTTAATTAAACTAATAGTAGAGGTTTATTATTGTTATAAAAGTCTTAAGTTTATCTTAATTTCTATTAAACTTCTTTAGAGGTTATATTTTAACTATTTCTTTTTTCTAAATTATTATAGTATGTTATTTAGTTTTAACCTGTTACTATAGATTTACTAAAGTATTATATAACTCTATAATAGCTACTCTTTATTTCTAAATAACTTATTATATACTTTTAGTTCCTCTGGATGTACTTTTAGTTATTAATAAAGATTCTATTATAACTTCTTCTTTACTACTACTTTTCTCTAATAAATAAAGTTCTTGTTTGTCTTTGTAATGAGTTGTTATAGATATTTAATAATTAGCTATTAAAATCTTTCTAACAGTCCTTCCTACTCTTTAAGATGGTAGTTATAATATTATAAGTTATTAACTTACTAATATAAATTATACTAGTAATAAGCTGTTTAACTGTTTATATAATACTTAGTAGTTCTCTTACTTCTAAATTCAATAGCTTATTAAACTTAGTAAAAGTTAGTTAACTTAGTAAAGAGTAGAAGGAAATTAATATAGTAAGTTAAGATTTAACAGAATAGTATTAAACTATATTACTTAAAATATAAATCTTAATTTTAGAGTAATTATAAAGAATTAAAAGTACTTATAAACTGTCTGATGTTTTATACTTATAGTAGATCCTCCATGCGTACATTCTGTACTATTATTTAGTATATTAAATACTATTAAAGGTGTTAGAGATATTAGAGTCTTTAATATCTCTAGTATTTCTAGCTATTAAGTTTTTACTTATTACGTGAGCTACTGCTCCTAATCTGTTAGTATAATTTTATATTTCTATTTTTATTTCTTAGCTTATACTTTAGTTTATGCTAATATATCTTATATCTACTTACAGTTCTTCCTTTTTAGCTTAAATATATATTTCTATTCTAAAGCTTTATTAGCTGTTATTACTAGTTTCTTTAGCTTTTTAAATACAGTTACCTTTTTATTACCGTTTATAATATTATAATATAGTATTAGTTTTCTATCTGTCTTTACTTTACTATATCTGTAAATAAACTATAGAATTAGTTACTATATATTACTAGTATAGATTTACGCTACCTAGTGCTTATATATAGCTGGCTTTATATAGTAATATTATAGGTAATGTTTATAGTAGGCCTTTTTATTTTTCTTCCCTTTACACTAGACCCTTCCGCAAAGTCTATAACCTAGAATATTATATATCTAGAAGTTTTATTACGTCTGTAGTAATCCGTATCTACTTCTATTATATCTATACTGTCCGTACTACCTGTACTGCCTTATTCTGAGTCGCGCTTTCCCTTTCACTTACTGCCGTTACGGCAGGTCACGTGACCGCAAATGGGCCGCCTTAACTGCAACTACTTAACCCCCTTCCCCCCCGGCTCTCTCTCTCCTCTTCTTTTTTCTCTAGGTCTTGATTATGAGCTCCTACGGCCCGCCCCTACCTAGCCCACACCGCCGCACCGCCTCCACCTCCGCCTCTACCGCTCTTGGTACGTATATCGATTGCAAGTGTCCGCCCTTAATAGTACTAATATGGCCCTAGACCTAAGCACCCTTGCTGCCTTCCGCGCCTCCCTCCCCAGCGGCCACCTGCAGTAGCAACAGTAGCAATAGTAGCAACAGTAGCAACAGCAGCAACAGCAGCAACAGCAGTAACAGCTGTAACTGAGTGCAGGGAATCAATGTAGCAACCCATGATCAATTAAATGAGTGGAAAACTCGATCTATATACACAATCGAGGTGGATTGTACGTAAGAGAGTCAAGTTATATCTAACTTTCTGCTTAGACTCGGACTCAAAATGCCACGTAGACTGCGTCGGAAACCGCTGCTGGGTCGGTGGTCCTTCTCGAGAGTTCCGATAGATAAGTTTAACAAATCACCTCGATAACTAACCTTTCGTTGAGACGTCGCGAGTCAGTGTTCCAGCTGATGTCTTCGGCTTAACAATAGCGACAGTTGCCGACGTCACCTTGAGGTCACCACCTTAGTCAAGAAGTCTAGGTAGTCTAAGCTGGGTCTCCAGTTCGGGAGCGACAAAACACTGTTGACCGTTTGTCACGTCGACTACGCTTTCCTGTGAGGTTTCGAATTGTGGTTTGAAGCAGTGCATCTGTATGTGGTCGTGACCGATACTGTTCTTCAAGTTCTTCCATCCTAGCTGTATTTGACCGACGGATGTTTAGTCTACGGTCGTCTACCCGAATGTTTCGTGGATGGTGCTGTCTTTGTACTCTATAAATACGCGGTTGAGCCGAACCACCTGTAAGCTTTGTCCTATAAACTCTTTACACTTCGTTTTAACTGTTTACTACCGAGTTAAATGATCCTAAAACTCTTAACAATGTGACACCAATGAGAGGAATAATGAGAGTAAAAGGATAGGTTAAACGAACAAATCCGAATCGCAGAAAAGAAACTCGGAGTAGTAAGCAAATGTCGGATATGATACCGAGCATGTCCGACTCCCCCACACAGTGACTTATCGCGGAGATAGTGTAATCCGGGAGATAGTGTGTTCCGGGAGGTAGTGTACTCCGGGAATAGTGTAGTCCGGAGGTTGTGTAATCCGGGGGTGACGTAGTCGTCCAACA